>CM077443.1:1863108-2563108 GCA_039654765.1 Mylopharyngodon piceus | reverse complement strand
TTTTTTTCTTCCCCTCAATTGTTCTAAATTACAATGACTTTCTTTCTGTAGACTTCTTTGACCCCTTTGGAGTGGGGTCAGCATCTTCAGGGTCAGATCTGTTTGGTGACCTCCTGGGGTCAGACAGTGGTAGTAGTGGCTTCAAAGCTCCGCCTCCTGCATCCAACTCCAGCCTTTTTAACCTCAGTGAGTTCTGCTCTGATTTACATATGAATCAAGGCACTGTACTATAATTGTTTTATTATTTAAAAAAAAAAGACAAAAAATTAGTTGTTATTGAGAGCAATGTTTGTTTTGAGTTAAAGGGATAGCTCACCCAAAAATGTTCCAAACCTGTATGAGTTTCTTTCTTCTGCTGAACACAAAAGAAGATATTTTGAAGAATGTTGGTAACCAAACAGTTGATGGGCCCTATTGACTTCCATTGTATGGAGAGAAAAAAATACTATGGAAGTCAATGGGGTCCATCAACTGTTTGGTCACTGACATTCTTCAAAATATCTTCTTTTGTGTTCAGCAGAAGAAAGAAATTCATACAGGTTTGGAACAACCTGAGGGTGAGTAAATGATGACAGAATTTTCATTTTTTGGTGAACTATTCCTTTAAGCTAAGCTATTTTTTTGTATTACTATTTTAAGAATAAATAAACTTTAGCTTGAGTTCTGTGTTGTTTTCAAAGTAAATGTCGGGGTGTCTGAAAGTGTTTTTCATAAAATATTTCATAAAATTCATATTTATAAAATATTTTGCCAGATAAGTTAGCAAGCGAGACTCCGAAGATGACATCATCAGCGAGTCAGCCTGATCTGTTAGGTGGGTGGGACAACTGGACCACAGGTGGAACCAGCACGACTATTAACATGACCACCGCAGCCAGCAAACCTACTATGAGTGGTATTCAAACATTCATTCATTTATTCAAATAACCAGACCTTAAATCAGTCAAAACAGTTACTTGGTTAAGATGGTAACACTTTACAATAAGGTCTAATTTTTTAATTTTAGTTAATGCATTAACTAACAATAATATCAGCATGAAAAGGAAATTGCAATAGTTTTTTTCCCTATAGTTTTTTTTTTTATCCCCTTTTGAAGTATATCCGAGTGAAACAGCTTCTCGAACGAAAAAATGTAGGGACTTGATTTTGTTCATAGGGTGGTTGATTAGATGGTTGTGGTTTGCTATTGGTGGATCTCATGTGAGTGACAGGTTGTCCCGCCCTCGCGCCAGTAAACACGTCATCAGAGAAAAGAAGAGATGTCAGTTATTTTGATTAAAGATTACAAGGGCACATTAATTTAAAAAAATTAATATGTTGACAGATAAATCATTTAGAATAAACACTGCAATATTTCAAGAAAAATTTTAATTGTCCAATTTGATTTCATGGAGACTTTAACAAAGAAATATATTTTATTATATTAGTTAATAATAAATGTTCTTGTTCATGTTGGTATTGGTAACGGATATGTATGGAAGCTTGTTTCCGCTATGAAATAAAAAACAAGGTAATTGCAACTTTTTATTTCACAATTCTGACTTTTTCTCGCATTTGTGAGTTTTCCTCACAATATGTTTTTTTTCTCTCAGAATTGCGAGTTATAAAGTCAGAATTGTGAGATATAAAGTCAGAATTGCAAGTTATGAAGTCAGAATTGCAAGTTATGAAGTCAGAATTGCGAGATATTAAGTCAGAATTGCGAGATATTAAGTCAGAATTGCGTGATATGAAGTCGGAATTGCGAGATAAGAAGTCGGAATTGCGTGATATGAAGTCGGAGTTGCGTGATATGAAGTCGGAGTTGCGTGATATGAAGTCGGAGTTGCGTGATATGAAGTCGGAGTTGCGTGATATGAAGTCGGAATTGCGAGATATAAAGTCAGAATTGCAAGTTATAAAGTCAGAATGGCGAGATATAAAGTCACAATTGCGTGTTATAATGTAACTCAGAATTGTGAGAGAACAAGTCACAAGTTTTTTATTTTTTTATTTAGTGGTGGAAACAAGCTTCCATAGATATGAGATTATCATTAACTAAGATTAATAAATGCTAGATATTAGAAGTATTGTTCATTGTTAGTTCGTGTTAATGTATTTAAAGACTTTTAACAAATGAAACCTTTCTGTAAAGTGTTACCATTAAATTTAACAATTACCCTGGTCATGCAATTAAACACTTCCTATGATTACCAGCCAATCAGCTAATAAGATTTTCTGGTTAATTGTTCGACTACTCATAAACCAGTAAACTCATAAACCGTAACAGCCCCTTAAGTGTTTTAAAAAGTTTATTTTTGAACCCATCTTTCTTTGTGCAGCCTCAGGACTCTCATCTTTCTCCAAGGCCAAATCTCAGAGCTTTGACCCCTTCGCAGACCTGGGCAACCTGGGCGCAACACTACCTGGTATGTTTTACTGGGTAAAATGTCTGTGTTTACCCTTTATCAGACTACTTTGTCAAATGTCATTCATATCATGTAACTAACACACTGATTTGTGTCTAGGCTCGTCCAGTGCTGGTTTCTCTGGTTCAGGTTATAAAGCGGCGCCCTCTGCGGGTGGCCCAAAGGGTGGCCCAAAGAACTCAGGTCAGCAGTGGCAGCAGACTCCTCGGCCCTCATCTGGCCCGAACAAACCCTGGATGCCTCCAAACTCAGGGTCCAGGCAGCAAGCCCAGCCCTCCAAACCTGTTGCCCAACCGACTAAACCAAACTACATCCCCAGCTTCAGTGTGATTGGTGGACGAGAAGAGAGGGGGATACGTGGACCGGCCTTTGGTAAGGCTTCTGAACAAATGCATGAAAGTTGCAAACACAAATGTGAAATTATGCCATTTTGCTAATAATTGTTTGAGCAAAAAACAAGATATTTAATCATGTGTAATATAGCTGTTTATGCATATTTCTGCAAAATTACAAAGCGCAAAGTTCATGGCAAAAGAAGTGAATCTCTCCAACAGAAAACACTTGCCTGAAATGCCTCGTTTGTAGTCCTGCCATTATTTTGGTGACTTAAGGCCCTGATATACTCATGACTAGGGATGGGTATCTAGACCCAGTTCCAAATTTCCAAGAACCGGTGATTCGATAAGAAACGCGCATTTCGATTCCGCTTCCGCTTAACGGTTCCTGTGTGTGCCTTTTAATGTGATTTACACCATTCAAGCGCAAAAGACTTGCGCACTGTTTTCCGTGCTGCACACACATTCGAAGCGAGCTCAGTTACGCACACGTGCAGCACAGACAACATTGCGTGAGTCATCTCATGCCTGAATGGTTTAAAATTACTTTTTATGTGAGCGCTTTGGATGTGTGTGCAGCACGGAAACAGCACGTGAGTCGTCTCGTGCTTGGATGGATCCATGTAGCTCTTAAAGTGACAGCAGCCTAACATTCCTGCTGCCGTCTCTATAATAACACTAATCTACGGAGCCCCACACATGACATTCAGGAAAAAAATAGCAGGCTAAATTGTGCGCACGATTTAGTAATTCATTCCATCGATTTGCTAAATCATGCCGAATGTTTTATAAATCGAGGGAACGAATTAGTAAATTGCGGGAACTAATTAGTAAATCATGCGCATGATATATAAATCGAGGGAACGAATTAGTAAATTGCGCGCACGATTTATAAATCGAGGGAACGAATTAGTAAATTGCGTGCACGATTTAGCGAATCGAGGGAACGAATTAGTAAATTGCGTGCACGATTTAGCAAATCGAGGGAACGAATTAGTAAATTGTGCACATGATTTATAAATCGAGGGAACGAATTAGTAAATCATGCGCATGATATATAAATCGAGGGAACGAATTAGTAAATTGCGTGCATGATTTATAAATCGAGGGAACGAATTAGTAAATTGCGCGCACGATTTATAAATCGAGGGAACGAATTAGTAAATTGCGCGCATGATTTATAAATCGAGGGAACGAATTAGTAAATTGCGCGCATGATTTATAAATCGAGGGTACGAATTAGTAAATCATGTGCACGATTTAGCAAATCGAGGGAACGATTAGTAAATCGCACGCACGATTTACTTTTTTTCCCTGCATGTCGTGCAGGGCTCTGTACTAATCAAACAAAAGAAAATTCACTCGTTCTTGACTGAATAACTTTTGTAAATATATTTGTAATGAAAATTTTATTTATAAAGTGCAGTGTTATTTTACATTTGATTAGTTTCTGAACCTGAATACCTGAAAATCTTAAAATCTGTTTATTTCAATCGTATGTTTGTTCAGTTGTATTTATTTGTTGCGATTGCTAATTTTTGATTTGGTCTTTTTCAATTACTGAGTGTTTAATAATGCTTGAAATTTACATTAGTTAGGCTAGTTGTTTTTGCTATGGTATTTTTAAACCATAGGCAAAAGTTCATTGTGTAAGTGTTTTTAGCCTGTTGATTTTTATTTATGATATCCAGCTACAATAAAATGTTTTGCAATAAGACTTGAAATAAATGTGGATGATATAAGTTTTTTTTTTTTTTTTTTTTTTTTAAACCTTATTGGAATCGAAATTAGGAATTGATAAGAATCTAAATCGTTAAAATTCAAACAATACCCAACCCTATTCCTTACCACTTTTTTTTTTTATTAGTTGTTTAATCATTTTAATGGAACCAGAACCGTTAGGCGAATCGTTAGGCGGAACTGGAACCGAAAAATTTTGTACGATTCCCAACCCTACTCAAGACGCAGTTCTTTTTTGTTCTTTGCTTAGGGATAAAAAGAAGTTTGAAATACCTGAGCAGCAGTATACTGTTAGTGAACATCCCAATGCCGCCCACACTGCTGAGAGCGGCATTTAGATGAATTGTCTGCTTTTGTTGTACAGAATCTTTCTGTCCTTTAGGTCCAAAGCCCAAAGTGAAGGAAGACGACTTTGAGGATCTTCTGTCCACACAAGGTTTCGGCTCCAAAACTGACAGAAAGATGCCCAGAACTATTGCTGAGATGAGGAAGCAGGAGCTGTCTAAAGACATGGACCCTCTCAAACTTCAGGTATAGATGACCGTTTAGCACATATTTACTGGTGGATGTTTTTTGGGCTTGATGATGCTGATTATGATGTTTGTATGTTAGATCTTAGATTGGATCGAGGGGAAGGAGCGGAACATCAGAGCGCTACTCTCCACGCTGCACACGGTCCTGTGGGAGGGAGAAACCCGCTGGAAGCCCGTCAACATGGCAGATCTAGTCACACCTGACCAGGTGAAGAGGGTCTACAGGAAGGCTGTGCTTGTTGTGCACCCAGACAAGGTATGTGTCAACATTACAACAATGTTCAAAAGGCAAGAAAGTAAAAGACATTTTTTCATCTCAATTTATAAACTTGGTCTCTGTATTTTTTTTCCTGCTGACACAGCTAAGGCTGTATGAGAAAATCTTTTTAATCAATAATACAAAGTCAAGTCACCTTTATTCCTCTAGCGCTTTATACAATACAGGTTGTTTCAAAGCAGCTTTACAGTGATAAACAGGAAAATAATGATTCAATGATGAAAACAGAATTCAATTCTGCTGTAAAGCAGCTCTAAAAGGACAATAGTAAACAGTCATTATTCAGTTGAAATCAGTTAAATGTTGATTCAGTTTGCTTCAATAACTGTGTCAAATACATCAATTATGAAATGAGTTCAATTCAGCTTTGGAGAAAACAATGATGTCATCATCCAGCTAAGTTGAGTTCTCATCCAATGGTGTCTGTGCAGTCAAATCAGTAACATTTCTGAATATCAAGCCAAAGGCGACAGTGGCAATCCGATTCACAATCCAATCGATTTAAATGTTTTATTTATTGTTTGTATGGATGCATTTTATTTATTTGTTTATTATGTATTTGTTTTGTTTATTTATTGTTTGTGTTGTTTATTATTTATTTTTAAATTATTTATTTGTTTTCCTTTCATTGTCTTTTTTGTTTTTTTGTCAAGAAAATAATAAAGCAATATGTTGATTATTATTTAAAGCAATATGTGAATAATGATATTCACATACCGCTTCAAATAATAATGAAATGAAATAAAATAATATGGATACAAATATTTATTGACAGTAATACAAATATTAATTAATATTTTTTTATATTTAATTAATATTAAGTATTGTTTTCATATCAGACATGATCATTTGGGGGGTTGTCAAGAAAATAATTAAAGCAATATGATAATTATGATTTATACATTAAGAAATATATTAATTATTCATTAAAATATATATATAAGGATACAAATATTTATTGACAGTAATACAAATATTAATTAATATTAATAAAAGTATTAATTTCAGACATGATCGTTTGGGTTTTTTTTTTTAAGAAAATAATAATTAAATCAATGTGTTAATTATAATTCATATATTAAGCAATATATTAATTATTCATTAAAATATATATATAAGGATACAAATATTTGACAGTACAAATATTAATTAATTAATAAATGTATTGTTTTTGTATCAGACATGATCATTGGGGGGGTTGTCAAGAAAATAATAATTAAAGCAATAAGTTAATTTTAATTCATATATTAAGTAATATATTTTTAATTATTAAAACAATATATTAATAAATAGTATGGATACAAATGTTTGACAGTAATACAAATATGAATTAATATTAGTAAAAGTAACCATTTTTGTCTTTTTCCCCCCTGAACATGCTCTTGACATATTTTGAGTTTCACTCTTAAACTGTTGACTAGAAGCAGTTTGAAGTTGCTTATTTTGATTAACGATACGGTCCAAAAAATTAAAGCATTGATTAATTGTTCACTATAAATTAATTTACCTGCATTACAAAAATACATTTCAATTTTGATTTCATTCCGACTTAAATTCACTGCTAAAGAATTCCACTTCCGACATGTTCTGTTGGTGTAACTCTCATCTTTATGTCCAGGAAAGATAATGGAATGGAAAAATAATGATTTTTTTCTCTGGTCTTCCAGGCTACAGGTCAGCCGTACGAGCAGTACGCTAAAATGATCTTCATGGAGCTGAGCGATGCCTGGTCCGAGTTCGAGAACCAAGGATCCAAAGCCCTGTTCTGAACGCGCTCAGTGAGCGTCTGCCAGGTGCAGCGTGCCCCCTACAGGCAGCCTGAGGCACTGCGCTCTCTCTCCACACACAGACACACTGCCACTGACAGTACACACACACACACACCACGGCTCTGAGAGAGAGGCAGATCAATCACAGGAAGAAAACAGACCTCTTTCTGTTTGAGGCACGGACAGATCTCTTCTTGAACTACCACACGCTCTCCTGAGTGAAACCTGTAGCGTTGGATTTCTCCTCCTTCAAAAGGGGACTATGCTAGCATCCTTTTGGCATTTGTAGACGAAATAACCACACACACGCGCACACACACACACACCTGAGACGACAGTCTGTGTCTCGCACTTCTAAAGAGCTTGAAAACAGATGGTTTCTGGGATGAAGACAGACATGATTATTGCTGATCTATTTTATGCCATCACACTTTGTCATTCTTTTGTTTTCACCTTTTTTGTTTTTCAATCAGTGTGGTTTGTCAATTACTGATGTAAATATTCACTCGACTCGTGTGTGTTTGAGGGTGGATTGTGTTCATGTGAAGCTAAAGCAGAGGTTTTGGCTTCTGCGCTCCACGATGTGAAGTTTCTGTTGGACTTTTCATCACTTTTTTCCTTCAGTTTTATCATGTTTTCACTGATCTCAAGTGTTAATTCTCTCCAGGCGCCTCGTTGGAAGGTGCGTTTGTGTATTTGTGGGTTCAGGGCTCATTTTCTGCAGTCCAAAGGGTATTCCAGTGACCGAAAAGAAACTTAACATCAACAAAACCTCTGTGCTTTCCATATTTTTTTCTTTTTCTCAAGGACCAATCAGAAATGTCTGTCTTATTTATTGTTTTGAAAGCTGTACATGGCTGATGGATATAAAAAAAAGGACTAAAATATCAAATTTATTGTAAACGATGAAACAAACAAGCTGAGCATTTTGCAAAACTAAAATCATTCCAAAGCATCTACTAATATGAATGTGCTTTTTAAGATTATTGCTGGCAATTTGGAATGTAAAATTTTTTTTTTTTTTTTTTGTATTCCTTGTACTATTATCCTATTTTCAATGTGTTAGCAAGCCTTCACAATATTTTATTTGATGTTTCCATAATCTCTTAATAATGACACTAGAAAGTTTGCACCAATCCCTCAGGTCATCAGGCCAAATTCAGATGCACCCATATCCAAATTAATAAAAAAAAAAAAAATGTCTGATACAACTTATTAGACAATGACTTTAGGGTGGAAATTAATTAGTATTGTTTTTATATATAGACCTATAGCTTCCCATATTTTTTGTTATAGAAAAATCGAGGCCTCGAAGAAAATGCTGATTCATTTAGACTTGGCGAGTTGAGTTTCAAAACCTGCTGTATTTCTGAGATTATTCATGTACGAGGCTTGCAGCACAGGAGGCGATACAGTCAGACTGAACAAAACCAAATCCTTCATCTGTTACTGGTGTCCGAGAGCTCGTCCATCATGGAGCGAAAACATCTGCTGTTAAGTTGACTGATGGGCTGGTTCAGATTGTCAGTGATTTGGGAAGTGTTTCAGCTTATTCACCCTCCACCAAAGTCATAAACGGTCATAATTGTTTCAAACTGGAATGTGGCATTTCTGTTCAAAATCATTATTGGTTGTATTTAATGGGTTCTGATTGAAATTAATGGCTTTGCTCAGTCTAAATAAATTTCCTTATTCTTACTCTGTGAATATATACTTATCTTCCCTGTAAGTATATGTAAGAAAATAACAATGCTGCTGTATTTTGGTGGAGAGTGAATATTTTAATAATGACACCTTTTCTTTCTCTTGCCCACTCATCTTTTCTTTGGATGTCAAACTAGTGTTTCTCACCAGCTGTCTCCTGCAATGGAGAACAAAATCATAACACCACGGTCTTAAAGATATTTTTGTCATATTTTCTTTTGACCAATAAACCATAATCATGGTTTGGGTTTAGATTGTCTCTTATTTTATTTTTAAGCAATAATCTGTATGTCACCTAATGATAAAAAATTTAAGTATTTACATAAGTAAAATTCCTGTAAGAGAATTTACATCTGCAGGTGTGATGATATCGTATGCATTTTTTATACAGTGGAATGTATGCAAAATTGTGCACATTATGCACTTTGTCAGTATGCATGAACTATATTTCAATATATACAGGTGCTGGTCATATAATTAGAATATCATCAAAAAATTGATTTATTTCACTAATTCCATTCAAAAAGTGAAACTTGTATATTATATTCATTCATTACACACAGACTGATATATTTCAAATGTTTATTTCTTTTAATTTTGATGATTATAACTGACAACTAAGGAAAATCCTAAATTCAGTTTCTCAGAAAATTAGAATATTGTGAAAAGGTTCAATATTGAAGACACCTGGTGCCACACTCTAATCAGCTAATTAACTCAAAACACCTGCAAAGGCCTTTAAATGGTCTCTCAGTCTAGTTCTGTAGGCTACACAATCATGGGGAAGACTGCTGACTTGACAGTTGTCCAAAAGACGACCATTGACACCTTGCACAAGGAGGGCAAGACACAAAAGGTCATTGCAAAAGAGGCTGGCTGTTCACAGAGCTCTGTGTCCAAGCACATTAATAGAGAGGTGAAGGGAAGGAAAAGATGTGGTAGAAAAAAAGTGTACAAGTAATAGGGATAACTGCACCCTGGAGAGGATTGTGAAACAAAACCCATACAGAAATGTGGGGGAGATTCACAAAGAGTGGACTGCAGCTGGAGTCAGTGCTTCAAGAACCACTACGCACAGACGTATGCAAGACATGGGTTTCAGCTGTCGCATTCCTTGTGTCAAGCCACTCTTGAACAACAGACAGCGTCAGAAGCGTCTCGCCTGGGCTAAAGACAAAAAGGACTGGACTGCTGCTGAGTGGTCCAAAGTTATGTTCTCTGATGAAAGTAAATTTTGCATTTCCTTTGGAAATCAGAGTCCCAGAGTCTGGAGGAAGAGAGGAGAGGCACACAATCCACGTTGCTTGAGGTCCAGTGTAAAGTTTCCACAGTCAGTGATGGTTTGGGGTGCCATGTCATCTGCTGGTGTTGGTCCACTGTGTTTTCTGAGGTCCAAGGTCAACGCAGCCGTATACCAGGAAGTTTTAGAGCACTTCATGCTTCCTGCTGCTGACCAACTTTATGGAGATGCAGATTTCATTTTCCAACAGGACTTGGCACCTGCACACAGTGCCAAAGCTACCAGTACCTGGTTTAAGGACCATGGTATCCCTGTTCTTAATTGGCCAGCAAACTCGCCTGACCTTAACCCCATAGAAAATCTATGGGGTATTGTGAAGAGGAAGATGCGATATGCCAGACCCAACAATGCAGAAGAGCTGAAGGCCACTATCAGAGCAACCTGGGCTCTTATAACACCTGAGCAGTGCCACAGACTGATCGACTCCATGCCACGCCGCATTGCTGCAGTAATTCAGGCAAAAGGAGCCCCAGCTAAGTATTGAGTGCTGTACATGCTCATACTTTTCATGTTCATACTTTTCAGTTGGCCAAGATTTCTAAAAATCCTTTCTTTGTATTGGTCTTAAGTAATATTCTAATTTTCTGAGATACTGAATTTGGGATTTTCCTTAGTTGTCAGTTATAATCATCAAAATTAAAAGAAGTAAACATTTGAAATATATCAGTCTGTGTGTAATGAATGAATATAATATACAAGTTTCACTTTTTGAATGGAATTAGTGAAATAAATCAACTTTTTGATGATATTCTAATTATATGACCAGCACCTGTATATTTACCTCAGTTAATCAGTTTAACCATTTGCCATTCATTTTAAATAGTATGCAGTACTAGTACATAGTCGTGGCTGTGTCCGAAATTGCCCCCTAATATACCCTTAAATAGGGTACTATTACACTAGACATTTGTAGTGTTGTCAGAAACCATAGTGGACATTATCGAGTGCACTCGTTCAATTCTATGATGCACCGCAAAAACGAGTGTACAACTCGACCATAGACGTATACAATATTTTATATGTCTTCAACGGCTAGAAAATACCCATAATCGTGCCGAATGAATTCCCGCGTCTCGCCAGAAGTTCAAGATAAATCTTTTCAATATTAATGGAGCTGCCTGTTTGCTAATTATTAAAGGTGCAATGTGTAGATTTTAGCGGCATCTAGCGGTGGTGTCTCATTCTAAGGTAATAAAAACATAATGGTTCATTGTGTAAGGTCTTTATGCACCACTGAAAACAGTTATGTATATTATATTGCATTTCTGTCAATAGATCCTCACAAATTTTACACATTGCACCTTTAAATAGGGAACTATTTGATGGAACAGCCATTTGTAGTGGTGTCCGAAACCATAGCTTGGACATTATCCACTGTGCACTCATTCAATTCCCACTCAGCCATAGACTTGTATAAAATATTTTATATGTCTATGCACTCAGGCTAGAAAATGCACTGTAATGCATTATATACCCATAATGCACTGTGAGGGTCGTGCCAAAAGAATTCCCGCGTCTCGCCAGATGGTGGCGCCCGCAGCTGAATCATCCATCCATTTTCCAAACAGCTGGTCCAATGTGGCTAAAGCACAATACCATACAGGTTGGTATAAATTCCTTTTAAATTGTTTTTTAATATGTTTAATTTAAGTTTATACATGCTTGTTTCCAAGACAGAGTTCAAGATAAATCTTTTCAGTACTACTGGAGCTGCCAGTTTTCCGTTTTAAATGATTACTAAACCGTAAGCACAAACTATGCAAAAGCGGCAGCCCTGTCTGAATTCGCTCACTCGTTTTCATTCACTCCTTTAAGTGGATTATATTAGTGGAGTAATGTAGGGAATAGTGAATGAGGGAATAGGGGGCGATTTGGAACACATGCGTGGTCTCAGTTTCACGCAGCATCTCACATCAGTTGCGTCAGAATGCGATCTGTGACATCATCATTGACCACAATGCTCTTATTATGAAACTACAAACTTTTCCTAAACTCTAAAGACCTACATAATTTACAACAAACATAATTTAACTTTAATCGAGAACTTTTGCAAAATTATACTACTATCTCAAATGTATAACATACATAGGCTACAGCTTAAAAAGTAATAAGAATTTTAATCAAGCTTGGATGATTGAATTACCCATTCTAATAGTTGCGCTAGAAGTCTATCAATACTACCCATCTAAAATGGACTAGTTAAATTTAAGACCATCATCCATGCAGCAAATCTCTTAATCACCAAACATATTCTAATCATCTCGGGATTTAACCGATCATATAAGGAAAATTGACAGGATCACATAAAGAGCTTGCTTGCTTGTTGATGGTCGACCGGCTGTTCGCGATGTGTGAAGTAAACTACTAAAGCGGGCATTAGGCCTTTAAAATAAAAGTCCCCTTGCAATGATTTACAACGACCACTGGGGACAGTCACGAGTTACTTACTGAAGACTGCAGAATAAATAGAACGAGAGCATTTCCCCCCTTTTCATCGTTTGGAGCTAAATAGCTTCTAAATCAAAAGTTGTTCATGTTTAAAAACTATATATTCTGATTTATATCCGTTTTAAAATCGTAAACGTAAAAATACATGTGGACATTTAGCAGACAGTTTTATCCAGTGACTCACAAATGAAAAATAAATGCAAGACCAAACAATATTAGTGCTACAAGATTGAATTTCAAGAGTAAACCACAGTACAAACGCTACAGCAAAAGTAAATAGATTGTTTTATTTATAAAATAGTTAACTCAATTCAAATGTATTGCTATAGTGCTTTTTACAATATAGACAATTCCAAAACAGTAAGAGTAGTTGCTTACAATCTCAAACCAATCAAAACAAGGTTACAGAAACAAAGGGGAAAAATAAGAATTATTATAATTAAAAATTACTGTGTTCAAGTTTATTATTGTAAAATGAGAGCCCATCCAAAGTTGAGTGATGAGGAACATCCTATTGACAGCTGAAGTTAGAGATGGAATTGATGGGTTGATAGGATATTTTTTTGAGCTACAGGACCTCAAAAAGGAACGTCCCATGGTGCGGGTGGAGACACAATGTTTAGTGCAAAAAAACTTACTCTTTTTTGCTTTTCCGCTTTGATCTAAAACAGCACCGCATTATGAAGAATTTGCACAATTTAAAGAAGACGTAGAGGACTACAGTCAGGATGGTGAAAAGAAAAGCGAACACATCCAGACAGTGGTACTGGTACCAGGTAAGGTTGTGCGCTTCTACACGCAGGTGTTTAGCACCTTTATTGCGCATGACGAACTCAATCCAGAACACAGACTCATCCAAAGGTTTCATTGGTCTGTCATGATGAATCCTGGACAAATGCATAGCATTCTCTTTATACCTGCGGAGATTAAGAAAAATAATGTAATAAGTCTGTGTATACAAATAATGTAGTAAGTCTGTGTATACTGTGTCTGTGTAATGACACCAGTGTAAATCAAATGATGCGAGTGACTCACGAGGGGTCATTAATGACAGCATTGAGTCCATCCACCAGCTCTTGAGGCTGCGTAGTCTTGATGTTGTCCATAACAACTGCAACCCCTTTGGCCTTCATATGAGCCAAATTATCTGGCTGGTCACCGAACAAGGGGATCCCGACCATCGGCACACCATGATATATGGCCTCATATATGCCATTAGTGCCCCCATGAGTGATAAATGCTCTGGTTTTGGGGTGGCCTGAATCAGGAGACAAACATGGATAAACAAACAAGGAAAAACAAAAGTCAATGTTACAGTAACACACTTACTGTTGAAGTATACAGACAATAAACATTAAAATACATAAATCGCTTACTGACTTATCAACTTCAATGTCATGACTTATGGCTTGACATGTGCAAGAACACCAGAAGGGGACGGTTTATAGGGCAAACTCCCAATTAACAAAGCTTTTAACAAAAGTATTTCACATTTTTTGTTAAACCCACCACTGACCCCATTTACTCCCATTGTCAGAGTGTTTAATATATATATTTTGATAAAAAATATAAAGTAGCATACAATCACAAATTATAATACAAACCCAATAAATCATTCTGAGGGATCCACTTATAGATTCTGGTGTTTTCACCCAGAGTATCTGGCTTCTCTCCACCGTATCGCCACAAGACCTGCAACACACGAGCACAACCACACTCTCAACTGATCAGTGATAATGACAAAGAGAATCACTACCTGAGTAAATGCTACTTTCCCTCATTCCAATCACATAGAGAAGCAGTGCTTATGTGTTCATGATATTTGGGTGTAAAGGATGTAAAAATGGTCAGTTTTACCTTCTGTGGGATCTGTGCCAGTGCAGAGGCGATCTTGTTGCTTGTTTCTTTGGGCATTTTGTCTATCAAAGACCCCAGAGTGAAGACCACAATCCCATCATCCCCTGAGCTCTGTACAAACTCCTCCATGTCCTATGCATAAAAACACGTCATGAGCTTATGGTGTGAAAATTGACTTCTGCACTACCACAGGTACAATTCACTGCAGTTTCCAGGTAAAATAATGATGCTAAAAGTCATTGATTTTCCTCACAAATTTCAGGCAAACAACAACATATAACGTGACCAGCGCAGTCCCAATTCAAGTACAAATGTCTCTTGAGTCATTTCTTTTTAGTAAATCAAAAATATAGAAATAAATTTACTTGAACTGAATCGATTCAGACTGGTCGCGGAGTCATCATCTGACTCATTGAACTGCAAGTTATCATTATTTTCAGTAAAATAATGATAACTCCTCTTGGACTTATGATTCAAATCATGTGTACCCTGTATTTTTTAAGAAATTCAGATCAACTATCGTCTTAACAAATTAGGTAGAATCTTTAAAAAGACAGATGCACCTTGGGTAATGGCTTGGCAGGGGTGCAGTGAAGCCCTCCAATGTATTTGAAGTTGGGCAGGAATGGCCGTGGAAACTCAAAATCCCAGTAGGTTCTGATTAACCAGATATCAGCTTTACCCATCATCTCACAATAGGAAGTGGGCCGTCCTGGAATGAGGAGGTTAAATACAAGATGAGCTCTTTCAACAGCATTTATTGCATGTTGATTACCACTGGAAATAGTTTCAATTTGTTCCTCAGATGAAACAAAATGTGTTTATTACAGTAAGGCACTTTAAATAGCAAACAGTCCTGCACTTTAAAAAATTTAAAGGCTTGTATTTTGACATGATTCTTCCCTAAAATGTTATTTTTGCAGCGGAACCTGTTGTTCTAGGTCAATGAATAATCAGCATACGAGTAAGGAACTACACAAGGTGAATAAATAATGGCAGTGAAAGTGAATTAGCACTTTCCCTTACAAAAAAAGAAGTTTATTCAAGTGTGCTATTAGTATACTTCTTTTAAACTAAAAACAAGAAAGTTTACTTTCAGTCTGCTCTTATGTAAGCTACTTCTCAGAAATATACTTAAAATTACACTTAAGTATAGTTGACTTGTACTGACAGAAAAGTATTAGTATATTTGGCCTATACTTGTATTCTATCTTTTGATCGAGATGTAGGCCTACTTAAAAGTATAATTAAGCAACCTAAGTATACCTGGCCTGTAGTTGTGTTTACTCTTTTGATTAAATAGCCTTTTAAATAATAAATTTCAAATCTACTTAACTCTTTCCCCAGCATTGATAGAATTTTCCGTCATTTATGACATAACGCCTCCCTGCCATCGACGGAATTTTCCGGTGTAGTGCCGCATTTTGACTCCCTGCTAAATTATTACCCCGCTCGTTGAACCTGCTAACTGATTGCCTAATCCTAACCCCACCCCTAATCCTAACTCCATCCCCACATCTAATCCTAAACCTACCATTACTGGGGGGGTCATAATTTGGCGGGGATCAGAATTCAGCACAACACCTGCATTAATCACTTTTATATGGTAGGGGGCGCTATTACGCATCGTCTGAAAGAGTACAGAATCTCTGGATCAAAACAGGTGAAAAAGAAGCAGCAAAAAAGGATAGAAGCATTGCTTATGCGCATGTAAAATAATGCGATCATCAAACTTTCAACAGCATATCAATCAGAACGTTACCTAATGATATGTCGAGCCAGGAAGAGGTACAAGACTGTGAAGCTTTGGGGGTGTTGATTGACTCGATCTACTCCATCTGTTTTGATCATCGTTCTGAAACCGATCCGTACGTAGTCTGACAAAAACACGATTTTCTCAGCTTTTTGTTCAAAATGTTGCTTTATTATGAAACTTGCCTACATTCAAGTGTTGATATATAAAAAAGAATGCATTAGGCTAGAATGAAATGTTTTGTTTGTTTGTATAAAAAAAGCAGAGGTGCATGTTCAGGTACAACAAAATATTCTGGGGGCTTTGAAAGTTTTGTGAATATGATTTTAAAAAATGCTGACGCTGGCTGGCAACTTTTAAAAAAAACGGCTGTGGGAAAGAGTTTATGTACAGTTAACGGTATATTTCAAGTATAAAAATAGGAACATATCAGTATACTTAGGAGCCATTTACACAACATCGTTTTCAACTAAAAACTGAAAACTTTTTACGTGTTTTGGCCGTTCATTTACAAAACAGCTGCGTTTTGGGTGCTTTTGAAAACGGGATTCAAATTGCAAATTTTTGAAAATGATACCGTTATCGTCCCCATGTAAACAAATTAAATGCGAATTTGTGAAAATGGTGACGTCATGCGCATGTGTATTACATGTTCAGTCAACAGGCGCATAGTAGGCGTTTCTCAATGTCAAGGAAGGATCCTCGGAAGCCAGAATTTCGAGGATGCTACGTCATCGACATCCGTCGAAGGACTGTTCCAATGTCGAGGATCCTCGGAATTTCAAACAAGGACCGAGTCCTTCGTTCGAAAAATATCCCATATACATGAAAGGATGCATATGTGTAGCCTTCGCGCTCTTCGCGCTCTCAAATCACCCACAATCCTATGCGCGCAGCTTTGCGATCTTGTTCAAAAAATTTAAAAAAAAATGTCGGACGTTAGCGGGCAATATGCTTTCAAATGTAAGTATATTTACGTTACCAAACATTTGTTATAACTGTAGTAAATATGTCAGATAAATAAAGTTTAACGTTTAAATGCCAGTACAAATTACTACCGTATTGATATTATAAATTATACAAATACAAATTACGTTATTGATGGCTAACTGAACCGGACCGTCATTTAACAATTGTTAGCTTGGTTGCCGTCACCGGCATTTCTTTTATAAATAACTAGTTAAGTTGTCCAAAGTAATTTAACGTTAATATTATACCATTATACCATTCACAGCGTTATTCATGCAATGACGTGCACTTGCTAGTCTGTTCCATTTATGTGTTCTCCGAATGCTAAAGAGGAGCCTCGCCTAGCCTCTGAAGGAAGTGACTTGGAAGGACCAGTCCTGCCAAGGAAGTATCCTTGACATTGAGAAACGCCTAGTGTTTCTTTACAAAGTGACATCGCCAACTACTGGCCTGGCAGCGTAACACAGCGTTTTTAGTTTTCACGGACCCGCATGAATGGGGATTGTTTTGACAACGTTTTGTCGTCTGTATGCGGAAAAAAGCAAAGGAAAAACTTTTCCGTTTTTAGTACATCTTTGTCATGTAAGTGTAAAAAGTGCAAAAAATAATATATAAATAGTAAACTATAAGTATGATGTTAAGTTAACTTAAAGAAAACTTACAAGTATACTTGCCGTAGAAAATGAAACTAAACTAGTAGTTGACCTAGAGTATACTTCAAAGTGTACTTCCATAAAATAAAAAAAATTGCTATCTAGTAAACTATCAGTATACCTATAAGTTCACCTGCAGTATAATTGTAGTACAAATGAAAAACGTAGTTGTAAACTAGTTGTATACTCATACTACTGTTACACTTAAAGTACTTAAAAGTATACTTTTAAACACTAAAAGTGGGCCAATTAAGTCCCAATTAGAATTGAAATAGCACACTTCCAAGTATGTTGCACTGATATTAGTATACTGCATAAGGTATACTTAAAATACTTGAACTTTACTTATTATATTTCAACCCTTACTTTTGTTAAGGGTTACTTTAACTCACCAAAATATTCAGTGTAATAGTTGTCAATTTTTTTCCAAGCAATAATGGCAAAAGCATCTTGAGAAAGGTAGAACAGCATATTGAAGATTCGCTCTGTGAAGCTCATCTTGTCAGTGAGTTTACTCATGGCTCCAGGAACATATGACGGTGGCGCTGGTATCTGACCACACATCCGCTCTGCAGCGTGAGCAAGGGAGAATCTGAACGTGTAAACCAAGGGAATGTCCAGCTCTTCAGCCACAATATCGCTGCACGCATAGATCGGATCTGACAGAACAACATCAAACTTTCCATTCCGCAATTTGTCCATCAACTCCGGAGATTTAAGAATGCCGTCACAGTATGACAGAGACATATCCTGAAGTGTGGAAGTAAACTCGTAGAATTTCTTCTGAATCTGCAGTAAGTTTAACTGATCCATCTCATACACTGAGAAATACAGAAATTCATCAAGGAAGTCTCGCATCTCCTGTTCATTCATGGACACACTGAAGGGCTGGTAGGCGAAGCGATCCGAATCTTTAGCTTTCATGAAGAGAGAGGCATCAGGCACCAGCACTGTGACATCATGTCCCCTGTCAATCAATGTTTCCAACACGATCTTCAGATTGATCCAGTGACTGCCCTCAGTATACCAAACTAAAACATTCCCACACTTTCCAGGGCCGAACACAGTGAGCAGAGAAAGAAAACAGACTATGAGTCTCATGATTGCCAGCGATAGTGTGGGACTGTGAGATCAACAGCGTTCGCCTCAACACGTACTGTAACTATATTAACCAGTGCAAAGTCATGGCGTATCAATAAAGTATTCAGGTAAAAAGGTAGAGAGGTCAAGCAAGTTCATACTTCTTTTGTGATTAGAATACCTGGGGAAAATTACCAACCACGTACAATCTTTCAGCGTATTTGTTGTATTTACACTTGTTTTGTTTATCTGATTAAGGGTAACTGAAAACTGTACGTTTCTCATTGTACTTTCTGCATATTCAAATTTCGGCCCAATGAAGTTTAAGCGTTTCCCTTTTCTCCTTATATGGCGTTGCGCGTTCACCTTGAATGAGTTCGCGGGATTATCAGTAATTTGAACGGGCAGACCAGAGAGCAGTTTCTGTGAGTAATCACGCAAACCTATTTTATGGCTTTAGATTCTCTGTATTTAAAGTCCTGAAGCTTATGGACTACTTTTATGGTAGATTTTTGTCCTTTTCTGGAGCTAGACTGCAGTATTATAAAACTAACAACAGTCGTGGGGGTGGGGAAGTGGATCACTCACTAGTCATTTAAATTCTTAAGCAGCCCTGTTAAGAAACAAAAAAGATAAATGATAAAAATGATTTTCAAGTTTATGTATTGTATAGTTGATGTATCACCCAACACTGAACTTTTAGATTATGTACATCAGTATTTTAAGACTAGCATCGTACTTTAAGTTGCTGAAATATCAAAATGACTAATATAAAACAAAATAACTAGATTTATATTATGTATTTAGGTTCATTCTTTTAAGCCGCAGGTGTCATGGAGCCCATACAGTCTCAGGTGATATAAACTTTTATTATACATTGTTAACATTTCAACATTTGTTAACAACAATCACAGTGCTGATTGCCTATACAATGCTACAACAAATACTAACCCCTAACCGTATTCTACACCCTCACCTTAACCAATGAAATTGGTTGCTGGATGGGATTTTATATCATTTAACAATAGGCTTTTGTCAGGGGTGGTCATATTGAATTTCACACAAATGAAAATGAGTCTGTGAGGCATAGAGTTACAGTCTTTACAATGGCATGCACTATAAAGGTCCTAGATCACATGTAATTTTCAAGAGTTTTCGTAGTTTAATGGATTTTTTGTCTACTAAGTTTTGTTTTTTTTTAAGATATGTCAGCTGAACACATTTGGCATGTTGTTAAACAACAGTACAATCCACTGACACATACTTCTATCCCTCACAGCCTCATTTTCATTTGTATCAAAAATTAAATATGGCACTGCCCTGACTATATTTTCCCCTGTAAAGTTGCAAATGCTACGCACGTAGTGTTATTGACCTTCATAAACCTAGGCAGTTGATCTTTACATGCTCCATGCTGCTAGCTTGAGTCAAAAAGCATAATATCACAATAGAAAACTCAAACTAAAACTTCTGTTGTACAAAATGTAACTTTTAATTTGATCATATAATGATCAATAAATTAATTACAAAACAAGTACATATTTAATCTTAGTTTCAGTGTCTTTTTTTTTTTTTTTTGGTATGACTCAACAGACTTAAAACAGCCAGAGCAGACTAACAAGGCGGCAGATGAATCTTAAATATACTATTACAAATGTTAACCTGGGGTTTGCAAATGTACAGTGTGAAATCTTTAAACATGAATACTTGGGATTAATTACCAACCCAGGGTAAAATTTTAACAGTATGAGAGATGAAACAATTATAATTTTAAGTGTGAAAAGCACAATGAATACTGAAGCAAAAACAGACATCTTGTGTATACAAATAAATCATGAATAGTGCATTAGTATGACCTCATTTTTAATCTAAAAAAATACAAGTAGATACAGTGTAAAAAATTATCTAAATTACAATAAAATCTGTGTAGGTGGGATGGTTGCATTATTTTTAGGATAAAATGCTTAGACGTTTGTAGTTTGAAAACATTTAAAAATGAATACAGACTGTTCAAAGCAATGAAAAACACTTTATCACTCTTTTTTGCTTTTCCGCTTTGATCTAAAACAGCACCGCATTATGAAGAATTTGCACAATTTAAAGAAGACGTAGAGGACTACAGTCAGGACGGTGAAAAGAAAAGCGAACACATCCAGACAGTGGTACTGGTACCAGGTAAGGTTGTGCGCTTCTACACGCAGGTGTTTAGCACCTTTATTGCGCATGACGAACTCAATCCAGAACACAGACTCATCCAAAGGCTTCACTGGTCTGTCATGATGAATCCTGGACAGATGCATTGCATTCTCTTTATACCTGCAGAGATGAAGAAAAATAAAGTAATATGTCTGTGTATACTGTGTCTGTGTAAGTCAAATGATATGAGTGACTCACGAGGGGTCATTAATGACAGCATTGAGTCCATCCACCAGCTCTTGCGGCTGCGTAGTCTTGATGTTGTCCATAACAACTGCAACCCCTTTGGCCTTCATATGAGCCAAATTATCTGGCTGGTCACCGAACAAGGGGATCCCGACCATCGGAACACCATGATATATGGCCTCATATATGCCATTAGTGCCCCCATGAGTGATAAATGCTCTGGTTTTGGGGTGGCCTGAATCAGGAGATAAACATGGATAAACAAGGAAAAGCAAAAGTCATTGTTACAGTAACACACTTACTGTTGAAGTATACAGACAATAAACGTTAAAATACTCAAAATTATAGCCAAAATATATTATATGTGTCATTATAAATCTCTTACTGACCTATCAACTTCAGTGTCATGACTTATGGCTTGACACGTGCAAGAACACCGGAAGGGAATGGTTTATAGGGCATTTAACTTCCAATTAAAGCTTTTAACAAAAGTATTGTCTTCACTTTTTTTAAAACCCACCACTGACCCCATTTACTCCCATTGTCAGAGTGTTAATGTAATTTTTATTTTTTTTATATTTCGATAAAAATATAAAAAGTAGTATACAATCATAAATTATAATACAAACCCAATAAATCATTCTGAGGGATCCACTTATAGATTCTGGTGTTTTCACCCAGAGTATCTGGCTTCTCTCCACCGTATCGCCACAAGACCTGCAACACACGAGCACAACCACACTCTCAACTGATCAGTGATAATGACAAAGAGATCATAAAGAAACATTACCTGAGTAAATGTGAAAGTTTACATTGAATTGTGAAAAATTAAACTACTTTCCCTCATTCCAATCACATAGAGAAGCAGTGCTTATGTGTTCATGATATTTGGGTGTAAAAGGTTAGTTCACCCAAAAATGAAATTTCTGTCATTAATTAGTCACCCTCATGTCGTTCCAAACCCGCAAGACATTTATTCATCTTTAGAACACAAATTAAGATATTTTTGATGAAATCCGAGAGTTTTTTTATCTCCCATAAAAAAGCAACGAAATTACCACATCCAAGGTCCAGAGAAGTAGTAAAAACATTGTTAAAATAGTCAATGTGACTACAGTGGTTCAACCTTAATGTTATGAAGTGATGAGAATACTTATTGTGTGCAAAAACAAAACAAAAATAACGACTTTGTTCACAATTTTGAACGAAATCTAGTCTTTATTTTTGTTTTGTTTTTGTGCACAAAAAGTATTCTCTTCGTTTCATAACATTAAGGTTGAACCACTGCAGTCACGTTGATTATTTTAATGATGTTTTTACTACTTCTCTGGACCTTGAATGTGGTAATTTCGTTGCTTTTTATGGGAGATAAAAAACCTCTCGGATTTCATCAAAAATATCTTAATTTGTGCTCTAAAGATGAACGAAGGTCTTACTTGTTTTGAACAACATGAGGGTGAGTAATTAATGCCAGAAATTTCATTTTTGGGTGAACTAACCCTTTAAGGATGTACTGTAGGAATGGTCAGTTACCTTCTGTGGGATCTGTGCCAGTGCAGAGGCGATCCTATTGCTTGTTTCTTTGGGCATTTTGTCTATCAAAGACCCCAGAGTGAAGACCACAATCCCATCATCCCCTGAGCTCTGTACAAACTCCTCCATGTCCTACGCATAAAACAACATCATGAACTTATGGTGTGAAAATTGACTCTGAAAAACTATATGCTGCCACACTGCAGATTGTTTTTAGTAAATTAAAAACAGAGTGACCAGTTTAGTTTGATTACCGAATTGCTCTTATGAGCTGGTTCTTTTAATGTATAGTTTAGAATTACTCTGTTTACTTGAACTGAATTCATTCAGACTGGTCACTTGGTCATCATCTGACTCACTTAACTACATTTTCAGTAAAATAATGATAACTCCTCTGATAAATTCAGACCTCCTATCTTCTTAATAACAGCAAATGAGGTAGAATCTTTAAAAAGACAGATGCACCTTGGGTAATGGCTTGGCAGGGGTGCAGTGAAGCCCTCCGATGTATTTGAAGTTGGGCAGGAATGGCCGTGGAAACTCAAAATCCCAGTAGGTTCTGATTAACCAGATATCAGCTTTACCCATCATCTCACAAAAGGAAGTGGGCCGTCCTGGAATGAAGAGTGCTTAATAGCTTTACACAAAAGTTTTTTGCACACTGTGTATTTAAAACATGCTTCGCAAATCTTGCATCTGCAGTACATACGATTCAAAGCTGTAAATGCCATATGAATAATAAGTCTGAAACCGCAGGAAAATTGAAGTATGACATAATGACAAAATTGATTGATTGATGGCACAAGAAGTCCGAAACCCTTCATTTGGTGACTATCAGCATGACTAAATTGAAAGGTGTCCCTTACGTTCTTTACATGCAAGATGTAAGATTTCTCTTTCACTGATCATTTGTTAGTAAACTCTCTCCAGAACTTTTCTTTAACTCACCTAAATATTCAGTGTAATAGTTGTCAAATTTTTTCCAAGCAATAATGGCCAAAGCATCTTGAGAAAGGTAGAACAGCATATTGATGATTCGCTCTGTGAAGCTCATCTTGTCAGTGAGTTTACTCATGGCTCCAGGAACATATGATGGCGGAGCTGGTATCTGACCACACATCCGCTCTGCAGCGTGAGCGATGGAGAATCTGAATGTGTAAACCAAGGGAATGTCCAGCTCTTCAGCCACAATTTCACTGCACGCATAGATCGGATCTGACAGAACAACATCAAACTTTCCATTCCGCAATTTGTCCATCAACTCCGGAGATTTCAAAATGCCTTCACAGTGTGCCAGAGACATGGCCTGATGTTTTGAAGCTATCTCATAAAATTTCATTAAAATCTGCAGCAAGTTTAACTGATCCATCTCATACACTGAGAAATGGAGAAATTCATCAATGAAGTCTCGCATCTCCTGTTCATCCATGGACACATTAAAGGGCTGGTAGGAGAAGCGATCCGATCCTTTAGCTTTCATGAAGAGAGAGGCATCAGGCACCAGCACAGTGACATCATGTCCCCTGTCAACCAATGTTTCCAACACGATCTTCAGATTGATCCAGTGACTGCCCTCAGTATACCAAACTAAAATATTCCCACACTTTCCAGGGCCGAACACAGTGAGCAGAGAAAGAAAACAGACAATGAGTCTCATGATTGCCAGCGATAGTGTGGGAGTGTGAGATCAACAGTATCCTGCCTCATGTGCTGGACTGTCTGGTATAATTATTAACCTAGTATATAGAGTTTAAAAAGTCATGGCACTCATAAATCAACAAAGTATTAGGGTAAAAGGTAGAGGCCAAAGAGATATGTAAAGCAGGTTCATACACGTAGCTTAAAGGGTTAGTTAGTTCACCCAAAATAATGAAAAATCTGTCATCATTTACTCACCCTCATGTCGTTCCAAACCCCTAAGACTTTTGTTCATCTTTGAAACACAAATGAAGATATTTTTAATGAAATCTGATTGATTTCAGTCCCTCCGTTGATAGTCTATGCAACTATCACTTTGACGCTTCAAAAAGTTCATAAACAGTTTTCGTAAAACTAATCCATATGAATTGAGCAGTTAAGTCTAAATTTTCTGAAGAGACGATTGCTTTATATTGGTCTAGGGGTATGATTCTCGCTTGGGGTGCGAGAGGTCCCGGGTTCATATCCCGGACGAGCCCCCGTTTTTTACGCCCTCACCTGTAGTCTAGGGGTAAATAGTGAATGGACGAACGATAAAAACAGATTTAACTTAGTCTTTTATTCACATAAACATTCATCAACTCACACATCAGATGTGGTAAACAGAAGCTTAATCGTGCTTGCTTGATGTGTAAGAACCAATGAGGTTCATTCTTGTGTGTTACGCAGCACGTTTGAGCTTCCGCAAGAACCAATGAAGTTTGTATGGTTGGAAAGTATAGTTGAGCTGTTTATGTGCGCTGATCAATGTTTATATGTGAATAAATGCCTAATTTCAATCTGTTCATCATATAAAGTGACTGTGTCGGACTAAACCGCTTCATTCATATGGATTACTTTTACGATCTCTTTATGAGCTTTTTGAAGCATCAAAGTGGTAGTTGCATAGCTGTCTATAGAAGGACAGAAAGCTCTCAGATTTCATTAAAAATATCTTCATTTGTGTTCCGAAGATGAACGAAAGTCTTATGGGTTTGGAATGACATGAGGGTGTTTGCTATTAGAAAAATCTGTAAAAACACCCTTTAACACATTATCTTAGGTAGTATGTATCACATTTACATCTTATTCAAACTTTCAGTTCTCATTACAGTTCTGCATATTCAAATTTCACATTTACATGGCATTGCATATCCACCCAGAGAGAGTTACTATGAGTAATCACTTCCTCACACATCTATTTTATGGCTTCAGATTCTCTGTACTCTCAAGTCTTGAAGTTTATGGACTACTTTTATGGTTTTCAAACTTGACAGCTGTATACAACTAAAGTCAGTGGGGGTGAGGTGATGGATCTCTCACAATACCTTTACATGCCAAATCAACCCTGTTAAGAGACTAAGATAAACTGTAATAATGCCTAATAGTATTGTTTTACAATATCACTTCATTAGCTGCTTTGTGTTTATGGTTGATGTATCTCATCCAAGAAATATATAAAATACTATTATAGTGCTTACCTGTGCAAAACTCACCTAACGCTACATGGGGGTGGCTGTCAGGGCCTAAGTAAAAATGGGTTAATGGTATAATTTACCTACTTTATCCCAATTGTAGCTTCATTAAGCAAAAAACAACCCTTCAAAATAAATAGAGTGAACACTGCTGTTTTGGGAAAATTTCTTTCCTAAAGAGGTGACTATCCTGAGCGATGATTCCAAAGACAGCAGACTGTGAAAAATATAAGCCCATTTTACTCAAGGAATAGTTTAAAATGGATACAAAACAACGAGCTTTTCCATTTATTTATTTATTAGACGCTTTTATTCATATTCATATTCATTTAATGTGGGGTTGGTAGGATTGTTTTTTCTATGGAACACAAAAGAAATTATTAAAACATATTAAATACTCACCCTCATGTAGCACCAAACCCATACAGTAATCACACATGTCAAGCACCAACAAAAACACCCACCATAAAAGAATTATGCACTATATACCAAGTCTTCTAAAGTCATATGATAACTTTGTGTAAGGAACAGACAGAAATCCAAATCATTATTCATTGAGAGTCTTTCTCTCCAGTAAGCAGTTAACAACGGGATTGGATCTGACAGAACACCATTAAACTTTCAGTTCCGCAATTTGTCCTTCACAGTACGTCCTCACGTTTAGAATCAAACTCTTAGAATTTCATTTTAATCTGCAACAGGTTTAGCTGATCAGTCTCATACACTGAGAAATGCTAAAGTTCATCAAAGAAGTCTTGCATGACCTGTGCTGGCAGGAGAAGCAAATCGATTCTTTGGTATCCATGAAGGATGAAGGATCTGGCACAAGCACTGTTACATTGTGCTCCCTGTCAATCAACATTTTCAACATGATCTTCAGATTGATCCAATGACTGCCTCTAGTAGGGAAAACTAAAATATTCCCACGTTCTCTAGGGCTGAACTCAGCAAGTAGATGAAGAAGAACAGACTGTGAGTCTCATTATTACCAGCAACTGAGTCTGTGATCACTTGGTGCTCTTCAACCATATTCTGTCAGGTAAAATTGTTTACCATGCAAGTATATAAACTTTAACCAATAAATGAGTCATGTAAAGTGCTAAGGTTTCATAAATTATCAAACTGCATTGATAAAAGGTACACACTTTAAGGCAATATGGTCCAGATGTCCCAGTTTTACTTTTTCTTCATTGAAATTAAGTATCTGGATTATTACAATTAACTGGAAACATAAACTGATATTTCTTACTGGCACACCAAAGCAAAAAATGTAAATAATCAACAGTTGTGAGGAATCTAGCATGCCCAAGATGCATATACACTACCAGTCAAAAGTTTGGAAACATTACTATTTTTAATGTTTTTGAACGAAGTCTCTTATGCTCATTAAGGCTACATTTATTTAATAATAAATACAGAAAAAACAATAATATTGTGAAATATTATTACAATTTAAAATTATGATTTTCTATTTTAATATACTTTAAAATATAATTTATTTCTGTGATGCAAAGCTGAATTGTCAGCATCATTACTCCAGTCTTCAGTGTCACATGATCCTTCAGAAATCATTGTAATATGCTGATTTATTATCAATGTTGGAAACAGTTGTGCTTCTTAATATTATTTTATAACCTGTGATACTTTTTCAGGATTCTTTGATGAATAAAAAGTTGAAAAATATCAGCATTTATTTAAAATAGAAATCTTTTGTAACAATATACACTACCGTTCAAAAGTTTGGGGTCAGTAATTTTTTTCTTTCTTTTTTTTGAAAGAAATTAATACTTTTATTCAGCACGGATGTGTTAAATTGATAAAAAGTGATAGTAAAGATTTATATTGTTAGAAAAGATTTATATTTTGAATAAATGCTGTTCTTTTTAACCTTTTATTCATCAATGAATCCTGAAAAAAGTATCACAGGTTCCAAAATAATATTAAGCAACAACTGTTTTCAACATTGATAATAACTGAGTATCAAATCAGCATATTAGAATGATTGCTGAAGGATCATGTGACACTGAAGACTGGAGTAATGATGCTGAAAATTCAGCTTTGCATCACAGAAATAAATTATATTTTAAAGTATATTAAAATAGAAAACCATAATTTTAAATTGTAATAATATTTCACAATATTATTGTTTTTTCTGTATTTATTATGAAATAAATGCAGCCTTAATGAGCATAAGAGACTTCATTCAGAAACATTAAAAATAGTAATGTTTCCAAACTTTTGACTGGTAGTGTATACTATATATGAACTGTATTTTTGTATCAGTCAAAATCAATCAATCGTTTTTTCTTTTGCTTTTCCGCTTTGATCTATAACAGCAACGCATTATGAAGAATTTGCACAATTTAAAGAAGACGTAGAGGACTACAGTCAGGATGGTGAAAAGAAAAGCGAACACATCCAGACAGTGGTACTGGTACCAGGTAAGGTTGTGCGCTTCTACACGCAGGTGTTTAGCACCTTTATTGCGCATGACGAACTCAATCCAGAACACAGACTCATCCAAAGGCTTCACTGGTCTGTCATGATGAATCCTGGACAGACGCATTGCATTCTCTTTATAGCTGCGGAGATGAAGACAAATACAATAATATGTCTCTTTATACTTTATAAACTTCATCTATCCATTGTGTCAATGTTGAATATTAGTAATAGAACCAACATAGACTCCTCAAAATATCTACACTGAAGTCTTGTCATAGTTGCACAATGACATTCAACTCACGAGGGGTTGTTAATGACGGCATTGAGTCCATCCACCAGGTCTTGAGTCTGCATACTGTTGAAGTCCATGACAACAGCAGAACCCTTGGCCTTCATATGAGCCAAATTATCTGGCTGGTCACCGAACAAGGGGATGCCGACCATCGGCACACCATGATATATGGCCTCATATATGCCATTAGTGCCCCCATGAGTGATAAATGCTCTGGTTTTGGGGTGTCCTGAATCAGGAGACAAACACAGAAGATTGTGTTGTTTGGCAAAAGGTAACAAACCTCAGTAGGGGGCGCTAAAGTTTCATTCAAATGCATGTGCCATTTAACTGAGTACAGTATTATTCAGTTAGCTAGCTATAAATTAGTTAAACAGTTTAACTAATTAGGTCTTCAAATTGTTGCTTTATTTTTCTTCAAATAAAAATCAAAAATTATAATACAAACCCAGTAAATCATTCTGAGGGATCCATTCGTATATTCTGGTGTTTTCTCCAAGAGTATCTGGCTTGTCTCCGGCATATCGCCACAAGACCTGCGAATAAAACAAAAAACATACATAACTACACTCACAAATGATATGTGTATAAAGACAGTGAGACTTAGAGAATCACTAGACGGACTGATATTAAATATAGTACATGTCAAAGTTTCTATTTTTCCCCTTCCAATGAAATTATAAAGAATAAAATATGGAAAAGAAGAATGTAAGGATGGTAAAATTACCTTCTGTGGGATCTGTGCCAGTGCAGAGGCGATCGTATTGCTCCTCTCTTTGGTTATGTTGTTTACCATTGACCCCAGAGTGAAGACCACAATCCCATCATCCCCTGAGCTCTGCACAAACTCCTCTAGATCCTACAGGAATAAGGATGCTCAGTACTTTCTCTTTTTGCTACAGTGTTTTAAATATCAAGTACTACCTAGGCTAGTATTGTAATGGCAATATCAGTACTCAAAAATAAAACGAACATTTACAGAAGGATCATTTAGGAAAAAATGTTGCTGCATGTGACCTTTTCTACCAGTGAGTGCACGTTATCATCCCCACCTAAGTAGTTTATAACCCTACAGTACCAACTATTCATGGTCTCTGGGAACAAAGGTAAATACTGTTTCTCATGGCAAAGATGTGAAAGGTGAACTTGGCAAGTAGGTGAGCTTTTCGATGCATAATCCTATTCCTCTTTTGTTTAGTTCTTATTTCTGTAAGCTTAATGTTGTTTGGCTGCCAATCAATACAAGACAGGAAATGTCAGAGGAATTCATTCAATGTATCAATCATCTTCTATTTCGAAGGTGTGAGTGTAAAACACTAGTGACAAGTGGCTTAATTTCAGCAAAAACAGCCAATAATTGTCACTGTTAGCAAGGTGTTTTGAATTGGTAAGTGGGCACCCAGTTTCAGCAACTGGAAATAAACAGACTGACCCCAATAACTGATTAGATATTTGGGAGTCATTTGTGGGATTAAGCTTTGTTATGATTATACCAGTCTAGTTTACAATACTATTAACAGTTTATTGTTTTTTTCTCAAAATACTTAATTGGTTTGAGTAGGACAAACTTAAACAAATTAGTTCAGTTAAATTAACTGTTATGAGTATTTAGAACTTTCTTTTTCCTTTGAGTTCACAGCACTGACATATTTCAAGTAAACTGAACTGTTTCATTGTTTTGAGTTGCATGAACTAATTTCTTTTAATTTAGACTAACTTAAGTTTAACTGAAACTGGGCTGGGATTTTTTATTACCCAGCATGCTTTGCTAACCCTAACCCATGGCACTCGAAAGGGAGAGTAAATGCTAAAATTAAGTGTTATATGATGTTTTTTTTGTGCAAGATTAATGGTAAGGGAAATTTAGTAGTGATGTTTTGTTATGCTAATTTAGAAGAGTTTCTGTTAATGTGGGTTTTTGGAGAGTTACCATCAAGGTGACAAGTGGTGCATACTGCTTGGTTTGAGAGCAGGTAAGTTACATGTTTTAAGTTGCTGTACTCATTCAATAAGTATTATACCATGCTATTGTTAACATGTTAGCAAATTAGCAAGTTGGCATTTTCTGAATTAGTTTTTTATGGCTAGCAAAATATTTATGTTGATATAACCTGATAATTTTAAGTTAAATGTATAAATTAGTGTACTCAAATATTTCAAGTTAAGAACAAAAATGTACAAGTACAAATTAAAAATCTTACTTAAACCTCAAATTCTAAATTCTCTGACAACTTATTAGGGTTTTCAGTGAAGTAAATAACTCATTTGATTTGCAAGAACTCAAAATAAAAAAGTTAATTAACTAAATCTTTTATGTTAATTGCTATCAAAATATATGAGCTAACTCAGTACTTTAAGTTAGGAAGTACTGATAGCCTAGTGGTTAGTGCGCCGACATATGGCGCAAATGCATTCACGGCGACCCGAGTTCGATTCCCGCCTCGAGGTCCTTTGCTGATCCTGCCCCCCTCTCTCTGCCCAATGCTTTCCTGTCTGCTCTCTACTGTCCTCTCCAAATAGGCACAAAAAGCCCATAAATATAACTTAAAAAAAAAAAAAATCATAACTCTAACTTTAACATCATAACTCAAAAAATTTGATGTAACTGATGACCTAAATTTTTTGAGTTACCCCAACTTATTGATGATTCAAAGCATGTGTCTCATGAATTTCATATTTTGTGCTGGTCTACTTTACAGCAAATGGGGTAGGCTATTAAAAAGATAGATGCACCTTGGGTAATGGCTTGGCAGGGGTGCAGTGAAGCCCTCCAATGAATTTGAAGTTGGGCAGGAATGGCCGTGGAAACTCAAAATCCCAGTAGGTTCTGATTAACCAGATATCAGCTTTACCCATCATCTCACAATAGGAAGTGGGCCGTCCTGGAATAAAAGATTTTAAAGAGCAAAATTAGTTTTAATTTGAAGTATAACATTTTTTTCCCCTCTAGCATATTCAACTCACCAAAATATTCAGTGTAATAGTTGTCAATTTTTTTCCACAGACTAATGGCCAAAGTATCTTGAGAAAGGTAGAACAGCATATTGATGATTCGCTCTGTGAAGCTCATCTTGTCAGTGAGTTTACTCATGGCTCCAGGAACATATGATGGTGGCGCTGGTATCTGACCACACATCCGCTCTACAGTGTGAGCAATGGAAAATCGTAATGTGTACACAAAGGGAATGTCCAGCTTTTCAGCTAATGCCTCACTGCATGGAAATATTGGATCAGCCAGCATGACGTCAAACTTCCCATGCTGCAATTTGTCCATCAACTCTGGAGATTTCAGAGCACCATCACAGTATGCAAGACACAAATCTTGATCTCTGGAGAAAAGCTGGTAGAATCTGATATGAATTTGCAGCAAGTTTAACTGCTCCATCTCATACATTGAGAAATGTAAAAAATCCTCAAAGGAGTCTTGCATGTCCTGCGCAGACATGGACACACTGAAGGGCTGGTAGGTGAAGCGGTCTGATTCATTGGCATGCATGAAGAGAGAGGCATTTGGCACCAGCACTGTGACATTGTGTCCTCTGTCAATCAATGTTTCCAACACGATCTTTAGATTGATCCAGTGACTGCCCTCAGTAAACCAAACTAAAATATTCCCACACTTTGTAGGGCCGAACACAGTGAGTAAGAAAAGAAAACCGACTATGAATCTCATAATTGCCACAGATAGAGTGAGTGATCACTCAGTGTCCCACATCATATACTGTCAGTTACTGTATAATCATTAACCTAGAAGAGCAAAGTCATGGTTGAGATCAATCAATAAACTGTTCAGGTAAAAGTTATCTTAAAAATATTTTGTGGTAAAATTATTTGTGAATTTGTAGTTGACATGAAATTTCAAGCAGTGAATGATATAGACATGCAAGTTTAGAAAAAATATTGAGAAAAACATGTTTTTTCCTGCTTCCTGTGGGTAATTTTGTTCCTGCACCTTGTCGCTCTTCCCTGGCCCCACGAAACACACTTTCACATTTATGGCCCGAAATAGTGGCTGACTGTACAAAGATGGTATGCACCCTCCCTAAAACACTTGTGAAGATTTTCAAAATAAAAGCAGTCAGTCAAGGTTCTCCAGTAACCACTAGGGGCAGTAATGTTTAGTACTAATTCTACTCATATAAAATATAATTCTTATTTTTATGTATTATTAATTTTATTTTTATATATTTTTTACTATTACAAATGTATTTTTACATAATTGTATATTATATATTAATAACATAATAATATTTAACATTATAAAATATAAATATATACACAAATAAAAATGATCAATTTGAAAAGGACAAAAAATGCATGAAACTATCTTATCTATCTATCTATCTGAACGGATATTAAAACACTAGATATCACTGCCAACTTTGTAAATGGTTACAGAGAAAACTTGGCATCATACAGTAAATTGTACCGAAAAAAACAAACTTGCACAGAAATATGCACCATGTTGCTAGGAGACGCATGGCAAATGAAAACAATGTGTTCTAAATTCAGCTCAAAATATAAAACATGTTTGATATCCTCCAACTGGCTGGATTTATAGTCTAAAAAAACTGCAGTATGTGCCCAACACCACGATTTTCTGCAAAATCTGTCAATCCTAACGGCCCAAAATCGGACTTTCTGCAACTACGCTATAAATAGAAAAAATGGTGTAGGATTTACTTTGAAACAATTTAATTACTAGTACATTTTACAAATAATTGCAAAGAACTTGCAAGTAACACAATGAATTAAACGTGAAGTTTTGAAGTAGAAAGACTGAAACAGTATTTTCTTTTAAAACGTACTCCACTAATCTTGGTTTTATTCAAATTCAAAAAATCATTTTTGCCAGTGAAACATCAGCTCTTCCAGGCTGAATGTGTAGTGTATTCCTGCCTTAACGCATTACACTGGGATGGGAGGACATATTCATCAATAACATCTAAAAAACTACAATACCAAACATTTATAGAATTTGTGCTTCTGTTTCAGAGGTTTTACTTTTTCCCTAATCCAAAATGTTCTAACTCTTCTTCCTCTGAGTTACAGCATGTTGCTTTTTGAAGTATAGATTTGCCTAATCTGATTACAGATCATTGGATTGTCAGTGTGCCATAAAAAAGTGCTCTAGAGGAGAGAGCCGCTGTCCAGCCAACAATGGCCGTCCCTCCAGCCAGCAATGCACCTGCCTGCACTCTAACCAGCTCTCCTGTCTCCCACAGATAACACTTTCTACCCTCTCTTCCATGCTTTCTTTTTCTTTTTTTGGGGTGGGGGCACATATAAGGATTTATGACCCCTCCAGCCCTTTTTATTTTGAAGACGGGGGCTCAGACAGAGTGGGAAAAATTTAGCATGCAGCATGTGAATTGGTTTAGACGTATAAAGAGATCAGGGCTAATCGTTTGGCACCAGAGACACTTCTGCATTCAGCCTGCTTTCGGGGAGGGCAACGGAGCGCGGGAGTGAATGCATGTGAGAGAGGGAGGGAGGGAGAAGCCCATGATCTGCTCCATTGTGATAACAGATTTAGGCAGAGTGTGGGGTTCCGATAAGGAAAAGCACACTCAATAGAAGATTAGCCGCATACTTGGAGTAGAACAGTGAAGGAGAGGAGGACACTTGGAAAGAAGAGGAGACGTGGGATGTGTTAGTCATGCTGAAACGGATTCTGTTTATTATTAATAATTTACACTCTTTTCATCGTTTTAAAATTTGCTTTAAATATCAGTTGCTGTGTTATAGAGCTTGAGTCTAATTTTAGCAGATTCATCAATTTAAAACATGGCACAGCACAATATATTGATGAAAGAAGTCTTGGATATGGATCAAGTCAGAATTATTTTTATAGCATTTTTCATAATACGCATTGTTTTAAAGCAGCTTTACAGAAAATCATGTAAGTGTTTTTTAATATCTTAATGTATATAATGTAAACAGTATAATCATTTAGCAGATTAGAGCTGATTTCGTTACAACACAAGCAATCAAGCAGTTGGGATTTGCTATATAGTTTTTTGTATCGACCTATGCGAGTATACTGTATGTATGCAGATCCTTATATATACAACTTTGTATAATGAGCTGGGTGATAATATAGTTACATTTTTTTTTTGGCAAAATAAAAAATCAAGCAGTTTAGTTTTGCTATATAAGGCCTAGTATATAGCCTATGACCCTATATGAGTGTACTGTATGTATGTGGATAAAGTTGAACATACTTACAGTATATATTCAACTTTATATAAAAAGATGGGCGATAATATGGTTACATTTTGCGCCGAAATAAAAAATCAAGCAGTTGAGATTTGCTTTATAGTATATTATACGCTTTATGGGTGTATTGTATGTATGCAAAAAAAAAAAAAAAAAAAAAGTTTTTTTTGGGCGTTAAATAATGGTACAAATACCAGTAAATTGACTAGCGCAAACATTAGTAAATCGTGTTGCGTGGTTAATTTAAATACTCTCCTCCCATAAATTTTGCGTCTGAAAGGGAAACTTCTACAAATGCATATGCAACAAGGTCAGCCACAAAAACAACTCAGTCCACGCCTTTTCAGCGCTAATTTTGCACTGCGTGTCTTTAGTAACTGCTGATGGTAGTTTTTTAATGCTAATTTTGCACTGGCGCAAGCTCTTAGTAAATCTAGCCCTATGTGTGGTATACATTCTAAATTATACATTGTTAGTAGATATTCAAAGTTTTGATGCATGATGTGTGTTTGAACATTAGATCTAAAACAGAAGGGTTAGTTTAAATAAGCATTAGCAACCATTCACACACTCGCCAGATGAGCTTTGCTTTTCCGTGTTTGGTTTTAGGATCACAAAGTTTCCTTTTTTGTGTTTGCAGTTGTGATTGTGTGTTGTGTTAAATGGTGATTAGTACAGAGGGCGGTCAGCTGCTGATTTTGAACGGGTAAAGTAGTATGAACAGCTGCCCAAAAACACACTCTTCCTCCTTGATGGTGATTCCAACACGGCTAAGCGGGATTTAACTAAATATTTTTTACGCTTAAGGTCAACTGTGTCCAATAGACTAGAGTGATCTGAACATAAATGATGGATATGCTTATTTGCAGTTACATGCATTTATCCAAAATTATCTTATAACAGGCTGAATGTCACAAAGTTATGGTCAGGTCATATTTCACCCAAAAAATTAAAAGGAAATAAAAAAGAAACTTTTTTGCATGGGGAAAATCAAACCTTTTTTATTTTGACCTCCTGACTTTAACACATTAGCCCCCCCAAAAATATTCATTAATATAATGCTAAAAAAGTGAGTATTTGAAAATGATTTTTTAATTAAAATTAAAAAAAAATCTGCATAAATTACATTCAAAACAGCATATATAACCATTGACACTGAGATTAAGTGCTTATTTGGCATAAAAATGTCACAATGCAAAATAAAAAAAAAACAGTCCTAATTTAGACTGTATTTTCTTCATGCAAAATATAATTTCTTGTTTTTGTTTTCTTGGTTTTGGGGTGAAATATGACTTGGACGTGTTCTTTGCATGTTTCATGAGATTCGGCCAGTTACTAAACATTTGAAATAGTCTTTCTTCTGCGTCATCAGTGTATATGAATCATTTTTATCAGTCTTGTCACTCCTTTAAATGTCTAATTAAAAAAAGATCCATTATCTGCACTGATGTTCGATTGTAACACAAACATACACACCTCTTTGTGCACCTGATTGGTCACTGACGAGTGTGGATTTTGACTCCAAGATGACCTCTGGCCTCAGACCAAAAGTTAAGCTCTGTCTACAATCCCCTCTCTCATGTGGCTTGGACACTTCCAGAGGTCATCGCTATGGTCACACGGTTCCTAAACTGCCACTGCAGAGAACAATTATCTGACCACAACATAAAAGCCAATCAGAGTCTTCAGAGCAGACCAATACATGCCAATAGGAAGACGAAACCTCTTTCACCAACCCGATAATGTTTGATTGAAATATTTTAGTGAAACGCCTGAATAGGACTTTGTACTTATTTTAATATCAAATTGACGAATAAATTAATACAATAAATAATCATTTTCAAGTAACACAATTATTTGATTCATGAGGAAAAAACATTCTACAATTTTTAATAACGAATGCACAAAAATAATCTTTGGCAAAACATATTTTGTATTTGTGAATGCAGAGTAGTTTAAACAATAACATTTTCCATTTAATAAATTACAATTTAATGTACAACAAGTTGCATGTGCTGAATCCATTAATAGCATAAATATTAAAAATATTAAATAAAAACATTAAATACAATCAAATAAATTAAAATCTGAAATCTGAGCTTGTTACTGGCTTCAGTCTCAAACAAAACATTCTTGAGTTTTTAAAAGATTAAATTATATTAATATTAAAAAATATTGGGGGAGATGCTTCCAAAGTGCATTCTTGACAATGCTTATGTTGTTCAGGGTTTCCGCTTGATTTGTAGTACTGGTGAATAAAGTGTCTCTGGGTTTCCACAGATCATTCATTTCCAAACAGCATGGAAAAGATGAGTGATTTTGATGTCATAGTGAACATGAACATTCCGAGTTCCGGAAATCCACTCCAGCTTTGTCTCTCCATGGCGATGGAATTTTCAAAAATGTCACAATCACAGAATCCTTTCACAGAATGCTTATGCCTCAGTTCAGTTGAATTCTACCATGCTTCTGAACTGTCGCAGCTGGACCCGGGAGAGGGTGGGTCGGTGTCGCTGGTCCAGGTGCGGTCGGTGCGCAGGTTCTGCATGTTCCCCGTGAGCAGCGTGAGGAGTGCGGCTTGCGAGTGAGTCGACGGCTCTCCGCCCTGGCTCTCCAGCAGAGTCACCAGGAAGTTGATGTAGCGCATGGCCAGGCGCAGGATCTCGTTCTTGCTGAGCTTTTTCTCAGGCGGGTGCGTGGGAATGAGTTTCCGCAGCTCTGCGAAGGCTGTGTTGACATTATGTTGGCGCCAGCGCTCACGTGTGTTGGTGAACACCTTCCTGGTCATGATACTGCGGTACTTCTACAGAAAAATAAAACAGCCGGTTAAGCCATTGTCTGGATATTACATACTGGAGTAAAATGAAAATAATGTTGTTACAAACAAACAATATCTTACCACTTTGCGTTGTCTTGAAGCTCTATGAATGTTGGGGCATCAAGAACAAATTTTCTGGCATGAAAAATCCAAAAATAGTCCCGACGGCAGGTGAAAGCAGCAGTGAACAGTGTTTAGGAAAGATAAAACGCTGTCAGGTAATTGTAGACGTAATAAGTCCGCATCCGTCCTCTCACTCTCACTGAACTCCTCAGACAGAAGATGGGGTGAAGGAGAGAGAGGATGTGAGGGAGGGGTGGGGTTTGGCTTGTGCCTCTCGTTTTTATAGTCATGCTGCTGTGTGACGTCGCAGGGTGTCAGTGGGGGGAACGATTTTTACATCTGCCATTAATGCGTTTAAATTGATTAACATAATGCATCATGTTTCCATTCACAGCTATAGCATTCGGGGGCTAAATACAGGGAAATCCAGCTTTTGACCAACTGAACATGTAAAACAAACTGCAGTCTAGTGTTTAAACCAAGCAGGGCACATTAATATAAAGCTTTTGTCTCATACATCATATCCTGGACTTAATATAGACTTCACAGCAGTGTCAGAAATGCTTTATTCTATCTTTGTTCTATTCTTTTATTTTTATATTATTAAATGGTTAAATTATATGCATAAATATAATTATTTATATTAATTATTTTTAAATTATATTAATTTATAATTCAGACATAATTCATATTTAATCTTGACTTCACAGCAGTCAAAAACTCTTTATTCTATTCTTCTATCTTTGTTCTATTCTTTTATTTTTATATTATTAAATGTTTAAATTATATGGATATTATTTATAAATTATATTAATTTATAATTCATACATAATTCATATTTAATCTTGACTTCACAGCAGTTTTGAAACTATATATTAAATACTAAATAATATTAGTATTAAATTACATAAATATAATATATTTTAATGATATTTAACTTTATAATTTTTTTTAAGGCAATAAAAAAATACTAAATTACTAATTACTTCACACTGCCATACTTCACAATCATATAAACAAGGAAGGTATAATCCAATGATTAACACTCTAACATTGTATCTTACCAAAAAGTCAAGCTTCACTGTGCTTGACAAATATTTTTTTGATGTGTTTTGATGTTCTCATTTTAATCCACAGAATAATATGCATCAAAATAATTTGCATATTTTCGTCTTTCTTTAAATGTCAGTTTATAAATCTTCACATTGCAAATCTTTTCTAATGGCACTTAATGACGTGAATGAACCATTTTTATTGATGCGAGTTTAAGTTTATTCATTATTATTATCTTAAACACTTCCACATTCACCCCATCGGGCAACAACAGAAACGACGGACTATTCAAAGCAGACTTATTGCCTATGAGCTCTAACAAATACGTGGCTGTTGTACAAAATGTGTTTCTCTCTATTGTTGGGATGCTGGACGTCCACCTGCTAACAGATCTATTACAGCGACTCTTTCCAATAGTGAAGTGACATCATAATGAAAACCTTCCTCTGATTGGACAACACGGTGCCAAAAAAGCCACAGCATATTCACCCTGACAGAGTAATAATATGGGTTTTGTCTGAATGATGGTAATCTTGTTTAGCATGTCCTGGGGCTTCACATAAATTACACTAGGTTATGACAGAGGCAAGCTTGTGGATCAGCACATTCTTTGGGGCCAAGGTCTCCGAAGCCCCCTCTCGCTCTCTCCCGCACTCTCAACCTCCCTTCAGATCAAAAGCTGGTGTCTCGCTGCAGCAATTGTTGCGTTAAAAGTCTCTCTGAGAATTGTGGGGGATTTGCATAATGGGATTATGGAGGGATTAGGAGACAGGCAGAGGACAGACACAGTTAGAACGGAGTTGAATTCACGACTCCATTCATACAGACTCGACCGCTCAACACTCCCTGCACCTGCAGAGCTGCCTTACAGATTGGCCAAAAACTTCAACAACCCGTAAACCTGCACAAAACTAAACTCTCAACCACTACACACTCAAACGTTCGGCCTACCTGAGCTCCAGTTTCCCATAGGAAAGAAACGTGTCTTTAATATTGCAGTTGTTTCTTCAGCAATGCAATTCAATGAAGACTTCTGCTGCACAGATGTTTCTCCTGTGAAAACACTCCAGTAATCTCTCAGATTTGGTCCAAAGTCTGTAATCAAGTTACAGTTGTCAATATGAATTCAAATATTTCTCACCAAATTCTTATGATACCAATGATCAGAGCTGTCCAATCCAAATGAACCATCAAATGTGTCTGTTTTTATTGTTTCAAGAAATTCCAAGACAAAGCTGATATTTACATGAATTAAATGTAAAAGAACTAAATTCTCATGAAATAAAACAGAAAAAAAGCAAAATATGAGAAATAGAATTTTGCTTTAAAAAAAAAATATATATATACTATTATTTATATTATATATTTAAACATTGTACACACGTGTGTGTGTGTGTATATATATATATATAGCTACAATATATTTTTATTTTAAATAAATATATACTAAAATAATATAAATATATACGCTAATAATATATATATTTATATACATTTAATATCTATATTATATATTTAAACATTACACACAATTTTAAACATACATTTTATTAAATGTTTACTTATATTTAAATTATATTAATTTTATCATTCATAATTTTCAGGCACACACACACACACATGAATATATATACCTATATATATATATATATATAGCTACAATATATTTTAAATATAAATCATATATACTAAAAAGTATATACACATACACGTGTATATAGCTACAATATATTTTATTTTAAATAAATAATATATACTAAAATAATATAAATACACACATTTAGTATATATTATTTAGATATAAAATAAAAAATGTATTTATATTTTAAATATATACAGTATATTATATATTATTTGTATTATATGTATGATAAATATATATACTATAGATATATATATATAGATACATACATCTAATATCTATATTATATATTTAAACATTACACATATTCTAAATATATGCATTTTATTAAATGTTTACTTATATTTAAATTATATTGATTTTATAATTCATATTTTTACATTTTCAGGCACACACATGAATATATATATATATATATAGCTACAATATATTTTTATTTTAAATATAAATAATATATACTAAAATGTATATATACACACTTTTTAGTATATATTATTTAGATTTAAAATGAAAATATATATTTATATTTTAAATATATACAGTATTAGTTGTATAATATATATATTTATGGTGGAACAGGTGGAAAAATGAAAAAAAAAAAAATTACATGCAGGAACCTTCTCCAACTGTTACTATTTGAGCATTTAGTACATTGTTGACAGTGCAGTAAGAGTGACAAGAGATTTGACCCAATGCTTGCAATGAAGAGAGTGGTTAAAAAGGGTCAGATTTGAACAGCATGCTCTGTTCTCACAGCTTTTTTCCATCTGAAAGAGCGCTGTGATTACGGTCACATTACTGACGTGTTTATTTAAAGCGCTGTGTTTTACTGCCTTAGACTGGACACACGTCTTCCCCCTCACGCCCTTGTGTCCGAATGCTGTCCGAAAACTGTGGTTTTATTTGCTTTTGTTTGTGTAGGCAAACAGGGCAGTTCAGAAGGTGTTGGAGTTATTTATGGAGGCTGTTTGGTGTTTTACAGAGGCTGAGACTAACGGGGGGTGCAGAGAGAGTGAAAGGGAGTGTGATGGAGAGAGGAAAATGCCCTATGGGAGTGTCTTTTCTCGAGCTCATTCCTGCGAGGGGCTGCCGTCAGACTGCTGGCGCGCTGAGATAAGCTCCTCCGACCCCCATCACTCTCCCTCTCTTCCTCCTCCTCTCATCGTGCGCTGCTTTCTCTCTGCTCTGACTGTCAGCGATAAGAAGATTGTCCTGTAATTGAATGACTATCTTTCTATCACGCTCATTTAAGAAAATAGCGAGGGGCTGGAAACGTGTGGTGTGAGAGATAAATTAATGGCCACTGTCACCATAGTCGCCAATCAACATCCAGACCAGTAATTTAGAAAATGTTTTTTTAACGCCAATCAATTCAGCTTCACATACCGAATGATTTATTCAGTTCCAGACCAGTACACCAATGCGTAGCCGCAGCGTGACCTCCTCTAAATAAGCGATGTCGCAGGAGTAATGTGTAGCAGGAAATGTACGCAGTCGCTTGTTTGTCAATACAGTGCCACATTTGAATAGAACTCTTGCATCTGAATGCAGATGCTTTCTTCACACCTGCTTCTGTGTACATACTATAAAGCTAACAGATGCATGTGTGCACACGTTCTCTCTTAACTGTAGGTTAAAGGTCAGTAGATAAAGGAGCCACGTAATACTGGGGTCTTGTAATTAGAGGAAAAAAACTACACCGCACTAAATACTTTTGAACAATCAGAGCTCAAACCCTCTGCGGTGTCCTACGTACATTTAAAAAGATAAATCTTGTTAAATCTAATAAAAACCTTTTGACCAGTACATTTTCCATGTCATTTTTTTAATACGATTTCTGAAAGATATTTAAAAAATGTTACAGAAATTACATCAATAGTAGTAGTTATTAATAATCAATAATATTATATTATAATATTCAAAATTACTTTATAGTTGAACATTAGAAAAAATATTAGAAAAAAAATACATATTCACTACAAAAATGTTCATGAATTTTCAACATTTTTGCAATTGCCATGTCATTTCCAGGCTTGGAAACCAATTTTTTTAACCCAATGACTCTGGAACCCCTTTGAAAAAACAATAAATACAAAAATAATTAATCTAATTAAAAAAAAATCTGCAATTGTAAAATAAATAAATAAATAAACATTTAAAATCTAATAAAAATCTGCAATTGTAATAAAAAAAGTTAAATTCAATTAAATAAAAATGTCAATTTATAATATATAAATGACAGAAATGTTTGATTTTTTTCTTTACTGTAAATTCAGTTAAAGAATACTATAAACATACCTAAAGGATGATAGGTTAATCTTTAATATGTACAATATCTACAATATATATATCCATACGAACATATGGATGAACTGTATTAATTTCACATTATATTCTACATAAAAATTTAAAATACATATGAACATAAGAAATATTCTGAAATTTCACTCAAACGAGTGATAAACCTAAGAGAAAGAAGCAAAGCTTTCTCAGAAAAATTTCAGTCTGGTCTGTCCATCATTCCTGCCTGGAACTCGCTCACATAGCAGTTTTCCTCTCTTGCAGTGCGGAGGCACTGGGAATAAACACAGACACAAACTAATGGAGCAAAACTGCATTTCTTTTAACATTTCACATGACATTCTGTCATCATTTCCTCACTCTCATGTTGTTCCAAACCTGTATGACTTTTTTTCTTCTGTGGAACACAAAAGAAGATATTTTGAAAAATGTCTGTTTTTGACCATGCAGTGAAAGACAACAGGATGATTCACAAATGCATAAGTTAATTCACATTCACAAAAAAGGTAGTTCACAAACTCAACCATATTAACCAAATTAACAAAATACAATTTTGTTGCACGACCAAATTTACAATCACAAATGCAAAGCACAATTCATAAATATGCAAATATGTATGCACATTTTTGATGTTTTGTATTTTGTGAATATGAATTAGGTTATGTTTTTGTGAAATGCTGTTTGCAAATATATAAACATTTTTTGTGAATGTGAATTAGCTTATGCATTTGTGAATCATGTTTTCTGAATAAATTAACTGAGCAATTAATTTATTTATATATTATAATTAAAAAACATATTTTTTGTGTTCCGCAAAAGAAAGGAAGTCATACATGTTAAGATTCACAAATGCAAAGCACAACAATTTCATAAATAAGCATGCATGTATGTATATTTCTGAAAGTTTTGTATTTTGTCAACATGAATTAGATTATGAATTTGTGAATTGCTGTTTTCAAATATATAAACTTTTTGGTGAATGTAAATAAGCTTATTGAGACTATTTTAGCTCCATAGATCTAATGTTGTTCAAAATATCGTTTTTGTGTTCTGCAGAAGAAAGGAAGTCATACAGGTTTAGGAATGTGTATGCCGCTGCGTGTGTGTGTGTGTGTGTACCACTGTGCGCGTCTTCTCCTCCTCGCCTCTTCCTCTCCTCTCCTGTCGTGTGAGGCGGATCGTTCTCAGGTGAGCTCCGGTGAGTCTGACCCTGCGGCCTAGAGCTGAAAGCACACGCAGTGTTCCTGAACCCCAGCACTTCAGAAGTGGGCAGAGGAGCCAGGGGAACACGGGCAGACCCTCGGGGAACAGCTCGGCCTGGCACTAGATTTGGGTGTTGAATAAATCCTTCACCCTGCGGCTGCCAGACGCTCGAAGCTGAAGCTAAAACTTGGCTGAACTGACTTGGCAATAAGGGGTTGAATGAGTGAGAGTGAGTTGGGTCTGGAAGAGATAATTCATTTTTTTTCCATGTTTCCTCTCCTCTTCTTCTGTTATGACCTGCTAATGTGATAAAGAACAACAAGAAGCTCTCAGGAAAAAGCACACACTGACTACAGCATAATCAGTTATTAATATTTTGTTGGTTTTCTCATTTTTGCATGTTCATAATTTCTTTGTATGACAGCCTGGCCAAAAATTATGTCCGCACAATTTAGCATGTTTCATTGCGTTATCACAAATAAAAAATTAACTCCAAACACAGCTATGCAATAAGCTTACAAAATCTTACTAACATAAACATTTATTTTATATATTTAGACATTTGTTTTAAATATTTATTTATAATCTAATCATTATTTTATCATTTATTTTCATAAACATATAAATAATAAAGTTATAATGACCAAAGCATTCTTTTCGCACATTTGGTGCTTGGCAAGTATACATTTTGGATCCTGTCTCTGAGATTTAAGCAATTTGTCTTCTCTAAACACTAAGACTGACCAATCAACTGTGTAAACTGGCTATATGGCGTCTTATCCTCCAGGTCTAACTGAGGTTTATCAAGATCCTGAGTCCAGGGAGGCAGATGAGGATGAGGAGGGTGAACTGGGCTGTTTATGTCTGAGAAGGATGTATTCTCACTTTTCAGGGTGGCCTTTTTGACTTTGGACTCAGCTGTAATATCACTGAAAAGCTGCGGAAAAACAAAGAGAGTGTGAAAATAGCCATGTTTCCATTCACCCTTTTTAAAGCAAATTTTGGGATATCGCATAAAAAACACTGGATGGAAATGCCAAGATGTCCATATCCATAAAGAAGACACTCATAAACTACGATGGGAACACATTTACTGAATAAATTCCTTTGATGTGCACCAAAAAATCTCACATGACTGCCTCAACAAAGGATGTGATTGGATAACTGGACTAACCAGCGGATTAATCTCATCGCACAGCATCTCAAATGTTGGTTTGGTCATTCTGAAATGCCTGAGCCAAAGTCTGTCATCAAAATGATTTGGTATAATGACCACCCAGAGGCATCTCACATGATTGTGTTCCAAACACCAAACATCCACCTCCGAATGCAAGATAAACATGACAGTGTTTATTCTGTTTCATCTGCTGTGCGCTCTGAGGTGGAAGTCATTTATGATGCACAAAAAAGAGCCACAGTGGCTTCCCCAATTGCAGTACCTTTAATTTTTATTACAGCCATTTTGCACAAATTTCACAAGAAGTGACGATTTTGTTCTCTTAAACACATGGGATGGAAACGGTGCTTCATTAGCAAATGATTTATGCAATATCCCAGTTTTGCTCATAAGTTAAATTTGCAGCTTTGGATGGAAACATAGTTACTGTCGACAAGATTGATTAACCAACAATGTGCCCTGTGACAGTTTGATCTTGGATAGTAGTGAAACTAGTAGTACCTTAATAACTTTGTGAGGGATCTGTGGGAACATTTCCTGCAGCTCAGAGAAAGAAGCTCCCAGCAGCCACTGCAGTGATGGAGCTCTCCTCAACATCAGTTGAGCAACCAGAGGATTAATGCAGGGAAAATGCAATAGGCAATGCTCTGCCTAAAACAAACACACAGTAATACATCAGTGAATTGAGCAGACAGAATGATATTAAACTTTCAGCTCCATCTATTGAAGAAAATCTTGTGAGGTTGACAGTTGTTGATAATTCTGCATTTGTCACACACACATTAACTGCAAAAACAGTTTTTCTGGTGTTACTAGCTACTGATTGGACATACTTAAAATCAGGGAAATTTTCTAAAAATATCAAACTTTTTCCTTTACAATTTGGGTAATAAATTGAAAAATCTTGGTTGTAACAGCAAATAGGCATAATTATCTAAAATGATTAAAAACAAAATAAATATAAACAACAAATGATTTTGTTGAACTCATTCAGAAATAAGAATAACTTTGACATTGTCTGATTTTATGAATGTTTTCATTAATATCTAACACAGTGTTGACAAAAAGTAGGAAAACAGTCATGAAATCTTAGGTGAAATCTTATGAATATCTTAGGTATGTTTTAACTTAATTGAAAGTAAAATATTATTTTTTTGTTTTATTTTGTCAAACTATTAGTCTACCATGGTTCCAGAGACATGGCTCTGGTTCTCATTCGAAAGTGCGGTTGAAACAATATTTCTAATTTGGTCAAAGACAACTTGTAAATCAATATTTTTTCAATATTATTTTGTATATTTTATAATTCACATAAAATTATTGCATAAAATGTTTAATAAAATAACTTAATATTTAATTTTGTGTTCACAGTTCTAATTTAAATGTTGGTATTCAACAGCATTTAAAAAAAATTAAACAAGTTATTTTTTAATTTTTCCCTTATGGTTAAAATAGAAAATTCGAATGGACACAAATGCACAGGGACCATTTATATTTATCTTTTAATATATATTTTAATCTACAGTATATGAAGCACTGAGTTATAGTCGGAGGTCAGATGATTTTAGGGAGACTGATGATCAGTGACAAAAAGTCATAATTTTGATGAAAGAATAAATATTACGATTTTCTGTGCAAGACCTGTTGTTCACCTCTGTGGGCCACACACTGAGCCAGTCTCTATCCAACCAGCTCAGTCCATCTCTCTCTGAATTCATCAGCGTATGTAAGGAGATCTGATAGATGTAGCTGGCTATCTCTTCTTCCTCACACACCATTAACACCTGAAACACACATACACCACATGCCATGGTTAATATACACAAACTTTGAATGCAAAATACTTTTCAGTAGCATAAAACAAGAAATGTCAAACCTGGCCTTAGTATAACCTTTAGAAACTTTGACATTTGTTTTGATGTTTGTTATCTACTATTAAAATTGCTTTAATAAATGAGGAAGATAATACCTTGACATCAAACTTCTCAGACTTGTTTCCGAACAGCACAGATGCAGAATAGATATGAACCAGATTTATATAGATGTTACTGGAAATCCTAAAATTGGGGAAAATAGTGTTTAGTCTTTGAATCTGGTTGCTGTTTTCTTGGCAAGAGTTTGGCTATGCACAGGAATCAACACATAATGCTTCATAATACAGCTACAGATGGACTTATAGATGCTAATAAGAAAAAAGCACAACCACAATTCAGTATGCAAACATTGCAATACTGAATATTATGTTATATAATGAAAAGTGACAGCCCAATACATCAACCAGGCAGATTAATTAGCTGATATTTGGTCATTTAACAGAATTAGTCATTCCATGTCAGTTCCAATATCTATCAACAACCTAGCAACAAAAATATTCATAGTATATTAATATATTTGTATTTTGAGCAAATACAGTGTAAAATAAATGTTTATTTAAATTCAACTATTCTCTGTAAATTATTAAAATGTATTACATAGCATTACATCAGTCACCCTCTACTCTGTTATTGGCATCGGCCATCATGGCAACTAATCAGGGTTCAGCAATAAAAATGGCTTGTACAATTTCCAGTTATGCAAATTATTAAATATTTTTTGTAAAGAATTTTTACAAAATGTTTAATGAAAGATATTCATCTGGCATATAAAAAAAAACAAGGCTAACAATAATATGTATACAATAATTTTGTATATAATTTTGGGGTCAATGAAAATCAGAATCAGAAAGAGCTTTATGTTGCCATTGCAAGTAAAAAACTGAACTACCTGCCCAATCGTTATTGTTGAGCCCTGATAATAATGAATGGTAACATGATCAGACAGATGTAAATGTATTTCAAACTGACAATGCCCTGTGGTTCTCGGCGCAGTGCAGAATGAGCCAGCAGCGGCTGAACTGCAGAGATAGTGCTGAGAGTCTCATGACGACACGCTCAGATGCTTGTCCAATCTTCATGTCCAACTCACTCAGCTCCTGAACACACACAGGATTTACATGTTTAGGCCAGGGTCACTTTGTGAATGGTGGTCTGGTGAGCAAATGTGTATTGGGCATCACCTGGATGAGGATGGCAGTGGTCTCATCCACAGTGATGACATCAAAACGGGTTCCGCCCAGCTTCATTGCAGATGGAGAATGTTTCCTCTCCAGCAGAACAATATTGTACCTGCAAATAACAGTCTCTGTACATCAGTATGCACTCTTTTAAATAAAGGTTCTTTATTGGCCTCTATGGTTCCATTAAGAACCTTTAACATCCATGGAACATTTCTATAGTAGAAAAGGTTCTATAGATTTTTAAACTGTTCTACACACCAAGAAAAAAATGGTTCTTTTAAGAACTGTTCACTGACATTGGTTCTATGAAACCCGCCTTTAGGAACCTTTATTTTCAAGAGTGTACAGTACATACAGGTTTTTGAATGCAAGAATAGAGTGCTGCACGGATGAGTCCTAAAACCCAGAAAAAAAGTTCACAATTTAGGGTGTACTCACACTAGGCGCTCTGAACCGTGCCCGAGCGCATTTGACCCCCAAAGCCCAGTTCGTTTGACTAGTGTGATCGCTCTGTTCCATGCCCGGGCGCGGTTCGTTTAGCTGTCCCTGGCCCGCTTGGAAGAGGTGGGACAGGGCACGGTTCAGTTGGGCTCGAGTGCAATTCACATGCAGTGTGAGCGCTAACTGTGCCGGAGCACGGAACAGCTGCTACTTTTGTGTGCGCTACAACGGCAAACATCTTTATTACTACTTGGATAGTATGCTTTTCAATTAATGTAATTAATTTGAGTGTATTTGGGTTTATAACGGGTCTGGTTCTCACCTTATTGATGAACAGGAATTGTAGTTTGCGAGTTCAGCTGCAAATTCCTCCATTAACGTCAGCTGCCTTCGTAATAATCCTCTGATACGTGTAAGTGAAAATCGCTGCGCGGCATAAATAATAAATATATTAGGCAGTTTTCTAGCGAAAGTGCTTTTCTTCCTGTTTTCTTCCATACAAAAAGTAGCACTGTATATGACGTAAGCGTGCTCCGGCCCGGAATGTAAGTGCAATATGAGTGCAGGCCAGTGGGGGAGTGGGGAGGGGGGACAATCGCGCTCTGGCTCGGTTCAAGGCAACCGTGCCTAGTGTGAGTACACCCTTAGAACTTCCAGTTCTATCATCCTGATGTCAATGGGGTTTTAATGGGTTGTTGGTTAAATGTCAAGATACCGCAGATGTACACCTGTGAAAGAATTCTTGATATCTTGAATACTGTTGTTATGGCAACGTGTCAAACTTTACAGAATAAACTAAAAAGAATAAACTTTTTGGGTGTTTTTGAGGCTCTAAGATTGCTTCAAATTGCATGAAACTTGACACACATCGGGGTTGTCAGCCAGAAGACGTGGGCAAAACCTTAGAAATGGGCGTGGAGGAGGGGCTCTATAGCGCCCCCTTTTGACATAAGTAGGGGGGTTAGTTTTACCTACAGTCACCAAACTTGGTACATATATTGCTCTCAAAACTTTCTAATTTACAGTCATTAGCTCCAACCAAGAGAAAGTCAGCTATTTTGGTTTGAATGTGGATTTTTTGAAAAATCAGGCTCTGAATTTTTAACTACTTCTCGTAGGAGATTTTTATGATTCGCACCAAACTTTTTGAACATAATGCCAAGACATTGATGATGCTACACTGTGAACGGATATTGGATATCTCAAACGGTGTTGCCATAGCAAGGAATTAAATTAATGACAAAAAGGGAAACAGGAAGAGTCTCATATCTTGACAAATTCCTTTCATCTTTTACTCACTCTCTTGACGTCCCATATATATGACTTTCTTTCTTCAGATGAACACAAACAAATTTTTTTAAGAAAACTAATTCATCTCTGTGAGTCCATAAAATGCAAATGAAAAGTCCATACAATGCAAACAGTACACCGTATGAATTACCATTGTGTTCACTTTGAGTGGTTTTTGAAGCGTCAGCTTTGGGGTCCCATACACTTGCATTATATGAACTCACAGAGATGTTCATCTTAAGAAACATTGTCATATACACTACCAGTCAAAAGTTTGCATACACTAACACACAAAAAATAAAAAACAGTATAAATGTAAGAAATGTTTCTTGAGCACCAAATCAGCATATTAGAATGTTTTCTGAAATCATGTGACACTGAAAACTGGACTAATGGCTGCTGAAAATTCATCTTTGCCATCACATTAATAATTAAATTTTATATTAAAATAGACAAGTTATTTTTAATTGAAATATTTCACAATATTACTGTATTTTTGATCAAATAGATGCAGAATATATCTATTATTGCAAAAGCACCACAGTTTAATGTGTCAAACTACATGCGCTAACTACTAAGGCAAAGCACTTACATTTTTTTAAAACAATGACATAGAAGTTTCTAACAACTACTTGAGTAACTCACATTGTCTCCAGTATGAACTGTATCTTTAAGCGGTTCAGTAAACCATCCGTGATGAGCAGCACAAACGGAATAGTGTCCAGATATGATTTAGCAGTTGATTCTTCTGAGATATCTGCTAATGAATGATTCAAATGTATAACAGATGAAAATGCAAGGATCATGCAACACTGCAATCATAAATAAGCTTATTATAGAATCAATCATCAATAATTTAACTGTAATTGTACTTCAATGTTTGAATGCTGTGTTAAAATATAGGAAAGATATCTCATTTTGTGTTCAAACCAGCCATAAGCAACAGTACATTAGACCAAACACTTGCATTCTATTTCTGCAGTGTCAATCTGAAAAGGCCCACTAAGGCCCACGCTCTATATAATTGTGCATTAAACATCAAATATGTTCTTATTGGCTGTGATTACTGACATTACAGCATCATGTGAGCATGAGGGATTGTTGGACTGACTGGATTCAGGCACTGCAGTGGAGAAGGAGATAAAGTCGATGTTTCTCTCTGAACACACACTGCCGAAGGGCGAGTGACCCACACAGTGAAGCTCAAACACCACACTGAAACTCTGCCATGGGAAATCAGGACCAATGTGCTGACTGCACACAACGACACACCTCTTGTAGGACAGTCTGAGGAGAAAGGAGACAGACACATTAAATCAGGCCTTATATCCACACCTCATGTATTCAGTTTACACCTGTAGAGATAAGGACAAAAAGAGACCTGTCCATCACTTCTCTGCTCACTACTTTATGCTTTCCTTCATCCGGGATGATTTCAGACACAGAGTTTCCTAAACACACACACGCACACACAAAATCAGGCAGGACAATAACTGCACAGTAACAATCTTGTTTTTGAGAAAATAATTACCTGATACCTGGTTGAGAGCTGAAAGCAGCTCTTTGTTTACACCATTCACTGTTAACACTAGGACCTGTTCACATGCAACAACAGTCATTAAACATTCACATTCTGTAAAATTTGCTTGTTTGAAAAGAACGCTTAGGTAAGTTAAGTCAACGTTATTTGTATAGCGCTTTTCACAATACACATTGTTTCGAAGCAGCTTTACAAAAAATCATGATGTTAATTTTTATAATATCTTAATATCTTCACACTAGTTAATATCCAAGCACTAGTTTTAACTCTAAACAACTCTGTATTAAATCTCACTCTAGTGTTGTGGTTAGCGTGGGAGTTCATCCACATGTTGATTTGCTCCTGGAGCTCCAGTAGTTTAGGGTTGGACTCCCTCCTCTTCTGACTCAGATACTGCAACACCTCCAACTTCCTCAACAGCTCATTCAAACAGCTCAGAGTACAGGAGTCCTTCGCCTGAGCCAGGTACTCTATTCAAAGACAGATTGTACAGGTGTGTGAGTAAAGATATACTAAAGATACGCTGTAATGATCAAATGAAATCACAAATGAGATATCAGTTGTTTGTGCAACATTGATTCTGCTTCATAGAGCAAAAAAAAAAAATCAAAGTAATCTCATATGCATCGCCTCTACAGCAGAGTTTCCCAAATGGGGGTTCATGAGGGAATAATTAAATCATATATATTAATCATTAATTAATCGAAATGAAACTGAAATCATGTTATAGCTTGTGCGATTATGAAATCAAAGGCTGTGATTTAATTAAGTATATAGTCTACAAGCTTCAGAGTGAAGAACGGCACTGTTACATGCGTGCAGCTAACAGTGTTTTCAGCATCAGAGTGCCTCGCTTCACAATAAATGCTGCTTTTCACAAACTCCATCTCTGTACAGTGTACAATGAGTATAACATACATTTTGGGAATGCAATGTGCACTAGGTTCACTTTTTTCTACTTGGACATTTCTGTGGATAAAAGTTTACATAATTTTACTAGTATTCTGCCAAAATTAAAGCTTAAGGATTTGAATGTTTGAAAGTGAAGAATTTAAGACAAATATTAGTATTTTAACTTGCAGTGTAAAATAAAATAATTATTAGGCCTAAGAAAATAATTTTACAGTACAATTGTAATTTACAACAGTAATATATTTATATCTTCATTATAATTAGTTAAACAATATATAATAATAATAATCAGCCCTCTCTATATAAATAATTTTAAAATAAAAACAATCAAAACACTTACTAAAAAAGACATTTTATGTGCACTTGCATGTCATGAGACCATTAACCAATATTAGAGAACTGTGAACATGCAAATGTGTCGTTAAATTACTGAAAAGTAAATATTTTACATCTAAGGGGGTTCAGCTGACAAAAAAAGTTTGGGAACCCATGTTCTAGAATCTAACAAGAGATCTCAAGAATGCCTCAGATACCAAGATACCAAAGTCTGAAATCAAAAGTCAAAGATCTCAATATAAACTCAAACATTTCTCATCCAATCTTCCAAGACAAATTAACAATTGACTCATTTGTGTCCATTTTATTTTAGGAAAAAGATACAAAGTTGATCAATAAATGAAAAAGCCAACTCCTACGCAATGAAAGAGCGACCTCTCAGCAATATCAGACCATTTCTATGAGACATTTTTTTCTAATATTTACCAGCGGCTGCGTTGAGGTCACATCCGAAGAGGACATGTTCCTTTAGCGTTACCAGAATATGTAGCAGTGCCATCTCATTAAACACACTGTCCGCATCTGCCACAAAAATAATACAAAACATTTCTTACATGTCTTATTTAAAAACCATCATGTGGTGAGATATGGATGCTGCAGTGCAGCTGAACATCTAGACTTCTGTGCATTCCTATAATATGTGAGAAAGTGTCTCTTCTGACCCTGTTCTGTCCGAAGCATTCGCTCTTGCTGCTTTAGGAGGAATCGTGTGAGTTCGGAAGACATACTGCCAAAGTCTCTGTTGTTCAAAGCAGAGATGCCCAACTTCTGCATTTTACTCACAGAGGGCAGAGCCAATGCACGCAGCTCCCTATATGCATGTCTCTGACTCTCTACAGGAATAAACACAGAAATACAGTGAATCATTTCTCCAACAAATAAATGATTAATAAACAAAAAAAAAACCATGTAGATTGTGCTTACAATAATTTGTTAGGTTAGCTCACCCAAAAATGAAATTTCTGTCATTAAGTACTCACCCTCATGTCGTTCCAAACCCGTAAGACCTTCGTTCATCATGACAGGGTAGAGAAGAAATTGTTGAATAAAGTCTTTATTTTTGTTTTGTTTTTGCGCACAAAAAGTATTCTTGTCGCTTCATAACATTAAGGTTAAACCACTGTAGTCATGTTAACTATTTTAACAATGTCTTTACTACTTCTCTGGACCTTGAATGTGGTAATTTCGTTGCTTTCTATGGGAGATTAAAAAAAATCTCTCAGATTTCATCAAAAATATCTTAATTTGTGTTCTGAAGATGAACGAAGGTCTTGCAGGTTTGGAACAACATGTGTGTAATTAATGACAGAAATTTCATTTTTGGGTGAACTAATCCTTTAATCTAATGTTTATGCAAATATTTCAGATCTGCTGATACCTGTGGCTTGGACGTAAACAATCTTGCTGATGGTCTCTTGCTTCTCTTCACAGGGAAAGCTCTTCTCAGAGGCAATGACACTCCTTCCTGTATCTGAGGCTTGATTCACTGCATTTCTCCTGTTATCGGGCAAAGCTTTTCCAGCAGAATTCTGACTCACGGTTACTTCTGAAAGACATTAGACTTTTATCACTTTAAGTCAATTCATGGCTTAAATAATGCAATAATGGTCATCTCATTTTTTATGTACTTATGTCAGTATATTCAATTTAACATTCAGTATGCAACCCTTCCTACCCAGTCTAAAAAAAAAAAACATTTATTAAAACTACGCAGCAAAAATGATTAAAATTGCTAAGCAAGCAGAATAAGATACTTGTGTTCAAGTTGTGTAACTAACAATAAAAGATGTCAGGTAAGACCTCCAAACATTCTGCTGTTCCTAGACATTAATTGTTCAAATATATTTTTAAAAAAATATGTTTGAATCCCTTTAAATTTAATATCAACATGAAATCAAAATAGACAATTCTTATTTTTTATGGAATATGACTGGACAAAATCAAGTCTCGCTCTACATTTTCTTCTCATTCAAGAAGCCCTTTTACTTGGACATATGTTACAATAGTGAAGAAAATTCACACTTTATGTTTCATGCAAAAGTCCTGGATTCACTCTACCTGCAGATGTTGGACTGCTCTGTTGAGGTTTTTGCATTGAACTCATCGTTCTTAATGTCACAAAAGACAATAAAGTGTCTTCATAAGTATGAACTACTGAATTGTTTCCCTTTCTGCCTCTAAAACAGTTTGATAACGGAGATGATTTAGAGACTATGTTTTCTCTTCTCTGTTCTGACTTCTCAGGAAGTTTATGTATAGTGGATATCACTTCAATATCTTTAACACTGTGCTTCAATGGAGATGACTTAGACATTTCGACCAAGCTGTGTTGCTTCTCTGAAAGACATGTGGAGGAATTTGTCTGGCTCCCACAGCATCTTTCTGCTGGACTAGACATGTGTTGCTCTATCTCTACAGCTTTACAGTCTATTCCTCCAGTTGTTGTCACTGTAGAACTGTCTCCTTGGTGAGACATGCGCTCCATTATGAAGAACTTCACAGTCGTCCCTCTCTCCACCTGTGTAGGTACAGCTGACTGCAGAGGCTTACTCTGGGAAGGGTGAACTGCAGTGGGACGGCCTGAAGATGGCAGTGCTGAGAAAACAGAGTAAAACATTAAGATTTTGCTCATTTCCTGGACAAAGATTAAAGGAAATCGACAGATTCAGTACAAGTTGAGCTCAATCAACAGCATTTGTAGCATGTTGATTACCAACTTAAACTATATTAATTAAATTGAGCTGTATAGTTGTTCTTGTCCTGTATACAGTCATTTTAGGGTTTATGGTGTTGTAAAGTTGTAAAATTCAATATAACTTTACGCAGAAGGGGTTAGTAAGTTATTTTATTTTACACTAAAATCATGTTAACATTCATATTGTTTATGTCATGTTGCTATACTACTGAAACAGTCAGTGTATATTTAATGTTAATTTATTGGCCCCTTTCATTTCAATTATAAATGCTTTACTGTAACCCAGACTTTTGCCATTTTAAAATAAAAGGAGGCTGGAAGAAAATTTTTGTGGTAATCAAAATTATGTCAGTTAAAAATTATGACAGTTAAAAAAAACTGTTGACTAAACTTTAAGCTGGAGTCCGTAAGTTTTGCCTCTTTGAAACCTACAATTGCAGTTATTTGCGGAATTATCATCTTTCATGCAAATGATCATGACTGAATATATATATTTAGCTCATAATTGAAATGATGAGAGAAACTTAAAAAGCTCACCAGCATTTGAGGCACATTTACTCAGCAACTCTGTAAAAACACATTACCATATAGAACTTAAGAGTAATATTGCATTCAAACAAAACCTTCAAACCATAAATATATATATTTTTAAAGAATAATATTGCATTCTGTTTTTTAAAATAGATCTTACATAGATCATACATGCATAGTTCACAATAAGATCTTACCATCTATTTTCACAATAGACAATGGTGAGAATATTTCATCCATGTGCGATTCTCTCACAGCTCTCTTGCATTTTTTTGTGGAAATTTTCTCAGTGTAGATGGAGAGATTAGGCAACGTCACTGTACTGTCCATGAAGTGAAACTGGCCCATATTGTCTTTGGGTTCTGGGACTGGTTCCATCTCCACCTTCAGCAATGTAAGAAGCTCTGGAAGTGACTGAATGTGGACCAAGGGCTTAGTTACCTGTGGTTCTGTACACACAACACAATGGAGTTTAAGGACTATACACACTTTATGGATAGAAACCAGTGAAAGTTTGTCACATTACCAGCAAGTAAAAACTTAGACACGCATTGGGGATGTTTCTCTGCCATCCAAATGGCTTTTTCCATATTTTCACAATCACTGTCTGACATGAAATGCCTAGGAAAAAGTATAGTACATGTTATTTCCTTTGTCATATGGATTATTGTATAGTGTTTTCATTGATATGAAGTCAACATGATATAAAAACTGACTTTATTACACATTCATCAGAGAACATTATTCCCCAAAAAAATTCTTGAATATACTATTTTACTTGAAAATATTTCACATTATGGAAGCAGAATTGATTGTGAATGCCATTTCATATTGGCTTGAAGAATGAAAACAAACCTGTTGTAGATGCCATGGAACATCCTAAGACATATTTACTGCAACAAATATTCACAGCCTTCCCTTCTTGTTATAACAAAAGCATCAAACTCACTGCTTATAAAATGGTGACAGTATTTCAGCTGACAGAAGTCTGCTGGGCATAAACAGGTCTGGCAGACATAGCGTATGATTACACGGTGAAAAAGGCAGGTCTAATTCCATCTCAGCATAAGACCTCAAAGCAACTGGAATGAAAGGTTTTGAAGTCACTGGAGATTAGCAGAGCAACCTACAGCAGGAAACACTCTTTGATTGTGATTAAATATGAACAGTCAATTAACATTACCTGGAGATTTTGGCTCCTTAAAGGTGATGTTAGCAAAGCTGCTTTCAGCCATTTCCAGGACCTCCAACTCAGTTGTGAGTTTATCAGCAGAGGTGGCTATTTTTTAAATAAAATGATTGACATTTTATGAAATACAATGGCCCCAAAAAAGTCACACTTATAAATGTAAATGTCTGATTATAATTGCATTAGATAACAAAACATAAAAGCAAGCAGCATTTGCACTTTAATGAGAAATTTTTGCAATGACTTTCAATCAACTGGTGTTTGAACAATGCATATATTGTTTTATATAAAAACTAACAAATGTCTTTTTGTCAAAGGTGTACTTGTGCTTCTTTCTGTAAAATAAAAACCACCTCCTTTAATATTTTGTTATCTAATGCAATGACATTCAGACATTTTTAAGTGTGACTTAATTTTTTTCAACTACTCTTTGTGGCCATTGTATATTATTTGCTATGTATGAGTCAAGTTTTACCTTCTTTAAGAAGATCTTTTAAGGGGAAACGTTCTTCTATTGGTTCTCGGGTGACATTTAGAAAATCTTGCAGTTTTGCAAAGGAAAAAATGGACTCTTGTCTTCGGGAGGAATCCATATGAATTTCAACAGGCAACATTAGTGACTGTGGAGAAATCATAGCTGGTATTTGAAATACTAAAACTTCTTCCTAAGCTCAAAAAGCACAACCAATAGAGATTTTTACTGAAACATGATTCAGTTTTGTAGATTACCTCTTCATTCAGTACTGCCTCTTTTTTGAACTCCTCTATAACATTTCCTCCAGTAAATGTGGCACCCATTTCTTCGTCTAAAACTGCATCATATGAGGCACAGTGTCTAGGAGAAGGAAATATGAGTGAGCTGAAAATATCATTTCAGTGCATGGATACATATGCAAAATACATTTTTAAAGGAATAGTTCACTTCAGAATTAAAATTTCCTGATAATTTACTCACCCCCATGTCATCCAAGATGTTTGTCTTTCTTTCTTCAGTCGAAAAGAAATTAAGGTTTTTGAGAAAAAAACATTCCAGGATTTTTCTCCATATAGTGGTCTTCAATGACTACCAATGGTTTGAAGGTCCAAATTGCAGTTTCAATGCAGCTTCAAAGGGCTCTACTTAATGGAAAGGTCACGCGCAACGTAGGCGGAAGTATCGAGCAAGTGTTTACAAAGCGAACGTTGCAAAGACTAAGTCAAACGGCCTTTATAAAAAAAAAAGGTAAAACAACAATGTTGGACGATTTTGAAGTTGGAGGAGAAAATGAGTTTTTCACCCTACCGCGGTACTTCTGCCTACGTCACACGTGACCTTTCCAATGTGATTACGTAATGCGAGGCGCATCGCAGATCTAGTGCAAGACGAGCATTTGTGGTTAAAAAGTATATAATTTTTAATCTTTTAGAAAATGACCGATCGTTTCACTAGACAAGACCCTTATTCCTCAGCTGGGATCGTGTAGAGCCCTTTGAAGTTGCACTGAAACTGCAATTTGGACCTTCAACCCATTGAACCCTGTTGAAGTCCACTACTATATGGAGAAAAATCCAGGAATGTTTTCCTCAAAAATCGTAATCTCTTTTCGACTGAAGAAAGAAAGACATAAACATCTTGGATGACATGGGGGTGAGTAAATTATTAGGAAATTTTAATTCTGAAGTGAACTAATCCTTTAAAGTAATGATCCTCTCTTCCCAGACTTTTCTTTGGGGCTGTTTTTTAAAGTTCTTTATGGGAGAAAGAAATATATTGTATTTTGTACCTAAAAACAAGCCCTTCTAAGAGATTTACTGATGAATTGAGAACAGGATCCGAGACAGTCATGATCTTCAGCCTCTGAAGCATCGTTTGAAATGGAGGCAGGTGGCTTTTGAACCGCTGCAGATGGTCACCGAATATCACCTCCTCTGGCAGAGTGAGATCTGAGATTTCAGAGACAAGTTAAGGAAGGATTATCATCTAGAGATTTTCCATTGTGAGGCCATCAGAAGGACTTCTGAGGTCCAGAACGTATAAAGATCCTTTTGAAAACCCTTTGAAAGCAAGCCGTGTGATGTGCTGGGTATTTTTAGCACACATCTACCCCTTTTTTAGGTAGAACATCAAAGCCAAAAATCTGATATAAAAGTGATGCAGTATACAGAAATGACAAAAATATAAACAAAATATTACTAAATACTCCAGTTCCCACCATCACAGGTTAAGCAACATGCATCTGGTGTACATGGACTGAAACTCTCTTCCCAAGGTGATCTGATGGCACTGCTCTCAACTCCATCTAAAAGCCAGAGGACTTCTGCGGTACCAATACTGCACTGAGAGGCAGGATTAGAGCTGGGAACCACTTCCTCTAGTCCTCTTCCTGTCCGCAACACACTGAACCTAAACACACCACAGCTCAATATGAAGAACTTGTATATTTAAACACAACTGAGAGAAATTTACTCTCAGCTGGGTGTGGACACAATCTGCTGACACAAATATGAAAGCAACTTTTAAAGGGCATTAAACAGTTCAAACCTTTCCAAACAGTCACTGAAATGTATGTTGGCCTTCAAGTCATCCATTACAGATCCAGTCATTTGTAGAGTACACATGGATATTTTGTTCTCTGTCATAAATGACATAAGTCAGTGTTGATATGCTATCATTGAATATCACAAGACAGTTATATTAACAGTACATTAGTTTAAGAACAAAGCTGTTCTTTTCCATACTATGAAAGTACATTTCATATTCAATAAAAATCTTCCCCCTTGTGAATCACTAAAAGAGCAAAACATCTTCATTGCGTGACACAGAAAAAAGAAAATCATCTTGAATGAGTGAGTATTTTATGTCACAATTCTCATTTTAGGGCAGAGGGCACATGGACTATTTTAATGATGTCTTTAATACCTTTCTGAAAGTGGTAATTGCGTTTCTGTCTATGGGGGATCAGAAAGCTCTCAGATTTCATCAAAAATATCTTAATTTGTGTTCCGAAGATGAACGAAGGTCTTACGGATTTGGAACTAAATGAGGGTGAGTAATTAATGAGAGAATTTTCATTTTTGGGTGAACTGTGAACTGTGGGATATCAAAGGCAGCGAAGGATACATCTACGCTGCCTTCAAAAATCGATCAGATGAAGTTACTGTATCTCAGGAGACAGGAAGTAAAGCTAACATTGCCTTCCTAACTTGTAATGCATCTTCTGAAGGCAATGTTTTTAAGATTTCGGACGCAACCTAGATCAGTGCTGGGAACTTCTGGCCCTCAAGATCCACTTTTATGCTAGAGTTTCCCATCCCTGTACTAGATGCACAAACTTGCCACACTTACTCCATGGTACCCGGTAAGCGATGTCTAACAGGTGTCCATTGTGAGGGTAGATGTTACTGTCTAGCTGGAATGGAACTGGAAGTTCGAACACGTTCATCATTAGTCTGCGTCTGACTGAAGCCTAAAACACATGAAATTTCATTATTTAAAAGTTTGTAAGTATTTATTTTATATTTTTATATCCATTTGTATCCTTATTCTGATTTTTATATTATTACCCCCTCAAGCACTTTTGAATTATTTTATCTTAATACACTTTTCTGTTTTATTTTTGTTAAATTGCTAATGTTTATTCAATAAAAATACATCTCAATAATGTTGTCCAGTAAATCCTCTGATATAGATTAACTAAATATGACAACATCTTATTTAGGAACTCACCTCAGAGATGTAATCAATACCCTTATACCTAACTGTCTTGAAACTTGCACTTTGTTGGGTTCGACCACATGAATTAGACATGGTTTGATTATTCATATTGAAACCACACGAACGGATCTTAAAAAAAATAACCAAGACCTAATAAATTACAATATATTAAATATCGTCTCCTTTGTTGTGGATTAATCTGAAATCTTTAAGTCCACTGTCAAAGAAAAGTCAATTTTTTTCCTCAGTTGCACGGAAGTAAAATGTTAAAACGGCTAGCGAAAACTCATTTTGATGTGGCCTGTCAAACGATATTATAATGTATCGTGAAATGTCGGTTCTTTTGAAATTGCGAACGATGACTAAAAAATGAAAAGATTCATTACATGAATTTATACAAGATTATAGAGTTAAACGGTCGGCTGTGCACTTACAACTGGTAGTGACTAATAAATCTAAAGTTAAACTGTCTGAGGTGAGACTTTACTGTCGCAGCAGCAATTCACGCGCCTTCACTCAGTGATTGACAGGATGAAGAAGCTACAAGACCACGCCCACTACGCGCCTACTCTCCTTGAAGTTCGTTTTTTTTCCTAAAAAAAATTAAAATAGATCAAATAATAAATAAAATTTTCACTCTCTCTCTCTAACATATATATTTTCTTTTATTTTAATATTCCAGACACGTAATTTCATTGTCATGTTGAAGCTGAAACATTGGTAGTGGGAGGAAAAAACTGTGGTAGTGCACTGCCATCTAAAGGATATATTTATGTTTTTAAAAATCCTCATTGTAAACTATGTGAGCCATCATTTTCAACACTGTGCTGTCTATGTGCACTCTGGACCGTATTTAATTGTTAAATAAAGACACTGAGAGACATTAATGCTTAGACCTTGATTAATGCTGCTTGCATTCAGTTGTAATTTTAATTAACTTTTCTAGATTTATTTGTATATATTTTTCTTTTTTTTTCTTGAGTATTTCAGTTGGTTTTCATTATAATAAAATATCCCACTGTAAATTCAGTAACTTCATCTACTATGACTGTAAAGTGAATACTATGGCAGGATGTTTCTGATCACATGTAAAGATGACACAACATAACTCATCAGTATCACAAACAGTTCGGCTTTATTTCAGAACAAAGGAATCAGTGTGTTAAGATGGTTTATAAAACTGGAGAAAAATATCTGTGACTGGACTTTTTACAGTACCTGTAAAAAAAAAAAAATCAGAAAATAATTAGACAGTGCTTAAAGGAAATACAAGGCACAAAATTTGATCCTTTCAATGCGATCTCACCAGCTGTACCAATATCCTATGACAATGACTGAGCCAACAGCACTTATGAATCCAACAGTTACAAGAGCAGATATCTTCATGATGTAGGATGTTCCTAATGTGAGAAAAGAAATCACGTTGGGTTATTTTTATTTTATTTTTTTACATAGAATTTGTAGGTGGCACAAAGCAGTGTTAGAGAGATTTATGATCTTTACCTCTGGTCTTAGCCCAGATTACACAAGACTGTGTTCTAGACTACCAAAGAAAACACAAAGACAGAAATTAGAGAAAATTCAAAGAACTTTTTAATGCACTAATTTTACAGGTTTTCCTAAAGGGATAGCTCACCCAAAAACGAAAATTCTGTCATTAATTACTCACACTCATATTGTTCCAAACCTGTAAGACCTTTGTTCATCTTCGGAACACAAATTAAGATATTTTTTATGAAATCTGAGAGCTTTCTGCCCCTCCATTGATAGTCCATGCAACTAGCACTTTGACGTTTCAAAAAGTTCATAAAACTAATCCATATGAATTAAGTGGTTTAGTCTAAATTTTCTGAAGAGTCTCGATTGCTTTATATGATGAACAGATTTAATTTAGGTTTTATTCACATATAAATATTGATCAAGTCACACATCAGTTGTGGTAGACGGAAGCTCAAGCATGTTTGCTTGACATACGAGAACTAATGAGGTTCATTCTCGTGTTACGCAGCACGTTTGAGCTTCCGCAAGCACCAATGGGGTTTCTTCTCAGGTTCGGTTGAGCTTCTGTTTATGTTCGCTGAACAATGTTTATATGTGAATAAAAGCCTAAATTCAATCTGTTCATCATATAAAGCGATCGAGTCTCTTCAGAAAATATGGACTAAACCATTCAATTCATATGGATTAGTTTTACAATCTCTTTATGAACTTTATGAAGCGTCAAAGTGGTAGTTGTGTAGACTGTCAATGGAGGGTCAGAAAGCTCTCAGATTTCATCAAAAAGATCTTCATTTGTGTTCTGAAGATGAAAGAAAGTCTTACGGGTTTGAAACAACATGAGGCTGAGTAATTAATGACAGAATTTTCATTTATGGGTGAACTAACCCTTTAAGATGTTTTCCCACCTTTCCCCACTGGCATACAGTGCGGAGGATAATATAATAGTCTTTTCCATTTTCCAGAGGTGCGTTGAAGAAATCTCCATACAGCTGCTGATCCCCTACAGTGAAGTTCAATTCTGCACCTAGACCGCTGAGCTGTATCTGGGCCGTGACGTACCCTCGGTCACATCTCTGCTGTGAGAAGAACCGCGGACTTACAGACGAGCTGCAGTCAAACAGCATCACGCCCTCGACTGGTAACACGAACACCTGGTACATACTGAAGACAAGACACACAAATAGACATTTACAGCAACTCAGTATTGAATTATCTATAGCATATGCAGTGGGATCAAATTGCAACCTGTAAATAAGCAGTTTTAGGATTTTATATGCATTTTTTGGTAACACCACTTTATAACAAGATTTCATTTGTTAACATTAGTTAATTACTTACTACATTATTAAAATCAAAAGGTGTATCTGGTAATATTATGAGCGACAGTAACATGAACTAACATTGAACAGTTGTATTTTTATAAATTAACATTAACAAAGATGAATAAATACTGTAACAAATGTATTGCTCACAGTTAGTTAATGTTAGATAATGCATTAACTAATGTTAAACTAACTGGACCTTATTATAAAGTGTTTCCCATTTTTTTTTATAGTTAAAAAGTATTAAAATATTAAAGATTATTATATAATAATATTAATATTTGAGATTGTACTGTTTCTAGGTCACTAATTAAATCAGCAAATTTCTGACCTCCTTTGTACAAATGATTAAAACATCTCAAATCATGCTGGAGAACATGATCTTCAGCTTTTGTTAATACATTAATTTTTCAGTTTCAGAAAATCTTATGCTGATCATATCATTTGTAATTACCGGTAAAACATTTGTTTTAAATTAGAAATGAATGCAAATTAGAAGCATTTTCAATCTGGTCTCAGATGTTTAAATCCACTGCATATGCCCAAATGGCATTAACTTTTTATTAGGCATTATTTGGCATTAACTCTTTCAAGAAATGTTAAATGTCCTTACCATATTGAGTCAAGTGTGTTGGTCGATCTCCGTAATTTGAGAGTGGGCGATGAAGCCTCTACTACACTGTATTTGATTTCTGGTGTGGGGGGGACTAACAGAGCACAAGAAGTACAATGTACAAATCAAAATACAAGTACATAAAATACTATGGAAGTCAAAGGGGCCCATCAACTGTTTGGTTACAGACATTCTTCAGAATATCTTTTGTGTTCAACAGAAGAAAGAAATTCATACAGGTTTAGAACAACTTGAGGGTGAGTAAATGATGACAGATTTTTCATTTTTGGGTGAACCGTTCCTTTAACACAGTAATTTAATGCCAGTTAATGTAATATAAGTGGCATATACTCTATGCAATAATGTAAAGTCAAGTCAACTTTATTTTTATAGCGCTATATACAATAGAAAATGTCATCAAACATAAGACAGGCAATGGCAAATAACACTAGATTTAAAAAAAAAAATTAAGCATTACAACTTGATCTGCAGTGTGTTTTTCACTGAATTTCCTGTTTCACTCAGAAAATGTCACATTACACAAATAAAAATGAACTGCAAATGCCATTTCACCTTGACATTAAATGTTTGTGGATTATGGATGTTTGCACGAAAGCAGCTTTTGTTTTGTACCTGGTATGCTAGTGTTTGCTGTCACTGTAGATGTGGCTCGTGTGGACTCGGCTGTAATAGTTATGGTGTAGTTTGTAGCAGGAAAGAGATTTAAACAGAGAACAGGCAACAGGGCCATGGAGCTGAACATCTTTTTTCTCCTGTCACTGAACAGCTGATCAAAGTCTCGCAATCCAACGAACGTCACCTGTGTTGAGATGTCACATACAACCTCATTTCATGATTGAGAGACAACTTTGGGAATAGCTGAAATGAACTGATGAATACTCACTGTGTATTTCTCCCTATTTCCCTCATTCTCTGCATTCCAGCGCAGACATCTTTCATTAATCACCACCAGATCGTTAATTGTGAGTTTCAGCTCTGGAACACACATAATCAGATGCAAATTAGACCAGATTTTATGTCAACAGCCACTCTTTTGGCTATGTGACACTATTTTGCTGATCAATAACAGTGTGTGTGTACCTTTGCAATGCAGGGTGGCTATCTGCCACTTTCCTGTGATGTCACATATTGAAATGTCACTTCCTGCATGTCTATAGTGTCCTTTAGCACAGCGGTGGATCACTGCAGTGCTGTTTTCCCATGCTACCTCTGCGTGCGGCACCTCTGGTGCAGGACCACAATGTGCTATAGAGAGAAAAACACAGAAATGGTTATGAATATCATTCCAGATATTGTTCTGAAATATGTTGATCCAAATATAGGACATTTGTGACAAAATATAAGGATGGGATTTTATTCTCTTTTTCTCATTGTAATTTGTCCTTGTGGATTAGTCATCATACTGTAGGGATATTTCTGACAGTCAGTTTAACTACAAAAAAAAAAATCTATCGAACATTTCCACTATTATTACCCAGGGAAAAATAGATTCATTTAAAAGTTGGTATATCACTACAGACAATAAAAAAGTCAATTTCCACAACATTCTGTATTTAAAATTTATTTATTGTTCTTCAGCTAAAATTAAACACTAAAACAATTATAAAACACAAACTAATTCCAGACACAGCAAAACAGTGGAAAAGGCAAAATAGAAAAGCATAGAAACCATTCTTTTTGCCAACAGAAATGTTAATGAATGCACTGTATAAAATTATAAATATAAAACTTGTGATATAAATATAAAACAGTTCAGCAACAGTCATTATAGTTAGCTCTTACTTGAATAAAGCTCTGTGTGATTGTATTGTGTTCATTTCATTTTTTGAACTATTTACTAAAATATAGACCTTGTAATCACTTCCCACGTGACAAACAACACCTGTGAAAATACGGTATTTCTGGTATTCGTGGTATTTATACTAACGTTCAAAAGTTTGGGGTCAGTGAGATTTTTTTTTTTTTTTTTTGGAAATAAGTCTCTTATGCGTACCAAAAAAATACAGTATAAACAGAAAAACTGTGAAATATTATTAAAATTTAAAATAACGGTTTTCTATTTGAATATATTTTTAAACATAATTTATTCCTGTGATGGAAAGCTGGATTTTCAGCACCATTACAGTCTTCAGTGTCACATGACCCTTCAGAAATCATTCTAATATGCTGATTTGCTGCTCAAGAAACATTTCTTCTTATTATCAATGTTGAAACAGTTGTGCTGCATTTTTGTGGAAACTGTGACATTCTTTTTCAGAAATCTTTGATGAATAGAAAGTTCAAAAGAACAGCGTTTACTTGAAATATAAATCTTTTTTTTTTTTTTTTTTACATTAATTGACTTTACTGTCACTTTTGATCAATTCAATACATCCTTGCTGAGTAAAAGAATTAAATAATAATAATAATAATAATAAAAAATCATTGACCCCAAACCTTTAAATGTACTGTCATTATAGGAATTCAATTGTTTACCTGTACATGTTACAGACACTTTTTCCCATGTTCCATCTGATGTGCATGTTGACATGTTTTTGTCACCCTCCTGTTTGAGTCCATATTTACATTTGTACTGAACCACACTGCCCAGTGTAGATGCTTTGTTCCAGTTTATATCTGTTAGTGGGAATTCTGGGGGAGGCCCACAGTTTATCTCTGTTCATTGAGATCAGTGTAGAGTGTTAGAAATAAAGACCACTTCAAAAATGCTGCATATTTCATTATTTACAATTGATGACCTTAAAGTGTAAAGCAACTTGAATGTTTTTCCTTTTGTGTTCCACGAAAGAAAAAAGTTTTAAATGACGTGAAGGTAAGCAAATGATGACAGAATGTTGTCAGTACCTTCACATCTCATGTTAACTTTGCTCCACTTTGCATTTGAGTTACACACTGACACATTCCCTTCACCCACAGTGCGATATCCAGCTTCACACACATACAGGGCCACAGAGCCCAGACTGGAGCTGTTATTCCACAACACAACTGAGTGAGGCAGTGAGATGGGGACGCCACAGTCTACTTCTAAACGAACACACATACAGACACACTGTACATGTGCATACATATTATCAGCTTATTAAAGAGGACAGCACTGAAATATCACAAAGGTCGTTCTCATGAAATGGTCAACCTTAAAGGTGCAGTAAGCGATTTCTGAGAAACACTTTTAATATTAGAAATTCAGAATTAAAATTTCCTGATAATTTAGTAGAGCTGCTTTATAGTTGAACAGATTTTGCTTCCTAACTAATGAACTTTCAACATTCACACTGTTAATGAACTAATCTGAATCAACATTGGACTAAATTGAGTTGAATGACACTATTATCTTTTTAGAGCTGCTTTATGGCTGAAATTGGTTTCATTTCATAAGTGAAGAACAGTAATACTGTTATTTTCTTGTTTATTACTGTGAAGCAGTTTAAAGTGCTATATAAATAAATGTGACTTGATTTGACTTGACAGAGACATAAATTGCACCATTTCTTGAGAATGACCCATTCACGAAATAAAGGGAGAAAACATGTCAACAAGAAGTACAAGTGCAGAAATATACCTTGACACAGAAAATCAGGAAGACTCCAGATTCCCTCTGAATCGCAAACTGACGTATCTCCTTCCCTAACGTTTTGAAATCCTTCAACACACATATAAGACACACTGGATCCAACTTTAGTGTCTCCTCTCCATATCATAACAGAGAGAGGGAGAGAAGGCGGTATGCCACAATTCACCTCTGAGAAACAACAAAAACCTTGAAAATATCTTCAGTTTACACATTAAAGAAATAGTTAATTTATGTTTAAAACAATCTTAACTTTGAGTAAAAAAAATCATGCAAACAATTACCTTCACACAACAGAGTTGGTTTTGTCCAATAACCGTTCTCAGCGCACACAGATATATTATGTCCTTGTTTAGGATAGTAACCGTGTTTGCAGTGATATGTTACAGTGCTGTTAAATGTGACTCTGCCATTCCATATCTGTACAGTGAGGGGCAGTATAGGAGGCTCCCCACACACAATCTCTGTTGAGAAGGAAATGACATGTCATGGCTATGACCAAATCACTGCAGTATAAAGAGGATTAACATTGCTTATACACTCTTTAAAATAAAGGTTCTTTATTGGCTAGATGGTTCCATAAAAAACCTTTAAAATCCATAAACCCTTTCCACTGCACAAAAGGTTCTTTATAGTGAAAAAAGGGGTCTTTAGATTTTTTAAATGATGTTCATATTAAGAAAAGAACTGTTCACTGAAGGTTCTTTGGGGAACCTAAAATGGTTCTTCTATGGCATTGCTACATATGCAGAATCACACAAAAAGCACTTCATATGTCCTCAGAAGATTTGAATAATAGCAAATAGAGTGTTAAGGACTACTTTGTGATAATTGTTTAGAGTACTTTTTAGTCAATATACAGGTGCTGGTCATATAATTAGAATATCATCAAAAAGTTGATTTATTTCACTAATTCCATTCAAAAAGTGAAACTTGTATATTATATTCATTCATTACACACAGACTGATATATTTCAAATGTTTATTTCTTTTAATTTTGATGATTATAACTGACAACTAAGGAAAATCCCAAATTCAGTATCTCAGAAAATTAGAATATTGTGAAAAGGTTCAATATTGAAGACACCTGGTGCCACACTCTAATCAGCTAATTAACTCAAAACACCTGCAAAGGCTTTAAATGGTCTCTCAGTCTAGTTCTGTAGGCTACACAATCATGGGGAAGACTGCTGACTTGACAGTTGTCCAAAAGACGACCATTGACACCTTGCACAAGGAGGGCAAGACACAAAAGGTCATTGCAAAAGAGGCTGGCTGTTCACAGAGCTCTGTGTCCAAGCACATTAATAGAGAGGCGAAGGGAAGGAAAAGATGTGGTAGAAAAAAGTGTATAAGCAATAGGGATAACCGCACCCTGGAGAGGATTGTGAAACAAAACCCATTCAAAAATGTGGGGGAGATTCACAAAGAGTGGACTGCAGCTGGAGTCAGTGCTTCAAGAACCACTACGCACAGACGTATGCAAGACATGGATTTCAGCTGTCGCATTCCTTGTGTCAAGCCACTCTTGAACAACAGACAGCGTCAGAAGCGTCTCGCCTGGGCTAAAGACAAAAAGGACTGGACTGCTGCTGAGTGGTCCAAAGTTATGTTCTCCGATGAAAGTAAATTTTGGAAATCAGGGTCCCAGAGTCTGGAGGAAGAGAGGAGAGGCACACAATCCACGTTGCTTGAGGTCCAGTGTAAAGTTTCCACAGTCAGTGATGGTTTGGGGTGCCATGTCATCTGCTGGTGTTGGTCCACTGTGTTTTCTGAGGTCCAAGGTCAACGCAGCCGTATACCAGGAAGTTTTAGAGCACTTCATGCTTCCTGCTGCTGACCAACTTTATGGAGATGCAGATTTCATTTTCCAACAGGACTTGGCACCTGCACACAGTGCCAAAGCTACCAGTACCTGGTTTAAGGACCATGGTATCCCTGTTCTTAATTGGCCAGAAAACTCGCCTGACCTTAACCCCATAGAAAATCTATGGAGTATTGTGAAGAGGAAGATGCGATATGCCAGACCCAACAATGCAGAAGAGCTGAAGGCCACTATCAGAGCAACCTGGGCTCTTATAACACCTGAGCAGTGCCACAGACTGATCGACTCCATGCCACGCCGCATTGCTGCAGTAATTCAGGCAAAAGGAGCCCCAACTAAGTATTGAGTGCTGTACATGCTCATACTTTTCATGTTCATACTTTTCAGTTGGCAAAGATTTCTAAAAATCCTTTCTTTGTATTGGTCTTAAGTAATATTCTAATTTTCTGAGATACTGAATTTGGGATTTTCCTTAGTTGTCAGTTATAATCATCAAAATTAAAAGAAATAAACATTTGAAATATATCAGTCTGTGTGTAATGAATGAATATAATATACAAGTTTCACTTTTTGAATGGAATTAGTGAAATAAATCAACTTTTTGATGATATTCTAATTATATGACCAGCACCTGTATTTTACATTTGACCATACTGCAAAAAATGATGTTCTTCCTCAGTATTTTTGTCTTCTTTTCCAGCAAAAATATCTAAACATTCTTATATCAAGATACATTTTGAAAAGCAAAATGACTAAAGATATTAAGTCTTGTTTTATGACATATTTATCAAAATTAAGTGAGTTTATGCTTAAAACAAGACAAAATATCTAATTAATATCTAATTAAGTTAAGTTTATTTTTCTGACCCCACTGCCAGATATTTTTCCTTGTTTTAAGCACAAACTCACTTCATTTTGATACATTTTTCAGAAAACAAGACTAAATATCTGATGTCATTTTTCTTTGCAAATAAATGTATCTTAATTTAAGGATGTTTAGATATTTGTACTGGAAAACAAGACAAAAATACTGAAGAACATCTTTTTTTTTTTTTTTTTTTTTGCAGTGTCCCTCTTTAATTGTCTGGACAAGAGCAGCCAGGATACTTTGGAAAATTAATTATTTTGAATTATATAGGGAAGAAAGAAACTCAGGTTGACATGAATAAAATAAATGACTAAATGTGAATAAATTGTGACAATTTAAATTTTTTGGTGAAAAAAAATTCTCTGTACCTTCACAAGAATAGTCTGGGTTACTCCACTGACCGTCGGTTTTACACACGGACACATTTCCTGTATCCAAACTGTGATATCCAGTTACACAGTTATACAGAGCCACAGAACCAATCTTACTGACACCGTTCCAGAATAACACTGAGTGAGGGAGGACCGGAGGAGAACCGCATTGTATCTCTAAACACACATAAACAAACTCAACAGATTCTTTGCTTGAGATACGATGTCATATTTCTGTCAACATAATAAACAAAAGCAGATACCTTCACACTGGAAGTCAGGACGGCTCCATGTCCCATGAGCAGTACATACTGACACATTCTCACGTCCACTGTTATAAAACTGTGGGTCACACACATACAGCGCCAATGATCCCATTCGAGAGATGTTATTCCACACCATTTTTGACTGAGGTATAACATGAGGCTCCCCACAGTCCACTTCTACGTAGAAAATGATTATATTTTATCAGTCAGGTGACAGTAAAATATGCAATGAATTTGTATAAGCCTGTTTGTGACAATTTTTTGTGTTTGTTTGTTGAATATCCCGTTTCAGATAGGTACACAGTATTTGCGACCCAATAGATATAAATAGATAGATATACCTAATGCGATATATCTATTTTGCTCAAACATAAACATTACCTTCACAGACCAAACTTGGTCCGTGCCACTTTCCATCCAGACCACAGACGGAGGAATTCTGTCCTCTCTTCCACTGAAATCCCTCCCTGCAGCCGTACTGGAGTTCACTGTTGTAGTGTGTGATGGTGGAAGAGAGCTGTTCGGCGTGGAGGACTGATGGAGGAGACCCGCAATCTATCACTATAGGAACCATACACACAAAAACAGATCCATTACTTCAATAGAATTTAACATTATATATATATATTGTAACGGTACAAAAACATGACAGTTCACTACGAACCTCGGTTTTGAAGTCACGGTTCGGTACGGGTTCAGTACAGCAGGGGTGAGAAAACTAAACATAATATTGCTTTTTTTAACCAATCTGTCTCTGTGTTTAAATAAATTCCATTCTAATTAACTTTCTTAAGGATAAAAAGCTATCTTAGCTAATGCCTTAAACTATATAGGGAGCCCTTACTTGCACATTTCTATAATAATATTAAAGGTTACAATTAACAAGAGCCCAAATTATTAAATTCAGTTGCTATTTATTTTTAGATATAATAAGCACGTAAATTGCATTAACTTCTAAGTCTAATTATAAAGCTAATTTTCTACTCCAATTCATTTTTGAAATATAATCATTTACACAGTGCCTGTCATAACTTGTTTTCATGACAAATTTATTTAAACATACATTCAATAATCAAGACATTACTAACAGGTTAAGTAAATATAATGAATAGGCTAATATAGTGCATATACGAAATGCTCCTCTCTAGAATTCATTTCTGTCGACAGATGAGATAGATATAATGCTACTTGAGATTATTCTCAAGCAGTTTTATTGATATCTATCCGCAGCTGAAACACTGGTTGAGAGATAACGTAAACATATTGATTGATTGTCTCTTCTTCTTCGGTAGCAAACAGCATTGCATTACCGCACACGCCCCCTTCTGGATCGGAGTGTGGATCGCCTGTGACTGTATGTATTCAGTGGCCCCTCACTGCAGATCACGAGATCCAGGGGGCGGAGATGGGTAGGTTTAGATTCAGGGGGTGGAGATGGGTAGGTTTAGATCCAGGGGGTGGAGATGGGTAGGTTTAGGTATATGTAAAGTCGGAGGAGTTGGAACCAGATCCAGGGGGTGGAGATGGGTAGGTTTAGATTCAGGGGGTGGAGATGGGTAGGTTTAGATCCAGGGGGTGGAGACGGGTAGGTTTAGGGATATGTAAAGTCGGAGGAGTTGGAACCAGATCCAGGGGGTGGAGATGGGTAGGTTTAGATTCAGGGGGTGGAGATGGGTAGGTTTAGATCCAGGGGGTGGAGACGGGTAGGTTTAGGGATATGTAAAGTCGGAGGAGTTGGATCCAGATCCAGGGGGCGGAGATGGGTAGGTTTAGATTCAGGGGGCGGAGATGGGTAGGTTTAGATTCAGGGGGTGGAGATGGGTAGGTTTAGGGATATGTAAAGTGGGAGGAGTTGGATTTGGATCCAACCTCGCCCCCTGGTTCTCGTGTTCTGCAGTGAGGACCACCTCTACGTATTCGTCGTGTGACTGTATGAACCGTACCGTACCGTGACACCCGTACCATATGGTTCGTCAACTAACAGTCTACTAATACTCTAAGTGATTTGTTAATGCAAAGGACATTGGCTCCATACTTACTCTTGCAGTAAGCTGCGTCTCGGTTTGGATTAAAGGGTTCTGATCCATCCTGGACTGTGTAACCAGTCTGACAGGAGCAGGTGAAATCTCCCTCTGTGTTTTGACAGACACCTCCTTCACCACAGACCCCCTGCACACTGCACTCGTCTATATCTATATACAAAAACAACATCATGGCGTGAGAGGACAAATGTGCTGCATGAAATCACCAGAACAGATTCTATTATGACAGCATTTTAGTGCCACTGTAACATGTAGTTCGATGTCTGTTTAGTTTCATTGCACTTTGGTTCTCTTTTCCCTGTTCTGGTTTGCCTGAGTTCCCTGTGCTTATTAGTTTCCATAGTTCCTAATATAAGCACCTGTTCTGTTTTCCGTTGATTGCTCAATCTGTGTATTTAAGCCTTCAGTTCATTCATTTCTTGGCTCGGTCTCGTTTACGTTTATGTGTAGTGGGTTTGCTATTTCTCCTACGTTTGCCCTGTAGTTTCCTGAGTATTTGTGATTAAAGATTGTTCTTTGTATTCTCTATCGTTGTGGGCTTATTTGCAGCCACTCAACCCTGACAGCCACAAGAAATAAAGGAATACATCTAAGAATATGAAAATAAAAGGTGCAGCAATATACAATTAAAGAAACTTAACTTTTTTTGAGAAAAGTCAAAATTACGAGAATAAAGTCATAGCAATATAAGATTTATATTATATAATGTTTGAAAATATTACTGCTTTAATGTCATATTGCTCTGACTTTATTCTCGTAATCATAGGTTTTTGATTTTCTACTTACAATAATACAACTTTATTCTCATAATTTTTACTTTTTTCCCCTCAAAATATTACAACTTTAATCTCATATTGCTATGACTTTATTCTCATAATTGTAGAATTTTTTACTTGACACTAAAACGATTACATTGCAATCTATAACAAGGGTTTCCAAAAGAGTAAAATCTGTATAAAGCAAACTTATAAGATGCCCATAGAAAAAAAAACCTTTTTTGATGAATCACTTTCTTAGTCTGTTAACTGTCAATTAACACTTAACCAAGTGGTGCACTTTTTCATTACATTTTTTCCTGTCACATATTTTAGTAATAGTCCAATGCATCATCATAAATTATGTATCATTCGAAAGCCTAAACACTCAAAATTCATCCTGTGAAAACTGTATTGAAGTTGGACATTGCGTTGCCATGGAAAAAGTACTTAAAAACCTCAAATATCAACTTCAAATTTGTAACACAACTTGTTTGCTTTACAGTGAACTTAAACTTCTATAACTTTTTTACATTTTCACTTTTTGAAGCTTTCACTTCTGCAATAATCTGCTGAGTGTCTTTATGAAGAGACTATAGGTCTGTATTCCAAAGCATTCATAAATTACAACCATTTAAGTTCAGATCTATGCTCAAAAAGGGAGGTGACAGTTAACAGGTTAATGTGGTTTGTTTTCTGATACAGCATTTTAAGCTGCACTAGATGAAATGTGTTATGCAAATAATTATTCAGTATGATTACTATAAAAAGTCTGTTGATCAGGATGGTGATCCCAACATATAATGTGGCAGTAATTAGTTCCAAATGACTATGTTTCTTTGTGCTCTGCAGTTAACTACTCAGTTTTTAAATGTTTTTTTAGTTTGTTAGGTTTTGTTGTTGTTGTTCTTCTTCCTCTTCTTCTTAGCAAGAGAAGTGTGTGTCCTTGAATGTATGTTGACACATTTCATGTGAAGCAACTCCCGTTTGACATTTTTGAGCCACAGTTATGCAATAAATTTTAACAGAACTTGTTAGCAAATTATGCCATTCAGGATATATCACTTGCCACACCATGTTCACACCCATCCTGTAACATCACTGCACGTGTTTCAGAAGCACAATCAGCAAAACAACAATGCTATGGGGAAGACATGCTGGGGCCCAATTTATGATATGGCTCCACAAATGCATTCACTTACTGAACTGAAAACTCACCATGGCAGTACGTTCCATCATTGGGTATGAATGTGTTCATGTGATTGGACGGGCTGTAGCCTGCAAGACAGGTGCAGTAATAGCTGCCGTACGTGTTGTGACACCTAGTGTGATCGCCACAGATTCTGCCCAGCTGACACTCATCTTTATCTGTAACACGGGAGCAATAAATGCGGTTATCAATTGATGTACAGATTTGCGTAGTTACAGAAGCCCCACATACAGTACATGGCAGGCCTGCCTAAGAGTCCTAATTGTTATTAAAACAAATATAGGCTAAAATATGAAATCTGTTTATCAATCAAAAACAGTACTCAGGATAATCAAACCTTGGCAATAAGTCCTTCCATTGCCGACAAATCCATACATGCAGTTGCACACTTTCCCCCCAGATCCATCAGTTTTATCATCACAGGTAGCGTTTTTATGGCAAGAGGCACAAACATCCACTGTGTCTGCCTTCACTCTTATATCTGAGGAGAAGAGTGAAAAAGCTGGTTTAACATTTTGAAATGAGAACACTGACATGCACACTTCTAACATTCTAGATTGACAGTATCATTTTAGATGCATATATATGCACTATATATAATATTGAGATTAATAAATAAGTTGAATAAATAAGCTTTCCATTGATGTATGGTTTGTTAGGATAGGACAATATTTGACCGAGATAAAACTGTTTGAAAATCTGGAATATGAGGGTGCAAAAAAAAATCAAAATATTGAGAAAATTGCCTTTAAAGTTGTCCAAATGAAGTCCTTAGCAACGCATATTACTTACAAAAATACATTTTTGATATATTTACAGTAGGAAATTTACAAAATATCTTCATGGAACTTGATCTTTACTTAATATCCTAATGATTTTTGCCATAAAAGAAAAATCGATAATTTTGACCCATACAATGTATTGTTGGCTATTGCTACAAATATACCCGTGCAACTTATGACTGGTTTTGTGGTCCAGGGTTACATATGTATATATATATATATATATATATATATATATATGTGTGTGTGTGTGTGTGTGTGTATGTGTGTATGTAATATGTGTGTATGTATATTGGATTGACATTTCCATTTTGGAATGAGGATACGTACTAACTAGCATACTTCTAAATTGTAAGATTTAGACCATTTTAGATATACATTACTTTAATATTATAAAAAGTTTATGATATAAAATGATATAATGATATAAGAAGTTTCATTTTTTTAATGTTATCCTTGTTATGCTGATAATATAATTTGCAATGAAAAAAAAATTTAATTTGAAAAGAATGCTAGAAAATTTGATTGGATTTACTGTAAATATATTCAATGTGATATATATATATATATTTCAGGATATATTAATTCCAGGATTAAATCATTTTTTTCAATCTCTTGTGACTCTGTATTTGAAAATATTTTACAAAAATTGTGATTAGTATAAGTCACCTATAATTGTTTGATACTGACCTTTAAAGATGCTTTGAATTATCAGGAAGTATAAGGCCACTCTTTCGACTGTCATTGCTGTTTTGCTCTCCTCTCTTCTTGTGAACTCAATGTATCACTGTTCTGTTCCACATTTCTCCTAATTTCCCCCTAAAGACCCTCCTCCTCCATTCTGAACTCTGTTGATAGTGGTGAATGAGTGGGGCACAGAACGGTTAGTTAAGGTCAAGCACATCTCCTCTAAGCTTTCTGAAGGAAACAGCGGTCTGTGCGGTTAGTAATGAGCGTCTATTATCATTAGCGCTGACACATTCAGTTAAATGTCGCTCTGTATGAGAGGGGACCTGCTCATTCTTATGGCCACAGGAATTGCACCATCACTGGCCACATGCTGATTATGGCTATTTTTGGCTGCTGTTTATGAAAGCTGCCAAACTGCTGTGAATACACCCATCTTTAATTTCCGCTGATGGGCTATCTATATAAAAAAATCCTTTGTGTTATCGGTGTCATGTTATTTATAAATGTATTATCATGCGTATGATTAAAGTTGGCTTCTAATATTAGTTGCATTAAATATTAAATTCATTGTCTTACCTTTCTGGAGGTGTAGCTCTGGTCTACATATTTCTGAAGCCTACTTTAAATAAAACAAAATTAAGTTCTTTCCCAAAAATGTCACATTAGAATTAGTCTTAATAAGAATAACAATAGCATCATATTCTTCATAAGGTCATGACAAAAAGAGTACAAAAATAAATGAACGTATACAAGCGCGTGACACATCTACAGCGCCAACTCTAGTGGATGGTGAGTTAACCCAGTTTGGAAATGAAAGATAAGAGTTCTCTGCCCTATCACCCTCCTTACACACCCCTCAAACACACACATACACACACACACACACACACACACACAACAACAACAACCCCTCCCAACAAAACACACACCCTCGCTCAGCTCATCCGGAAACCTTCACTGAGATGAGAAAGCATTTCCTCCACCTGACTGCTGCACATGTGAGACAGGAGAGAAACAAGAGCAAAGTATGCTGCTGTGAACATATGCACTGCTTTTATTCAAATGTACAAAACAGACACCATTGTAGCCATATGAAGAGATAGAGCTAACTGTACAGAAAATGTGCCAGTTCTGTCGTCTGAGATGTTTATAAAACTAGTGCAAACTGCACAGTACACACTTAATATTTTTTAAGTATATGTGCTAAACGTTTCAAAAAGTAGTACGCAACATTGTTACAGCATTGCATGCAAGACAACTGGACGCTATGCTCTGAATTAAGCCTCTTAGAAATGAGAAGCTATTTAGCCTAATTAAGCATAGAAATGTTGTGTGTAGAAAGTTTTGGCAGTCTGATAAAAAATTTGTTAAAAAAAAAACATTTTAAAAATCGCAGATAATATTACATTGGGCTCATTCGTCACACTGGCAGCGGAAAGATGCTGTAATTTCTGTTAAATACTGGTACCAAAATTAAAACTACTTTCAAATGTCATTTAAACAGTTGTTGTTTAAAAGTTTGGAGTCAGTAAGATTTATGTTTTTGAAATAAATTAATACTTTTATTCAGCAAGGACGCATTAAGTTGATCAAATGTGACAGTAAAGACATTTATAATGTGACAAAAGATTTTTGTTTCAAATAATTGCTGTTCTTTTGAACTTTCTATTCATGATAGAATCCTGAAAAAAGGTTTCCTTAAAAAATATTAAGCAGCACAACTGTTCTCAACATTGATAATAATAAGAAATGTTTCTTGAGCAGCAAATCGTCATATTCGAATGATTTCTGAAGGATCATGTGACACTGAAGACTGGAGTAATGATGTTAAAAATTCAGCTTTGAGTCACAGGAATAAATTATGTTTTAAAATATATTCAAATAGAAAAGAGTTATTTTAAATTGTAATAATATTTCACAATATTACTATTTTTACTGTATTTTTTGATTAAATACTTACAGCCTTGGTGAGTATAAGAGACTTCTTTCAAAAACATTAAAAAAAATCTCACCAACCCCAAACTTTTAAATGGTGTATCTAGTAATAATCATACTCTTAATGCAGGTTAACACCCACTATAGCACCAGGCAAATCGTACTTACATTGTGTTTTTTTTTAAGTGTTCTGACACATTTTGGTCACCGACCGAACACAACTGAGCTCGCTAGCTAGAAATATCTGAGTTTTTCCTCATGTTTTGTGCAGTTGATTGTACCTGCACATTTCCAGCGGTGCTCTCTGACCTCTTACAAACTCAGCTCAGCACTGAATATTTCACAAGCCCAGGGTTACAGAGCAACTGCGATAAAAGACAAACACACAAAATGTATAATTCACAAAAACACTACTGTGCCAGACGCACAGGAAAAGCAGCCCAAATCAAATATAAATAAAAAAATCTGGTTAGGTTTAAACTAGCTATGACTGGCAGCATCAGCTTTCAAAACCTTAAACTAGATCCTCACAGCAACTGTGCTCATGCAGAAACAAATTTACTCCTTCAGAAGGCATATTATGGAAAACAGGTTTTTTTCTTCTTCTGATGTAAAAGAGCTCCACTTTTCATGATCCAATAAGTAAATCTGAGTCCTTCCCTACCTTTTTTTTCCTCATTAAAATATTCTTTCATTTGGAAATATGTCATATTATGGAAGTATAGGTTACAAACATCATTTTATGACTTTAAAAGGAAAATGGGCTTGTTTAATTCTAAGGGTTCAAGAAAGATTTAAAAATGGTCATGAAAAATTTTATTATGACCTTGACTAACATTATAAAATGTCCTTCCCTACCTTTTCCTCATTAAAATATTCTTTCACTAGGAAACATGTCACATTATGGAAGTAAAATGTCACTGTTACGAATGTCATTTTATGACTTTAAAATGACAATTAAGCTTGTTTAATTATAAGGGTCAGAAAGAGATTTAAAAGTGGTCATGAAAAACTTAATTATGACTGTTTTGGGTGCAAGAAACCTTTACTAAAGGTACGTTCACACCAAGGACGATAACTATAACAATAAATATATTAGGGCTTCAACATTAATCGATAAAATCGATTATTATCGACAACGAATTTGATTATCGATTAGTCGCGTCTGCGCGCTGTGCTCGGAAACCGTCGGAAACCATTATCCAGTCACGACACTTTACAGTTGTGAATAACCCATTTCTATAGACAAAACGCATATGGAAAAATAGCGGAGGACACAGAGAGGGCTGCTCCGTGAAGGATACATGATCCAGGTTGTCCGAAACTTGCTTTTTATTTATAAGCACTTCAAACAAAACCATTAGCGTTTACCGTGTCTTCCCCTCTCGTGCTCTGACAGATGCGCGTGCTGTTTACTGCCTTTGACACGTGTTTTCCTCAGCACGTAACTTACATTTTATGGGGTTTTTTTTTACTTTTTTTCTTTAACTTACATTTATATCCTTATCTGTAAATGTTATAAAGTCCCGCGAGTATTTCCATTTTGCATATTCTGACAATAAGCATTTTTTCCAGCTGATGAAACGATAAAAAAAAATTGACAGCCAATCAGAATCCATCCTTCTTTAACGCGCTCAAGCATTTAAAGTGACAGACGACAAAACTGCAGCGTGAGCTCATAATAAACAGAACGATATTGTCTATTATAGTTATAGTCATCTTTATCGTCCTTGATGTGAACAGGCCTTAACATTATAAAATTACTTTTAAGAAAAAAAATACTGTTTAAAAAGTGTATAATAGAGAAACCTCATATGATAACACAGAGGCAGCAGGAGCGTTTGTGTGTTTTGGGCAGCTCCTGCTCCTCATGAGGCGTCTCCATGGTCGAGCCCTGCTCTTGACTCCGCCCATCACACAACGAGTGGGAGGAGTCAGAGGAGATTGACTGGAGACGCCCACACACGAGCTCAGCTGCATTCCCGTCTGTAGTAGACATGTCCGTCACTGTCCTCTCCCTTAGGGACATATCATCATCATCCTCATCAATCAGTACCACGTCCGTTTTAATGTCCACCTGGATGAACGGAACGGTCTGAACATCCTCCGAGCTCTCCAGGTTACTGGAGTCGATGAAACCCATGAGAGACGACTTGTCCATGTCTAGTGACGCGTCGATTAGGCTGTCCTCGGCCTCGTGGTGCAGATATTGCATCTCTTTCAGATTTTGGAGATTGGAAACGCCCCATATATTACATGTCTGTTCATTCACAGCATTTTCTATAACACCATTTGCTGCGACCTCTGTCGGACTTGATTTCCTTCCATCATCAGCCGTGACCTCTAAGGTCAGTTCAGGTTCAAATATGGTCTTCTGCGGGTCCCTGAAAAGCTTCCCAGCCTTTTGAGAATTGTTCATCATACACTTTTGCTTCTTCACACAGGTTGTCTTTCCAATAGAGCCTAGGACAGTGAAAAATAGGACGCATATATACATTTTCTATATACACTTCTCCTTAACAAGCCACACAATTTGAGGTAACATTCATGGCTGGGATGAGTTATAGGTTTAGTTTAAAGGGATAGTTCACCCAAAAATAAAAATTCTATAATTAAATAATCACCCTCATGTCGTTCCAAACCCGTAACACTTTGATTCATCTTAGGATCACAGATGATGAAATCTGAGAGCTTTCTGTCCCTCCATTGACAGCCTAAGCAACTACCACTTTCAAGCCCAAGAAAAATAGTAAAGACATTATTAAAGTAATTCATGTGACTCCAGTGGTTTAACCTCAATTTTATGAAACGACGCGATTGATTTGTTTGCACAAAAAGATTTATTTTTGGTGTTTTTGCCTTTATTATGATAGACAGTAAGTAGACAGGAAGCGAAGTGGGAGAGAGAGAGGGGGGACGGGATCGGGAAAGGTCCGCGAGCCGGGACTCGAACTAGGGTCGCACAAAGCGCAACGCCATTATATGTCGGCGTGCTGCCCACAAGGCTATCGGCGTCAATCACATGGATTACTTTTAATGTCTTTACTACCTTTCTTGGGCTTGAAAGTGGTAGTTGTGTAGACTGTCAATGGAGGGACAGAAAGCTCTCAGATTTTATCAAAAATATCTTAATTTGTGTTCAGAAGATGAACGAAGGTCTTACCGGTTTGGAACGACATGAGAGTGAGTAATTAATGACAGAATTTTCATTTTTGGGTGAACTAACCCTTTAACAGTCTTAGTGGTTCGTTCAAATCACTGAACAATAGTAAAAAATATGATTAGCAAACTAATAAAAATTAGAATTTATCATGAATTTACAATCTGACTGTCTGTCTATACTGCCTTTAAATAATTTGGGGTCGGTAAGATTTTTTTTTTAATGTTTTTGAAAGAGCCTCTTATGCTCACCAAGGCTGTATTTATTTGATCAAAAATACAGTAAAAACAGAAAAATTGTAAAATAAATTGCAATTTCAAATAACTGATTTGTATTGTATTTTAAAATGTAATTTATTCCTGTGATTCAAAGCTGAATTTTCAGCATCATTACTCCAGTCTTCAGTGTCACATGATCCTTCAGAAATCATTCTAATATGCAGATTTGCTGCTCAAAAAACATTTCTGATTATTATCAATGTTGAAAACAGTTGTGCTGCTTAATATTTTTCTGGAAACGTGAAATTTTTTCAGAATTCTTTGATGAATATAAAGTTCAAAAGAACATTTATTTGAAACAAACTGTTTGTAACATTATAAATGTCTTCACTGTCACGTTTGATCAATTTAATGCATCCTTGCTGTATAAAAGTGTTAATTTCATTAAAAGAAAAATCTTACTGACCTCAAACTTTTGAAAGGTAGTGTATGAATATCTATCTCAGCCATATCTTATATCTTACAAATCTGAATAAGAAAATGTTTCTATTACATAAACGTTACGTTTTTGTGCATTTAAAGTGTCCCGAGATCCTTTTCTACTCACCAGAGTTAGCGTTGTCTTTGGTGACCATGGCAAGCCCTTTCTAACACACCTCAGAGAGCGCTGGTGCAAGAGACAGGTCACATCTGTACCGTCAAGAAAATAAAAAGAAATAAGATCTCCTCTAAATCCTCTACGGATTCAGGATTACCACAAAAAAGTAATTAACCTTTTGCCCTTCGACTACCACACTAATACCTCAACATTCATCCCTTTACTTTTAGTATCCACAGATACAGCACCATTAATGCTCCAGATGTTGCAAACAAAGAAAAAATGCAAAACATCCAACCACAAATGCACTAAGACACTTTACGATATTGAGAGAACAGAAAGATGAAGAAACAGGAGTGGATGAGGGAATGGAAATGGGAGGTGGGCAGTTTTTTCCCCCGGTGCTCTCCACAGGATGAATACAGACATGAAGCCTTTAAAAGCAGCAAAAATAACTCAAAGTTCCCAAGAGACTTCAAGGCATTTTCAGAGGAAGAAAGACATTCTATCTGGCGTGGCCGTCACTCGTGAGGAACACAAAAACAGATGCATCTGCATTTCAAGAGTCACAAACAATAAAGCACAAACTACAGAAAAGATCCTACTTCTTTTAGAAATAAAATAGCAAAGTCTTACCAAAGCTTATTAGACAGTACTGAACTTACACTTTCATTATTTTCTTCTTTGATCACAGCAGCGTTTCTACTCGCCACTCCAAACACACCGATTACACATGACTGCACATTACACACGACAGAATCAGGCCTTTATAAATTAATGATGTCTATTAGGCCATATGAGTAGTATAGTCAAGAATTTACTACACAACAGTCTTAGACCAGATATTAGTTTCTCTTGTCTAAGACTGTATATACTCTGTGTGTGTGTATGTGTATGTGTATATATATATATACACATACATACACACACACACACACACACTTAATACACCTAAGTTAAATAATAAATTAAATAGTTTTATGATGGTTATTTGTATCTTTTGATTTAATGTGCTAGTGGGAAAAATCAATTTTAGATTTCCAAACATTCCCTTTGCAAATGTGTCATTTGCAAAAATATGCAATGTAATATTTCTGCAATGTAAAATGTATATTTTAAAGCATCTATCCCATAAAATTAAATGTTAAAGTCACCATAAAAACAGACAACACAAGAATTACCATCAATAACTCATCCTTATAACGGAGTATTTCCTAACTAAATGATTATGTTAAATGTGCAGAACTAAGTAAACAACAAATTATAATTTTCACAAACATGTAGCCATTTACAAGTACACTGTAAAAAAAAAAATTACTGCCTTAAAATTTTAAGTACAATCAACTTGGCTATTTAAGTCATTTCAACTTAAATTACATTAAACTGACTTAAAAAAATTAATTGAATCTTGTATAACTTAGAAAAAAAACTTGAAAATTGCTTAGCTTATTTTGATTAGTGCATAAAAATCCATCTATCCACCAAATTCCAATGAAATTAAGAATGCATTTACAATAATGAGAAAGAGAACACAATTAACATCAATAGCTTAATTATGTTTCAGCGCTAACTAGGGTTATTAAAACCATTGTAAGTAAACAAATTCAAAGTAAACAACATCAGATTATTTTCTGAAAACGGGTGCATGAGCTGGTTAAATTGATCTGAAAAGTTAAGATGTAACAAATTAACAATCGCTACAAATCATCAAAACATGAAATCAGAGAAAAGGATTAATTACATAGATAAGTAGATATAAAAGTTATATATTTATCTTGTTCTGAAAAGAGCTTTTGTGAGAAACCCCCTCCTCATATACGCTGACAACATACTAATGAATAATACACATGGAGCACTTACACACATGTGTGTATGCATAGGGAAGGGGAAAGAGAAGAGGGGAGAGAGTGAAATATTCATGAGAAACAGCCCTTCACTCACAGGATACAGATCTACAACTCCTCCCCCACTGATACAGACGCCGATTAAAAGTGATTTCACTGCACATGTACAATGCTTTAAACATTATACAATATTGTGAGAGAAATGCAAGCCAATTAGGCTGAATTCAAAACAAAAATATACAATAAATTCATGTTTAAATGGGCAATATTTAATACTTTTGTAGCAATTTATTTTATTCGCTTTAAGTCCACTTTTATAAAACTATTTATAGTACTATTTATCATGTTTCTTTGCACAAAAAAAAAAATACATAATTGAGTTCTACGTGATGAAGGATCTAAAGATTCTCAATAGCAACTTGTGTGTTACTTTAAGAGAGCAACCATATATCTGTTTTATTTATGATTTAATTTTATAATCATTTATATTCATTAGTCATTTATGTATTTGTCATTTGATTTATCATTTATTCATATTATTATTTGATTGATAACATTTATTATTTATTCATCATTTTATTGTTATTATTCATTTGTCTTTTTATGTTTTTATATTTTATATTACATATTATTTTACTTATTTCCTTGCTCTTGAAATGCCTGCTATGTTGTTTAATCTTATGATTGTATAGTTTGAAGGGATGTTTGTTTTCATGAGTAGGAGTTAAGAGAATGTTTCCATTTCAAGGTCACAGGATGATGTTGTGAAACAGAATTTTCCATTGTTCTTGCTGTGGTATAATAACACGTTGGATTTGTTGGAATTTGTTGGTCATACGAAGTCTGAGCATCAGCATTGAGACATTCAGACGAAGTCTGAGCATTGAAACATAGTACTAAGATTAATCAATAAACTCTGCTCTTTTTATTATCACTTCGTCTCCTGCTTCTTCTCTTCCCTGGCTTTCTCAGTCAAACTCCCAGGCTGATAGAAGACTGATATCTTCTGGCATGGATTCAGAGTCCGGGGTCCAGATATATCTGATGTGGGATTCATCTGATCTAACAAACATTTTCCAAGGTTTCTCCAGTCTTTAGAAATAATCAGCATTCCACCAAACAACCTGACACTCACATGAGATTCACCAATAGTAAACCACAACTATCCAGTCAATTCCCCATGAACAAATATAAGTTTCATGCCAAAACAGAAGTTTAAGAGGTTAGTATCCTTTCTGTAAGAGTTACATCACCATCACTCTGCCTTCTCCTTTGACTGTTGTTTTATCTGTCCTGAGAGGTACAGTGTCCTGGTTCTGTGGTCCTCCATTGAAAATGATGCTGTGCTTAAAGTTTCAGTAATGTTTTTACTGACTCTGATGGTGAATTTCCTCAGAAAAGACACAGGCTGTTTGTAACAGACTGACACAGTTAGAGGAGCTCTCACCACTTCAACTCCTACAGGTATAGAAAAAGAGGATGAAATGAGTTGTTATATATGTGTGTGTGTGTATATTTATATATTAAAAAGTCAGAGACAGGCTATTTACACAATGCAAAATTTTGCAGTGAAAGGCATTTTAAATGCAAGCAGTGTAATCCTATGGACCTACAAAGACATTTATGCCGTTCCACTGCTGGTTTGAATAGCCCTTCAAACATTACTTACCATTGTGCTTCTCCATCTCTGCCATGCATCTGGAGAACATCCACAGGGGGTGTGCGGTGGGATGGGTAAACCTCAGCCAAGAAAACACATGCAGAGGGCAGAGGTCACCAAACACCCAGGCACAGCTCACAGCGGTGGACCAAGGAACAACCAGGCTGATACATCTCTCTGACACAGGATCTGGGGAAAAACACAGGTTCAAGTCATTCAGCAACTGGAAGTGTCTAATGAAAGGGTCTTGCATTAGGACAAACACCCTCATGTAGAGTAAAACAGCTTTTCACGGCCACTGATATGAGCTATTGGGTCCCTTACCATGGGTGATCTCTAAGTCAGGCTGAGCCTCATGCCTGAATTCATTTTTAGGAGAAAGTAGAGTCAGTGTGCTGCTCCATACAGTCTGCTGATGTCTGGATGCAGTTAAAGTGAGATCCACCTCCACTCCTGCACTAACAGTCCTGTAGTCCAGCACTCTGGCCTGCAGGGAGAACGTCCCTCTCTTCAGCTCATCCACGGGCTCAGTCAGACTCAAGGTCTCTCGGACACTCAACAGATCTGCAGAAAATAGTAGAGATTCTTATTAGAGTTAACTTAAAGGGATAGTTCACCCAAAAATGAAAATTCTGTCATCATTTACTCACCCTCAGGTTGTTCCAAACCTGTATAAATTTCTTTGTTCTGCTGAACACAAAAGAAGATATTTTGAAGAATGTTGGTAACTGAACAGTTCTGGGGCACCACTGACTGCCATAGTATTTCTTTTCCTACTATGGAAGTCAATGGTGCCCCAAAGCGGCCCGGTTACAAACTTTCATCAAAATATCTTCCTTTGTGTTCAGCAGAACAAAGACATTTATACAGGTTTGGAACAACTTGAGGGTGAGTAAATGATGACAGAATTTTCATTTTTGGGTGAACTATCCCTTTAAGCGAAAACCATAAAAAACAGTTCATTACTTAATATAAAATAAACGTTAACTGAAATATTTCTATGTATCCTAATCATTTTTTTAACTTGTATTAATTACTTTAATGAGCTCATTGTTTCTACATCACATTAACACATTGTTTAAATTAATCCATTGTTAGCTAACTGCATTATTTGTATATGTACATTTCTGAAATTACATAATTTGGACATAGTCCCCTCTGATAACAGATCACTAAATTGTAATGTTGACATGCATTTCCTGTAAAGCTGCTTTGATACGATATGTATCGTGAAAAGCGCTATAAAAATAAATGTGAATTGAACTGAATTGAAATAAAATATTTAAAAAATACGTTTAAGGTTTTTTATATTTTATTTTGCAACATTTCTCATTTAGTTTAACTTGATGTACTAAAAAAAACTAAAAATTGATAAGGACTATATAGACATGAAACAAAAATGATTAAAAAAAACATTAGGGTTTTTCAGCACTTCACGCTTGGATCCCTAATGACAAAAACACAACAAAATTACCAAAACTTCAGCAGAAATTACAATGGAAACAGAAAATGTAATAATAAAACCTAATTAAAAATATTAATAAAAACTATAATAGTGTCTCAATGACACTAAAATAACACATTTAATTGTCATGCATATGAACACACTGATATTCATGCTTATTCTCATCTCTTAGGTTAAGAACATTGAGCATTAAATATATTTTATTTGTAATATCTGATGTGGATTATTGAAGTTTATTATCAGTTATATAATATTACTACAGAGTTATCTGGAAAATGTGATTACGATTGATCAAAATAAGACTTTCTGGGGTCTTTTTTTCATATTTCAAATGGCTGTTTATTTTGCTGACTGTACATTATCTCTGACTTTTATATGTACATTTCTGAAATTACATAATATGGACACAGTCCCCTCTTAATTTTATATTTCTAAAGGAATTATGAATTAGAATTGTTACTGTAAATGTAAAAGAGGTCAAAATAAAAATCATATATGAATAAAATAAAATCAGACTGGTCAAACAGATTTTGGGACAAATACATGCAGTAGGATCTTATTTGATTCTTAGAAGATTACTGTTTGATCCCAGTAGGACTGATTCCAAATTATGATTTTTTTTTTTTTTTTTTGGCAAGGATTGTGCTCAAGCCACATGATGAAAAAGCCATAGGTTCTTACCCATAGGGCTTAGTTTGAATCTCTCTGAGCACACAATCATGGTGAGCAGTCTGGTGAAGAGAAACTCAGGATAGCACAAGGGAACATCTCTGAAGACGCTGTCAGGATAGTCCCAACCATAACCCGAAACACTGCAGAACCTCCTCAAAGACACAGCATCATACCTGCAGATGATTACCAAACAATTACAATGAGTTTATAATGAGTTTCATTAAGATTTGTAACATTATTATGACAATATATAATGCTTGACAGATGTTCATTAAAATAGACATGCACTGTATATTCATTTAGTTAGAGAAAAATAATATTAAATATATATAAATAATATAATAGCCTAAATATTTGTTTAAAAATGTTTTTTTGAATGTACATTACTTGGTAATCATATACTTCAATCACTCATATAAATTCAATTAAAGTTTCTTTAAAGGGATAGTTCACCAAAAAGTTGTGGGGCACCATTGACTTCCATAGTATTTTTTTCCATACTATTTAAGTCAATGGTGCCCCACAACTAAACTTTTTTTCAGCAGAACAAAGAAATTTATGCAGGTTTTGGAATAACTTGAGGGTGAGTAAATAATGACAGAATTTTCATTTTTGGGTGAACTATCCCTTTAATAAGTCAACTTACCTGCAGTTGATCAAAGTGAAAACAAGCTCGTCATTTGTGTCTTTGTTTTTCCACATTTGTCCTCGTTTTTTGCGGAGAGATTCATGAACGTATCTGGTCATAAGGTAAACAGAACCTGGCAAATGTCTCCGGGAGTCAAAGACTGTGTGAGTTTTAAAGAAGATGTGAGAAGTGTAAAAGACTGAATGAAAGAGGTACACCACAGTTACACCTGACACCACAGCGATAAATGTGCTAAAATGATCCATATTCTGGTTCTTTTCAAAAACATGCAAGTTAAAGAGAAATACTGTTAATGATCTGTTCAAAGTTCAAATTAATTTCAAGCTACATTGTTGCGCATTTCTTCTTTCTGTTGATATTTGTGATCGTGATTTTAAAAGAGAGCGCAGCGCTTTATCGCCCTCTAGTGTCTGGGAATATACTGCAAATCACAGTGGCGCCTTACAACATTGACATGATGAACTTTACTTTTATTAATTATTAACTTTTAGTAGTAACTAACTAAATGAAATGATATAATTATAAATAATTAAAATAACTGAGTTATTTGAATTATACAAATGAATGAATACTAATGAAACTTATACAAATGAATGAATTTATGAAGTAGCCTAGCTTGTATTAACATTAATAGCTAATAGGCTAGCTATAAATTAAATTATGGAATTTAATAAATGATGAAATATTAGTTACCAATATTAATTGTTATTAGTTATTAATGTATTAATATCTCAATAATAATAACTAATAATTATGCTAATAATAGTAATAATAATAAACTGTTAATATTAGGCTAGTTGTGACGTTTTAATAGCCTATTAACTCTAATAAAAAATTAATTATAGAAATGAATTCAATTACACAGTTTATTTTAAGTCTACTAAATCAAATGTATTTTCAGTATTAAATCTGACATCACTCATGGGTCAGTCTGCTGTCATCTGATCAATTAAACCACATCGATCTCAGCTGTTCACGCGATTAAAGCGCCACATCTCGAACTGAGCCGGTTTGACTCGCTTTTCCCTGCAGTCATGTGTTTATTTGTGTTGCTGAATTTCGCTTCAGGGATCTTTCTGCTTTTGAGAGGTCAGATGAAAGTCTCACATTTAACTTTGGTGTATTTTTTTCTCGCTAATTTATCTCGTCCAGATATAAAGAAACTGGGGCAGCAAATAGGTGGCGATGAAGTCACTGCATACGAAATTACAAACGAATACCAGACTATTTCTCCTGTCAGAATAAAGCACTTTATTTTCAAAAACTTTTAACTTCTAGTCGGTTTAGTTTCATAGATAAGTGCTTTAGTTAACTTATTTCAGAACTTTATGATAGTATCTTTGTAATTTACATTCTTAGAGGCATTGCTTTAATTTGCATACATCTAAATACAAAATTATTTTGCTAAAATTTAAAGCAGCCTGTGTGGATCTCAGAAATCCTTTCCATAATATAGGCTAGGTCACATTTCACCCCTAAACAATCTGTACAATGATCATGCGGTCAATTTTTATTTATTTATTTTTTATTTATTTATTTATTTTGCATTGTGGCGTTACTTTCATGACAATTAACCCTCTAGTGCTCTTTGGTCATTTTTAAAAGAATATGTTTTATTATTTTTTTTTTCTTTCATAAATGGTCCTTAAAAAAAAAAAGGTCACACATGTACTCCTTGCGGTCAAAAACTGCGCCCAAACAAAAGCTTACTGAAAGCTCGTTTTTTGAGATATCAAGCTCAAATTTGGAACACAACTTTAGATGTATGGTTTTGATTTTCTCACAGATTTGGAGTAAAACGTGTTTTGGAAAATATTTTTCATATAAAAATTGAAAATAGTATTTGTGCATTTTTCATAAACATAAAATTCTATAATTAAGTTCACTTTTTTTAACTTGAGCAATAATCTGCCAAGTGTCTTCTTTAAAAAGAGATCAAACTGAAGTCTTTGCTCCAAAGCATTCAAGATTTATGACAGTTTAAGTTGGAAATTTCATTTTCAGGTCTATGCTTTGATTATAAATATAATTTAGTACCATAAAATCCCCTTAAAAAAACAAAATATTGAATGCATAAAATATGCATAAAATGCATACAATAATGCATAAAAATATGCATTCATTTAATTGAAAAAAAGGTAATTTTTTGACCGCCACGCGAAGAGCACCAGAGGGTTTTATCACCCCAACAAAACACTGATGTATAAATTGTGCTTTTTGGTAGTATTTGTTGTAATGCATTTATGTTGATTAAAATTGAAAAAGAATTAAAAATGCCTGCATTACAGTAATGAGACTCTGTTCTGCTGTGTCTCTGCTGTAGCTGAAGGTGTTCTGGCTGCAGTGGCTCCTGAACATGTTCCCCTGCGCTGCAGATTGGGCTTCACACCCTGTAAGGATGGATCAGAGTGTGTGCTCTACAGCCATGTGTGTGATGGAGAGAGTGACTGTTCTGATGGCTCCGATGAAGATGAATGTGCCTCTGTCTGCAGCATAGGTATGTTTTTAAACATTTGTAATAAACATTATTAATATTTGCCCCTCAAATTGACTTCCAGAATACAGGGCTAATAAAATATAACAAAATACAAAATATTTTATAATACAAAATATTAGGGATGCGTGCAACAATGTATCTGCCAATAATCGGTGTCGAATGATAAAAGCAATTATTGTTTAAAAACAGCTGATGATCAGGGCCGATTATATCCTGTCAATCAAAAGGGGACATACAGAAATTTAAGAGTTATCCTTACTTTACTTTTTTCATGGGAAAGTATTTCAATTACAATAATTAATTACTTAGTAATGCATTACACCCAACACTGGCCGCCTGATTAATTTATTGTGCTATTTATTGTAGGCTTATAAGAATGCTGTAACACAGAGCATTGTACTTCCATCTGTTCTCAGGTCAGTTTCAATGTACACATGGTAAGAAGTGCATTGAGCTACGGCAGGTGTGTGACGGTGTGGCTCAGTGTCAGGATCGCTCGGATGAAGTCGAATGCTTTAAGCCGGAGGAGGGCTGCGCTCATCGTTGTGACAAAAACCGCTGCATCCCAGAATCCTTCGTCTGTGATGGAGACGCAGACTGTGCAGACGGCAGCGATGAGGCCAGCTGTGGTAGGGGTTTTGTTTAGATTTAAATGTATACGGATTACTGCATACTATTATTTCATAATGGTAAGTGAAAGAGGCAAATAAACACAAGAAGTACATGCGGACGACTCATAATGCAAAGTTTCAGACATTGCTTAGAGTAGCATAAGCTGGAAATAGGGAGGGATTAAGGGAAAGTGAAAGCATAGAATTTTTTTATTTTAATGATGAGGTTAAGTGCTCACAGAAGAGATGAGATGAGTTTTCAGCTGTTTTTTGAAAATTGTCAGGAATTCTGCATTCTGGATGAAGGTGGGGAGATCATTCCACCAGGAAGGAACTGTGAACGAAAATGTTCTGGAGAGCGATTTTGTGCCTCTCTGTCATGGTATCACGAGCCATCGCTCACTTACCGATTGCAGGTTTCTGGAGGGGATGTAGACCTGTAAGAGCTAGTGGAAGAAGGCAGGTGCTGAGCCTGTGGTAGATCTGTAAGCAAGCATCAATGACTTGAACTTGATGCGAGCAGCAACTGGTAGCCAGTGCAGAGAGATAAAGAGAGGTGTGATGTGGACTCTCTTGGGCTCGTTGAAAACAAGACGTGCTGCAGCGTTCTGAATCATTTGTAGAGGTTTGATTGCACATGATGGAAGTCCAGCCAAAAGAGCAATGCAGTAATCAAGCCTGGAAATGACCAGGGCCTGGACGAGAAGTTGTGTTGCATGCTCTTAGGAAAGGCCTGATCTTCCTGATGTTGTGTAGTGCAAACCTGCATGACTGAGCTGTCTTTGCAATGTGGTCTTTGAAGGTCAGCTGGTCATTAAAGATTGCTTACTCCCAAGTAGAGTTGTCAAAAGTACTGACTTCGGTACCAAGTTGGTACTGAAATTTAAAAAATGTGATGCTTTGAGTGCTGTTGAGCATATTCGTAAAATCCTCTGATTGACCATTAGGTTTGGGACAATACATCGAATCTCTGTGGAAACTTTACACTGGACCTCAAGCAATGTAGATTGTGTGCCTCTCCTCTCTTCCTCCAGACTCTGGGACCCTGATTTCCAAAGGAAATGCAAAATTTACTTTCATCAGAGAACATAACTTTGGACCACTCAGCAGCAGTCCAGTCCTTTTTGTCTTTAGCCCAGGCGAGACGCTTCTGACGCTGTCTGTTGTTCAAGAGTGGCTTGACACAAGGAATGCGACAGCTGAAACCCATGTCTTGCATACGTCTGTGCGTAGTGGTTCTTGAAGCACTGACTCCAGCTGCAGTCCACTCTTTGTGAATCTCCCCCACATTTTTGAATGGGTTTTGTTTCACAATCCTCTCCAGGGTGCGGTTATCCCTATTGCTTGTACACTTTTTTTCTACCACATCTTTTCCTTCCCTTCGCCTCTCTATTAATGTGCTTGGACACAGAGCTCTGTGAACAGCCAGCCTCTTTTGCAATGACCTTTTGTGTCTTGCCCTCCTTGTGCAAGGTGTCAATGGTCGTCTTTTGGACAACTGTCAAGTCAGCAGTCTTCCCCATGATTGTGTAGCCTACAGAACTAGACTGAGAGACCATTTAAAGGCCTTTGCAGGTGTTTTGAGTTAATTAGCTGATTAGAGTGTGGCACCAGGTGTCTTCAATATTGAACCTTTTCACAATATTCTAATTTTCTGAGATACTGAATTGGAATTTTCCTTAGTTGTCAGTTATAATCATCAAAATTAAAAGAAATAAACATTTGAAATATATCAGTCTGTGTGTAATGAATATAATATACAAGTTTCACTTTTTGAATGGAATTGGTGAAATAAATCAACTTTTTGATGATATTCTAATTATATGACCAGCACCTGTACATGACTCAGCCGAACGCACGAGCACTGTCCAGCAGTCTTCTTCGCCAGCATTTGAGCGTGCAGTTAAAAACTAGCCTAGAGCGCCATCTGCTGTTAAAACTAGGCTCAGAATCAATTCAAGAGAGAAATATCAGGATCGATCCGAGATGGTCCGTACTGCAGAACATGAGATCCAGGGGGTGGGGTGGATCTCATATCCCTAAACCTACCCGTCTCCACCCCCTGGATCTAAACCTACCCATCCCCACCCCCTGGATCTGGATCCAACTCCTCCCACTTTACATATCCCTAAACCTACCCGTCTCCACCCCCTGGATCTAAACCTACCCATCCCCACCCCCTGGATCTGGATCCAACTCCTCCCACTTTACATATCCCTAAACCTACCTGTCTACGCCCCCTGGATCTAAACCTACCCATCCCCACTCTCTGAATCTGGATCCAACTCCTCCCACTTTACATATCCCTAAACCTACCCAACTCCACCCCCTGGATCTCGTGTGTTCTGCAGTGAGGGGCTACTGATCGATCTAGCACTCATCAGATATGTCTGTGATTGGCTACAATGATCAACGCATGGGAGCGTTTGAAAGCACACGGAAGTGTTTGAATTTGAAAGTGTTTTGAAAGCGGGAGCATTGGAAAGCAGGCGTCTATAGTAGACTGGTCCGCGATAAATGCCTGCTTTCAAATGCTCCCGTGTGTATCTGTGTAAGCGCTCTGTGAAGAGTGTCATAGATAACTATTTTCAATAAGTTTTGAAGCGTCGATCATATCCGATGAGTGCGTGAACACAATGGCCAATCAGAGGTGCTCACGAATCCAATCAACAGCGCTCAAAGCGTCACATTTTTTAAATTTCAGTATCGAATATTGCAATATTCAGTACTCTACTTCCAAGATTTTTGACCAACCTTGATAGGGTAATTGACGATGAACCTAGCTGGATGAAATCGTGCTGTAGAGCTGGATTGGCAGGGAAGACAAGAAGCTCAGTCTTTGCCAGGTTGAGCTGCAGGTGATGTTTTTTCATCCATGCCGAGATGTCTGCCAGACAGCTTGAGATTCGTGCAGCTACTGTGGGATCATCTGGTTGAAATGAAAGGTAGAGCTGTGTGTCATCAGCATAGCAATGGTAGGAAAAACCATGTTGCCTCTATGATGGGTCCCAGAGATGTAGTGTATATAGAAAAGTGGAGGGGTCCAAGAGCTGAACCCTGAGGAACCCCCGTGACCAGTATGAGCTTTGGATACCTCCCCTCTCCAGGCAACCCTGAAAGACCTACCTGTGAGAAAAGATTCAAACCAGTGAAGTGGAGTTCCTGTGATGCCCAGCGATGAGAGGGTGGACAGAAGATTTGATGATTCACATTGTCAAAGGCAGCCTGGAATCAGCTTTCGCAACCCGCAGGGCTTCAGTGACCGAGTAATGCAGCCTCGGTTGAATGGCCGCTCTTGAGACCAGATTGGTTAACGTCCAGCTGGTTATTCTGTGAGAGAAAAGATGATACCTGGTTGAAAACAACTCATTAAAGTGTTTTTGCTATGAATGGTAGGAGAGAGAGAGGTCTGTAACTATCTACAAGTTACGTGTTTAATGTGGGTTTTTTAAGATGTGGGGTTACCCGAGCCTGCTTGAATGCGGTAGGGAAAATGCCAGTGTGGAGTTATGTGTTGAGAATGTTTGTAAGTGCTGGTAAAAGTGTAGGACAGTTGGCTTGTAGAAGGTGTGAGGGGATGGGATCTAGAGAACAGGTAGTAGGATAGCTGGAGAGGAGAAGTTTAGATACTTCTGTCTCAGTGAGAGAAGATTTGTATCTGTGGATGTGGTTGGTCTGAGTTCCTGTGTGTGGAGGTAAGAACTGACTGCTGATGGTTGAAGTTTTGTTAATGAAGAAATTAGCAAAATCATCAGCATTTGAGGTGTTGGGATGTGGTGGAGGAGGACAGAGAAGAGAGTTGAATGTTTTGAAAAGTTTGTTTGTGTCTGAAGCATCTTGTTTTGGAAAGATTTTGCAGCATGGACATGAACAGAAAAAGATGAGAGCAGAGATTGATACTCAGGTCAGATGGGTCTTTTGATTTGCGCCATTTTACTTTTGTCACATGATGTCATTACATTGCATACTTAATTTAGAGAGTGGCAATTAATCACAATGGATATAAATAAAAACATGCCTTTAGCCTTATGCCTTTAAGTTTCCTCTTGTCTTCTCAGACGTTAACCCTGATGAAAATGATGAAGATAGAATCGAGGAGGAAGAAACGACAGCAGAGGATGAAGTCTCAGAAAACGCTCCTGTAACTAAAGGACCTCTGCGCTGTTCTTTCGGCTCTAAGTTATGTAGAGACGGGACGGACTGCGTGCTGTATAATCACATGTGTGACGACGAGTTTGACTGTAAGGATGGGTCTGATGAAGACGAGTGCCCTGTGCAGTGTGAATCTGGTGAGCAACACTCACATTTATGCACTTTTACATGTTCAGAAAATGTCAAATTTAGAGTCCTCAATTCTTGCTTCATTGTTAATATTCCATCCATCTGTTCTCAGGTCAGTTTCAATGCACACATGGTAGAAAGTGCATTGAGAATCGGCAGGTGTGTGACGGTGTGGCTCAGTGTCAGGATCGCTCGGATGAAGTCGACTGCTCTAAGGAGGAATGTGCTCATCGTTGTGACAAAAACCGCTGCATCCCAGAATCCTTCGTCTGTGACGGAGAAGCAGACTGTGCGGACGGCAGCGATGAGGCCAGCTGTGGTAGGGGTTTAAATTCAGAGGCAGCAACTTTGGTTGGCTGTGAATAGAAACGTGAGATTATTTTGTTGTTTTTTGTCCATTGTAGTGTAGTGTGATTGTTAACTAGAACAATTTAATAATTTTCGCTCATTGAAATACATTTTTTTTCACTGAAATAAAGTTCAATGAAATAAAGCTAAATGAAATAAAATATAAATTTTTAGATGTAAGACTCGGTCTTAAAAAGCTAAATGAGTAATGTTGCCTTGGCAACTAACTGAAATAAAAATTGTAAACCTAAAACTGAAAATATAATAACTAATAATAATAATAATAATAATAATATTTAAAAAAATTAAAAAATAATTAATGACAAAAGCACAGTACAAAATTAAAATTTAAAAAGTTAAAAACAAAATATAAAAATTAAAGCAAATTCAAAATATTAATATTTACTATAATAGTAAATTAATACTATAATAAATGATAAATGAGATTATTTTTATGTTAATGTTTTTTGTTTATTGCAGTGTTGTTGTTAACTAAAACAATTAAAAAATTTTCTTTCATTTAAATAGAGCTTTTGTTTATTGAAATGGTTCACTGAAATAAAGCTAAATGAAAAAAAATATACATTTTATTTGGACATTTCTAAATTCGAAATGTTGCCTTAGCAACTAACTGAAATAAAATATTTAAAAACAGAAAATATAATAAAAATAAAGTAAAATTGAAAATAAAATAAAAAATATTTTAAAAAAACTAATAAAATAACAAAAACGCAAAATTACTAAATATTAATAAATAATATATTAGTAAATTAATACTATAATAATAAATAATACTAAAACAACACTGCTCCATTATGCATGATGTTTCTGCAAGTCTGAGATCAGCTTTACAACAAAGCATGGTTGCGAAAAGTAAAAATCCAATTAATTTTCTTCATAATTGTTTTAAACAACAACACCATGACAGACAGACAGTCTGAAAAAAATTGACATTTTTTCATTGAATTTAACCTCTTGCATCCCCTTTCCTGTCCCATCCTGTAGGTGAGGAGAGTTGCAGCAGTGCCGAGTGGCGGTGCGGCAGCGGTCAGTGCGTGTCGGTCAGCATGCACTGTGATGGACATCCGGACTGCAAAGATCATTCTGATGAGGAGGACTGCGCTGAACCTCCGCCATGCAGCACGCAGCGCCGCTGTCCGAAGAGCCAGGAGTGCCTGCTGGACGAGTGGATGTGTGACGGAGAGATGGACTGCAAGGATGGCACAGATGAGAAGGTGTGCATTATATGACCAAAAACACATTATTAGAGGAACATTGCGTACGAAAATTATTCATTTAGTAGTTGTAAACCCATTTGACTTTCTATCCCATGTGAGACAGAACTGTAAGGAGTCTCCAGTGCAGTGCGGTGAGTTCCAGTGGCCGTGCTCCTCTAACACGCAGTGTATTCCTCAAGCCTGGCGCTGTGACGGCTCTGAAGACTGTAGGGATGGAAGCGATGAATCTGGTTGTGAGTTTCTGCAGTTGATCAAACTGGAACAGGCTGAACCCAGCTCTGACCCCAGTGCAAGATCATTTCCAAATGCTTTAAAGGGAACCTATAATACCCCTTTTACAAGATGTAATATAAGTCTCTGGTTTCCCCAGAATGTGTCTGTGAAGTCTCAGCTCAAAATACCCCACAGATCAGTTCTTATAGCTTGTCAAATTTGACCCTATTTGGGTGTGAGCAAAACCACGCCGTTTTTGTGTGTCCCTTTAAATGCAAATGAGCTGCTGCTCCCGCCCCACTTTCCAGAAGAGGGCGGAGCTTTAGCAGCTCGCACGGACAACAACAAAGCTGGCGAATCTCACACAGCCAAAATGAGGATTGTCAGTAACGGTGTTCAGCCTTACATTCTTCAAACCGGAGTCGGACACTGATGGAGAGACTCAGGAAGAAGTTACAACTTTTAGAATGAATCTGGACGTTTCTGAATGGTTAGTGGATAAATTTATGTAGTTGCTGTGGAGTTGATTCAACTCATCGACTAGCATGTGCCGTCATGTTAATCTTTTGTGCAAATCCAGCGTTGAATTGACCCTCGTTTGTGAAGCAGTCCGGCGTAAAATGACGGCATGGTAACAACACTCTACTACAACAACTCTTCCTCTTCTCTAAAGCAGCCCAACATGGCCTCACCCTCTTTGTTGTGTGTTCTCGGGGGCGGGGTTTATGTAAATCTTATGGTTTGTGATGTCACTAACCCAGGAAGAAGCTTGTTGTAGTCCCTACCAGCCGTTTGTTGTAGTCCTTAAACAGGGATTTCTTTAAAAAAAATATCTCCCTTTGCATTAAACTTTGAGCGTCGTAACTTTGCAGATGTTATTTAAGCTCAAACAGCAACATTACACACCTGAAGTTAAAAAACTGAAATCATAATCAACCATTCCTTTAAACATTAGAAATTAGTCAACATGAAATCACAATTGACCCTATTTACTTTAATATATGTTCCTGTTCTTATTGTGAACGATTCATTCAACAATTCTCCAACCACCTGTCATAGAGATACTTTTAACAATTCCCAATAGATAAAATTATTGACTCTGAAATATTATAAAATGGGTTGCAAGGGTTTTGTGTCGATTATAAGGATCCCCACTTTTTGATTTTGTGAGTCACCTCTCGGGAATAAGTGACAAGACGATTGTATAGATTAAAATTAAGGAAATATACTCTACCATTCAAAAGTTTGGGATTGGTAAGGTTTTTATAATGTTTTTGATCTGGCTGCATTTTATTTGATCAAAAATACAATAAAAACAGAACAATATTGTGAAATATTATTACAATTTAAAATTATTTTCAATTTTAATATATTTAAAAATATAATTTATTCCTGTGATAGTAAATCTGAATTTTCAGGATCATTACTCCAGTCTTCAGTGTCACATGATCCTTCAGAAATCATTCTAATATGCTGATTTACTTTTGCTGCCGAGACAGGTCATCAATGTTGAAAACAGTTGTGCTGCTTAATATTTTTGTGGAAACAGTGGTACATTTTTTTTATTTTTTTCAGGTTTCTTTGAATAGAAAGTTCAAAAGAGCATCATTTGAAATACAAATATTTTGTAACAATTTATTTTTTTTTACCAACCCCAAACTTTTGAATAATAGTGTAAAATAATTCAATCACTTTTGAAAACCCTGATTAGATAGTGTTTATATATGTAAATGGCCACATGTTTTCATTTTGATACTTTCCTGAATTTCACAGTTTTGGGACAGTCACACCACTGGACAATTTCCAAATTTTACATAAAATTGCCCCAAAATAATTAAAACCATTTCAGTTGGATTAACTTAGTTTAACCAAATTTAACTTGATCTGCATTAATGAGTGTCTGGTCTGTGTTTTAACAGGTCCGAGTGTGTCCTGTCCTCCTCATCTGTTCCAGTGTGGTAGTTCGGAGTGTGTGGACCCGTCTCAGCTCTGTAACGGAGTTACTAACTGTCTGGACGGTTCTGATGAGGGCGCGAGCTGCCAGACAGATAAATGCTCTGAACAGTCAAAGTGTGCACAGGACTGTCACAGCACACCTACAGGGACGGTATGACTTCCTCTTTCTGTTCTAATGTCATAAAATGTCTGTTTTGAATATTAAAATCTACCAGCCTCATATAGTTTGACTAATAATATTGATATGCACTATGCACTAGGTCAGTAAGGTTTTTAATCTTTTGATGAAATTCAAAAAGCAGAAAGATAATATGGCTGATGTTGCAAAAATGGATGTCATTGTACTCAGCATGACCCATTGAATCTAAAAGGTATACATTAAAAGCATTTTATCAATGTTGACCAGATGGTGGCACTGTCCTCAAACTGCATGGTGTTTAGTTTCAATATAGTAATACACCAATATCAAGATCCAGCCTCTCTCACATTGGTGCTTGGCCTCTTTTTGTTTACTGTGTTGTGCTTCCTTTCACTGTTTTTATTTTCTTCCTGTAGCACTGTTGGTGCAGGATTGGGTACAAGCCTGTAGATGACGGTCTGGTGTGTGTTGATGTGGATGAGTGTGTGGACCGTCCAGACTTCTGTTCACATTACTGTAACAACACTCAGGGCTCATTTGTGTGCTTCTGTAGTCAAGGTTATGTTCTGGAACCTGATGGTCACAGCTGCAAAATCACAGGTATGTTACGAGCAAAGTTTATAATGCAAATATATTTTTTTCTGGTTGTAAAACAGGCTATGTTTGGAATGGCATGCATACTGAGCAGTATACACTTGATATTTTATTTTTAAAAAATGGTGTGTAAGGCCGTGTGCATTATGCAACTAACATTTTAAACAGTTCTATGTTACATTTTTACATGACCTAATTGTATGCATATTTAATTCAACAAGCGCCATCCATTTATCTAAAAAAAAAAAAAAAATTGAATAAAGCTATTTAGCATTTCAAAGTGATGTTAAAAGTTGCTTAATTAAAAAAGATTTTTTTCATTTGATACGCGGCACCTTTCTTAACACAAGTTTAATTCTGCACCTGCCTCAGGTGAACCATACCTATTGATGTCTGTGCAGTCCGAGGTCTTTCTGCTGGGTCTGAGGAGCTCCAGTCTGGACGTTCTCCTCTCGTCAGAGAAGCGCTTTGTCCTGTCGCTTGACTACGACTGGCAAAAGCAGAGAGTGTATTGGATCAACCTCAACACTGACAACATAAAATGGCTGTCACTGGATCAGAAGAGCAAAGGAACCATCATTAAAGGTCAGTTGTTTTTGTTAACTATGAATAAAACTATTAAAAATTGTTTTCGGTAACTGAAATAAAGCTGAAATAAAACATAAGTATTAGATAAAAAACTTCAATGTAAAAAAAATAAAAAATTAGAAACTGAAATGAAAAATAAAGCTAAACAGAAATATAAAACAAAAATATGAATAAATAGTATATAAATAATACTAAAATAACATTGTTAAAGAAGCTATTTACATTCTTATGTACCATTTTGTCCCTTTAAATCCACTTATAGTGTTAGTCAGGGTTATTTGCACAATGTCGTCATTTAGAACTTAATTTAGTACATAATTTGAACCAAAATGACAGAGGCATTAAATTCAGACATTTATGCTACTGCCTGACCATGACTAGACTGGTCTTGTTGCAGAAACACACTATAGGTGTAAATATGGCTGGTCATGTGTTAAAGTATTCATGTTTTTAAAATCACAGAATTGGGAATGTAAGTGTCTATCTCTCTGTGTCAGGGATCAATGCAGACAGTCTGGCTGTGGACTGGGTGGCGAGGAACCTCTACTGGGCTGACAGCGTCAACGGCCAGATCAACGCCGTGGGGCTGGACAGTGATGCCGCCAAAACCACAGATCGTGTGATGATCCTGGGTGAAGATCTTGGGCAGCTTCGCTCCATCGCTCTGCTGCCACAGAAAGGGTTAGAATAATCATTTTTATGTCACATTATTGGTTATCAAACATTTTTTGAAATCAGACAATCACATCAAGCAACAAGACATTCTGTTGGTTGATTGGCTTTTCTTTCTGTAACATTGCCTTTTGTGTCACATGATTCTTCAGAAATCATTCTGATATGCTATTTGCTGCTCAAGAAACATTTATCAATGTTGAAAACAGTTGTGCCGCTTAATATTTTTGTGGAAACAGTGATAAATTTTTTTCAGGATACTTCAATCTTCAATCAAAGTTCAATCCTTTGTAACATTATAAATGTCTTTACTGTCACGTTTGATCTATTCAATGCATACTGGCTGAATAAAAGTAATTTCTTTAAAAACAAAAATCATACTAACCCCAAACTTTTGAACAGTAGTGTATATTAAAGGGGTCCTTGATTATAATTCACTTTTTTAACTTTAGTTAGTGTGTAATGTTGCTGTTTGAGCATAAACATCTGCAAAGTTACAACGCTCAAAGATCAGTGCAAAGGGAGATATTTTCTTTTACAGAAATCGCTTTAAGGACTACAAAAAACAGCTGATAGGGACTACAACGAGCTTCTTCCCGGGTTGGTGACATCACAAACCCCAAAATTTACCATACCAGTTGCCATGCCGTCATTTTACGCCGGACTGCTTCACAAACGAGGGTCAATTCAACCCTGGATTTGAACAAAAGATTAGCATGACGGCACATGCTAGTCGATGAGTTGAATCAACTCCACAGCAACTACATCAATTTATCCACTAACCATTCAGAAACGTCCAGATTCATTCTAAAAGTTGTAACTTCTTCCTGAGTCTCTCCATCAGTGTCCGACTCCGGTTTGAACAATGTAAGGCTGAACACCGTTACTGACAATCCTCATTTTGGCTGCGTGAGATTCTCCAGCTTTGTTGTTGTTGAGCAACTGAAGCGCGAGCTGTTAAAGCTCCGCCCTCTTCTGGAAAGCTCATTAGCATTTAAAGGGACACACAAAAACGGCATGTTTTTGCTCAAATCCAAATAGGAGCAAATTTGACAAGCTATAATAAATGATCTGTGGGGTATTTTGAGCTGAGACTTCACAGACACATTCTGGGGTCACCAGAGACTTATATTACATCTTGTAAAAGGGGCATAATAGGTCCCCTTTAAGAGGTTTAGGTTCAAAAGTTTTTTTTTGTTTTTTTTTTAAGAAATTACTTTTATTCAGCCAGTATGCACTGATAGATCATCAAACGTGACAGTAAAGACATTTATAATGTTACAAAGGATTGAACTTTTTATGTATAATTTTACTATTATTATTTTTTTTTTAATTTACAGAGCTGCCAGTGGGCACTACAAAGTTTTAGTACCAATGATTTAGAATGCCTTAAAATGTAAATATAACTTTTTGTAATTTGTTCACCCTGATATTTGTCATCGTTTCAGAATAATGTTCTGGTCAGAAACGGGGGACGAGGCTCAGATAGAAAGAGCAGGAATGGACGGCTCAGACAGGCGTGTGCTGGTCAGTCACACCCTCCGGTGGCCAGTCAGCCTGACTGTGGACTCCATTCATCACAGAATCTACTGGACAGATGAGAAACTCAAGTGTATAGGATCAGCAAATATTGATGGAGGAGATATTAAGGTAGTGAATGTGTCCACCAGGCAGTTTGAGAACTGTAGCATTTCAGAAAATGCATAATAGCAAAATAGTAGCTTCTAACATGCTTTGCTAGTACTTGAATGTGTTTACAGTTGCAAACCTTGTTTCTAGATCAACATTCCTGTCTATCAATCCATTGTTAGTCTGTTAGATACAGTGGCGGATGAAGTACACAACTTAAATACTTGAGTAAAAGTACAGATGCCCTAATAAAATATTAAGTACACATTCTCCTTTTCAGTTTTACTTCAGTAAAAGTACAAAAGTACTTGATTTTTAATGTACTTGAGTATTAAGAGTAAAAAGTACTGATCGATGAACCATGTTTATTCATATTTACTCTAGCCAGGACTACTCAGACTAGTCCTTGTCAGCAGTGATTAGTGCAAAGTCAGACATTAAATATGTATTAATCTGCAAATAAGCAAACTTTTTATTTTATTACCAAAACTTATATACTATCAAAAAAAAAAAAAAAAAAAATTAAACTTCAATATGCTAAAAATATCAATTGAAGTTTCTGATAATTCAAGTGTGCAAATAAGTGAAATAGCGTACCATAAACAGTAGTATTTTAAAAACAAGGAAAAAATAAATTTGTGTAAATATGTGGCAATAAATATAATATACAATGTACAGATGTTACATGTGACAAAATGTGTAAACGTAAGAGGAACGCTATGCGAACATTCAATTTGATATCATTTGAAACTGCTACAGATGGGGAGACAAATGTGGACACGTCCACATTAAAGCATTTCATTGGGCTTAAACGGCTTTAGTTTAATAAATAACTGAAAGTCTTGACCTAAATATGATTTTTATTAACAATAATCAATAATAAAATTCGACTTTCGCCACATCCGATGATATCCCATTTCTCCTGACTGGATTGTTAAATCTGAGTTGATTTGTTTGTCGCGAGTGAATCGTTCAGTGTGATTTGTGAACCAATTCAACAGGTTCATTGGAATGAATCGACTCATTCACAAATTGGACATCGTTCTCTTGCATCTCAGAGGGTGGCGATATCTTCAGTTCAAAATAACAAGGAACGATATGTTTTTATGAAATGTGTTCAAAAGTATATTATGCTTTGGAATGTAGTGAAATAAAAGTGAAAATTTCCCAAAATAAAAATAGTCTGATAAACAGATACATGAAGTGTACGTACTGTCCACCACTGTATAGATATGGGTCCTCAATGAAAGAAAAATGCACTAGGAATTGAAAATATTAGAATCCAGCATCTTTTAAAAACATTAATCAATCATTTCCCCCATAATTTTGCAGCTCTTGCAGCTGATGGAGACCCCTAGTCCATTCTCAGTGTCTGTATTCAATGATAAGGTCTACTGGTCTGATACCAAAAGAGGAACCATTCAAAGAGCTCACAAAACCACGGGCAAACAGCGCCAAGTCCTGCTTAAACGTCCTGGACAGCCATTCGGATTGAAGGCAAGTTTTTCTGAGCACTGTGATCATTAAAAACTAACTAAACCCAACAGACATTTTTAAAATGTATACTTGCTTGCTTTGAAACATGGATGTGTAAGATGTAATCAAGTTTAAATCAGTTAACTGGTGCTTGTGTGCATCCGCAGGTCATTCATGCTCTCTTCCAAGTGGGCGTCTCTAACCCCTGTGCTTCCCAGCACTGCTCTCACCTGTGTGTTTTAGCGCCAGGGCTGAAGGCCTTTTGCAAGTGTCCGACTCAGTTGCTGCTGGATGAAGATGGACTCACCTGCTCCACACCCAAAGACTCCTCCTTTCTGCTGTTTCTTTCTCCTGCTGCAGTCACACAGGTGTTGCCGTTAATACCTGATGGTCAAAATTAGACGTTATAAGTCATAAATGTTCATACACTTGATTAGTAATTCATAATAGTGCAGTTTCTATAAATTCATCTCATGAATTTATCTTACCATGATTTTGCCCAAATATGATCAAAACGTTGTCTCTTTGATTCTAGCATATAGTCATGAAAAGGGTTAGTTAGGACTGTGTTTGACAGCAATGTTTTGATGCATTTTCAGCCAGCTTCCCTGATGTACGTGTGTTTGAATACACAGCATATGATCCAGTTAAAGGTGAAGCACACCTCTAGTTGCACCAAACGGAATTGTGAAAGTAATGATTTTTAAAAAAGTGTAAATTTCTCGTCTCGTTTCATCGTCTCGTTTTCGTCCATGAAAAAATGTCGTTGACGAAAATTATTCGTCAACGACATTTTTTCATGGACGAAAACGAGACGATGAATAAATAAAAATGCGTTTTGAATGACTAAAACTATGACTAAAATCTACTCTAACTTTCGTCAACAAATAAAAACGAGACAAAAATGAAAGAGAGAAACGATTTGGGAAGATGTCCAGTCAGGACTGCTGTCCTGTGTGGAAGATGCGCACATTTGAAGTGTAACGTGCTGATCTAACCGCGGGAAACGCGGCGCTGTTGCGCGCTCTACAGGCTCGTGCAGCAGCACTTCAGACTGCTTCGCAATTAATGAATAGCGCACATTTATGCCAAGCGATTGCTAATGTTGATGAATTTTGATGACAATGTTTACTACACAATGTTTATAAGGTAGTATGTTTTAGACGGTTGTAAGAATGCATATTTTATCTCCCTCATCTGAACTTAAATGAGCAGCCTGCTACAGTGCAGACTGCAGACATTTGAGAATAAGAGTCTGGTTTATAATTATTTTTTCCTGGTCATTATTATTTTGTTTACACAATAAACTGTATTTAATTTAATTTAATTTCTATTTAATTCATAGTAAACTACTGTATCTTCTGTCACAGGAAGGAAAGATTAACAACATTATTTGACACATTATTCAATATATTTTACAAGTATAAGGGTTATTATAGTTAACTAAACCTAAAACCATAAAAAAAAATTTCATTACTTGAAATAAACGTTAACTGAAATTAAAAAAATAAATGTATAAAAAATGTAAACTTATTTTATTTCATCTAGTTTCCAAGCTTTAGCTTAACCTGGTGTAATAAAATAACTAAAAAATAAATAAAAACTATATAGACATTTAAAAGCAAAAACTAAAAGACACACATAAAATTACTAAAACTTTTAACTAAAATTACAATGAAAGCAGAAAAACTAAAAATCTAATCTAATCAAAATTTTAAACAAAAACTGTAATAGTACCTCAATAAGTATCAGTCCCTGACAAGTACTAAATTGAGCTCTTTCGTGTGTTTTTGCACTTGAACGGTCAAAAACCATACGCTTTGGCGAGTAAAGTACAGTTGGTTGTCTTAAGTGAACATAAACAGTTTAGAGAGTATATCAGATATATATCAGTGTTTTGGATCTGTGTATTGTTAGAGAAATGCTAACTTGATGCATTACAATTTAACTAAATTAGATTTTAGTTGACTAAAATCTTATATTTAGTCGACTAAAACTTGACACAAACAATTTCCAATGACTAAAACTAAATGGCATTTTAGTCAAAAGACTATGACTAAAACTAAATCAAAATTTGCTGTCAAAATTAACCCTGTAAAAAAGAAAATATTAGAAATAATACACAGTCTCTGTGCTATGGAAGTTTTTTTCCGCCACTGAATAAAAAATAAAAAAAGGTAATTGCGACATTTTCTAACAATTCTGACTTTCTTTTCTCTGAATTGTGATATAAACTCACAATTGCAAGTTTCAAAGTCAGAATTGCGTGATAACTCGCAATTCTGCCTTTTCTTAGGATTGCGAGTTTATCTCAGGAAAAAAGTCAGTCTTTTTTCCCTCAGAACTGGACTTTATATCTTGCAATTCTGATTTTATTTCTTGCAATTGCGTTTATATCCCTCAATTCTAAGTTTATAACTCGCAATTACAATTTTATACCATGCAATTCTGACTTTATAACTGTAAACTTGCAATTGTGAGGAAAAAAGTCAGAATTGTGAGATTCTGTTGCAATTATCTTTTTAATTTTTATTCCGTGGCGGAGACAAGCTTCCGTACTGTGCCCCTACATATGTTTGCAAACATTTATTCTCATCATTATTTTTTCAGTTCTAGAATATAACGTCTTGGATAAAACCAAGTCCCTGCCGCACATTTTTTCTTTTTCGACAATTCAAGTGCACTCGGATGTATGTCACAATATGGAAGAGAAGATCGTTTATCACCAAGATGATAATGTGATCTAGCTGGCTAACACAGATGAGGTGTTATCGAATATCACAAATGACTGGTGGTACTCTTGAAAGCATCAGTAAGAATGTGATAAATCCCAAACCAATAAGTAATGTTTTGCATTATATGCCACTGTTTTCCAGAAAAAAATGAGTTTATGGATTTGATTTACATTTATAGCTGTTTAAAAAAAGTAAAGGAAGGAAAAAAAAAGAAAATAAAATCCTTACAATTGAGCACTTCATACATCAAGTCTTCCATTAAACTGATTAAGACCATTTGTCTTTCTCTCAGATTTATTTACAGAACAGACACAGTGGCGTGAACTTACAAAACTGGCCTGAAAATCGCCGCTTAGACCTTCCCAACATGAACAAGCCAACCATGTTAGATTTAGTGCTGCGTGACCTGACCCTGTATGTGTCCGATAGCAGTAAACCTGTCGTGGGACTCTTCAAGATGAAGGACACCACGCTGGTGCCTCGTGGGAAACTTCTCCAGCTACATAAAGACTCACTGCATGTGTTCGCCGTGGACTGGATCACCCTGAATGTGTACTGGAGCAGCAAGAAGCAGCCTGGCCTGCAGGTCACCTCACCGGAGGGCACGCACACTAGCGTGTTAATACGGGACGGTGTCGGAGCCATTGAATCCATTGCTTTGGACCCACCCAGCGGACGCCTCTGCTTTTCAAACAAATTCCAGGAAGGTCAGATGACTAGGATGGAGTGTGCCTATATGAATGGACAGAACAGGACAGTGGTGTGGAGTAATTCAGTCCGGCCAACTTCACTGCTCTTGGCGGATGAAGGGAATAAACTGTACTGGGCTGACACTGGTATGCCTTTTTTTTTTTTTTTTTTTTTTTTTTTCTCCCCCTCCTCGTATAATAGAGTAAGAACATTAATATTGTGAAATATTATTTAAAATAACTGTTTTCTATTTGAATGTGTTTTAATATGTAATATATTCCTGTTATGGTATCATTACTCCAGTCTTCAGTGTCACATGATCCTTCAGAAATCATTCTAATATGCTGATTTGCTGCTCAAGAAACAATTATATATTATCAATGTTGAAAACTGTTGTGCTGCATAATATTTTTGTGGAAACCATGATACATTTTTAGGATACTTTTGTTCAAAGGAACAGCATTTATTTGAGTTATAAATCTTTTGTAATGTCTTTACTGTAACTTTTGATCTGTTTACACACTGTTGCTGAATAAAGGTATTTTAGTTTTTTTATTGACCCCAAATAATGTAATATAATGGTCTTTTCTCTAGGTCTTGCAGTAATTGGTTCAGTTGGCATAGATGGTTCTGGATACAAGGAAATAAAGACAGAAGGCAGCTTGATGGCATTTGCTTTGGTTAATAAAGTGCTTGTTTGGATTACTAAAAAAGGTACATTTGTGTGGGGAAGTTTTGTGCTTTTCCTGTGGGGAAAAACAGGTCATACCAGCTTAAGGTGGTTTTTACCTGATAATCTGTCCATTCTTGTTTAGACTCCACTAAGTGTTGGTTCAGTGATGATGAGCACACGGGGAAGCTGTGGTTCGAAGTGGACACCGAGATCATCAGTCTGAAAGCATTTGCAAAGTCGAGACAAAAAGGTGGGCAGGAAATAATTTCAAACCTGGGTAAATTTCACTTAAAAGGTTAGTTCACCCAAAAATTCTGTCATTAATTACCCTCATGTCGTTCCAAACCCGTAAGACTTTTGTTCATCTTCGGAACACAAATCAAGATATTTTTAATGAAATCTGATAGATGTCTGTCCCTCCATTGACAGCTACACAACTACCACTTTCAAGCCCCAGAAAGGTAGTAAAGACATCATTAAAGTAATCCATGTGACTCCAGTGGTTTAACCTCAATTTTATGAAGCGCTTTGTTTGCACAAAAAAAAAAAAAAAAAACATAATTTATCACTTTACTTACAAAATATTAATCTCCAACGTGCATTCATGAGAGCACCACGGCGCATACGTGTTGTTGACACGAGAGCGAATGCGCGTTGGAGATTAATATTTTGTAAATAAAAAGGTACATTGTTATTTTTGCGCAAACAAAGCACTTGTGTCACTTCATAAAATTGAGGTTAAACCACTGGAGTCACATGGATTATTTTAATGATGTCTTTACTACCTTTCTGGGGCTTGAAAGTGGTAGCTGCGTATGCTGTCTACGGAGGAACAGAAAGCTCTCAGATTTCATCAAAAATGTCTTCATTTGTGTTCCGGAGATGAACGAAAGTCCTTACGGGTTTGGAACAACATGAGGGCGAGTAATTAATTGCAGAATTTAAATTTTTGCATGAACTAACCCTTTAAGATAATTGTGGGCAATTGAGCATTGTAGGAGCCATGATGCAGTGGTAGCAGAGTCTTGTTGCTCAAGTGGAGACACAGGTTTGATTCCGGACTGTCATTTCCTGATCTCATTCTTCCCTCCTATCTTGTCTCTCCTCTGTCCTGTCCATTAAAGGCATAAAAATGTATATGTAAAAAAAAAAACATGGAATTTAATTAGTCCGTTTCTTATTTTAGGCACTAATCTCTGCTCTAATGGTAATGGAGGCTGCAGTCACCTCTGTCTTGCGTTCCCTGGAGGAATGACGTGCCATTGTGCCCATGATCACCGCCTGGTCAACGGCAAAGACTGCAGCTCAGACCCCCGCTGCCCTGAAGGCACCAAACCTTGCCTGAGTGAAGACATCTGTCTACCTCTGGAGCAGTTCTGCAATGGCGTTGCGGACTGCCCAGATCATTCTGATGAGAACTGTGAGGAATCACAAAACACAACCTTTTGGCTTACATTTTTAAATCATTTAAGGGAGGAAAAAGTTAGCTTTACTAACAACGTGCATTATGCTGATGCAGTTGAACATTTTTGCTCCATAAAGAAGAGAATCTCATGAACCTGTGAATCTCGTGTCACATTTCACCCCCAAATCAAGAGAGAAAAATAGAAAATTTTTTCATAATGCAAATAATCTTGATGATCCTAAAAATATACATAATTTTATTTTGGGACACTTTCTTGACAATTACGTTTTTTTTGATGATTATCCATTTCCCTCAAATCTTTGTTATAATAATAAAAATATTAAGTCAATTGAAAAATAATAAAATAACAATAAAAATAAATTGTGAAGTATTAAGTTAATGGATTTAATTCAATAATTGTATACATTATGAGAACTGTAAAATAATTGGAATGGTCCTAAAATAGGCCTATATATCAGTGTTACTTTAGGGTACATTTACACAACAACGATGTACTAAAAACGGAAACGTTTTTTGCGTACAGACAACAACGTTATCAAAACAATTACTGTTCGCACAGATTTGCGAAAACGACTAAAAATGCTGCATTCTGCTGCCAGGCCAGTAGTTGATGTCACTTTGTAAAGAAACACTACGCACCTATAGACTGAACACCGTCACCATTTTCACAAATTAGCATTTTTGTAGTTTACACGATAACTGTATCGTTTTCAAAAAGTTGTGCTTTGAATCCCATTTTTTAAAAGCTTGCATTCTAAGGCGCCTAAAACTGTGTTGTCGAGTAAATGAATGGCTAAAATGCATAAGAGTTCAGTTTTTAGTTGAAAATGGTGTTGTATAAACGGGCCCTTAGTATCCTTGAAATACTATTATAGTTTTATTAATATTTTAAATCAGTTTCTATTTTTATGTTTTGTTTTAGTTTTAAAGTTTTAGTAGTTTTGTTGTTTTAGCATTTGTAATAGTTTTTTTTAATGTCTATATAGTTAATTTTTATTTTAGTTTTAGTTATTTTAGTACATCAAGTTAAACAACATTAAAATGAGAAATGTTGCCTTGGCATCTAGCTGAAAGTTTAAATTTTTTATATTTTATTTTATTTCAGTTAATGTTTATTTTATTTCAAGTAACAAGTTGTTTAGATTTAAGTTATTTTAGTTAACTATAATAACCCTGATATATCAATTTGCTCTTCTGTTTTGTCTTCTTAGGTCTCCAAGATACACAACATAAAAATGTTCGGATCAATCCTAAATCGTTTCGTCCGGGTTTGAGTGAGAACGTCATTCCGGAGAACGTGGAGTCTGAGGCGTGTGGCGTTACGCTGTGTAACGGCAATGGTAAATGTGTGACCCAGGACGGAGCGACCGTGTGTGTCTGTGAGGCGGGTTATGGTGGAGAGCGCTGCCAGGATGCTTCGGGTGGACTCTCACAGGGGCCGGTTCTGTACGGAGTAGTTGGACTGTGTGTCGCCGTGGTCGTCCTGGGGGTTACTGTCGGCATCATTCAAAAGAAAAAAGCCACAAATCGGAGGTACACTGTAATCTGCTTGCTTTCATTCACTCAGGAAGTTTGAAACCCTATTGGTAATGAGGATTAAAGCATGTTTGTGTGTTTAGGCAAGCAGCACAAGCAGTGGATGTGCAGGAAACGGGCATGAAGGAACTAGAGAGAAGACGTGAGCCGTCTTCAACAAAACCTAATGGAAAAGACACAGAATTGTCAGAGGTAGGAAATAATTGAATGGTAATGATATTAAAGGCACAATATGTAAGATTTTTGGATTAAAATATCCAAAAACCACTAACACAGTGTTATATACTTTGTTGACTTGTGTACTTACATTTATCCCAAATGTTTCCAAGAATGTTTAAATCCAGAGAAATAAGCAATTTTAACCAGGACACGGACCGTGTCCGTGCGTCGCCTATCAATGACATCATACCCGCGTTACCTTCGATTTCTGGTTGTATTTTGTAGAAACCATGGAAACACCAAAGACGCTTTAATATATTATGTTTTATCAGACAGGTGAGCAACTGTTTGGATACATTCATCGACAGAAAACGAATCGTTATATAGCTCAACACGGTTAGTCTAATTGTTTAAATCTTGATTTACAGTGAGTACCATGTTTTACCATGACTAATATCGATCTAGCTTACTGCAGTGTGCAACAAGTGTCTCACAGCAGCAGCCGCCAAGCGAACGCAGATTAGCACTATAACAACTTTCAACACACAAATGTATCTAATATGATAAAACAGTGCTGTGTTACCCCACATACACTTGACCGGAAGAAGCGGAAGCGCTCGTCTGTGGCATAATAAAAGCTCCACTGCTCTCGAGCCGTGTGTCGCGCTCGTCTTTTATTAGCAATCGCTCCAGCGACCTCGTTCCACTCCAACGGCTATCAGCCACACCCTGCTTCATACTACAGTAATGTTAATAAATCTTTAATACATTATCTCATCCATGAACATGATTTCTGCACGAGTCCCTTTGGATTCTTTTCCATCGGCTGTAGACGTGAAGACAACACCTCCCATGATTCCACAGAATCAAGGCAGCATCAAGCTACGCCTTTGTTTTGAATAAGCGACCTCTGGTGGCAAAAATTACATATTGTGCCTTTAAACATATAATTTCCCCAAAAATGAAAAATGTGTCATTTACTCACCCTCTTTTAATTCCAAAACCATATGACTTTAGTTTTTCCTGTCATTGCTGTGAAGATGGTGTAATATTTTTGATGTGAAAAAGCTTTAGAAGTTTTTGAAATAATTCAAGTCTTTGGACCACTTTTGTCAATCTGTTTTTTTTTTTTTCGTCTTTGTGTACATGCGTTCATATGGAAACAGTATGAACATTCTACAAAATATCTACTTTTGTGCTTCACAGAAAGAAATCTATATATTGCTGTAGAACGACATGAGGGTGACTGATTGACAAATGTCATTCTGGGTGAACTATTCCTTTAGCGTGAGGAGAGTGTTCTAATTTAAATCAATGTACAAGATTTGACATGCTTTATCTTTTTTCTGTCTTTAGGAAAACGTGGTAACGTCTGTGGACTAGCTTCCTCATGTCAGCATCTTGGTTTCTTTGAAATAAAGTCTTGTTGCATTTTGAAAAGTCAAATTCACAGTTTAGTTTGCATAATTAACTTTGCCATCTGTAATTAAACTGTTTTATAACTAAAATTCCATTCTTACTCAATGGGTCTAAATGATGAAACTTCCCAACTTAGATGACGATATCTTGGTTCACCACATAAGTACAGCAGAAATTAATTTTTGCCACAGCACCACATTGTGTACCTGTCAAAATGAAAGATTAAAGTCAATTTTTAAGAAACCTGTTGTGAAATGATCCTCTTGACCACAAAAGTTTGGGAAGGAAATTAAAGGGATGGTTCACCCAAAAATGAAAACTGTCATAATTTACTCGGCCTTATGTTGTTCCAAACCTGAGTTTCTTCTATTGAACACAAAAGAAGATATTTTAAAGAATGTTTGTAACCAAACGGTTGAAGCCATAGTATTTTTTTTTTTTTCCTACTATGAAAGTCATTGGCTACTGTCAACTGTTTGATTACCAACATTCTTCAAAATATCTTTTTTAATTCAACAGAAGAAAAACTCATACAGGTTTGGAACAACATAAGGGTGAATAAATGATGACAATTTTCATTTTTGGGTGAACTAACCCTTTAATTGCCAGGGCTGCAAGGAAAACTTTGGCTCCACCTACAATTACCTCAAAAAGAGGTTAAATGTATTTAAAAACTGCATAGGAAGGTACAACACTAAAGGGGGTCGGTGACATCTCAAGGTAACAATCTATAGTTTGTCAGTTTTTACACTTTTTTCTAATATTTGCGCAAGAAATTAGAAGTCAATTAAAATCTCTCTTCTAAAATAGGATGAAGAATCTCATAATTTTTGTCGGCCTATTAAGCATCACCCTTGGCTTCCCAGTGGGTTCACCTTTACACAAGGTGACTTTCACAACTGATCAAATTTAATGTCATTTTTAATTTCATATTTAAATTATATTTAAGATTAAATTACATTGTTTTTAGTTTACAACTAAATTACATTTGAATGTAAATTTAACTTTTTGCTGCATTTAATAATTGATATTTAATCAGAAAATATAATTAAATTAAATTGAATGACCTGTCACATCAAGACATGTAATGAAATGTTTCAGTAAACTGTTTTTTTCTTTTTGAATATGATCCAGAGAGAAAGACGCAGACGTCAGCTGGGTTTTGGTTATGGATATGGACCGGTTTATCCGTTCTATGATCCCTTCCTTTAGCCTGACCGTAACAATGACTTCACTCCTGAAATTTACATCCGCGATCACGCCAGACCTTCCATTCCCAGGCCAGTAACCCCCAAGCCGCAACTTCCTACAACATCAATGGTGCAGCCGGTGACGTTTGGTGACCACTGCCCTCCTCCTAGAGATGATGATTTAAACATCGACCAACTACCAATGTTCTTCTATGTTGACCCCAAGGAGGGAAGCTCGATGGGTGTGGACAGACCTCTTTTCCCTGGTCAGTCTGGTTCCAACAATCTTCAACCAGCTTTCGTCACTGTCCCTGGCTTCTTTCTCCCCGCATCCGAGGACAGCCAAGTAAAGCAAAATACCAATGGGCTAAAAGCACCGGACCCCCTGAGCATCACTGAATCTAACAGAAAACAGAAAGATTGTTAAAGACATTGGCATTTGGCAAATCTCACAATAAAAAGACAATATATTCACTTTCGTGACCTTTGAAGGTTCATTCATACCAAGGACGATAACTATAAAGTTTTAACAATCGCTCTAATCCTATTAGAATAGGGAAATCCACACTGCAGCTATAACGATAGCAAAACCGATGAACGATATTGTTGGAATCACTTTCATAATGGTTTCATACATGGTGTGGAAGCAAATTTATCATTATAGTTGTCGTTTTAGTGCGAACAGGCCTTAATGAAAGCATTTGTTTGGCAGAAATAGGCAAACTGCAGTGCATTTTTCTTAAGTAATCATTTATTTTTAAACTGCGTTGGAAGATTTACCAAACCAGGTTATCTGTAAATGAAATTTACTTGTTTTTCCAACCTAATTTTGAAGAATCTGTTGCTTTTTTTTCGTACAATGAAATCATATAGTGACCAAGTTTAACAAATGACAAAAAAAAAAAAAACACTGTTAAGGCCTTTGCACACTGCGTCTGAAATTTTCATATGCGTTTTTTCGTATTCGCGATCCTAAAAATTTGTCACGCACAGAGATCTTGCACACTGAGTCCGATACGTATTAATGAATCCGTTGCGGAAAAAATCGCAAAACAATACAAAATGGAGTCTTCAAGCAGTGAGCATTGTCCTCTCTCTTCTTAAAAAGAGAAAAAGAAAGAGGAAATATTGGGTCCATCCAATAGGGATGTGCAACAGCGATCGAGTACTCGACCGTGACGGCAACGATCGATCATGTAAACGACGATCAAAATGTTTTTTTGTTTTTCTTCTCCTGATTGGTTATAGCAGCACTTTGGGCGGCACCCTGAGCTCTGATTGTTTAGCTTTCCACCGCATGTGTCAAAAGACATGAGAGAGAATGTCTGGCTTCACTTTGACAAGATAGATGAAAATACAGTTCAGTGCAAGCTGTGCAGCGCCAAGCTTTTATCTTGTGCTGAAAATATCCTTTAAATTATATTCATAATTAATTTAACAATCATCAGCATAGGCGCCGAGGCCCCGAGCACCCACGGAAAAACACAAGATATTCTCATTTCATTTCAACCAATAAAAATCGATTGAAGCCATAAGACACGGCTTTCTTTTCGTTTTTATAGTCCATTGAGGCAGTTTCTATTTCGTTAATGTCGAAAACGCATCCATGTAATTCACAAGCACGAATCTCTCTGCTCGGACGCGGATTTCTTTTTGGACGCGCTCAAACTTTGTCCTGTCATGAATCTCAACGTGCTTTTTCTCATGGAGAGTGGGCACCCACCGGCAGAAACATAAATCGGCGCCTATGATCATCAGTGATTTTCATACTTAAAATAACATTTTGGTTGATCAGAAAGTGTAAAATTTTCATGAAAGAGCATCACGGCGGGAGCTCTCTCTCTCTCACTCTCGCTACAGCGCGTAACTTAAAGTTCACTTGCATTTGCATCCTTTTTTTGCAGATACAAGTTGTAATGTTACGTCTGTTATGTGGGTCAATATCACTATAAAGTGCCTTTTTGGTGTCCTCATCAGAATCGCTCGGTCATCATGAATATAATGCAAAATAATTAAATTCTGAGGTTTTATTATAAATGGCCAAACATTTACACACATACAAGTACAATGATAAGTCTCTTGAAATGTGTTTTTCTCATTTTATACCATTTTCTTTGATTGGATGTATGTGATTATGGCATGTCCCAGACACTGCTCAGCTAACTTCAGTGAGTGTAAAAACTGTGTAAATGACATAAAATTCAAAAACTTTTTGAATGTTCTTATTGTCCTCAACAATTTATTTGATAAAACAAGTCATTTTGATCATTTATATTCTATTTTCATAATAATATTAAGCATTTTGCACTTGTCCCTGAAATTGCTGTCCACCCTGTCATTTTGGAGTAAACGCCCCTTTAATAAACCAACTGATGTAGTCAGTGACATCCCCACCCCCATTTGGTCTTTCTTCAATGGAGGTTAAAACATCTGCTGCAAGTACACAGAGTATCTACACTTATATTTCCTAATTTTCATCATATTTTGTTAGTTGGATGTTGTCAAGCTTAGCATGTCCACCCTGTCATAGTGAAATATTAATTAATATAAACACTTTCAGAAATTTAAAATATATATTTTAAACAGTACACAGTTTCAACAATGAATCACTTTGCTAACTGAAGGTACACCATGTGTCCATTAAATGCAAAATTTTTGCCAAAAATGTCCACCCTGTCATTGTCCACCCTGTCACGTGCATAGTTTTTGCCACATTCTGATAATGTTTTCACTATAGGGCTGTCGGTTTAACATGTTAATTTGGTGCGATTAATTACGGAAAAAAATAATACATTGAAATTAACGCATTTAGTGCACCCTGCCCCGGCCAAGACCTGTACCCCATCTTACATGGCATGCAGTTGCATAGTGATGAAACATGATGTAAGGCAACGACACTCTGTGTGATGTACCCTGTTAGAATGTAGTTAGAATGTGCCTAAAATTCAAGATATGAGGATAAAAAAATGCCCCGAATGGGTTTTTGTCTTATATTTATATCATATGATATAGTTAAGCAGTCACACAAGACTGTTTTCCTGAATATCTGCTCGATTTGAAAATGTCATATTTATTTTATACAACAGTAAAATAAACAAGTTAATAAACACAATATTGTCTGTTTTTGTTCAATTTTGCCAACAAAAATATTTCCAAACAAAGCCACAGCAGAACTGTTGTGCGTCTCTGAGCAACACAAAGCGGTGATTCATCATGAATGAAGCCACAGTTTTAAACAAATCAAGTGAGCAGTTTTAGTTTAATATTTAGAGTATCATATATTGCTTAAAGGTTTCTTCTTGTTCCTGTTGTTTCTCTGATATTCCCGTTTTATTCATCCATTAAAGTCTTTGTCCACCCTGTCATCCTGTCGTCCACCCTGTCATGTCAAGGTCCACCCTGTCATTGTCCACCCTGTCATCTTCATCTTTTATGAAGATTAGCAAATTATTTTAACAAGTTAGCAAAACCTTTTGTGTGATTTCTTTATAAAGAAAAGAGGGTCAGTTAATATTGCTTGAAAGTTTGACCAGATATCTTTGTTGTTAGGCGTTATTTAGAAAAGAAAGTGCAACTATTGCATATTTTATAAGGAAACAAATATTTTTCAATAGTTTCATTATTATCAAAAGACTTTTCTGATTAATTAAAATGTATTGTTGAGAAAGGGACCAAATATCTTACTGAATATCTACATTTCATAATCACTATGCAAGCTTGACCAACATGCATTTCTAACAGCCTACGGTCTCCTTAATACAACAAATATGAAGTTAAATGGAAAATCTCAGCTTTTTATTTTGGAAATTGTGACGTCTCAAAGGCACTTTATAGTGATTTTGATCCATGCATCTGAGTTATCTGATTAATATCATAGGACGGGCTTCAGTTTATTGGCATAAAGTCACTATTCCTTTTCCACTATTCCCTTTAGATGCTTCTTAATAACATTGCTGCATCATAATCATAATCTAACAGTGTTCTAATCACGTGTTCATGTTTTCATAGACAGGTTTTCATGTCATATTTTCATTTTTAACATTAATTTTCATAACAGTCTTCAGATATTTTCATTATCTCCATGACGGCCATGCCCCGCCCCCCGCACGCATTTATTTTTTAACATCGAAAATTTCGGACGTGAATTTCGGACTCAGTATGCAAAGACCTTTACACTTTATTTTAAAGTGTCTTTGTTACACTGTAATTATACCTTTAAGTACTAAGTATTAAGTAACTACATGTACTTACTATAGGGTTAGGATTAGAGTTTGGTTTAGGGTTAGCTGCACGTAATTATGCATATTTTATAGTTATTACTATAGTTATTACTACATTATTACTACATGTAACATGTGCAACAATGATACTGTATAAGAAAGTGTTACCAAAAACACCATTAAGTAGTTTATATAATATTATATTGCATATCCCAATTCTTTTGAAGCCATTTTCTTTGACAAACAGACTGAAATTTATTCACTTTAATGTTATTTCAACCCTGTTTGACTCTCTTCTGCACAACACCAAAGATACAATGGAAGTCAATGGAGTCTGATGATGTAGATATTTTTTGTTCCACATCAGAAAATCATACAGGTTTGGAACGACATGAGGCTGATTAAATGGTGCCAAAATATTCATTTTTGGGATAACTATCCCTTTAAATATTTACAGTCTTTGTTTGTGGTTTTAATCTGCAGTTTGTACTTTGTGTTGATTAAAAATAAAGTTTTGATACTTTTCTTGCTGTGTTTTTGTCCTTTGACTGGAATCTCTGCTGTAGGCTGTTTGTCAAGCTGCGGCTGGTCTGATCATGTTTTCACCACAGACATGATTCATGTGTTTTCTTATAAAAGCATTTGTGGGTTTTAGATAAATTCATCTTCACCATAAGAGTTCACAATGACTAGCCCTTGGGTGTGTTTTCAATTAAGCTCAGCCAACCAAACCAAAACATGTTTACTAGAATTAACAAACTTTTTTGTAAACCATATGATCTCTTCAGTGGAGGTGTGACTTCCGTCTAAAACCTTGCAAACCAAATGGGAAATTACAGAGAAAAGGGGCATAAACAAATCAAAGATTTGACACCAAATGTAAATTTGTCCATGTGTGAAAAATTAAATCTCATATAAATATACTCAGTTCTGTTCCACTTTCAGAGCAAGACTGTCGCACATCAAATATTTTTGCATTTTTCCAAGGAGTTTGAACAAGGTAAAATTTTACCAATTTATACTTTTCATATTGGATGATTTTTAAAGCATGTGTTACTTTTGTAATGTTAACTAGAGTAATCTTATTGTCCATTATTATGTCCACATTGTGTTGATCAATTTTCATTCTCTAACAGAGAGAGACATTTAATAAGAGATGGATGGTTTGGGACCAGCACTGTTTGGATTATTTTTAGTGTCTTTAACAGTTTCAAAACCGGTAAGGACTTTTCATATTTTAATATTCACAACTAGACTATGTACTTATGTGTTCTCATATTAAGCATGTTTACTTACATTTCTACAGTATTTCTGTCCTTGCTTGCTTTTATTTTTTAATCAATTTTTGTTCCCTTTTCTTATTCCCTGTATCATGTCTGTGACAAACACTTGACACTTTGTTTGAAATTTACTTGCACATTTGTGATTAGCTGAGTTATAAATTTGTGAAATGGATTACCAATGGTTATTAGATCCTTTACCTCTGTAAACATGTTTAAAACTTGTCTTAAGACACATCTGTTTAAAGAAGCCTTCACTACTTTATAATTAGGTTTGAACCGATCCATTTGGGGTTTTATTTTAAATTATTAATTTGATTTTCTTTTATTTCCTTTTTTATATATTTTCTTTGTGTAGACCTAACTGTACAGCACTCTGTGTAGTACTTTACGAATGAATTGTGATCTGATGATTTTCAATGTAAAATCCTCTGACAGGTTAGTCTGCATCACCAGCTGACATTATCCAGTTCTGAATCCTCTGAATCAAATGAGTCGAGCTCTTCGGAGGAGATCATTTTACAGAGAACGACCATACAACCCATCGTGCTGAAAACCATGAGTCCGGACAGCCTGCACCAAACCAGTAACCATACTGTACTTCCAGGCCTGGCGCAGACTACACCTCACCCTGCCAACACGGTGCAAAAAATTGTGGAGTTGGACCTGAATTCAAGCCTCGGTCCTCTTCCAGATCTTGTGGTTCCAGACGTCACCACCCCAGGACTACGATGTTACACGGTAGACCTCACCAGTCCTGAGCCAAAACCTGCCAGAGGAGATAGCATTTAATTATCCAGCAAAATTGTTTTACTAAGCTTGTCTATTCTTAAAAAAAAAAATGTGATTGTGTTTGTTGCACCTTGTATCCTTTTCACTGTTCTTCAGTAGCAGTTCAATTATCTTCAGAATTACACAATATAACTTTCATCTGTTGCATTTATTAAAATGGTGCTTTTCATTTGCGTTTTTCATTATTACTATTATTAGTTGAAACAGTATTTTAGAAATATGAAATGGTTATATAAAGACAAATGCATCCTGACGCATATAAGGGACGAGGTTTTTCAGGAACTTTCAGCAAATTCAAAAAGTAATAAAAACGTGCAAAATGATAATAGTGACAAATAATTTCATATTAACTAATAAAACTTTGGGTTAAAGAATTATGCCATTTGAGTTTTTTCACATTTAAAACATAACGCCACAATTTGGCAATGACCCATAATGGGTTCAATACAAATTAAAATAATTCTGACATCCTAATTTATCATCCCTTATTCTGGAGAATTTAAAAGCATAAATGCAGCTTATATTTTTGTTAAATCACTTTACTCTCAGTCATTACTTTTCTAGGTGTATTAACTAATGTATTACTGATTCTTGTGGCTAAAGTTGGCTACATGTAAACTGCTTAGCTAGTCACGTAATGTCCATTCTGAATTAATAAATGCTAGTCTAATGTTAAGATTTAAGCCTGTTACATGTAAAACGAGTGAAATAATTCACTTCACGTTTACCAAGTCACAATTATGAGATGAAAAATCGAAATTATGTCGTATAATTATGACTTGCTGGAGCATGATTTTTAATGCGGCGGAAAAGGGCTTCCGTAGCGTCTTGAATTTTTAAACTCAAAAATATGTGAACGGACACTTTTAACTTGACACGTTTAAAAAAGTGAGACGCAAGGGCAACGTTCGAGACATGTCTGCCTAGCATGTTTACATAGGAAAACAGCGCAGTGAATGCAAAAACGTTCTGTGTGAACCAGCCCTAATAACACTGCTGTTGACAACGTTTTCTCATGCTGCTCATCACAACTAACAACTTCTGTTAGCTCATACCAAAAACTGCTCATTCACTGTCGTTTAAAGGTGCAGTGTGTAATTTTTTTTTAGCGGCATCTAGCAGTGAGGTTGCGAACTAACGGCGGACACACCCCGCGCACCCCTCCCTTCAGAGAAGCTACGGTGGCCGTCTGGCCGACATGTCGTCGTCAGAGAGAGCAGAGAGTAGCTTGTTTGAAGCAATGAGGTTTCTTGCTTTTAATAAAGAACGGTTTCTGCTTCTAATAAACCAGACAACGACTACCACTACTACTACTTCGTGCGTATTCAACGTAGTGACGATGCAAGCTGCCTCTAAAAAACACGAACGATTTAGAATAAGAACAACATAGTGACGAAACGCGCTCTGTAGAGTGTTTGTCCGTTTAGGGCTGCTGTAGAAACATGACGGCACATAATGGCGACTTGACATGGAGGGGGGACCCGCGACAAAGAATATACACTAACAAGAAGCGAAACTCAATAGAACGTTCCATTGCAACACCATTTTGGCGTGAAAGCTACTCGTCGGTCCACTAGTTTCTATGGCAAAAAAAAATAAACGTACATTAAAGCTAAAATCCAACCTGAATGATGACAACACAGAATAAAATACTACCAATAGTGATCATCAAATCCTTTTAACAGTTTATTTTACACACTTTGTGTTTAAGTCTTCCACGTTTTTCACAAAACCTTTGCTCTAGAAACCCAGTCAGTTTGGGTTAAAACTCTTTGAAGTTCAAGTATTAGCATTATAAACACTGAATTAATACCAACTTATTAAATTAAGGACATGCATCAGAAAAATTGGGAATGTTGGACAATAAATATATAACAGAAAACAACAGCTTGTTTTTGCAGTGTTGTATGTTAAAGCAAAAGTGGGAATTATGCGATAAAGGACACAGCAATGCATCATGTATTATAAGATCATTGTGTTTGTAGAGTGATCCATTAAAACGTACAATATATATATTTCAATTCAGATAGTGGAGTAATACTATTATTATTCCAGGTCTGATCTATATTGTTCGCTGCAAACATGATGATCTTAAATGTATTAATTATTAATTTACTATTAATAAATATGTAAAGTTTTATAAAATGGAAAGACTCAATAAAGTAGGCTAACTACGTTACCTCAGATGGATGGTTGGATTCCACAACTGGTAAAATAAAACATAAGACAATACAGCATTTACTGCAGGTGCCATAAAATTTACTGATGACTTAATTTGAAAACTGTTCTATTGCGCTTCTGATTTGGCAGTGAAATTCGCTGATTTTGGGTGCGTAAGATGTGAAGGATTCTATGGTCCATTTTCAGTCCATAATGGCTGCCGCGCTACCGGAGCGCCATCTAGTGGCTGTTTCCCAAAAAGGATAAGAGTTTCTTTGCCCGCGGTAAATGAGATAGAAATAGCTCATTCTAAGGTAATAAAAACATAATGGTTCATTATACACCACTGAAAACATAATTATGTATATTATATTGCATGTCTGTCAATAGATCCTCCCAACATTTATACATTGCACCTTCAAATACATCCCCTATATTCAGAGATGGGCATAAATACATGAAAATGTATTTAAAATAAAAATACCTCTGTTGAAATGTATCAAAATAAAATACCAGATAGTGTGGTTGGAAAATATATTTAAATACAAATACAGTATTTTGAAAATAAATACACAAAATACATCTGAATTTGGCCATGCAGTGAGGCATCACTATTCGGCTGAAATCTATCTGGACCTTTTTTATATGCAAACAACATTTTGGTGTTTACAACTGCTTAGAGACTTTTGTTTTTATTTCACTTACCTCTTCCCTTCCCCTGCTCAGTAGGAAATAAGAAATTTAAAACCTTTTTTTTTTTTCCCCCAAACATCTTTATTTTATTTTTTCATCACCATCATTAATTCTCACTCAGTAACAATTACACAGTAACACAAAATCAATTATTTTTTGAATGACTGATGACATGGTGGAGTGCATGTATGTTTCAGACATCTATCGATTCAATACCATTTAGCATCACCAACTTAGAGACTGGGTTCAAGATATCATCTGTGTGCAAAATGCCAAAGAGAAGCCATTTCTATAATAATTTCTGACCAGGTAACACTGCAGCCTATTACTTGTGGTGAACACCACTAAATAAATAACATGTAAAACTGTGGGAACGTTTCCTGCAATCTAGCAAGGAGTAGGACTAGGTGATAAGAGGTGACAAAAACAGTGATAAATAAAGACCTAAAGGTCTCTAGACTTCAAAAAACAAAACAAATGAACCACTTGTTTGCAACATGTTTTTAAAATTCACATTTGAGGTTATATTGAGGTTAAAACTATTTTGAAATATTACAAGGTAATGTCAACCAAAGACAATGTCACTTGTAAATCCAAAAGCGCTTCTCTAAAAACCCAAAGGAAAAAACTGCAAGAACTTGTATTTCACAACCCTTTCAACAATGGTGAGCTCAACATTCAATGCTGCCTGTAAAACACAAGAGCAAACATATGTGAAGGTGACAAATAATCCACAGGAGATACTGCAGATGTTATTACAGCCATATCATACCAGGATGGTGCAAACTAATGGGTAATGAATGATCTCACTGAGCAAGTAAGGTGCGATAAAACTAGTAAATTCATTCTCAAAATGCCTGAGAGTCTGTCCTACAAATATCAACAATATCTGGAGTCGCAATCAAAACATGAAATTGTAATAAAAAAAAAAAATATATAAAAAAAAAATACTGAGGACAAGATTCTTTCTAGAAGGAAAGCTTTAGGAAAATAAGATAAGTCCGTTTTTTTATTAAATGGGAAAAAATATATATTATGCAACATGATCATTTGATTTTCTTTTTGCAATACAAGGTTTGTTTCTTGCCCAGAATTAACCAATAAATAGCATTAAATCATTTTAAAATAACAATAACAAAAGTTCGGCAATGATGTCAACTGTCCCCGAGCTCATGTTGATACTTAAAAAAAAAAATCTTGATAAATAATGAGGATTCAGTCAAAGCATTCATTCATAAAGCAGATAATAAGTAATAGTTTATCCTCATAGCACAGAATTATCTTTAACATTCGTTATGACAAAATGCATGTGAAATATTCAAAAAATGTGAAATGTATGTTGCAAATCCTACTGTGCTAGATCAGTCGGTTTCCATCACAGAAAATTAAAAAAAAAGGCTCAAAAAAAGTTCTCATCCAGTTTAATCCAGCAAAAAAAATGAGAGCAGTTGTACAAGCAGTGAGTGAGAAGAGTTTGTATTTCTATATGTCAGTTCTATAAAAGCTTAACTGGGAGATGATTTCTGAGCCTAAACGTCACTCGTGGTGCTGCGTGTCAGTCTCTTCTTCAACCGGCTGCTCCGCAGGCTGTCGTGCGTCTACAGCAGGGGGCGCAATCAGCCCGCCGTCCTGTGCCGTGTTGTAAGAGCCACAGGTGCTGCACTTCATGCCCAACACGTGGAAGGCAACAGTGCAACGAGCCTGGCAGTCATTGCATATGATCTGCGAACAAGCACATACAGTGAAGTGGACTTATTGGGGAAAATCTCACAAAAATAGGCCATAGTTCACAGTAAAATCTAAAGAAAAAAAATAAGCCATTTTTTAAGGTACACTGTGTAACTTTTGGTGCTCTAGCAGTTAATAAACAAAAGTCACGGAGGTACTGGGATACTCCGCAGCGGTTGTTGTCCCACCCGGTCTAAAATAGTCAGCACGTAAACACTTATTATAGGTGTATCGTAGTGATCGAGGATAAGACAAAAACATGGTTTGGAAGATGGATTCATGATGTTAAACAAAAAAAAGTTACATAGTGTACCTTAAAATAAATAAAGTGTAAAGAAAATGAAGATAAATTGAATGAAAGAAGCCAATTTTAGGGTCATTTAGAATTGTTGCATTCATTGTGACCCACTTTATTTGTCATTCGCATTATTTTCAATCATGATTCTTATTTCTGTAAAGTAAAAAGTTCTACATCAATGTTTTTAATTAAAATCAGTATAAATTGAAGGCAAATTCTACAATGAGGCAAAAATAACAAATTTTTCTTTTTTTGCATAACAGCAATGAGAATGCAATTTTTATTTCAGAAATTAGAACTGGGGAATAAGAGGAAATGTGCTTAATTGTCATGAAAACAAAAATAAAAATAAAGTTCCTACAAATTGGTGCAATCTTAATATGCAATACAATAATTCAAAACATAAATTAGTTATATTTAAAATTATATAAGTAAACTTTCTTGACAGGTTTTAAGATTTTCTCCAGTGTTGTTAACTAAAACTAGAACTTTTAAAAATAATTTCCGTTCATTGAAATACAGCTGAAAAAAATAAAAATATTTTTTTTCCAGCTGTATTTCAATTAACGAAAATGATTTTATATACATATAATGCAAACGAAAATTAGAAATGTTGCCTTGTAAACAACCTAAAGTTTAAGTATTACTTTACTAAAACTAAACTGAAAATAAATAGAATTTTTTTAATCTAATAAAAATGACAAAAGCACTAAAATTAAAATTTTACACAAAAAGCAAATAATATTAATTAATACTATTAAAAAAAAAAAAAATACTATAATAGTATAGATTCAGAGATTCACTCTTTAAATGTCAGGGGGAAAAAAAAACTAAATTACTGCGGCCACATGTTGCAAGCTAAAATACTTATTTTGAGGTTCACATTGAAATGACCAAAGTAGATTTCTCCACATCTGAGCTGAACCGTCATCATTTTACAACTGCGGAGTATGAGAACATTTTACAGACTCATAAACGAATATTCACTTCTGCTTGTGTTTGCATTACTCCTCATTTGCATGTCCGTTTGGATAATGTGTCTGCTTAGTGAATTCAAGCAAATGAAGGCTCTGTTACCTTTACTTTAGTGTCCTGGTACTCTGTGGGCATGGGAGACTGGGCAATTTCCATATCTCTCTGTTCCCAGAACTCCTCCATGTTAAAGGCAGAGTGCATACAGAGGGGACAGCGGTAAGCACTGCGGGACAGACCGCCAGATGTAAGCACATCTCTCAACTATTGAACATTATCCTATTCAAGTCTATGACTGGTTCATGGAGTTCAATGAGAATCAAAACATGTAAACAGCTCAGAGAGGCTGATATTGTGTATCAGATGGGTGTGACTTCTTAAGTTAGAGAAATGTCAGTATGAATATATGCAGAATTAGCAACAAGTTATAAGAAAACAATAATACAGTAGTTACAAAACAATAATATTCCTTACCCAGTTCTGCACATGTCCTCAAAGCATGTTCTGCAAGCAAAAAAAAAAAGAGTGTTTTTACATCAAATCACATTCATTTGATAGCACATGGATTTAGGGTACCAGTACACATGCAGTGACCTTAAATATTTTATAGAAATCAAATATATTTTACAAAAAGTTATAGTGGCCATTTCATTTATGCATTATGTCAGACACTTTTATCCAATGCGATTTTTTATAACTCTTTACAATATGGCTTCATTTGTAAACATTAGTTAAGTACATTAGTTAACATAAATTAATGATTAACAATACTTCTAAATTACTTATCTTAGAATGAAAAGTGTAGTGTGACCGCCCCTTTACACAACAGATTATCAAACACTCACTTGTGTAGCAGATGACCGCACGAGAGCACATGAGCCCCTATTCTGGACGTGTGGATGTCCTCCATACACACAGGGCAGTTCTGCCTAGAGACGTTCTCAACACACTGAAACGACAAGCACTGCTTAATATTTCACAAAATGATCAAGTAACGTACAAGAATCAGGAGAAGACTTTTCATACCTTGTGATTATCTTTAAGATCAGTGGCTAAACATAAATTGCACTTGGTGCAATGGAAGTATTTCTCTTTTGGGCCAATTCTAAAAGTGACAGAGGAGACGAAGAAGGTCAATGAGAATCTTATTAAAAGAATTACAAATGTATTGCTTCAATATTGTTCAATAATGAAGGCACCTCTCATTTGTAAGATGCATTGCATGAAAGCTTGTGCTAAATTAATAAATGTAAATGCCATGCAAACCTGCATATCCCACAGGGCTGGCAGTGGTACTGCTTCTTGTCTTTGTCAAATAGATGGCAGATGTTACAGTAATACTCCCCAAACTTCACTTCACATTCTTTACACGTCTGTTGAGCCTGACAAACACAGAATGCGCAAGAATTTTAAATGTTAAGTGAAAAGCAATTAAAATAAATCATATTTTGCATTAAGAAAAAGCCTTTTTTAGAAGACCATTAAAATGTGTTGCATTCTGACATTTAATGTTTTATACAACAAATACCACCATGATGTGTAATTAGTTTAACAATTACTTGTTTTGCATTACAGCAAGATTTTATTAGATGATGACTGATGACAGATTTGCTTGGAAAAAGTCTGTGTGCATATATATATATATATTATATATATATATATATATATACACACACACATTATATACACACACATATTGACAGGTTTTGTGAGATTCACCCAAGCAAATTTAGAGCCAAGCTTAAATATGACTTTACCTCTTGAATAGTATTGCACGCTGCACATTTGACTTCTCGGACCTTAAATCGGTCCATTTGATGGTTCTCTTCACCATCATGACAGAGTCTGCAAACATAAAACTTCCCACAGCAGGGCGCCTGCAGAGAGACAGAACAAATATATAATCCATCGCCATCAATCACATCAAATATGGCTCACAGCATGACTGACATCAGAATATGTTGCAAGTGCAAATCTATAACAAAACCCAAAACTGCCATTTCTTTGACCCTACCGAGCAAAGAAACAAGTTTAAACTAACATATCTTATTTGTTGCATTTAAACCAACAATAATTAATTTCACTTCATAAAATAATCTTATATTACACATTAAAAATAGCAAATGGGTGTTCAGTGATGTATATTCCATACAGTTAGCTATATGCTAATAAAACTTGCTTCAATCACACGTTGCAACCAAGGAAAGTATTTACCAAAACAATCATGCTAACATTGCCAAGCGTATTTAAAATACAACATATACATGCAATTAAAATGTCGCTCACTTTTAACAAACAGCTGCGAACATAATGCTCACATCCGACTTCAGTGGCGGCCATGTTTCATTCAAATGCGAGAAAACTTTATTTAACAGTCCTTAACTGACCAGTGTGTGTTTATGTATCACGTGTCTATTCCCTCATTAAAAAATACAAAAAGAAAGAAAAAGAATAACGTTTTTCCTTTTATCCAAACTTTTCATTTTTGATTTGAAAATTATTTACTGTCAGACAAGTTAGGTTTAGTGCTTTATTTTTATGAATTTTACATGACAAAACAAAGATTACCATGTAGGAGTACATAATGATGTAGATGAGGGTAAAATCTACTATTGGTAGTCTTATGATCAAATGAAATTATGTAGAATTACTTCGTATGTCCAATTTATAATCAATATATGTTTATATCACAGGGAAGCTGTCACAAGGCTTATATAATCTCACGGTTTTGAGTCGAACATCCAGTTAAACAAATGTTTGGTTTCTTATCAACATCTGGTTCTAATTCACCATCATATTATTGTTACAGCATTTTGAAAACAAATGCACAAGTAACACTAACTTTAATAACATTCTGTCCTCTCCCTTATGGAAAGAAAATATATTTCCCTTTATATGAATGATCAATATATTACATGATTTAACAATATATTTGAAAATATACAGAAAAAATATATTGCGTAAATATATTACAATATATTGAATAATACATAAGGAATTGCCGCTTTTCATATATTGAAAAATATGTGATAATATATTTACTAATATATCATAATGTATGTCATTTTATATTCAGTAATATACTTCATAATATATAGATTTATATGTGATCAGATATGGTACTGCATGCATAATATATTGCAGATATATTTACTCATGCAGTATAAACACATATATGGTAAAATATATTATGTAACACATTTCTTATATTTTATAATTATTAACATTTTAAATGTTTCATATTTTCAAGTTAGTTAACAAAAGCACACCTGCATGTACTAAAGTTTCTACCAAAGAGACTATCACTGTGTTATAGTGTGCACAGCCATTACTTTTTAAATAAAGTTATTATAGTCTTAATGGTGTTCAGCCAATCATAAACCTAACCTCAGGCTCTACTCTTCAGCACAATGGTAACCCCAAAAACTCACACATACCAGAAAACCTTTTAAATTCCAAAATAATACAACTTTAAACACTAACAGATCGCCCCCTATATCAATATTGAGCAAAACACATGAAATAGCACTTAATTTTAACATTTACTCTCCTTTAACAGTCAGAAGCAAAGCATGCTGGGAACTAGAAGTCTGTTGTAACCACTGATTGTAACTCATTCCTAGAATGTGTGTATATATGTGTGTACAATACATTCACATTTATATGGGAACATGTATGTGCAATACATGTACACAATAAAGGATAAAACTTTATGAATGTAATGCTATTTTTGTCTTCATTTATACATATAGCCATACATGGTCAATGCATATATTGCAGTATATTGAAAAATATAAGCACTAGTTTCCCATATATGGAAATGTATTATGTAATATATCGCATTATATTTTGCAGTATATTCCCATATATTTTTGTTCCGTAAGGGCTAGCCTTCTCTTATAAGATTAGATTTGTATTATTGATATTGTCCCTTTGTTTTTATATAAAATCACCATGCCAATAACATTTGGTGGACAAATCCTTTATTAGAACTGCAAATAAAATCACACCCATTCGTGGGGGTTTGTCACGAACTGAGCACAGTGACAGACGGTGGCAGCATCTGTCCCTTTAAGATTAAAAACTTGCCCATTGTCTTTCCTAAAATTACTGCTAATCTGATCTACTGTGGATTTAAGACCTTAAGAGTCTATAATCCACTGAACATGATGTAAGTATATTCATGTTACATCTGAAAACATGATTTATTAAGCTCTGCTTTTGGACTCGATGTTGTAAAACTTGCTAACATGCTCAGTATGATTTTTTTTTTTTTTAATCTCTCTCAGATGCCCTTGAGATCTGGAGAGATGCGGATGTGTTTGATGAAGCTATTATTTGTTATACAGGATTATTTATGTCATACAGGCTTTTATATGGAAAAAATCAGTTTTTAAGATATAAAATAAAGAGATATAATAAGAATCAAATCGAATTTAATAGAAGAGAATAGAGAAGTGTATATGTATTATTTCAAAAGAAGAGAAAATCTAGTAGAGGCCTAGCCTAGTAGATGTGGATGATGGCAACACAAGTTACTGAATAAATACAAAATTCATTCTTTCCTATTAATATTCAAAGAACAATATAGCAATGAGGAAAAAGTCATAAACATCATGGGATTATACAAAGCACATGCCAAGAATATCTTCACAACCCTAGAAAGTTAATAGGAATAATTTCCCCAGTAACTGAACTTAACAATACACTCTTATGGCAATTTGTAACTATTTTACATTTTGGTTACGAATTGGTGGCTAATTCGTATGAATTTGTACAATCTCATTCATAGATCTAATCTTACGCCCCATTGACCGTTAGGTTTAGAGTTGGGTTCTTTCTAAAAATCGTACTTTTCCATACGAATCACATTGTACGTTTTCTCATGAGATCAGGTTGAAACCTAAATCTCGAAGGCCTCAGTGACCCGGTTACCTTAAGTGACTTTGCATTATCTGTCCTGCTCTTTCCGATGTTTACAACCCTAGATTCATGCCCATTTGAATTTGTTTTGTTTTTGAAAGCAGATAAACACTGCATATGTTATTCAAAGAAATTCATAATCACATTTTTGAACCTGCATTCATCTTCAATAGTTTTATATTAAGTTTATATATATCTTTGATTATTAAAATGCTCAAAAGAACATTTTTTTTAAATAGAAATATTTTGTAACATTATAAATGTCTTTACTGTCAATTTTGATCTATTTAATGTGTCCTTTCTGAATAAAAGTATTCATTTCTATTTTAAATCATATACCTCAAACTTTTGAATGTAACACAAAAGTATTAAGCAGCAAAAACGTTTTCAACATTGATAATAATAATAAATGTTTCTTGAGCAGAAAATCAGCATATTAGAATGATTTCTGAGGGAACGTTTCCACGCTTAGTAGTTTCCTTCATTCATGAATTCCTTCATGTCCACTAACTTCTGTTTGGCTGCTTGTTTAAATGTTACTATCATTATCCTCTTATAAATACCTGTTCTATCATAAACTAGGTAAAGATGCCCATAGTTTAGAAGAAGTTTATGAATAAGCCTTTGGATGTTGAAAGGGGTCTTGTCTGGGTAACTTGGCAAGAAGAGCATTCATTCATTGACAAATGGCAAGCATGCCATTTCAAAGAATTCAAAACAGACGCCACCCTCAAGCAAAAGCTTAATGGATAATGGCATTTAAGTTGAACTCTTAGCTCCTTACAGACGGCATTAGAGCACTGGTGCTTCCTCCTGCCTGTCTCTTTATACTTAAATAGGGTAGATTTAACTTCAGTAAAGCTCTGAGATTTACAGGCGCGCTGTACAGTTGCTATCCTCCTCTAGGAGGATAGTGGAGGACTGAGAGGATGTTCAGCTATCAGAGTAACAGGAGACAGAGCCTCTTTCCCAACTGCAAACTAGCAACCTCTGAGTCAACAGACGACGCCGTTCCCTTCGCCAAACAGTGTTTGGTGAAACAGTGGAGCTCTTTAGGCGAACTACAGACGGATATCTATGACATCTTTGGTGAGGTTGACGATGGGGAGGTTGAGAAGCATTCGGAGCCTTCGTTATGGTTTACCAGCATATCGCCAAGCAGGAATTGCACGCTCAACATCAACGTTGGAGGAAAGTCCTACCGCATCACCTACAAAATGGCAGCGAGATACCCACAGAGCAGAATTGGCCGTCTGGCCACCTACACCGACCATAACATGAAGCTGAACCTCTGCGATGACTACGTCGTGAAGGACAACGAATATTTCTTCGACCGAGATCCAGACGTCTTCAACAGCATCTTCAACTTCTACAGGACCGGTGTGCTGTGGATCAAGGACGAGCTTTGTCCGAGGAACTTCTTGGAGGAGATCAATTATTGGGGCGTTCGGATCAAATACTCTCAACGGTGCTGTCGGATCCTGCTCGAGGAGAAACATGACGAGTTGTGCGAACAGCTCAAGGTTGAGAAGGAACTGGAGGCGGAGCTGGAAATCGAAGAACACGAGGAGGCATTCGACGACATGTTTCTCGGCAAGATGCGACGGTCACTTTGGAACGTCATGGAGAAACCGTTCTCCTCAGTACCGGCGAAACTCATGGCGGTCGCCTCGAGTATGTTTGTGCTTGTGTCGCTGGTTACAATGACTCTGACTACGGTGGAAGAAATGGAGAACATGGCATCTACTAACCAGCTCAGTGGCAAGACATACGGAGAGTTTGTAGAGACTCTGTGCATAACCTTCTTCACCGCCGAGTACCTGTTGCGTCTGGTTTCAACCCCGGATATCAGTCACTTTGTTAAGAGCATACTGAACACGGTAGACCTCATGGCCATCCTACCGCAGTTTCTGCAGTTCGTGCTCGAGAGCTTTGAGACCTTCGGTTCTGGGAAAGAAAATGCTGACATGGAGACTGTAGGTCAGGTGAGCAAGGTTGGACAAGTGCTGCGAATAATGCGACTCATGCGTATTTTCCGGGTTCTGAAACTGGCACGTCACTCCACGGGGCTGAGAGCGTTTGGCTTCACATTGAGGCAGTGCTATCAGCAGGTGGGATGTCTCTTTCTCTTTATCGCCATGGGGATCTTCACATTCTCTGCCATGGTTTATAGTGTTGAACACGACGTCCCTAATACCAACTTTACCAGTATTCCACATTCTTGGTGGTGGGCATCTGTAAGTAAACATTACATATATATGATATAGTTGATGTTGCTAATTACTCACCCTAATGTCTTTCCAAACACGTATCACATTCTTTTTTCTGTGGAAAACACAAAAGGAGATCTTAATAGAGTGCAACAGTCAGGTTCTGGAGGTAAAATCCCATTCATTTTCTCCATAGGGGAATTGATTTTGAACGAAAAACCTTTAAAGACAGACCTACTATGAGCTATGAGACTATTAATCGATGGAATATGCAATGGAATTCCTGGTGAAAAATGACTTAACCATGATTCTGCAGAGAAATCTCTACCAATCGGAGAATGGCAACAAGCAAATCGCGTCAAAATAACTCTTTAGCTCCGCCTCCGCCCACTACCATGAAGCACTGCAAATGACGTGATAGAGTCAGTCTTACGCTCTCAAACCACTTAAAAAAAAAAAGCATATTATGGATAATATTTGTATGCAAGTCTGAAGACGTATAATAGATCTGTGTGAGAAACTTTCACTGAAAAGTCACTGCGAATCATGTTTGACAAACATGGTTACCATCTTTTTAAAAATCCCTATGGGGATCCCTTTTTTTCCATACAATAAAAGTGAATGGTAACCATGTTTGTCAAACATGATTTGCAGTGACTTTTCGGTGAAAGTTTCTCACACAGATCTATTATACATCTTCAGACTTGGAAAATGGTCATTTTAACTACTTTTATGAAGTTTATATGGTGTTTTTGGAGCTTGACCACTCCTGGTCCCCATCCACTTTCATTGTGTGATGTTCTGCTAAACTTCTCCTTTGGTTTTCTATGGAAGAAAGAAAGTCATAGGGGTTTGCAACAACATGAGGTTGGGTAAATGATTTATTTTTATGAGTTTACCAATAACTTCTCATTCCAGGTGAGCATCTCTACTGTAGGCTACGGTGACATGTATCCTGAGACCTTTCTGGGGCGGATATTTGCCTTTGGCTGCATTTCCTTTGGGATCATTTTGAATGGCCTTCCAATCTCCATCCTCTTCAACAAGTTCTCAGATTACTACGCCAAACTGAAGTCTCACGAATACACTTCCAACATGAAGAACAGAGGGAAGGTTAACTTCATCCTGAGAGCCAAGAAGAAACTAAAAGAGTGTGGCTGCATCGAAACTAATGACACTAATGTTTCGTAGACACTTAAGTTCCCAAAAATGTGCACATTATTTTATTGTTGGCAGTGTTAAGATGTACTGAATCTTGTCTGAATGGGATTATTTTCTAAAAAGCCTCTTATGTAAAAGTGCCAAATGATTCAAACACAAGTATTGAGTAACACTGATTTACAGTAAAAGATGAAGAGGTATACTTACAGTCTGTTATTCCTCATCTCCTGTTCCTTGTGCATTATCGATTGTTTAGTTTTCATGGCATGAACACATCTTTGGTAATGAAGGTGTACTACAGCAATAAAGTACATTTTAATGTTTGGACATTATGTTTTTGTAATTCGTTACCACTGTAGTTCTGCTCTTTTTAATTATTTTCTGCATTTCGCCTAGTTACAGAAGCACATTTAGCCACATAACACTGACGCTGACCTGCATTATCCTCACAATTGATGTGTTACCTTACCTGCCCTTTTGAACTCGACCTGACCGACAACCACAATAGAAGATTAATCTAATTTACAAATAGCATTAATCTAATTTACGAAGTTCCCATGACGTGTCCAATTAACTGAATTAATACTGTATTTAGCCTCCACAGACCCAGCAACTCCTTATTTATTCCCAGCAATTTCTCTGAGACCATACAAGCCTTTGGGTTCAGTTTGGTCTAACTGTCACAACACTTAAGTGTGACGTATTGTGACTTGGAAAAAAATGGAGTAGGATTAACTTGAAAAAAGCTAGGAAACAATTTCCCTCGGTAATTGTTAGTAAATTTAACAAAAGATTACAAATTACGGCAAGAAAATCAACACATTGAATTAAACGTGAAATTCTGAAGTAGAAAGACTGAATTAGTACTCCAAAAATCTTTGTTTACAACTTTTAAAAATCATGGTTTACAGTGCAGTGGCTATATGACGAAAAACTCCCCAAAATGTGAGGAAGAAAACATGGTTGGGAGGAATATACTCTCTCAAGACACATTTTAGGTACACATATATTTATAATATTACATATTTTATAAATAAAAAGAATAACAAACCTTTTTTCTGACTCGTCGACGACAGCGCGGTTGCACTCCAGGCCTGTAGGTGGCGGTATGAAGTCAGCGACCTCATAAGCGTGACTTCTTCTCGTTGTGCTCTGTGCGCTTCTCTGACCTCTGTAGACTGAGTACGGTCCTGAAGTCCGGCGAAATGGTTCCTCCAGTGCAAGTGTCGCCGCTGATTAAGGTTTGTCTTCACAAATACATTATTCTAGGTATTTATTACTCGATTTAAACGAAGAAAGGCGTCTACAGGACTCTCTTTCCCTCCCGTCAGAGCGGGCTGTGATGTGTTGACGTCTGTTAAAATGGCCTGCATGCTGAAAGTCATGATATTTCCTTCCTTCTCTGTTAATAAAAACAGAATTATTGATATTACTGAGATTTATTTTGTCTTTTAGACAGCCAGATGGTCTGCATTGCTTGTTGGCATTATCTATGGAAAGCGCAGATATGGTAAGAACGAGCAAGTTGATCTGAAACAGTGACAGGTGTTCAAATGACATTTAAATCATTAATAAAAAAAATATATATATATATATATATATATATATATTACACACATACACAGTGCATTACACACCCTTTTTGCAGATGGCTTGTGGAAGTCACATTGATTTATGTTTTAGAGGTTCATTCACTCTAGGGCGCATGTTTATGTAGGTCTGAACTACATATATTGGTTTAATTCATTAAAAATATATATAGGAATGAAAGATGGTAGCCAAAATGGTGCTGCATCTGTTGCTGAAAGTTTAAAAATGCTTACATACTTGATAAAGACCATGCATTTGAGTTAAAAGCTTTTTCTTTATCTCCAGATAATCTGAAACCAATCGCAGAGGAGGAGAGGAGAATAGAAGAGGAGGAGAAGAAGGTGCGAGAGGAGAAGGAACGCATTGCTAAACAATTAGCAGAAGGTAAGGTTTCACCTTTACATTTTAATAGTGATTCTTCTGCATATTCATCAGTTGAGCTTTGAATTGTTTGCTCATTTGGTCATCCTGACTCTTATTTATTTATTTTTTAACAGCTAATGAGGACACAATCCTGAAGTGATCAGCCCAAAATGTCGGCTATATCGTGTTCATTGTAAAGATCTTGTTATCTCTCTGGATAAAGAATGATACTTGTATTCTGCCATTTTGGTTTTACAGTGCCCTTTTCACACCTTTCCATGTTTTCTCTAATAAATAATGCCAGACGAATACCTCTTTTTGTGAAATAATCACTGAATACATGCAAATATGTGTGTATGACCTTGTATAAATTTCCTCTGATCTGACACTGTTTTGATCTTTCATTGAAGAACCTTTATACAGGTGTAGTACATGCAATGTAATGTAAAATATACCCTGAATCAGAGTTTCACTTTGGTAAACATCCACACCAATATTTATTAATAAACTGTTAATCCCTATTTCTTTGTGTTTAATTTTGATGTATAAAAATAATTGGAATGTCCAGGTTGTTCTAAGTATGAACTGAGACAGCAGCATTTAATATTAGACAATCATTTTTCTGTTGTAAAAGATTCATTACCAGGAAATACTGTAAATAAAACTTCAGGTTATTCAAAAATTCATCATACAATCAAGGTCCATTCAAACATTAACCAATCCATTTTTTTTATAACTCAGATGGCATATGTCCGTGGATTCTCTTTTATGCACACTGCAAACCAATTCTTCCTGTGGCAAGCTCTAATCTGATTGGCTGGCTTTATGCAACTTCAGTTTTGTGCTCTTTACAAACTAGTTACTGTATTTGCCAAAGTTTGTCAGGTTAGTGCATCAAATATTTGATATTCAAGTTTTGTTTTAGGAACTTGGTAACCATTATTTGAGTTTTTCTCCACAGTCTGTTATTGTGGTATCAGGTAAACACCCCTAAATGACATGTAAAAACAAAATGAACTGTGGCTGGACACTTTATGTTGGTCAAACCAATCTCATCTTGTATTAGCGAGTGTTTTTTGGTCAAAATAAGATACAAAGTGAACTATAATATATGTGGAGAGTTGTAGTGTCATTGAGATACTATTATAGTTTTTGTTCATATTTTGAATTTTTATATATATATATATATTCTGGTTTCATTTTAATTTTAGTTGGTTTTAGTAATTTTGTGGTATGTTTTTGACATTAGTTTTATTACATCAAGTTCATCAAGAAATCTTGCCTTGGCAACTAGCTGAAATAATGTTAATTTTTTTTGTGTATTTTTATATACATTGTATATTTTATTTCAGTTAACATTCATTTTATTTCATGTTACAAAAATGCTTTTTTTATGGTTTTAGTTTTAGTTAGAAGGTTAGTTCACCCAAAAATGAAAATTCAGTCATTAATTACTCACCCTCATGTTGTTCCAAACCCATAAGACTTTCGTTCATCTTTGGAACACAAATTAAGATATTTTTGATGAAATCTGAGATCTTTCTGTCCCTCCATTGACAGCTATGCAACTACCACTTTCAAGCCCCAGAAAGGTAGTAAAGACTTCATTAAAGTAATCCATGTGACTCCAGTGGTTTAACCTCAATTTTATAAAGCAACGTCGTGAGCGGTTTGTTTGCGCAAAAAAAATAATTTACCACTTAATTTACAAAATATTAATCTAAAATGCGCATTCATGATGCGTGTTGTGTTGGTGCGAGAGCGGACGTTTTGTGGACGCGTGTGGGTGATTAATATTTTGTAAATAAAGTGGTAAATTATGTTTTTTTGCGCAAACAAAGCACTCGCATTGATTCATAAAATTGAGGTTAATTGAGGGTGAGATAATTGATTTTCATTTTTGGGTAAATTAACCCTTTAACAATAATAACCCTGGTGGACAATCTAAAGTCTGGCTGATCAAGACTACCGGATCTCTGAATATTTCTCTGTGACAGAATATTCTCCATTTCTTCCCCAGTAATCTACGGCTCTCACTCTGTAGTAACCGCTCACCTCCAGACTCTCTGTGGAGGGAAAAACACAAGCAGGTCAATATATGTATCGGAGCTTGAAGTCATACATTTCAAATCCAGTTGAATTCATACCTGGAGAATAAGTGAAGTATGTGAAAATAGTGTCTCTGTGATTAATCCTCTGGAAAGTGGTCTCGTCTTTGGAAAATTCCACTTCATATGTCTTTATACACCTAAAATGACATGCAAATTACATTTAGAACCATTAAATGAACTGCTTTGATGAACTGCAGTAATTAAACAGTTCTTACTTCGTGCCGATGCAGTGATCCTTCCAAATGATCAGAACTTGTCCTTTGGTGACATTGATGAAACGCACCCCGTTCACCTGCAGAACGATAACTGCAATATTAAAACCAAACCACAAGGTTTCTAAATCTCTCTAAAGAATAACATGCACCTGGAATGCAGAAGTTTTGCAATCACACTTAAATTAATTTCATGCACAGACAGACACAAATGAGAGTAGCAATTTTGGGGCGTAGGTGAACAAAACATGCTATAAATTCACTCCACATCATGACTTCAATTTTACACGATATTAAACTCAGGGACAGGTCCAATACTTAGAAAATAGTGCCTTACTTAGCTTTATGAGGTGCATCCTGGGATGCTTTTAAATCGTATTAAAGGAGTTCACATACATAAACACAATTTATATTTGTCTACAAAAGTAATTTTAAGTATTTCAGCATCAACTTTAAGATCAAAACGTTTTTAAAATCATGAGAAACGAATTCAGTCGAATATGATTGGTAGTGTAACCTTTTGGTGTTAGATGCATCTAATGAGACGGTTGTGATGACAATGTTATGTCAAGTTGCCACTAACCTGGTTGGGCTTTTCTTTAGACTGGGCACACACATGTATGAGCAGCACTGAGGGGACAGGAAGGACTGTCTTGAGAGTCAGAGAGCCATCGGATGGGACCGGCAGAGGTCCATCAGTCTGTGGATCCTACAAAATACACATTCATTTAAAGACTTCATGGATTTTTTATTTATTTTTTTACTCTTTTGATGTGCGATTTTGATGTTTTATGTAGATATTTATTTAAACTAAGCTGCAAAACCAGCTCATTTAGAAACCATAATGGTTATTAAGTCACAATCATAAGCTCATTAACATATGGCCACCCACACTGTAAAAAGGTATTTTTCTAAGATGTACAGTAGTGGCCAAAAGTGACGTCCTGCCTCATCTTCACAAAATGACATCTTCACTTTTTATTCAAATATTATTAAAAATTTGTTAAGGATTTTGTAAGTGTAATTGTGCTTGGAGTTAATTGTTTTATTTGTGATAACAAAATGAAAAATGCCAAACTGTGCAGATATCATTTGTGGCCAGGCTGTCATACAAAGAAATTATGAACACATGCAAAAACAAAAGAGAACCAACAAAATATTAATAACTGTTTATGTTGTAATCAATGTATGCTTTTTCCTGTGAGTTTAGTCTTTCTATGAATTTTTTTGCATAGTAAAATAAAACTTGTAGCTGTTGTTTGCCTTTTTTGTCAAATAATTTTGTCAGATAAATACCTTAACCGAGTTTAGTGTTTCTTCCCTCATATTTAAAATATTTTAATGATATTTTGATGGTTTAATTGAAATTGTAGGGTCATTAAAAACAAATATCCCATCCAGACATCACTTTTGGTCACTAAATAAAAAAAGGTTACTGGAGTATGTTTTATTGAAAATTACTATTTCAGTCTTTCTACTTCAAAATTTCATATTTAATTCAATGCATTACTTGCCGATTCTTAGTAATTATTTGTGACATTTACTAGCAATTTCAAAAAGAGTGAAAATTGTTTCTACACCAATTTTTTTTTCAGTGCATATGAAAAACAGAGAGACGTCTTAAAGGTACAATAGCAAAAACAGCCTGTTTAACACTCAAGGTCAGATAAAGGGTGGAATGTGGTCATGAAAAATTAAATTATGACTGTTTTACATTTACATTTAGTCATTTAGCAGACACTTTTATCCAAAGCTTTTATCCAAACCAGTAACATTATAAGCAAACTTCATGGAAGTCATCAATGTGTGTTATGAAGGAGTGTGCATGTGTGTGTGTGTGTGTGTGTGTGTGTGTGTGTGTGTTGAACCTCTTGGCTCCGCAGCTGTGTGAACTGCTGTGCAGTGGGATAGTCAGGGCTGCCCATGCTTTCCCACAGTTTAAATGGGTTTGTCACATTATTATCCATGTAGTGTGTCACATACATCAGACCTACAAACACAGACAGGACAGAACTATAAATACAAGCATATTTAATAAGCGCTTTTCACAATACACATTGTTTCAAAGTAGCTTTAAAGAAAATCATGATGTTAATGTTTATATCTTAATATCTTCATGCCTTAAAGTCGCATTCACCAGATTAGAGCTGGGCGATAATGTAGTTTACATTTTTCAATGATATAAACAATCAATCAGTTGAGATTTGCTATATAGTATATATCACCCGACACGAGTATACTGTATGTATGCTGATAAATTTGGACATACTTATATATACAACTTCATATAAAAAGCTGGACGATAATATAGTTACGTTTTGCAACGAAAGCAAAAAAAGTTGAGATTTGCTATATAGTAAATATCGCTTTACATGAGTGTACTGCATGTATGAGAATACAGGTATAATATATATCCAGCTTTATATGTAGAGCTGTGCGATAATTTAGGATACATTTTACGTCGATATAAACAATAATGCAGCCAAAATTTGCTGTATAGTATATATTGATTTATGTGAGTATACTGTATAGTATATGCAGGTAAAATTGAATGTTTTACAAGTAATATATACTATATATCCAACTTTTAATATATCGCTGGGCAATATTATAGTTTACAAGAATCAGGCAGATAAGATTCGCTATATAGTACAAACTCCTTACTGTACGTATCCAGGTAAGACTGGATATACTAATAGTTGTATAATTCGTTATTAATTATTAAATTGTTAATTAATTATGTGGCGATATTGAGTGTTATGAAACCTGTGAGTTTTTGTTCAATTTATAACAATTTGGTGTAGTGTCAAGCCTAAGTTCTATTCAATTGTGCATTGTTGAGCAAATATAATGTTTTTTTGTGGTTACTGACCCATACGTTGAGGTATTCCAGTGAGGCGCAGACTGATGATGTCAGCAGCTGAGGAGGTCTGGTTATCTCTGCTGTTATACAGCAGGACGGTGGTCTGCCAGCTATCAGCGGTGTATGGCACCTGAGGGACGTGAACGGTGGCCAACACACCCACTGACGAATTCACTTCAGAGCTGTCAGTCAACACCTGAGCCTGCACCTGAGTCTCACCTGAGGAACAATAAATGAGATTATCACAAACTCTCATAAATACAACTGTGTTTTTCTGCAGTGCAGGTTTCTGTCATTTCATAGATGCAACAAATGCGTAATCAACAGCAAAGTCCAACAATTCTGAACAATTATACAATGACGTAGTGGGTGATATAAGCATTATTTACTTTAAACTATTTTATTTCTTTTTATATAATATAATATAATATAATATAATATAATAACTGAAGCTAAATATAATATTTTGGTCAATATATCACAATATGCACTAGTGATGCACCGAAATGAAATCTTTACTGAAACACTTAAACCGAAGTTAAGTTTTCATTTAGCTGAAAACCGAAACTAAAGTTTTGTTAATTCAATTAAAGAGCTGAACTCTTTATGCTATTCAGGGTGTTGTTTTCAAGTGATAAATTAAACCAGTCATAGTAAAGTTCTGCTGCAAATTTGTTAAAATTTGTTCGTTCCGCTCAATGATTTTGGCCCTCCAAATCAGAAAATTCAGCCAAATATTTTCAGTTGTCAAAAATCACTAATATATACATTTTTATAGCAAACTAAATTAACATATTAAACATAAAATAAACATATTACATATTAAAGTAACATAACATATAACAATATTATAAATATTATAACATAAACATGTAGAAAATTACATGAATTATGTATATATGTTTATGTTCAAATAGAATATTGAATTATATTAACATTTTGGTCAATTTATCACTATATACATATTTTTATAGAAATGTAATTCAAAGATTCAGCACATTTTTTTAATCTGCTTGGCATTCTTTCTTCTAAGCTTTAAAAAGGCATTTGCCATGATTCTATAGAACTTCTTTAACTAATTATACAGTTTGATATACTTAACTGGTATATCACCCACTAACACCGATGATTTATTATAAACTTTCATTACCTAACAATGCCAACAGGCCCATCACAGTCATGACCGGTTTCCGTAGTAACTGCACGTGTGGCGGGTTTGTGTTGTTGATCTGGAATCGAGCGGTGAGCGTGCGCTGGGTAAACGGGTGCGGGTGGTAACTAAGGAAAGCATTGTCGTTGCTAAGCAGCGTGTAGTTGACAGTACTGTTCTGGTCAGCGATGAGCAGGTTCTGATGCTGTGAGATGACCTACAACACACCAGAGGCATGAAAGGAGACTGTAATACTGCACCAAATATACCTGACTCACTAAATTAACAAGCTTTAATGAATGCAAATCATTTAAGAAATAAAAATAAAGACCCCATTAAAAATAAAAATATTTTGTGTCTTTAGGTTTGAGGTAGGGCTGCACAATTTGGTGGAAAAGTCTAACTGTGATTTTTTTATAAATAGTAATAATATATACACTGCCCTCCAAAAGTTTGGAAACGCCCTAGAAAAGTGGGGTTTTGGACAATATTGGCATGAATCCTTTTGATAATTTTGCACTGATAAGGGACAACACAAACTACGAAAACATATTTTATTACATAAACAGTTTATACATAGAAAAAACTTACATTTTCAATTCATCAAAATATCCAACATTAGCAGCTATCTGACCTAAACTGGGTTCTAATTGGTTCATTGTATTCTAAACTTAATTGGCAATCAATTGTTGAAGCTATTAAGGTGTGCTGACCCAAAAATCTTTTACAAACCTGGGCCAAGTTTAAACCAGTAACCAGGCATCACAGCTGGCAAAGGGGCATGTCTGACTTTGACATGTATATATTGCCAATATTATGTAATCAAAATGAAAATTATTATTGCTGGTCTTCAATGATAATGTCAACTTACTTTAATGTATTTGCACCAAAAAATGATAATGCTGATTTATGCTGATATTGTCCAAAACCACACTTTGCCAGGGGTGTTTCCAAACTTTTGGAGGGCAGTGTATATATATATATATTAATACTAATATATTATACTAATAATTATTTAATTATTATTTAATAATTTTACTATTATATTATTTTATTATGATTATCATTATGATATATATATATATATACACACACATATATATATATATTATATATATACACATACATATTAATATAGTAATATTTCTTGTTTTATTTAATGTTTCTATTTAGTAATAATAAAAACCATAATAATAAAATAATAACTTATAATAATATATATAAAAATGTGTGTGTGTAATTTATTTTTAATATTTAAAATATAAGTTATTATTTTATTATTATGGTTTTTATTTTTACTAAATAGAAACATTAAATAAAACAAGAAATATTACTATATTAATAATTACTATAATAACTATAATATTAATAATATTAATAATAAAAATAATAGTTTTGTTTTACAGTACAAGTGTATTTATATAATTTATAGCTGTATTTTTGTTTTAATTTTCAGACATTAAACAATTTCAGTTTTCAGTAGTTACTGGCTAATAAAAATGTTCATTTGTCCTGCCCCAAATTTCTGTTTTAATAGGAAATACATCAGCTGAGGAATAACAATATTATTTGTCAAACCATTTAAAGGAGTTTTTGCTATTAAGGAATGGGCTCAGGACAATATGATTGGCTGACTGCAATTCTGCTCCAGGACCAGCAAAGCATGTTGAATGTTGTCCTCATGTAAAACACATTTAGGTACTGAAACAGATGGTGAAATGAGATATTAGAGCGAGAACAGAGAAACACAGCACTCTCGTCTACCTTAACCACCATGGCTGCGTAGGTGACATCCGCTCTCCAGGTGAGCGGTTTGTTCCAGCCAACCAGCGGATCAGCCTCGTCATTGAAGATCGGCACAGAACGAAACTGTAGAAACTGCTGCTGGATCTCCCGCACAGTGGCCACTTCCTGCTGCAGGATGGGTAACGAGCTTCCACCTCCCTGAAAAACAAAGAAATAATCAAAAATATAATTACTCATTTGTCATTTATTTGACAGGTTTATCAGAAGCAACTTGCAGTATACTAATTAAAGGAACAAGATTAAAGTCGATATGTAAAACTTTCTCTATACATTTTACTTCGGTTCTGGTACGTAATGTGATATTCAACAAGGTCAGGACTTGATTTCACATGGTATATTAGCATTTTATTATCACTTTTTTTAATCACAAATTCTGATTGGTCAGTTTATTTTGCAGCTGGCCTTATTTATCATAAACTTTCATGTACCTTCTTGTGTAGTGCGATGTAGTCTAGCCTTACGCCGGTCTCTCCAGTAAAGTAGTTTGTGCCGTTGTAACAGTGCTGTAGCATCTCCCAGCAGTACGGCGAGTGGGGCGGAGAATGACAGGAGTCTCCCGGACCCCCGAACTTCAAGATCGGACTCGCTGCACGAAGGCCCTCAGAGCAGGCATCATAATAGTTCAGAAACCCTGGAGGAGTGGAGCAGGAAAATTCACTGTCACCACAATGAGACTGTTCTCAGCAGAACCACTAATTCTTCTATGAGGTAGCATTAAATTAAAACTTGTCAGACACTTTCTTGTTTTGTCCACACCACAAAGACACATAATTTCTGTGTTCGAGAACACCATGTGCGGAAATACAACACAAAAACATGCTATCTAAACTGATCAGTAAAGACATTTGTAGTGTTACAAAAGATTTTTATTTCAAATAAATGCTGTTCTTTTTATGCTGTCTATCAAAAAATATCTCAGTTTCCACTAAAATCCTGGATCTTCCAAGCTTTATTATGGGACAGAATGGTACCTTTTTTTATTTGAAGCCCAAAAAAGTGCATCCATCCATCATAAAAGTAATCCATACGGCTCCAGGGGGTTAATAAAGGCCTTTTGAAGCGAAGCAATGCGTTTTTGTAAGAAAAATATCCATATTTATATGACGCATGACGTATTGACGAACACGGAAGCATAGAGAATAGAGCAAAACAAAACACCGGTCACAAATTAGAAGTCTAAAACAAAAATTTTTAAAGAGAAATGTTGGAGATGCTTGAGTTTGTTGCCCAGCCCTATTTGTTTGAACCACGAGAGGTGTCTACTCTCACCTAAGCTTACGCTACACCTACATGCGTCAGGTCAGAGGTCACTCTTCAGACGGAACTCGACTTGCGTACGGATGTTACTGGAAGCCAGTGATTATAGTTTATTATGTTATAAATATGGATATTTTTCTTACAAAAACGCATTGCTTCACTTAAGAAGGACTTTATTCACCCCCTGGAGCCGTATGGATTACTTTTATGATGGATGGATGCACTTTTTGGGCTTCAAAAAAAAAAAATGGTACCATTCACTCCCATTATAAAGCTTGGAAGAGCCAGGATATTTTTTAATATAACTCAGATTGTGTTTGGCTGAAAGAAGAAAGTCATATACACATAGGATGGCTTGATGGTGAGTAAATCATGGGATAATTTTCATTTTTGGGTGAACTATCCCTATAAGGCTGCTCAATGAGCTTAATTTATATAGAAATTTTACATTTAACACTTCTCCAAAACTTCATATACAAATTTCCCCAAAATACAGACATAAACATAGACCCTAGTTCAGTTTGGTGCAAATTACATATGTCTATTTCAACATCTTCCCTCTACAAGGTACAATAAATTGTTGATTACCAGTTAACATATGAACATAAAAAATATAGCTGCAATTACAGGGCCTGAGGTTATGGTACCCGCAAGACAAGGTCCCAATGGGTCTCAAGACATTTTTAAAAGTTGGGCATCTTGGACTATTATTAACTTGACGTGGCATCTTAAATATGCAGCACTCAGTGCGGGATGTTTAAAGAACAGAGCAAGAGATGCAATGCAACATGCATGTCTATAAGAACACTAATAAAAAGAAATTCCTTTTATGATCGACTCAGATATAGGATTTCGAAACGGTATGTTTAGACAAAATTTAAAATGTCAGAAAATATCACTGGTGCAATTAATTCAGCAGCATGACCCAAAGAATCTAACATTTTGTTTCTAGCCTATTTGGATGAAAACTTATAAGCAGAAATGACAAACTTACTGCAAGAGCAGGTTTGATTTTTTGGTGGTGCTAGATGCTTGAGACCACTAATTAAAATCTATTCCAAATGACTGAGACAGACTGACAGGGTTTTGGCTCAGACAACAAAAAAAAAATATATTAGACTGTACCTTGGATTGACACAGTGATGTTGTCAAAGTCGTGGTTGTTCGGCTCATTCCACGTCTCGAAGTTCCACTGAGAGACAAAGCTGAGGCCGTATTTCCCTGCACACATATAAAGCAGCAGGAACAAACACAGTCAGACCTTTTGGAGCTTTGTGGTAAAAGATCTGGGCTAGTAAACAAAAGGTTCAAACTGCACAACAAGTGCTTCATGATCTATCATCACCATCTAAGACATTACAACTTCACTCTCATACTCACATATGTATCTTTTGGCGATCAAATAGACCAAATTTCTCCATTCAGTAACTTGTCTTTTGTCTTCAAAGTTGGTGAAGGTGTTGGACACACTGCCCATCAGTTCAAACCCTTTAAAAAGAAGCAATCCTCTTTGACACAATGCAAAGTTGTGTTAAGTTAACCCTAGTGGCAGAACCTTAATGCAAGCATGGGTTTAACTGTAATATTTAGAATTTGAAAAACAACGTTTGAAATCTTAGTCCTAAGACAGTAAAGCCAGTAGAAGATGAATACTTCTTGATCTGAGCATTCTTGCCCCGTTTCACCATCTCGTGCTCCGTGTGCACCTGTGTGTGTTGCATTACATACCCGGCTGCAGTCCATTCTGCCAGAGAAGGTCAATCAGCTGGTCTAAGTGAGTGAAGTTGTAGTGATATTCTCCATTGTAAACTCTACATGAAAACCAGAGACAAAAATATTAGTACTACAGTACACTACAACCATATAGTTTTCATGGAGATACATGGAGAATATAAATAATGCATTTAAGTAAAGATTATTTGTTGATGCACAAACAGAAAATCAGCAGATTCCAAGAGAGAAAAGAGATTATATGAGACATTTTATAGCATTCATGTGATACAACATACACTGCCCTCCAAAAGTTTGGAAACACCCCTGGCAATGTGTGGTTTTGGACAGTATCAGCATAAATCCTTATCATTTTTTGGTGCAAATACATTAAAGCAACTTGACATTATCATTGAAGACCAGCAATAATAATTTTCATTTTGATTACATAATATTGGCAATATATACATGTCAAAGTCAGACATGCCCCTTTGCCAGCTGTGATGCCTGGTTACTGGTTTAAACTTGGCCCAGGTTTGTAAAAGATTTTTGGGTCAGCACACCTTAATAGCTTCAACAATTGATTGCCAATTAAGTTTAGAATACAATGAACCAATTAGAACCCAGTTTAGGTCAGATAGCTGCTAATGTTGGATATTTTGATGAATCGAAAATTTAAGTTTTTTCTATGTATAAACTGTTGTTTTCGTAGTTTGTGTTGTCCCTTATCAGTGCAAAATTATCACAAATTAAAAAGGATTCGTGCCAATATTGTCCAAAACCCCACTTTTCTAGGGCGTTTCTAAACTTTTGGAGGGCAGTGTACATCATCCACTGAAAACTAATGAAATCTTGGTTACACTTTACAATAAGGTTTAATTTGTTAACATTAGTTAATTATCTTAGTTAACATTAACTAATAATGAACAATACTTCTACAGCATTTATTAATCTTAGTCAATGATAATTTCAATATTTACTAATACATTTTTAAAGTCCAAATTTGTATTTGGACTGTGAACTAACATGAACAAACAACGACCAGTTCGATTTTTACTAACTAACATTAAAAAAGATGCTTTAAAAATATATTGCTCATTTTTAGTTCATGTTAGCTAATGCATTAACAAATGTTGTAGTGTTACTGAAATCTTTAACAAACAATAAACATCTGCACGATAAATGCTTGATAACATAAATATTGCAACTTAAACAGTAAATCATTTGAATTTTCTCTTAAAATGTTGAATTTAAATTTGACCCAGATGTTTATAGACAAAAAAATATCTTTTGAAAACATCACTGCTTACTTGCGAGGTCACAGATTTTTAAACAGTGTTGGGTAAGTTACTCTAAAAAGAAATTAATTACTAGCTACTAATTACATCTTCAAAAGTGTAATTAGATTACTGTACTAATTACTCTCTCTAAAAAGTATCGGATTACTTATTACTAATTACTTTCTAAATCCCATATCAACCTCGAACAGTTGAACAATACAAGGATAGACATGAAACATTTTAACATTACATTTTGATGTTAAATCCACTATTGTTTTATATAGAATTGTTGTATAGTCTATACAGTATTTAACCTGTTAACTGTCACTGGCCCACCGGTGGGCCCACAGCCATTACATATTTAAAACATTAATATCCTATACTAAACCTAAACTAATCTTGACAAACTATATATCATTTGAAAGCTTAGAATCTCTAGTTTTCATATTTGGTGACTGATTTTCAAAATAAATTACAGAGGAGCAGTAATTTATCAATTTGCAACAAGCATATTTTCATACTCACAAGGCATGTTCAGACCTTTATTTTTTAAATAGTGATGAACATGAAAAATCATTAAAGATTGGTTGAAACATGTTTGTTTTCATGCCAAGAGTTCAAAAGATAACATCCATTCAATTTTTTGAGAAAAAAAGGTCTGAAAATGTTTTTAATAGGAAAAAAAATTCATTTATGATTGTGGCGGCGATCTATAACCCACATACATGTTGTTTTTATGTTTATTAGAGGCTGAATTCATATCAAATTCTGCCAAACTTCCCATACTACTTCTATATAGGATGTCTACTTCATAAATTGTATGAAAATAATGGAAATATATGGTTCAGATCACTCAAACCATATATGGAAATGGAGGCGCCCTTATATGGTCAGTGATGGAGCTTGGTTGTCATCTAGTGAAAAAGTGTGGTACTGCACCCAAACAAAATCTTACTGAAAGCCCATTTTTTGAGATATCAACCTGAAATTTGGAACACAACTTGTTCGGATTTTTGGCTTTGATTTCCTTGCAGTTTTAGAGTAAAACGTGTTTTGTAAAATATATATTTTATATAAAATATAAAATATTATATTTTTACATTTTACATTTTCATAAACTTGAACTTCTATAACTTTTTTTCTGTTTCACTTACATAAGTCATTTCACTCCTACAATAATCTGCCAAATTTCATCTTTAAAACAAGACCAGCCTTATGTCTATATTCCAAAGTGTTCTTGAATTACAACCATTTAAGTTTGGACAGTGAATTTTCATGTCTAAACAAAAAAGTGGGGGTGACAGGTTAATGCAATTACATCAGTAATAAAGTAACTAATATAATTACTGTAATTTAATTACTTAGTAATTAATTACACCCAACACTGTTTTTAAACAGAAAGAGATGAATGAGCATATTAGATATTAATATCAATCTTAATATTTGCATATTATTTTTTGTGTATGTTATTTATGAAAATATTTCATATTCACCAAACAGAAGAAGAAAAAGTCTCTCTCTGGGAATATGGAGTAACTGACCGTGCGGACACCAGCTCCAGCATCCAGTGTATCCGCACCTGCTGGATTCCTCTGTGCGGCACAGAGCCGATCAACGCCAGATTCATCTGCTGGTCTGGACTGAGATCATACAGGTGTGCATCAGTGTGCGGCTGTGGAGGGCTGCAAAAACACGAGACAAAAGTGAACGTTGTGATCATTCATATTTACCCACTAAAACAATTACATAGACAATGTTTTCCTGGAAATGCTGGGGTAGATGTCACTGACGAAAGAGTACAAAAAATAGCCTATAATGGTATAATAATGGTATAATAAAAATACTTTTTTTCACATCTACACTGCATTTATATTCATATAGTATACAGTACAATATAGTATAGTGACAATATAGTAGCCCAACCAATATACACACTCGTGTTAATGTTTAAATGTCCTTGAGTCCTAATGTAAAACTCTTTCAAGGACTTTTATTTTGTTATTATTTTATTTTATCAATCTTTTTTTGTTTGTTTGTGTGTTTTTTGAAAGCATCTGAAGCAACATGACTTTTAATGCTTTAGGATGATTCAAAAAAGATGTGGAAGACTTTTTTAGGTCTTTTTTATTAGGATCAATGAGTTTTATACTGGCAAATGTTTAAAACAAGCAAGTGAACGTTGTGATCATTCATATTTACCCACTAAAACAATTACATAGACAATGTTTTCCTGGAAATGCTGGGGTAGATGTCACTGACGAAAGAGTACAAAAAATAGCCTATAATGGTATAATCACACTTCATTCATTCATTCATTCTTTCATTTATTTATTAAATAGGGTAGCAGTAGTTCCATACTACTACTACTATAGTACTACTACTACTAGTGTATTACTACTACTTCTTGTGGTTTCCCTTAAAATAGTGTGTCAGTACCATTGTGAAAGTGATTGAGGTAATACAATGATAATTCATAACTGTGCACGGTATTTACATAAATTAATGGTAATTCATAGACCATGGTATTTAAATGGCACTCCAATGTCCAAAGTAGTACCATGGTACTTTTTTGCTGTAATATCAGTTGATACTCGCTGTACCATGGTATTATTAGTAAATTTTAGTGTATAACATTAGTTTTATCCTACCAGAATCCAGTGCTTCTCCAAAAGTGCTTGAAGTTTCGTAATGGCTTGTCAACATTCACTTGAACCTCAACAGATGAAGATATAACAGACTGCTGCTGTTTTATCATCAGGACTAATATAAACACTGTCCATTTGAACGAACTGTGTTTACATCTATACATGCTGCTGACGTCACGTATAAACACACACGTTCACTGTACGTGTCTTACAGTTTAACTTCAATGATATATTATTTCATGTTTAAAATTTCCGAAATCGTATTCGGTGACGTTAAAAAATATTTTCCCCAACTTCTGTGCTCATAAAATATACGAGCTTCCATCAGCTCTCTTCAGAAAAGTTGGTGCTCTGACGTCATTGACAGGCGACTTTTGTTTTTAACAGCTGAATGTCGCGGCCTGCTGGTCTAAATGTGAAATGACTTCAATGAAAGGCACTGAAAAATACTTTTTTTCACATCTACACTGCATTTATATTCATATAGTATACAGTACAATATAGTATAGTGACAATATAGTAGCCCAACCAATATACACACTCGTGTTAATGTTTAAATGTCCTTGAGTCCTAATGTAAAACTCTTTCAAGGACTTTTATTTTGTTGTTATTATTTTATTTTATCAATCTTTTTTTGTTTGTTTGTGTGTTTTTTGAAAGCATCTAAAGCACCATGACTTTTAATGCTTTAGGATGATTCAAAAAAGATGTGGAAGACTTTTTTAGGTCTTTTTTATTAGGATCAATGAGTTTTATACTGGCAAATGTTTAAAACAGGCAAGACTGAAATATTTATATAGCACATTTAATACAAAGTGCATAATATAGCAAGAAGAAATAGAAAATCATATAAGATACTATGTTAATTTAAAAATGAATGAAAATATAGGAACAAAAAAGAATAACAACATAAAAAGTTGCATTCAAAAGAATTATAATAAAAGTAAAATATGACATGACATTGTTTTACAGATTGCAACTACTGTACAGCTAAAGAAGAATGTATTAAATGAGATCAAACAATAAAAAAAGTCCCTCATCCATCTGCCTGGTGGTGTCATATACAGGTTACAATCTTAAAATTACCCCTGCGTAGTAAGTGTCTGCCCACGCTCCCTGAATATGATAGGGGGTGTTACCGCCACATTAGGCATACCATAGTTAAAATAGGGATTTGGAGGATACATCTGTGGATAAAAAGGGTACGGACCAAAATTTTGAGGACCTAGAAGAGGATTTACAGGCTGAAAGTATGGGTTAGTCTGTGGGCCGAAGAAAGCAGGGTTCTGGAGAGGACCGATCATGTGTGGATATCCCTGAGAGGGAATGCTGAATGGCATTGCTACGGCATTCTGAGGCAGAATGGAGCTGTACGGAGCCGGAAGTGCCACAACCTGAGCAGGATTTTGAAGAGCAGGCATTGACTCTGGATTGGCCAGCATTAGCTGCTGTAAGGGTGCTTGTTTGGGAGGTTCTGCTGCTGTTGACCTGTCCTGCTGGGGAAGGCCGGAGATGAAAAGGTTAATCTGTGGCACAAAGGGTTGCTGTACTGGTTTGGGGTCTACAGGAGGGCCAACAGGAACAGGAGATAGTGGATTGAGGATGTATGCTGTCTGGACCTGCAGAGAAGGTTCTTGTAGCTGGAGACCTGCTGGTTTTGGGGTAGGATCAGTGATGGGGGGTTTATTGACATTCGCTAGAGTGTCCCTCACCTGAGTAAGCAAGGCTTGCAGCCCTTAAAGTGGGTAAAAGCAATATATTGTTATGCTATTTAGCAATGACCCAGAACACCCTACAAGCCATGTCAATGCCTAAAAGGGTTTGTTCACCCAAAAATGAAAATTCTGTCATCACTCACCCTCATGTCGTTCCAAAGACTTTCGTTCATCTTCAGAACACAAATGAAGATCTTTCTGATGAAATCTGAGAGCTTTCTGTCCCTCCATTGACGGCTATGCAACTACCACTTTGACGCTTCAAAAAGTTCATAAAGAGATCGTAAAACTAATCCATATGAATTGAGCGGTTTAGTCCAAATTTTCTGAAAAGACTTGATCGCTTTATATGATGAACAGATTGAATTTATGCTTTTATTCACATATAATCATTCATCATCTCACACATCAGTTGTGATAAACGGAAACTCAAGCATGTTTGCTTGATGTGCGAGAACCAGTGAGGTTCATTCTCGTGTTACGCAGCACGTTTGAGCTTCCTCAAGAACCAATGAGGTTCATTCTCGTGTTACGCAGCACGTTTGAGCTTCCTCAAGAACCAATGAGGTTCATTCTCGTGTTACGCAGCACGTTTGAGCTTCCGCAAGAACCAATGAGGTTCATTCTCGTGTTACGCAGCACGTTTGAGCTTCCGCAAGAACCAATGAGGTTCATTCTCGTGTTACGCAGCACGTTTGAGCTTCCGCAAGAACCAATGAGGTTCATTCGTGTGTTACGCAGCATGTTTGAGCTTCCGCAAGAACCAATGAGGTTCATTCTCGTGTTATGCAGCACGATTGAGCTTCCGCAAGAACAAATGAGGTTCATTCTCGTGTTACGCAGCACGTTTGAGCTTCAGCAAGAACCAATGAGGTTCATTCTTGAGTGTTACACAGCATTTTTTTTGGTTTAGGTTCGGTTGAGCTTCTGTTTATGTTCGCTGATCATTGTTTTTTGTCAAAAAAAACTTAAATTCAATCTCATATAAAGCGATCGAGTCTCTTCAGAAAATTTGGACTAAACCGTTGGATTCATATTGATTAGTTTTACGATCTCTTTATGACCTTTTTGAGCGTCAAAGTGTCAGTTGTGTAGCTGTCTATGGAGGGACAGAAAGCTCTCAGATTTCATCAAAAATATCTTCATGTGTTCAGATGATTGAAAGTCTTTGGAACGACATGAGGGTTAGTAATTAATGACAGAATTTTTATTTTTGGGTGAACTATCCCTTTAACAATGACTCAGCAAATACTGGTAAAGCTGTCAGGTTTAGCAAGGGAACATTTTTATTATCAAGTTTAATGCACAAAATGTAATGAATTTCAGAAATAATATGAGGTCCAGTTTAATTAAATGAATGCAAAAATAAATACTCACCTCCTCTTCACTCAGATCTGGCTTCTCTGTCATGATGCTGATCCACCTGTGAGACAAACACCACTTTAAAAACACCAGGGTTTCATGCATGTTGAATATGAAATGACTGAAATATGCACTTACTGGTGCAGCAGTTATCAAGAATAAGTTGCTTATTATCAGCACTATTGTCTTCATGCTTCCAATATATCTGCAATAATATTACAATAGTATGCATATAACAAAACCTTAAAACATACGTGCTGTTAAACAAATAAAATAAAAGCATCAGATTTGCATTAACAGTTTATGTCCTACACAACCAGCTAATAAAACTCGTACCTTAGTTTTTTTCCCCCAATATACCTGCAATAATATAATAATATTATGTATATTAAAACAACTGCAGCATCAAATTTGCATTTATGCCCTACAGCCTGCTAATAAAACTCTTACCTTAGTTCAGTGAACACGTGAAGTGAAGTTCCCTCAGATTAGAGTATTAATGGTGTTGAAGATGCTTTTAAGGCCTCTTAGTTTTGTAGGAATTGGGATTCATCCAATCAGCGATGCTGTTTTTTCTCATTTCCCCCGAAATTGCAGAATGTCTCAATATTAAACACCATTGCCACTAAAAACTCCTTATAATTAAACACTGGTTATTGGTTTCCAGATGGGTTTTAATATCATTATTGTGATGCAATGTTTGTAGTGCAACATGTCTGAGTATGTTATGCAAGTGGCTTTTCCTTATATTGAGGAAAAAAACAAAGATGGTAAGGAGTGGGAGGAGAAATAGAGGAAAACACCCAGAAAACCCTCTTTTAAACACATGCATATTGCATTGACTACCTGAAATCAAATGCTTTGCTGCATTTTTTTTTTAGAAAAACTTAAAAATGCATTAAACAAAAATAAAAGACAGAGTCAACTTCAACCAAAGCTGAAGAAGTTGTTTCATTGTCCCTTGAAATGTAAGAAGCAAAATTAAAATGCACAAGTATATGATTCTGTTCGTCAATAATGGCTTTGCTATTTATAAGTATATGGTTCTTATACATTATTTTAGACCAGACTTAAAAAGTTATTGTGAAATGTTGTAGATACTTGAGGTAACTGTCACAAACCAATGTGGCGAGGCATTTCTTCAGAACTCAAATTCTTTAATTAATTTCAAACCATGTAGATTCATTTAAAAAATTAAGCCAAATTATCTGTTCATCAAACTCCACAGCACTCAGCTGTGGGAAAGAACCACAGAATTTTATGGGGTGAATGAGAGAAGGCTGTCATATAAAAACACAAGCAGAACTGGGTGATAAAAGATATTGACAAAGCAGCTTATGTGAAATGTGAAAAAGACGAAAAGGTAAGTGAAAATATTATCTTTATATAGTAGTCAACATTTGAAGTGGATCAAAACCTTTCATCAAAGTTGTCCTAAAACCTTCTTCTTAGGACAACTTTGATGAACTTTTTTGATCCACTTCAAATGTTGATAAAATAGTAATAGTAAATAATATAATATTAATATAATTTAATATTATCAGTATATATATATATATATATATATATATATATATATATTATTGGTATTAATTCTATTAATTTAGGTTCTGAGTGGGTCAAAAGTCTGTCTAGAAAATAAAATTATAGGATGAGCAATCCATGATTTTAATGGCACATGGTTTACTTTGCAGGTCAGAACCAGCTATGACAACCCTAATCTTGGTTTTCAGTCTCCTGTCTGCAGTCTGTCTGAGTCTGGCTGTTCCTGTGAGTTGAAAATATGACTTACATAATGTAAATATGACATATAAAATGTTACCTGTTTAAGGGATTTTGTCTGTTGGATATAGGTGGAGAAAACCAGGGACAGGAAGACAAGAGATCTGAGTTTTGAGGTAATCGTTTTCAGTTCTTAATTCAATTTTCAGTTAACATTTTTAAATGCACTTTTTAAACCCTTACTCAGAAAAGATGTTTGCATGTTCCACAGCTGGAATATTTCTATATGCATAATCAGCATATTTATATATATAGCAGGAAAAAAAAAGACAGACAGACAGACAGACAGACAGAGACAGATAGACAGATAGACAGATAGATAGATAGATAGATAGATATGAGAAATTTTCCTGCTATACTCATGGAAATATTGCAGCTGTTTGCCAAATTCTGATATAACTTTGTGTTTTTCAGGACTTTTATCGCCCAGTCTTTCCAGTTCAAACAATGCCTTCATTTCCTTTTCTCATGACTATGGATCAGTTCCGTGGACTGCAACTTACACCCTACAGGTTTCCAAGTATTGTATGCCCCTGTCCACCTGGTTTCTACCCATATTCATATCCACATTCACATCCACATCCACATCCACACTTATTCCGCTTCAGGCCTCTAGTGGCTGTGCAGCCGCCCATCATTGTGCTAGAGAGGGTCCCCCCCACTGCAACCCCTACAGCCAGACCTCAAGTCACAGTCATTCCTGTAGGATGATGACCATCTATCAGGAGCCAAAAATAATCAGCTATGACAAAGCTTATTTTGAATGACTTGATTTTGACTCAGACTTGAATTTGATATATTTCTATTTGATAGTCTTTTCTTTTTGTTAATTCTCAGATGGTGGTATTGAGCACAAGTGCTATGTCACAAAACCCTGGATATTTTAAATATATTTTTTACTGTAATTTCTGATTTACAATCTGCTTAGCCTTTGTACATCTAATCATTTAGACTCGTATTAGCTCAAAATAAAGTTCCATGTGTTCAAGTGCATTTATTTGTACTGAAATATTCATTTTTCATGTCATGTGATTGCTTGTGTTAAATAAAGCTGAGTAGCATATTAAAATCCCTGTTGCATTTACATTGATGTGTAAAATGGCTGTGCAGAAAACACTTTTTGCAACCCAAATTCCTAAATTTATGTAGAAATAAAAACTTGAGTAGATTTTATTTTCTACATTTTCATGGAGATTCACAATTTCCTATGAGGTGGTGTCAAAGTAGCATTTGAATTACATAGTCTTTACAGTAAAATTTTTTTTTTGTAGAGAAATTTGTAGATACCAATATCTCTACTGTTCAAAAGTTTGGGGTCACCAAGATTTTTTATTTTATTTTATTATTTTTATTTTTTATTTTTTTTTTTAAAAAAATGAATACTTTTATTCAGCAAGAATGCAATAAATTGGTCAAAAATGCTGTTCTTTTGAACTTTCTATTTATCAAAGTATCCTGAAAAAAATGCAGTTTTCAGCACTGATAATGATAAGAAATGTTTCCAGCAAATCAGCATATTAGAATGATTTCTGAAGGATCATGTGACACTGAAGACTGGAGTAATGATGCTTTGCCATCACAGGAATAAATTACATTTTAACATGTTAAAATAGTAATATTGTGAAATATGTTTTCTATTTTTACAGTCATCGTTCATTTTTTTTTAATCCCCTTTGCAATTCCAGCTAATAATGCTGAGACTAAATATAATGAAGGCAATACCATTTCATATGAATAAACAATCAAAAGCAAGTGAAATGAATGAGTCCTGTTGATGAGATTTATTTAAAAGAAATGAACAGACTCAAAAAAAAAAAAAAAAGTTCCATTAAAATACAACTCAAATAGCATCGTTAAACAGTCAGTTTTACATGTTTTCTTTATACTACCTGTACATTAGACTTCACAATTGCAACTATTTTCAAATAACTTAAGTAACTTGTTTTTAAAAGTGCAAATTCATAATTCATACATGGGAATTCCATGGGTAAGACGTGGGTACATGGGAAAATTCACATTTCCTTTGTGCAACAAGAGAGTGAGAAAGAATGAGTGACTGTGTGAGCGAGTGAGTGAGTGAGTGAGTGTAGAAACGCAGTGTGATGACTATGACTTCTGCTCTGCTCCTGTGGAGGACTGAGGCGTGCTGTCCGGCTTTATTATCTGATAAGTGATGAGATACTCTGGGTAGGCCTGGAAAAAAACAAACAAATAAATATTAAGACACAACACAGATCACGTTTTTCATTCCACTGCTCTACTTTTCCATTGTTTTTCAATGTAAACGCGCTAGACGGACATTTAACCATTGCGCTCAAGTCTTTTGCTTCGTCTCGCGTATGACATGCAGTTCTAAAAACACAGTGCTCAACTTAAATAAGTTCAACTTTTTAAAAATGCAACTGGCCTGTGGCTCATGTTTTTAACAGCAAAAATGCGTTCTGCGTGAACCGGCCCTAACACCCCACGGTTACACTAAAGGCCCTGATATACCAAAATTGAAGAACGAACTGGTGTGACGTTATTTCAAACAAAATCGGGCTAAAATGAAGTTTGTTTTGGGAGTTCAAAACAACTTACCAAAGCAAACTTTACGGAAAAGTTCGCCCAGGCTGGGTAACACCTTCGAACTACCATTGGTCCTTGGTATTAGGTAGTTGTGGCTCTGAGGCTAGTGTTCATTTATCTAGTGAACTAACATGCTGTGGACACTAAATGACTTGCCTGAGGTAAATGTAATGCTACATGTGATATTATTCTCAAGCTGATTTATTGATGTCTTTTTGCGGTTATAACACTGGTTGGGAGATTACACCAAGGCTCCAGACTCCGTCCACACAGAGACGCGTTTAGGTGTATACGCAAAAATTTTGTATCGTATAGGCATTTTGTCCAGACGGATCCGGCGTTTTCGGAGCCTGAAACTGCTATTTTTTGAAACCGGGTCCCAGAGTGGATAAATCTGAAAACGATGCCCTTGCATTTTCGTGTGTACAGCCAATTCGTATATTTTGTGAAACGATGATGTCATCATCCCACGTGTCGACCCTAATCAGACATCGCTATGTCACGTAACAGCAACAACAACAACGGCGGACTACATGCTTGTGTTCGTGCTGCAGAAGCTACCGAGCCTATTAGCTTTATTAAAATAAAGCTTTATTTCTAAGCTTTACTAAAGTTTGTATACAGCGCGCAAGGTTTATGCGCCTGCTCCAAGTCTTATTCTTTGTTTTTAGTGTACCTCTGTGGCAGAATTACAGCGCCTCATACTGATCTGGCATGTATACTTCATTGTTTTGAGTCATTTCAGTGGTTTCGTGTGTACGCAGATATTTGTTGAGACGAGGGGGAAAAAAAAAAAAATTGGATAGGGAAAGCTCTGGCTTCGTGTGGATGTAACCTAAATGGTTGCGTCTGACTGTATGCACCGAAACCGTGACGCAGTGTTACCAATTCTGCGGTTTTCCTGTGGAATTAGGCTAACACTGTTGCCGCGGGCTGTTTTTCATGTCCACGGGTTGAAGCGACCCCAAATAACGTGATATTTAGTCCCTGGAATGTAAATTTTACCAGGGGAACCCCACCATAAATGCAAATTTTACCCCCCGGAGCGCAATTTATACCAGGGAACCCTCATGAAACGCGATTGGGCTAATTTTGAGCAGCAATTGGGCGGGTTTTGTTGTGAAAACCTGGTAACCCTGCCGTGACATCCGTGCTGTGACGATTCGGGACGAATCCATGTACCGTTACACACCAAGTATAAAGCACTATATAATTAAATGTGACTTGACTTAATAGAAAGTGACACTGACACCATTTTTCATGTTTAATACTGTAAAGCTGCTTGCTTTAAAGCAATCTATTGTATAAACTGCTATATAAATAAACGTGAAGTGACTTGACTGGAATGCCGAATTTCAGAGCTGGTGCAAATATATCAACATTGCTATAATCAGATGCTTTCTTACATGCTGCTCAAGCATTTCAAACTTCGCTTTGAGTATATTGGGGCCTTTATACATCACAGTCTGCCGTCTATTTCATAATGGTGTTGTGTTTTGAGGGGTCAATTTAAAGATGCAATGTTTCTTTTCCAGCAGTACCTGTTCTCCGCGGTAGATCACATACTCCGCGTAGGCCAGGCCATTGACACTGGGACGGCCGATCACAGAGTGATGTCCAGGGGGAGCGTGGGCCATCTTCATGGCGCTGAACTGCAGAAAGGACTTTCCCAATGTCACACGACAGAACAACATTTGCCTGTGGGAAATCAACACAGAAGAAAAACATGAAAAAAAACATCCATTTGTGCATATGTTTATGTTGCATCTCTTATTGTATCAGGTGTGTGTTCATGTACCTTTGGCACACGTAACAGGAACGGTCTTTGTGAGTGGGGCAGCCAGTGCCGCCACCGATGCCGTAGACATACTGGTTACTCTTAGAGGAGTTCTCTGCAAAATATATGCCAGCTCCAAACATGCCACCAATATATGCATGACGCTCATCGAATCCTTTATGGATGATGGCATTTATGAACGGAGATCCTGAAAAACAAAACATGCTTAGGATTATGATCATGAAAACTACTAATATTAAACCAAAACTACAATTTAAACAAAACTAAATGCAATTCATGGCTACATATAGCAGCAATTAAGCATTTATAGCATATTTAATTGACAGAAAGTACTTTTAACTTGAACTTTAAAGGTCATTTGTGACCCTGGACCACAAAACCAGTCATGAGTCACACGGGTATATTTGTAGCAATAGCCAACAATACATTGTATGGGTCAAAATTATCGTTTTTTTTTTTCATGCCAAAAATCATTAGGATATTAAGTAAAGATCATGTTCCATGAAGATATTTTATAAATTTCCTACCATAAATATATCAAAAATTTATTTTTGTGAGTGGATATGCATTGCTAAGGACTTCATTTGGACAACTTTAAAGGCAATTTTCTCAATATTTTGATTTTTATGTACCCTCAGATTCCAGATTTTCATATAGTTGTATCTCAGCCACGAATACTGTTCTATCCTAACAAACCATACATCAATGGAAAACTTATTTATTAAGCTTTCAGATGATGTATAAATCTTAATTTCATAAAATTGACCCTTATGACTGTTTTTTTGGTCCATGGTCACATTTGGTAATAATGATGTAATTTGTATAGGCAGATTGTGAGGTTAGTGGTCTTATAATGGATAAAAACATAAAAAAATAAATAAAAATAATGGCCTACTAAAACTAAATAAATAACAATAAGCAGCTCAAACATTAGAGCATGGTCGGTAAGATTTTTTTAATGTTTTTGTCTCTTATGCTAATCAAGGCTGCATTTATTTTAAGAAAAATACAGTAAAAACAGTAATATATTGAAATATTTTTTCAATTTAAATTTATTCTATTTCAATATATTTTAAAATGTAATTTTTTTAGCAGCAGTCAGTCTTTAGTGTATATAGTGTATATATATTATGCTGTATTCTTCTTCCTCTTCTTTTTAGGATGTTATTGATAATTAAAAAATTCAAAAGAATTTAATGCATGCTTTTTACCTTTTTTAATATTAAAAAGATATTAATACTTTTATTCAGCAATGCACTGAGGCATTAAATACTTTATGCACTTAAATATATATATATATATATATATATATATATATATATATATATAAAAAAAAAACAGCATTCTCAGTATGAAGATAATTACATTGGGGCAAAAAGGTAAATCTTAAATAGACCATTTTCTTTGTGTCAAGATAATTTATTGTTTATAATCAATGAGCCCTACTATTTATGCACTATAAAAACTAAAATGAAACTGAAATTGAAAACAAAAATTAGCGCAAAAAAAAAAAAACTTGTTATAAATACATAAATACAATATTTATTCTATACGTTTCATTTGTTTTCATTTCATAGGACAAGCGAGTTCAGCACTTACCATGAAACAGCATTCGCTCATTGTGGTGATTGTGATTCTCGTCTGCAATCTCTTTCTGCCTGTGTGTATATCGCTCTCTCAGTTTCTTATTCACCACCTTCTGAATCTACGTGACAATTTCAGTTAGATTTTGCTCAAGAGTAAAACAGACATACTTAAAGGGATAGTTCACCCAAAAATGAAAATTCTGTCATTAATTACTCACTCTCATGTCGTTCTAAACCCATAAGACTTTTGTTCATCTTCGAACACAAATGATCAGCAAACAATGTTTACAGCATTTAAATATGGTCAAGGAAGCTTGAGCATGAGAACCAATGAGGTTCATTCTCATGTGTTAAGCAGAATGCAAGAAACAATGAGTTTTTTTTCTTGTGCATCAACCAAGTATGTTTGCGCTTCGGTTTATGTTTGCTGATCAATGTTTATATGTGAATAAAAGCCTAAATTAAATCTGTTCATCATATAAAGTGATCTTGTCTCTTCAGAAACTTTGGACTAAACCGCTAAATTCATATGGATTAGTTTTACCATCTCTTTATAACTGCCAGAGTTTTGGGTTAATAGACTTTCAATGGAAGGAAAGAAATCTCTCAGATTTCATTAAAAATATCTTCATTTGTGTTCCAAAGATGAACAAAAGCCTTATGGGTCTGGAATGACATGAGGCTGACAGAATTTTCATTTTTGCGTGAACTAACCCTTTAAGATATCAAAAAAAGATGTTATCATACAATATGTTTTATGTAATACTTTTTTGGAAAGCAATACCTATTTTAGATCAGTTAAATATCACTAATGTTGAATAGATTTGGTGTGTATTTACCTTGATGACATTATATCGACTGAAAACGCCACCCGCGTTTCCTCCATCCCTGTGCTCCCGAATTGTGCTTTGCATCTGTGACCAAAAAACAAAACACCCATCACACAGAGCCGAAGCAGACAGGCATATGAAACAGCCCAGAAGTGTTCATGTTTTACCTCTTCCTCAACGGACTGAAACTCTTTATCATCCACAGCCAAGTCAATCAAAACTGTGCCCTGATTGGTGCAGTGGAAGGTCAGGTATGGGTTGGCACCTGTGGCGTTACAGATAACAGGATTCAAATCGAATAAAAATATACCAATGCAAGCAGGAACAGCTGAACTGATGTTTTATGAGATAGACACTCACCCTGCTGTCCTCCCAGCAGCCTCTCAATGCCTTTGATGAGTTTATGACGGTGTCCGTAAGCGTTGATGCCGATCTCCTTGAGCTCCTCGTGACCCATGTCAGCCAGCACGTCCAGAGTAATCTAATGGAAAATGGACACACCGTTACAAACACGATGAAACATTGTGCCAGAAGAAATAAAAAGAGTTCAAAGATGTCTCTTTCTCACCTGTTCTCTTTCGAAGATGTCCCTCAAATGTTCAAGCCCCAGACTCTTCAGGAATTGTGAGATGTTCATATCTAGGACAGCTATGGAACAAAATGACATTTTAACAAAATAAAAGTGACAAAAATATGACATATTAAAAGAAGATAGCGTAAATGATTTTAATGATTTAAGATTCAATTAGTGGTACTCAAACTTTCGTTCCTCTATCAATGCGGATGAAACGATGATCTAAAATAGCCTGACAGTGTTTACTGAAATACTATTCAGCAGCAACCTAACACCGTTACTGAATTCCAGAATGAACGACTCTTATGAACTGATTCTTTTTAGTGAATCAAAACCATATAGCACAATCAGTGTAGTCTGATTCCTGAACAAATGACTCTCATGAGCTGGTTCTTTTAGTGAATCAAAGCCACACAGTGCGATGAGTATAGTTTGATTCCCAAATGAATGACTCATGAGCTAGCTCTCTTGAATGAATCAAAGTGCGATCAGTGTAGTTTGATTCCGGAACAAATGTTTCTTATGGGTCAATACTTTTTAGTGAATCAAAGTCAAACAGCGTGATCAGCAGTGTTGGGGAAAGTTACTTTAAAAGTAATGCGTTACAATATTGTGTTACTTAGTTACTTTTTATGAAAAGTAATGAGTTACAATGAGTCATGTGTAAACCCCAACACTGGTGATCAGTGTAATCCGGTTCAAGAACAAATGACTCTTATCAAGTGGCTCTTTTTAGAGAATCAAAGCCATACCGCACAATCAGTGTAGTCTGATTCTTGAATGAATGACTCTTATGGAGGTGGTTTCATTTCACTAACTTCTTTTCATAATATCTTCTTTTTTCTCACCATCTCCTTCCTTCCGCTCAGTTCCGGAGGCTCCATCAGCGGGTCCTGTAGCCCCTCCACTGGCCCCGTCGCAGAGGGGCCCGGCCAGGTTATCGATGCTGGAGGCAGCGGAGAGGCAGGAGGGTGTGGAGGCGGGTGATATCAGAGTGGCGCTGAGTACGGTGGCCTGCGGTTTGAAACAGCTGGGAAGGGCATCAGGAGGCATTGCGTCCATCAGCAATGCACGGATGTCATCGGCCTGAAAAACACAGATGAATGACAATGAACTTGATACTCCAGTCAACACGAAATTAAAAAGTCAAAATACACCTTTTTGACTTTCTTACAACATGTTTCTGGTCGTATTGTGCATGATTCATCGGCGTAAGAAAGTAATGTTGGTAACAATTTACAATAAGGTTATATTTGGTAACAGTAGTTAACTATACTAGCAAACATGAACGAACGATGAAGAATACATTTACAGCATCTTAGTTGATGTTGATAACACTTACTAATACATTTTTAAAGTCAAAAGTTGTATCTAGTTAATGTACTGTGAGCTCAAACATGAGGCGTAACGCACGAGAATGAACCTCACTGGTTCTCGCACATCAAGCAAACATGCTTGAGCTTCTGTTTACCACAACTGATGTGTGTTTAAGAATGTTTTTATGTGAATTAAAGCCTAAATTAAATCTGTTCATCATATAAAGCGACAGTCTCTTCAGAAAATTTGGACTAAACCGCTTAATTCATATGGATTAGTTTTACGATCACTTTATTAACTTTTTGAAGTGTCAGAGTGGTAGCTGAGTAGCTGTCTATGGAGGAACAGAAATCAATCAGATTTCATTAAAAAGATCTTCATTTGTGTTTTGAAGATGGATGAAAGCCTTAAGGGTTTGGAACGACATGAGGGTGAGTAAATGATGGCAGAACTGTCATTTTTGGGTGAACTAACCCTTTAACTTTTTCATTGCAATGCTATAATGTTTATCTTCCAGGATCAATCTCTTATCTTAAATTCAAGTCAACTTTGATCTTTTCTTTACTGGAGTATAATCTAACAGTTCTGGTAGGGTAGTTTACCGTGGCCAGGTCCAGAGCTGTCTGTCCCTCCTGGTTCTTCATGGTTGGGTCAGCGCCGTGTGCCAGCAGCAGCGCACACAGCTGTGTGCGGCCCTTCTGTGCAGCCTCATGCAGCGGAGTGAACGCCCACTTATCCGTCGCATTCACGCACGTGTTATACTTGATCAGGAGGGCGGCGATATCCACATGCTGGACAGAACGAGACAGAAGGCAGTTGAAGCAGTTTTAATGTCATGATTACGCCACAATATTGCTGTTCAGCACTGGGTACAAATTCATATGATCTACTGCTAGACAGACCAATCATCTAGTATTTAACCATTTTGAAAATATGTGCATTTGCTAATAGTTCTGACCACCTGAATCATTTACAGAACTTGCTGACGTTTTGTGTTTTCACATTTAAAACTTGAGTAAATACATAATATTGTTAATGCTTAAAAATGTGAATTTTATGTAAAATTGTTCATATGTGTGCAACTCTAAGCAATCTCATATGTTATCATTAAATTAAAATTGTAATATAGTATATAGGTATTACATGCACTATTGTTCTCTAATGACTTTGGGGTCAGTAAGATTTTATTTTTTTAAAGAAATTAATACTTGTATTCATTAATGATGCATTAAATTAAAAGTGAAAATAAAGACATTTATAATGTTACAAATTGTTTTCTATTTTAAATAAATTCTGTTCTGAACTTTCTATTTGTCAATTAATCCTGAAATTACTGTTTCCACAAAAACATTAAGCTGTTCCCAACATTGATCATCATCATCATCATAAATGTTTCTTAAGCAGCAAATCAGCATATTAGACTGATTTCTAAAGGATCAAGTGACATTGAAGACTGGTGTAAGTATTCTACAAAACTCATCCTTCATAGATAAATTCAATTATGCAGACTAAAACCTTTGATCTTCCCACAACCTCAGTTCTCTCACCCCATATGAAGCAGCGTTATGCAGAGGGATCAGTCCTCCTTTATCCTGAGCATTCACATCAGCTCCGTGCTCCAGGAGATACTCGGCCACCTCCAGGTTATTGTAACCAGCTGATCGAAAACAAATTAATTCCATCATTAAAACACCAGATAGACGAGATGAATGTGTGTTCAATGGGAGTAAGCACCTGGAGGTATGTTACCTGCAAGGTGCAGTGGTGTGGAGTTCCTGCCCTGTGTGTCTCTGCAGTTGATGTTTTCAGGGCTGCAGAGTTTCTGCACTCGAGCCAGACAGCCCTTCTTGGCGGCATCCAGCAGGGCGGCGTCTCCACGCAGCAGGTCCTGGATGTCCGTGTCTCCGTCCTTCACCATGTCCAGGGCCATGTTGCCATCGCGGTTCTTCTTAGATGGGTCAGCGCCGTGCTAAAGAGAGAGTATATAAGTTAGTGCAAAGGGGCTGTGTTACGCTCATAATAATAATCATTAATCCTAAGACTGCAAAGAAAAAAAATTCAAAACATCACTTTAAAATTGATGCTAAAGGCACAATTTCACCTTTAACATAAACTTCAAGTGAGGAAAAAGTAGCATGCACTTAAAATGACTGGTGAATGGTTTCATTGGATTTAATCTAAACAGCAGCTAAAATGTTTAATTAGATTCAACAACAACAACAAAAAAATTATTAGTGAACAAATCTGTTCAAATCTTAATCTCAGTTTGTTAACCATGATATTTTTAGGACACTGTCTGTTTTTTGTTTTAATAATAATAACAATACATTTAAATAATATATTTACAGATATTTAAATATTTCTATACTTGTTTAAAAAAAAAAAAAAATATATATATATATATATATATATATATATATATATATATATATATATATATATATATATATATATATATATTTATCTGTAAATATATTATAATATTTACAGTCTCATTTTTATCTACAATTTGATATACATTTTGAATAAATAAATAAAAATTTCAAAGAATTGCAACAAATCTATTCAATCTGAATCCAGACATCCAGTCCTGCAAAAACTGGATTTTAGGTCACTGTTTTTGGACCTCAACAACAATAATAATAATATATTTTAAATTAACAGACATTTAATATATTTAAATATTAATTTATATAATATTTAAAAAAATTATAATATTTATAGAATTTATATATTCCAAAACTTTTGGATTTCATCCCAATGTATCTAGAATTTTGTACAAGAATTAAAATAAATTTTGGTGCATAAATAATAAATTATTATTGCATAATAATAACTCATTAACCAGTAAACATCATTAATATTATATGAAATTCCCACACAATCACGATATTCATTATGAGACCAACATGTGCATGATTTCTCCATCTGATGTATCAAACCTTGAGCAGTAGTTTGCAGATCTCATATTTGCCCTTGGCTGCAGCTTCATGCAGTGGTGTGAACTTCCAAAGGTCCGCCACATTCACAGATGCTCCATGTCTCACCAGCAGCTCTGCCACCTCATAGTGACCATACGAACATGCGTTGTGCAAAGGAACCAGACCACTGATCAAGAGACAGAGAGAGAGTCACCGACAGTCAGATAATGCCAACACAGCAATGATAGTCACGCTAATGAGGATTCAGATGAAGATGATCGTACCCTTTATCTTTAGCGTGCACATCGGCCCCATGATGCAGCAGGTATTCCACCACAGCCACGCGGTTGTAGCCTGCAGCGAAATGCAGCGGGGTGGAGTGACGGCCCTCCAGATCACGACAGTTCACGTTTTGAGGGGAGCACAGTTGCTATGGAGGACACACAAACATTTTCCATCACAAATCGCCATCAAATGAATAATAATAATTTATTAGGTATGTTTACATTAACTAATTTTCGTCAATCTGACTGAACATTCACATATTTGTTTACATGTACATTACCATTTATTTCGAACAAAACAGTGCAGTGCCCTTTCACCGTTTATGTCAGAAGAGCTTTTTAGCAAATATTTAGTAAACATTCAGTCTCATCCACTGACCAGTTCGTAAGACACGAAACACACGTTTGCATGACGTAAAGCTTATGTAAATTACGACAATGCGCATGTGCACAAGTAATTTTTGAATCCAATTGAGGAAATAGTCAGATTCATGCTTAATTTCTTCCAATAGAGTGGTGCGGGGATGACGTCAGAACCCGGAAGACTAATTCGACGCTGGTTCCTTCAAGATTTTCCTATGAGGTTTTTCAATATTTTGAGTAAAATAAAGCCTGTGGTAAACATAACTTGACAATACTTTGACATTTTGTTCTACAACGTAAACTGCACACACTCACACCCCAAACGTTCTAGTGTACTTATTAGAAAAATAACAGGGTTCCCACTCTTTTTCAGAGATCATTTTCCATTACTTTTCCAGGACATTTCAAATTTCATTACGACATGATCACAGATTCATGGCCTAAAGTAATATAATCCTCTTTCCAGAAGCAATTAAAAAATCCTTTATATCTTTTGTAATAATTTTGTTTTAAAGGGGACTCATTAGGCCCCTTTTACAAGATGTAATATAAGTCTCTGGTGTCCCCAGAATGTGTCTGTGAAGTTTCAGCTCAAAATACCCCACAGATCATTTATTATAGCTTGTCAAATATGACCCTATTTGGATATGAGCAAAAACACGCCGTTTTTGTGTGTGTCCCTTTAAATGCAAATGAGCTGCTGCTGCCGGCCTACTTTCCAAAAGAGGGCGGAGCTTTAACAGCTCGTGCTTCGGTTGTTCAATAACAACAAAGCTGGAGAATCTCACGCAGCCAAAATGCGGATTGTCAGTAAGATAGTCAGTTATATTAATAAGCTATTTAATAAAATGATACAATCATTAGTAATAATCTAGTGTATTAATATAATATCAACAAAGAAGATATCACAATTGCATAAAAAATGCTATGAGTTTAATGTTTTAAAATAGTACTTTAAATAGTAAAAAAAAATTAATATATACTTTTTTTTGCTACCCTTTCTTGGGCCAATGCTGTCATGCATGCTGTAGTTTGCTGTGCCGACCCCTTGGCTTGCACATACAAATTCTTAGTTTGCAAGAATAAATATTAACAATACTTCACAGTGAGATTAAACAGTGCATTTCAAAATACTTCTCTCACGTGTCTCTCACCTTATTTTACTCAGAAATTGAAAAACCCCATTATAAAACCCCATAGGAAAATCTCAAAGGAACCATTGGCGAATTAGTCTTCCGGGTTCTGACGTCATACCAGCACCACTATATTGATCAGATTATTAATTTAGGTCCACAGCATCCCTTTCAATCCGATCAAAATTTCATTCAAATCGAGCTCAATCAGATTGGTAGAGGTGCTTACATGAAGGCTTTTCAGTCCTTTAAGCCATCAATCTGATTATAAACAGATTATTTGAGAGCAAGTAAACATAGCTATTGATTTCCTGATGGATAAAATCTTTTAAAAAAGTTCTTTTTATCATTTAACATCCTGTTTTATGTCACATTGCGGAAGTGAAATGGATTTTGAACATGTTGCTTAATTGTTATTTACCTTCACTGTGTCAAGGTCTCCGGCTTTAGCAGCCTCAAGAAAGCGGTAATCCACATCCGAATTACGGGGAGGAATGTTCTCTGGAGAAATAAATGCAGGAAAATCATAACAGATTAAGGACATCTTTAATGTTTAGTGGCAGAAAATTCATTAATCATACTGCAAATAAAGCTCAGAGCAATAGATGTAGATAGTACCATTTAGTATCTGTTGAATGGCTTCATTGCCCATCTGTGAGGCGGTGAAGCCCTGCAGTGAAATGATTGACGGGTCGGCTCCGTAACTCAGCAATAGTCTGCAAGTCTGGATGTGGCCAGCAAGGGCCGCCCTGTGCAGAGCTGTCTGTCCCAGTGTGTCCACAGCATTCACCTAAACACACACAAAGCTCAGTGAAAAAGGTTTATTATAAAAATACAGTACCGTTCAAAAGTTTGAGGTCAGTTAGTAGAAGTATTACCGTTTCCACAAAAATATTAATCAGCACAACCGTTTTCAACATTGATAATAATAAGAAATGTTTCTTATTCAGAAAATCAGCATATTAGAATGATTTCTGAAGGATCATGTGACACTGAAGACTGGAGCTTTGCATCACAGGAATAAATTACATTTTAAAATATATTCAAATAGAAAACAGCTGTTTTAAATTGTAATAATATTTCACAATATTTCAGTTTACTAATTATAGTGTATATATATATATTTATATATATATATATATAATAAATTATATAAAAGTTTTAATGTATCATTGTTTTATCATTTTTAATTTGATTTATTAAAAAAGGAAGCCATGGTGTGTGACATCACATCCTGCTGAAAATATTCTGTGTAGGGTCTGAGATAACAGATAAATTTACATGTTTAAAAATATAGTTGAAGATGAAAGCAGCTGCCTTAATAGACGGCATATAGCAAAGTAGCTCACTAGATCCTGGAACAGATCCCATGCTGGTACCTTTGCTCCATGTTTCTGCAGGACTTCAAGCACATCATTATGACCCCGCTCAGCCGCTACGTGGAACGGAGTCATAAAACTAGGAGAAGAAAGAATAAGTAAATGTGAGAAAGAATAAGTAAATGTGAGAAACAGCAACCAAGAGATTCAACTGTATCTAACAAAGTCGAACACTCACTCCTTGTTCTTCTCATGAATGTTGGCACCTTTCCGTAGCAGCAGCTCTGTGACCTGTTTGCGTTTGGGATGAGGAGAGGCTACGGCGCAGTGCTGTGAACAAAAACGGTTAGACAGAGATCTTAAACACATCATTGAAACCCTCAGGATTCAAAGGAAACCATGTCCTGTGCTCACCAAAGCAGAGTCGTGGGAGTGAGGGTGTTTGAAGCTGATGATCTCTTGAGCCGTTTTCTTGACCTTTGCCATGTCTGCCTCACGGGCCGCTTGCAAAAGCGTATGTCCTTTGAACTCATCTGGACGAAGGAAATAGCAAAAGGTTAAATGATTGAAACTAATATGGAAATAAGCAGATGCACTGTGAATGGCACGTACAGGTGAGTCTCTCTTTAAGCTCAGGTGTGGGCGCCACATCCACCGCGCTCTTGCCGTGGCAGTTGAGCAGTGTGGGATCGGCGCCGTGACTCAGCAGCAGTGAACACACCTCCACTCGATTCTTACTGGCCGCCTCGTGCAGCGGGGTGAACTGCCACAAGTCCATGGCGTTAACGCACGCCCCGTGCTGTGAGAGAGACATACAGGAAACCATCAATCACAATAAAGAGAAACTAAGAATCAAAACAATAAAGTATCTGGGCTGGGCGAGCAAATATATTTCAATCAGTAAGTACTGCCTAGATTATTTTATTTACCTTCAACAGGAGCTCTGTGACCTCGTAGTGACCATAAGAGCAGGCATTATGCAGAGGAACCAGACCACTGAGAGAGAGAGAGAGAGAGAGAGAGAGAGAGAGAGAGAGAGAGAGAGAGAGAGAGAGAGAGAGAGAGAGAGAGAGAGAGAGAGAGAGAGAGAGAGAGAGAGAGAGAGAGAGCAAAAAAGAATTTATCATTTCAAAAGATCATGATAAACACTGATGACCTTGTTTACCTTATTTATAGTTTACATATATATATATATATATATATATATATATATATAGATAATAATACATTGATAATAATATATATATATAAAACATTACAATTTAAAATAACAGTTTTCTATTTTAACAAATTATATTTTAATGTGTAATTTATTCCTGTGATCAAAGCTGAATTTTCAGCATCAATACTCCAGTCTTCAGTGTCACATGATCCTTCAGAAATCATTCTAATATGATGATTTGCTGCTCAAGAAACATTTCTTATTATTATCAATGTTGAAAACAGTTGTGCTGCTTAATATTTTTGTGGAAACCATGATATATATATTTTTCAGGATTTTTTGATGAATAGAAAGTTCAAAAGAACAATTTATTTTAAATAGAAATCTTTTGTAACAAAGTAAAAGACTTTACAGTCAGTTTAAATCAGTTTAATGAATCCTTGCTGAATAAAAGTATTAATTTCTTAAAAAAAAACATCTTATTGACCTCAAACTTTTGAATGGTATTTATATAATACAAATAAAAAAATATTAAATGTGTTTTTAAATATGTGTGAAATTGTGGAAGTAAAAATAGGTTGCATTTCATGTTGGCTTTTAGGGATGTAACGGTACGGTACGTACCTCGGTTTTGAAGTCGGAGTTCGGTACGTGTTCGGTACAGCAGGGGGGAGAAAACTAAACATAAAATTGCTTTTTTTAATTAAACTTTTTTTTTTTTGAACAAATGTGTCTCTGTGTTTAAATAAATTAAATTATAATTAACATTTTCTTAAGGATAAAAAAAATCTATCTTAGCTAATGCTGTAAACTATATACAGGGAGCCCTTTCTTGCACATTACTATAATATTGAAGGTTACAATTAACAACAGAGCCCAAATTATTACATTCATTTGCTATTTATTTATTTATTCTCTATTGAACTAACATGCTGTGGACACTAAATGCCTGATGTAAATGTAATGCTACGTGAAATATTATTCTCAAGCTGTTTTATTGATATCTTTCCGCAGTTGAAACACTAGTTGAGAGATTACATGTAAACACATCGATCGGTCGTCTCTTTTTCTTCTTCTGCGCTTCTTACTGGAAGCAAACAGTGTTGCATTACCGTGCGCCCCCTTCTGGATTGGAGTGTGGATCGCCTGTGACTGACTGTATTTGTCGTCTGACTGTATGCACCGAACTGTGATGTCCGTACCGTATGGTTAGGGACGATTACATGTACCGTTACACCCCTATTGGCAATACATACTGGACACAACATGATTAAGAGAGAGACAGGAAGTAGTAGTTGCTCACCCTTTGTCTTTAGCATGGACGTCAGCACCGTACTGCAGCAGTAGCTGCACTATACGCACACGATTATATCCAGCGGCCAGGTGAAGAGGGGTGGACTGCAAGAGAGGAGAGAAATATTAATAATCTATCTGAATATATTCAGTTCACTTAATGGAGCTAAATTAATGATCATAAATGTGCTCATCGCACATAACCCAACCTCAAATATAACTACAGTAGTCAACATTTGAAGTGGATCAAAACCTTTCATCAAAGTTTTCCTAAAACCTTCTTCTTAGGACAACTTTTTTGATCCACTTCAAATGTTGACTACTGTATATAAACCTGCTTGAAACCCATCCCAACATTAGTTAGACAGTTAACTTTTTATACAATGAGCTGTTCTGTGTAAATGTACTTCAGTTTTGAAATTACATTCTTGATGTTTCTGTGATACAGAAGCGGTGCCTAAAGACCCGTTCATATCAAGAACGATAACTATAACGATAACTATATCAGCGTCCACACCAACGCACAATATCGTTCTGTTTATTCTAAGCGTGAGCTGCAGTTTTTTCATCTGTCACTTTAAATGTTTGAGCTCTTTAAAGCAGAATGGATTCTGATTGGCTGTCAATGTTTTTATCATTTATCAGCTGTGGAAAAAAAATCATTCTGAAAGCAATTCCAACGATATCGTTTCTCTGTGCCATTATCATTATAGTTGTGATGTGGACTCTGCTATTCTTTTATATTTATAATGATTTTCAGAACGATATCTTTATCATTATAGTTATCGTCCTTGGGGTGAACGGACCGTTAGTACCCTTAAAATCTGTTTCTACAGTCCACATTAAATTGTAAATATATGGACGTAATTAAACATCTTAAAGAACATGTAAATGCCTACTCGCACCAAGAACAAAACAAAAAAGTGGAACAAATCACAAACAAAAGATCTTTTCACACCAAAAGCGAAACAGGACTTGGGTCAAATCACATGCCCTAAAAGGTGATGAGTATTATACTTTCTTAGCCATAATATATGCTTCTCTAGAAGCCGAAATTCAGTGTCCCTACCCATAATCCTAGAACAGTCCAATAATAAGAAAAAATAACTGTTACCACAGAAACAGAAATAAAGAGAGGCAAAAGAGCTCAGCACCAACAACAAACTCCCATGAAGCACTTAAAATGATGTAACAGAGTCCGTTTCCAACATTATTTTGCATTAAAATGAAAACTATTGGTTTTATACTTATAACCAATGACTCTAAGCCAATAGTTTTATATTTTACCATTGTTTTTTGTTTTTTTTAAAATTTCGTAATTTGCACTGCATTGCATTGCCTTATGTACACAGATCAGCAAGTTTGCAATGTCAACAACTCATTTGTCATTTAGAGCTGGTTGGATTGGTTCATGGCTTAGATATCTTTATTGAAAGATTGTTGAAATGGGAAAAAAAAAAAAAAAAAAAAAAAAAAAAAAGGGAATACTTTCTGGAACCACTAAAAAAAGTGAGCAGTCACTATTGTGCACTATTGCCTCTTGGTGCAAATAGGCCTTTACAGCTGCAATCCGCTTAAAGGGTTAGTTCACCCAAAAATGAAATTTCTGTCATTATTTACTCACACTCATGTCGTTCCAAACCCGAAAGACATTTGTTCATCTGCGGAACACAAATTAAGATATTTTCGATGATATCCAAGAGGTTTCTGACCCCCCTATGAAAAGAAACTTATTACTTAATTACCAATTTTAAGGCCCAGAAAGGCAGTAAAGACATCGTTAAAATAGTCCACATGACTACAGTGGTTCAACCTTAATGTTATGAAGCGAAGAAAATACTTTTTGTGTGCAAAAACAAACCAACATTAGCGACTTTATTCAACAATTTCTTCTCTTCCCGGTCAGTCTCCTACGCTGTTGACATTGTAAACCAAGTGCAGCGCTTCTGGGTTCTACGTCAGAATGCCGACTCAGTATTGGCCGATACTGTTCATGTGAGCAGCACGACGCATTCGTGTGATGCTGATGCAGGAGCCGACCAATAATGAGTCGGCGTTTTGACGTAGAACCCAGAATCTCTGCACTGTGTCTTCAATGTCAAAAGTGTAGGAGACTGACAGAAAAGAGAAGAATTTGTTGAATAAATAAATTGAATTGTTTTTTTTGTTTTTTTTTTGAGCCCAAAAAGCATTCGACGCTTCATAACATTAAGGTTGATGTCTTTACTACCTTTCTGGACCTTGAAAGTAGTAATAACGTTGCAGGATTTCATCGAAAACATCTTGATTTGTGTTTCAAAGATGAACGAAGGTCTTTCGGTTTGGAACGACATGATGGTGAGTAATTAATGACAGGCATTTTATTTTTGGGTGAACCAACCCCTTTAAGAAGAGATAATTATAAGTGACTCAATAAACCACTAGTAACTTAAATAGTCTAAACACACATAAAAAAGTTACAAATTCATTCTGAGTTCATGCAGTGAACAATGAGGAATAATGGTGACATGCCCTTATGATAGCCTGAACACAACCACAGCAAAACAATCAGCATGACAACCAATCTCAACAACGCAGCCATTTAGTAATGAAGATCTGCCTTAAAAGTATGACGCATTCTCTGAGAGAATTATATTATTCAGTGCAGGATGGAGAGGCAACATTCATCTTCATATCATTATTAATGAGGACTGAAATAGAGTACAGCACAAGCAATGGGCAACAGTGCAAGTTCTAGCAAACACACAATGGATCTAAACAGGACAGAATGTCATTAAGAAATCAGGAATTAAACACCACGTTCGTGGAGAGCATGCGTGCTGATCACAACAAATCAAACAAACGGATTCAAAAACGTGAGCAATGATGCGTGGATATGGAGGTGGGGTTTAGGAATGGAAACATGGAGTTCTTGCAAAGGAAGACAGTTTAGAGAAGTTTTGTAAAAGAGTAAAAAAAAGACTTTAAAGAAAGAGGTAAATGAAAGCCTTGTTTTCAGAACCTGCATGAATCATCAAAACATTAGCAGAGCTATAGGTTGATTGATGGATTGTGACCAGCAGAAAATAAGGCAGGTTTCTGTGCGTTTTAAGTGTGAACCAGCGTATGGATGGATTTTTAGGGGCAAAAATTAACAAAAATTGTAAGAAAAATAACATTTAATAAAATCACAGAAGACCAAAACTAATTTCTGTTTCACAAAATAAACTTACCAGCATTTTTTGTGATGTTGACTGAATGTTGCCAGAACAAAAAAACAAAACAAAACAAAAAATTAGCTATAAACTAACATATTATCCATCAGAGCTAACTGTGGTGCTTGAAAGCTAAAAATTCAACAGCTAAAGCATCCTATAAGAAGCACAATATCTTAAAAATATTTAGCTACTTTTTTTTATTTCTGTATATTTTCTATATTATTTTTATTGATCAGATCACACAGGAAGATAAATGCTAAAATCGATTCAATGACTGATATAATACTTATATACACACACTACCTTTCAAAAGTTTGGGGTTGGTGAGATTTGTTAATGTTATTGAGAGTTTTTTTATTAAGTCTTTTACGCTCACCAAGGCTGCATTTATTTGCTGAAAAATACCATAAAAACAGTAGTATTGTGAAATATTTTTACAATTTAAAATAACAACTTTTCAATTTTAATATATGTTAAAGTGTAATGTATTCCTGTGATCAAAGTTGAATTTTCAGCATCATTACTCCAGTCTTCAGTGTCACATGATCCTTCAGAAATCATTTTAATATGCTGATTTTCTGCTCAATAAACATTTCTCATTGGTATCAATGTTAAACAGTTGTGCGTGGAAACCGTGATAAATATTTTTTCATGACTCTTAGAAATGAATAGAAAGCTAAAAAGAACAGAATTGAAATTGAATTTGAAATAGAAATCTTTTGTAACATTATAAATGTCTTTACTGTCACTTTCGATCAATTTAATGTGTCCTTGCTGAATAAAAGTATTAATTTATTCAAAACCCCAAACTTTTGAATGGTACATACAAACAATTTAATGACAGAAAATGAGAAACAAAATTATTTAATTACTTTATACAACATTTCTTTGATATTCTAAACAAAACATATGACAACAGAAAATGTTTATTATTGTATCAGTGCATCCCTTAGGTCTATAAACATTTTCTTTGCTCATTTACCCATTAAAATTATATCAAAAACGATACCATTCAGCATATATTCTATGTTTGTTGCATAAATGTTGCCACGCAAAAAAACTCCGGCTGCAAAACAAAATGTCAGCAGATCAGAGATATTTCTAGGTTTATAACGTCTACGGCATGATTTCACTGCCAATATTCATGTCTATGTAGAGTACATTCAAGTATGTATTATGAAAGTTATCAACTATAGTGTGCTGTATTTGATGTGAATTGTGGTGTTGACAGTTCAAGAAAATGCTAAACACAGTACTCTCAAATTATCAGTCCAAATTATATCGCTATACAATTTACAGGTATCAAAACCAGTACAAAAATGAAAGTATCATGCTCTAAAAAAAAAAAAATAGTAATAACACAGCATGAGTTACACTATATAACTCAAAATCCTCTACGAGACAATCAGTAGACTAACAGAGCAGCAAGAGCAAATATTTAAGAAAAAACACCAAAGTGAACTCAAAAGCCCTTCTAATATAAAGACACAGAGGTCTGGAGAGAGATCTGACGTATGAAGTGACCTGAAATGATCAGGGATGACAGAGGATTTGAGGGGAAATCAAGGTCCTGTTATTATGTTGTGATTAGAGAAAGAAATGGATCATAAAAGATTTGCCTAAACCTTCATAAAGGTCAGATGCGCATCCGATAGACATCAAAGATCAACTGAAATCCCTTATAAAAATGATTGACATCAAAAAGCAGCCCAGAGTGAACAAAGGGGCAGTTAAGACTCGAAACAAACATTATAAAATGACATCAACCATACGTCCAGACTTAAACTCATTATGGGTAAAACTAGGTCAGCGCTGTTTACTCTAAACACAGTGTTACGGGAAAAAAAAAAAACTCAAACAAGGGGATTTAGGATTGTCTTGACCTACATCTATATCATTTACATGACCAATGAAATACATAAAATCACATCCTGTGTTTTAGTTTGAACAGAACTTGAGTATAGAAACAATGTCAGACATACTTTCTAATATAGTCATATTAGGAATTGACATCTTATAAGGTATATAAAATGTTCAAAGCAACATTACGGAACAATTTATGCAGATTAAATAAAATAATTCTGATCTGTTACCTTGCGTCCATCGCTGGCATGACAGTTGACGTTAAGTGGGGTCAAAAGCGCCATCAGCTTTTCCTCGTTTCCGCTCCTAAGAAAGACGTTTTCCGAACAGAGGGAGACAAAACATTGTTAGGAATGGCAACTTAGAGAAAAGACATTTCTGGATCAGTGACAGTCAGAGAAGATTCCAATGTACTTGAAGGGACCACTACATCTTTTGAAATGCATAATGTAAACTTACTGTAAACTCCCCTTCTACTCTAATTATTAAAACCTAGCTGCAAAAACGGCTTGCTTTAGGATTGTTTTGAAAGCTGTAACTAAAGGATGGTGCCACTGCAACTATATTGGATTTACTCATTTCACATGCAAACAGCCAATTTATATAGTCACAAGTCTTTAAAAACAGTTACAAAAAAGTGATATTTAAATTCTAAAAGATCGGAGAGGGAAGAAAATAGTAATGAAAAAATAGATTTTGGGTGCAAGAAACCTTTAAAAGGCTCATGCAATATATTTTATAATATAATTAGTGCTGTCCAATTTAACATAAAAGTGTTTACATATGTGTGTATATAACATATATAATTACATTTATATATATTATATGTCTGTGTATACATATACACACAGACACACACATACATACATATATAAATATAATAATATTGTGTAAACACAAAACTTTGTTAGATGCGATTAATCGATTTGACAGCACTGAATATAATATACCATAATATAACAATATAATATTCAATGATATTTTGAGATATTTGAGATATTGTACTATCACTACTAAGAAAATATTCTGTAATTTTAAGATTTAGGATTCTGTAATCTTAGGGGACAATTTTACTCAAAATGTCCCCAGTCCAAAAAACATTTATTGAGGCAAAAACGTGATATTCTTGAAGTTTTCTAAATATCAAAATATGACCAATATGATCTGTGCCAGGCTGTGTGTAGCACCTACAGCTCTGCACATTCTTCCCAAAGGACTCCAACAATCAAAACAAGTATTTGAACAACCATCCAAAATTCCCTTGAAACCACTTACAGAAGTGTTTATTTTAGCAACACATTGATATTCAGTTATAGTTATAGTGCCATAAGCTCACCTTGCTGCCTCCAACAGTTCATCCTTCTTATATTCACCTGAGGAATAAAGACAGACAGCATGTGTCAGACAGACTCGATTTGAAAGATGCATTATAGTGTTTGAGTGGATATTTTTAGTGTCACAATAGCTCTTCAGACTGGAAAACTAACATAATGTTTATATTATGCAGTACTTGGCACTTTTTTAATTAATAAGTGAAACGGTATGCAGTATGCATTGATTAAAGTTTCAAACGGAAGCGCGCTGCTGCAAAAATCACTACGTTTAATTTGGCGAGTGGCATCAAGGTGTCATTTTAATCAAATTTTGTGTACGAATGTTTTAACATTTGGCCATCCAATCAAATAATGGAAATGTGGTGGATAATGGCCTTCACTTTTCAGACTGGAGTGCCGTGCATTGTGGCACTCTTGTTATATAGTGCACATTTTGGCATATGTAGTAAATCATATAGGCATTCTGTGCAGTCAAAAATGTATTTACTGTGAATAACATACTGCAAAAATAATATCTATGCCACTGCAAACATACCCAATGTGCATTTACATGTCTGCTCATCAGATTGTGAGTGTGTGTGTGTTTGATAATGACTGTAAAGCAGAGGTATGTACGCATGTCTCACCAGTGAGGACGGTCTTAGCAGAAGGGTCTGCCAGGTCCAGAGCTGATTTGCCGTCAGTGTTTCTAATGTTTGGATCAGCACCGTGCTGGAGCAACACTGTTACAAACAGAATCAAGCAATACAGTCAAAACAAGGGATGCACCTACTGAAACTGACGATATCAAAGGCAAATAATTTTTGGCCAATACCTATAATTATCTATACTGTTTCGCCACCTAAAGTGTTCATACTAGATCTGCAATTTGAAATTTTAGTACAATCAGCCATTGAAACATTTTAATTATATATATATATATATATATATACACACACACATACATACACACACACTGTCTGCCATGCCAAAAAAGTCACTGTTTGAACATCTTTGGGATGTGCTGGAGGAAACTTTACAGAGTGCTCACCTCTTGCATTGTCAATACAAAATCTTGACCAAAACTTGATGCACATCTTGATGGAAATAAATGTTTTGATGTTTTTTCCATCAAGAGGTGCATCCATTTTTGGTCAAGACCTTGTGTTGACAATGCAAGAGGTGAGCACTCTGTAAAGTCTCCTCCAGCACATCCCAAAGACTTTCAATGAATTTAAGGTCTGGACTCAGAAGGGCCAATTCATGTGTGAAAATGATCATTCATATATATAACAGTTATCAATCCACTGTATAATATAAATATTTTTGTAACACTTTCCAATAAGGTCCCCTCCATTAACTTTAGTTAAGGCATTAGCTAATATGAACTAACATTGTGCAGTATATTTTTACAGCATTTATGAATCTTTTTTTAAGACAATTCTTCATTGTTTGTTCATGTTAGTTCACAGTACATTAACTAATATTTAAAAATCCTGATATTATCTCTAATATCACCATAATATCACCAAAAAAAAAATTATAATATTGACCAAAAGTGATATTTTCACCAATATATTGCACATCCCTAATGGTCACTCTCCACACTTCGCCAAATAACTCTGAAGAAATAGTTTTGCACAAAGTAACACACCGTACTCAGACAAACACATTCATTGTGCAACTAATGCAAACATCAGAGATCCTGTCAGTTTTTCTCACACATGAGTGCTGTCTCAGCACAGAGGTATTCAGCCAGACACTATGACATCAGGCCGCAGGAGAAAAATACTGCAGGACAACAACATTACCATCACAACACAGCAATACTGCAGCATGCTGGAACGCAACATCAGCTGGAACAGCTCTATAGACAACCGCTGCAACTCCACACAATGGTGACTGTGACTCATTAGACAACTCATTCACTGACTTTCAGCAAGGGATGTACAATATATCGGTGACCATCAATTTGTTATTATTAGAGCTTTTTTAGTGATCTGTATTGGTCTGTATTGAAAACAGCTGAAAACACAAGATTTCTCATATTAATCCGTACCAATGCACACGTCTATTTTGCCCTTGATGGCAGCCTCGTGTAGAGGTGTGTAGTTCCAGTTGTCTCGTGCGTTGGGGTCCGCGCCGCTACACAGCAGCAGGCTGACCACCTCTGCATGCCCGAACGAGCAGGCGTTATGGAGCGGGATCAGACCACCATCGTCGCGGGAATGGACATTTGCTCCGGTCTGCAGGAGATGCTCGACCACGTCCTTTCTGCCAAAGCCTGTCAAACATCACAAATGACCATCAGTTTAAAATGAATTGAATATAACACGATGAAACAAATAAAAATCAGATCTTATTACACCTAATGAGTCTACTGCAAAGATTTTAGGTTAAAAAAAAAACGATATATTTGTAACAGTGAAAGTATATGTTTTTAGATGCAGCAACTCTCTGATCTAATGCATATTTTTTAAATGATAGTTCACCCAAAAATGAGTGAACTACAATTTTAAATTATTAATTATTATTGTATAATTATAATTTTTAAAATCAACTTTAATAACTAGCTGTCATTAGTTAGCCAAATTAAATGGTCCTGCAGATTGACATGCATTTTAAAAAGTGCAAATAATCCATATAGTCTCTACGAGATCATGAAAACTGCATGCTTATGGTTACTAATGCTGAAAATCTCATTATATGGAGGTATCAACATGAGTAATGTTTATGAACATTACTCATGAACGAAATAGGAGGTAAAATATAACAGCTTAACTTTTAAAGCTTATAAAAGGTCATATTTACTTGTTTTGAACTCTTCATTAGCAAATTGCCAGGTATCCCTAATTATAAACTGATTTAGTCAGTGTATATGACTCACAAAACCTATACTTTTAAGGTAATATGTAAAATCATGAATAGACCTTTTTAAAAACACACCCTAATTAGATAATGCCAGTAGATTTAATTCGTGTTTTTGTCCACAGGGTTCTTTTTTCCCCCTATTTTTACTTTATAGGCCTACTGGAAATTATTACAGTGAACAGACTTTTTATGAAAAAATTATCGAAAGATTTATGCAAAATTACGTCAGTTTCGAATTTATATCTCAAAAAACATCTTTTACACATGCAGATTTGATTCAAATAAAACATTATGTAAGATTATGCCTTGACACATAACCATTGTGAGTATTCAATTTACAGTACATATTTTTTCTATAAAAACAGTGCGCACTCTCTACTTTTATTGACAAATCTCATGCTCGTTTAAAACTCCGATTGTAATGGAACCAAAAACCACAAAGATGACGTTGTGTTGTTTTATAAGGTCACAAAACAAAGTAAGATGATTAAAAACACATTGTATATGGCAAACACATAAATATAGACCTGCAGCGAAATGCAGAGGGGTTGATTTTCGTCCGGCCATGTCTTTGGCGTTCACATTCACCGAGTCCACCAGCCTCTTCACTCGCGACACATCTCCGTTCCGACAGGCCTCAAATAGCTCTCTGAACGCCCCGCCAGCCCCGCACACTCCTTCCCCGGGACTGGTCGCTCCTGAGCCGGGGCTCTGGCTGCCTGCGGTCGCGCTTGAACTAATGCTGCTGCAGCTGGAACTCCCGGCTGCTGACGACGCTGCGGCGGCCACTGTTGTTGCTGGGGAGGGCCGGTCTGGAGAAGAGGCGGAGGAGGAGGAGGCCGCTGCGGACTCCATCGTCGCTCCACCGCATTCCGCTGCGCCAGTGGACGAGGGGCTCAATAAACTCGTCGATTCGGGAATAATCGCGGACGGCGATTCGGGAGGGGGGGACGCGATCACGGCATTCCGCGGAGACGGCTGCAGGCTGCTTTGTTGGTGCTGTGAGGATCGACGGGACACCGCCATTTTCCCCCCGAAGCTCCGTCTGTCAACAATAACAGCTGGAGCCGCTGCGCTTCCGCTCAGTGCGAGAAGGCTTCCGGTTGGAGGCTATGAACTACTGATGCACTGCAGTTAAATGTCTTAATTTCTATGACTACACAGTTAAATTAATTATAACCTCGCATTAAATTATTAAAAAATGGAATCCAGAAGAATTGCAGTTAAAAAAACACGTAATTTGGGGAAAAAAATAAAACTTATTTCATCTATCTATCTATCTATCTATCTATCTATCTATCTATCTATCTATCTATCCCTTTAGACCAGGTGTTTGACTGTGTTGTGGAAACTAAAAACATTGTTACACCCAAACTTTTGGCTCAGGGTGAGATCATCTGCTCATCTGCCTCTTTATGTGACACACCTCTTTGTGGACATTCAAAATGGTCTGTTATATGGGGCCCTGTTACTATGGAAACAACAACAAAAACCTCCTGTTGCACTAAAACAAGGACCAGCAGGTTATTTGGGTGGATGGAAATGATATCTAATGCATTTTACCAATTCATATATTAGTTCAGGGCCAGCTTGTGAGCTGTTAGTTGGTCTGGGTGTAAAAGAACTTGCACATTGTGAGTGTTTTAGTGTATTTTGTGGTTATGCTGGAGAGATGCCCATTTCCTCAGGTGCTACAGATGGGAAGCAAGATTCCTATCTGAAGAGGTGAGTTAAGCTTATGCACACATTTTTAACGCATTAGCCAGTTTTTCATTAGCCGATAATCAAATTTGGCAGACTTGTTGGTATCTGTAAATGAGAGTCGGCCACTTAAAGCAACTTCTTGACAATAGGTTACGTTGCAAATTATATAACTTAATTCCAGTGCCCATTCACAGGTATTACAGAAGTCTTCCTATGGAGGAAAGATTGATGATTGAACAGTCTTTGATGGTATGTTGCATACATTAAAGGAATAATTCAGATATAATTCTGTTATCATTTGAATTGAATGATGAGGACTGAAGGACTTTTGGAGCTCGACAGCCTCAGTCCCCCCTCATTATATATGGACAAGGACACTTGGGAAAGTAAATCATACAGGACAGTTTAGGGTGTGTAAATGATGACAGGATTTTCAGTTTTAGATGAAATATTCTGATATATATACAGTATCTCACAGAAGTACACCCCTCACATTTTTGTAAATATTTTATTATATCTTTTCATGTGACAACACTGAAGAAATGACACTTTGCTACAATGTAAAGTAGTGAGTGTACAGCTTGTATAACAGTGTAAATTTGCTGTCCCCTCAAAATAACTCAACACACAGCCATTAATGTCTAAACCGCTGGCCACAAAAGTGAGTACACCCCTAAGTGAAAATGTCCAAATTGGGCCCAATTAGCCATTTTCTCTCCCCGGTGTCATGTGACTCGTTAGTGTTACAAGGTCTCAGGTGTGAATGGGGAGCAGGTGTGTTAAATTTGGTGTTATCGCTCTCACTCTCTCATACTGGTCACTGTAAGTTCAACATGGCACCTCATGGCAAAGAACTCTCTGAGGATCTGAAAAAAAGAATTGTTGCTCTACATAAAGATGGCGTAGGCTATAAGAAGATTGCCAAGACCCTGAAACTGAGCTGCAGCACGGTGGCCAAGACCATACAGCGGTTTAACAGGACAGGTTCCACTCAGAAAAGGCCTCGCCATGGTCAACCAAAGTTGTTGAGTGCACGTGCTCAGCGTCATATCCAGAGGTTGTGTTTGGGAAATAGACGTATGAGTGCTGCCAGCATTGCTGCAGAGGTTGAAGGGGTGGGGGGTCAGCCTGTCAGTGCTCAGACCACACGCCGCACACCGCATCAAATTGGTCTGCATGGCTGTCGTCCCAGAAGGAAGCCTCTTCTAAAGATGATGCACAAGAAAGCCCGCAAACAGTTTGCTGAAGACAAGCAGACTAAGGACATGGATTACTGGAACCATGTCCTGTGGTCTGATGAGACCAAGATAAACTTATTTGGTTCAGATGGTGTCAAGCGTGTGTGGCGCCAACCAGGTGAGGAGTACAAAGACAAGTGTGTCTTGCCTACAGTCAAGCATGGTGGTGGGAGTGTCATGGTCTGGGGCTGCATGAGTGCTGCCGGCACTGGGGAGCTACAGTTCATTGAGGGAACCATGAATGCCAACATGTACTGTGACATACTGAAGCAGAGCATGATCCCCGCAGGGCAGTATTCCAACATGATAACGACCCCAAACACACCTCCAAGACGACCACTGCCTTGCTAAAGAATGTCTCCAGACCTAAACCCTATTGAGCATCTGTGGGCCATCCTCAAACGGAAGGTGGAGGAACGCAAGGTCTCTAACATCCACCAGCTCCGTGATGTCGTCATGGAGGAGTGGAAGAGGACTCCAGTGGCAACCTGTGAAGCTCTGGTGAACTTCATGCCCAAGAGGGTTAAGGCAGTGCTGGAAAATAATGGTGGCCACACAAAATATTGACACTTTGGGCCCATTTTGGACATTTTCACTTAGGGGTGTACTCACTTTTGTGGCCAGTGGTTTAGACATTAATAGCTGTGTGTTGAGTTATTTTGAGGGGACACAAATTTACACTGTTATACAAGCTGTACACTCACTACTTTACATTGTAGCAAAGTGTCATTTCTTCAGTGTTGTTACATGAAAAGTTATAATAAAATATTTACAAAAATGTGAGGGGTGTACTCACTTCTGTGAGATACTGTATATATATATATATATATTTATATGTTTTGCAAATTATATGAGAAATTATAATGACCAATTGACCATGTCTTCTTCATCCAGAATGCAATTAATGACCAAGCACATGTCAGTGGTCTAGAGAAGGGGCATGTGGGTGGTCCCACACAAGGTAAGATGTCAAAAACATATTGAGAATCAGATAAATGAAAAATCCAACCTGAACTGATCAGATATTTGTAATGTTGATGCATGTTTCTGTGCGTGTAGTTCCTGATCCACAAAAAGCAGCTACTGAACACAGGAATGGGGCAGATGTTGAAGATTCTGAAGCCAATAATCCCAAAGAGCCTTCGTCCAAAAAAACCTCCACATGCATTGTGTTATAACATCCCTTATATATTCATAATTACCTCACTGATAAACATTTGCCAGTCATAATCATTTCAGTGTATTAAACTCACGGGAAAATGCAAATGTAAATTATGTTGTATTAGCAGTATTATTTTTATTTCTGAATATTTTCCTCTAGACGTTTTGTGAGAATTAATTATGATGACATGAAATCTGCATTACCTACTGGGACATTTTTTATTGCATTAACCAACACTGTTTATCATCACTTCATAAGTGCAGGTTTGAAAATAATTATGCATGAAAAATTCTGTTTGAATTTATATTTCATTTCAAATCAAGACTGAATGAGTGTTTTATTAACTAGCAAGTTGCATCCTCTGTGCAACAGGGGCATATAGAAATATGGTGCTTATTTTTATTGTATTTGACTGTTCAAGAAACAATGAGGTTTATTCTTGTATGTTATGCAGCACGCTGAGCTTCCGCAAAAACCAATGAGGTTTATTCTCGTGCGTCAAGCAGGTTCGGTTGAGCTTCTGTTTATGTTCACTGTGTGAATGTGAATAAAAGCCTATAAATTCAATCTGTTCATCATATTAATAAATTGAGTCTCTTCAGAAAATTTGGACTAAACCACACAATTCATATGGGTAAGATCTCTTTATGAACATTTTGAAGCACCAAGGTGGTGGTTGCGTAGCCGTCAATGAGGGACAGAAAGCTCTCAGATTTCATTTCAGATCTTATCTTTAAATAAATGATAACATGTTATAGGCAGTTTTAAGTAAACTTCATTTAAATTCACATGCATTTTAATTTCATAATTTAAAAATGTACTAAATATTTGACTTCTTACTATTTTTTATTATAGACAATATTCAAAGTGTAGAGAGATACTTTTATGTAATTTTCCATCAAATATTAATTTTTTTTATAGTTTGTAATTACAGTCTTAAAGGTGCAATATGTAATATTTTCTGTCCGCTAGAGGTCTATTCAAAACAAAAGTGTAGCTTGATGACGTCAAGTTTGAGCGAGGAATCTTGGGACATGTGGTCTTCACCTCAACGGCCGGTTTAAAAGAATTGGGATAGGACTTGGGAAGAAATCATGTTCATGGATGCAATTATTAACGTTACTGTAGTATGAAGCAGAGCAGGACTGAGTGTTGTGGGAGCTGAACGAGGCCGCTGGAGCGATTGCGCAACGCCGCGAGCAGCGGAACTTTTATTATGCCACAGTCGCCGGCACCGCTTCCCCTTTTCCGGTCATGAGTATGAGGTAACACAGCTCTGTTTATCATATTAGATACATTTGAGTGTGTTTAAAATGTTATAATGTTACTGTGTGCGTTCGCTCGGCGGCTGCTGTGAGACACTGTTGCACACTGCAGTAAGCAAGATCGATATTAGAATATCATATTAAATGCTGGATGGCTTGTGTTGATAAATGGCATGCAATTAATTTTAAAACGTATTGTATGATGGAGAAAATGCTGTATTACTGTTACTAAAAATAAAGCTGCATCTGATTATGCTACTGATTATGTTAGCTACTTGACAAAATAGTGTTTTTCTCTGAGGCATGGTAAAGCATGGTACTCGCAAAAAATCAAGAAAATTAGATTTAAACAATAAGACTAAACGTGTTGAGCTATATAACAATAATTAGTTTTCTGTCTATAAATGTAACCAAACAGTTGTTCCCTTGCCTATTAAAACATGTAATATATTAAAGCGTCTTTGGTGTTTCCATGGTTTCTACAAAATAAAACCGGAAACCGAGGGTAACGCGGGTATGACGCAATTGACAGGCGACTCCTCACACGTCCCGGAGCCTTGGTTAAAATTGCAATTTTCTCACGATTTACAAATAGTTGCAAACATTTGGGATATTGTAAGTACTCAAGTGAACAAAATATATAACACTGGCCTAGTGGTTTTTGGATATTATACTGCAAAATTCTTACATACTGCACCTTTAATGACTCTCTCAAAGTCTCTTAAAAATAGTGTTTAGTTTAAGAGGTGGTGGATGAGTCCATAACCAGATCTTTCGGCCGTTTTTAATTATAACTCATATCAAATTTTGGTCATGGGACTGAAAACCTCTTACATTCTCCAAGGTCAAAAATTGCACACATTATCATTTTCTTTCTCTCTGTGATCTCTAGATGAGGAGAGGAATATATGTATCTCTTTTTCCTATTCCCTCAGGGCAGCAGACAGAGCAGTATGTAGTAGGGCTGGACGATTATGGCCTAAAATCAAAACCTCGATTAATTGAACATTTTACCTTGATTACGGTTAATGAACGATTATTTTGTTTCTTTTTTTTTTTTGCCCTCATAGTTCACTGACAAGGTTTGTACTGTAAATATGCTTGACTATTAAAGGTGGGATATTTTTCCCTATTTGTATGAGTGTTCGTGCCACAATGCAGCTGCGTGAGCACGGTAGCTTGAGATAATACACATCCGATCATCTAAAATCGCTTGAATGTCCAAACTGGCAAACCTTAAAACAAATACAATTGACAAAGTTTAGTAAAGACGCAAGGCTCACCGCTCACACGCCATCACTGTGTTGAACCGGCGTTCACCTCCGTGTTGCTTTTATGCCACTGACTGGACGGGGCAGAGTCACTTGGCTACACACACGGTAGTATGTTTTTAAGGGGGAAGTGGGACATGGGAAAATTACGTCGGTTAGAGGTTCTGATTTTCGGTTTCGATTACTTTTCGATTAATCGTCCAGCCCTAGTATGTAGCTCTTCAGATATGTATGAATGAAGTGTTTCCACAAGTATTCCAACAGCCTTTTCAAAGTTCTGTTTATTACACCTTCCTGATGATGTCAAGTCACTAAATCACACACATACATATTCACACAGTGTGAATGTTATTTTTCATCTAGCTGCAAGATGTGGCATTGCTGACTTCAACAGCAAACTTGTCTAGGACATAAAAATTGTTTCATTGAAGCTTAATGTATTGGACACTAACAAATTCACATGTTTGTACTGTTGCAATTGTGTCCTATCAGTTTATCTGTATAAGATGTTTGATATTTTGCATTCTGCATTTCTGATTTCAAATCTCAAATTGACTTTCTCAAAATGACACCTGAAAACTGAATCTTAACATTTACTAATACATTTTTAACATCAAAAGTTGTATCTGTTAACACTAGTTAATGCACTGTGAACAAACATGAAGATGAATATTTTTAACAAACATTAACAATAAGTGCTATATATAAAAATATATATGAGGCTGGAGGAACAGGAACATTAATATGATCATACTAAGCGCCTTAGTCTGCTTTCTCCAGACATTACAGGACAACTGACCTTCAAAATGGATTTATTGTAGCAGGGGTACAACTCATCCTTCCATATAGTGGACTTCAACATGGTTCAATGGGTTTGACGGTCCAAATTGCAGTTTCACTGCAGCTTCAAAGGGCTCTACACGATCTCAGACGAGGAATAAAGGTCATTCAGTCATTTTCAAAAAAATAAAAATAAAAATGTATATACTTTTCCAGTACTGATCCAGTGTCTACAAAACGAACGTGCAAAGACTAAGTCAAACTCCTTTACACACACACACACACACACACACACACACACAAAAAAGGTAAAACGACGATGTCGGACGATTTTGAAGTTGGAGGAGAAAATGAGATGGAGTTTTTCGCAGAGCTAGTGCAAGATGAGCATTTGTGGTTGAAAAGTATATACATTTTTATATGCTGTTTGTGTAAAGGTACACAAACAGCATATACTACATTATGTGTTACTATCAAAACACATCAAAATCGAATCATACCATGTACCTACCTGTCCAAAAGAAATACTGCAACAATGGCATCATCTTTCAGACCCTTTGACTCCCGAAGTTTTCTCCAGTGTGGAAAAGCAAAGCCGATATTGATTTGGGGTTTTAGCTCTTTTATGATCCAACCTTTTTCGTTGTAGCCCTTTCTAAGACTGTCTTTCTTTTGGTCGATGCTTTTCCAGTGCCACTTGTTGTCGGTTCAGAAGGAAAGTTCGTTCGGACCGAACTCAATGATTGAACGAACATTTTATGGTCTTAGGCCTTCCACAGTTGCTATATATTTATAAAAATACATTTAGATTGCTTAACATAGTGATTGCTATCAGGATATGAGGAGACTTTCAACCAGCATAACAAAAAATGTTTCTGAAGAGAATCACCTATTGCACCTTTAAGATACATTTACTTGAGAAGCAGTTACTCACTGTTCCTGTTTGATCCTTTTATATTTGATTACTTTATAAAATTTCTGCACTATTTTTACCCTAATATTACTGTTAGACCACATCTCATTAATGTTCAGTGTTTAAGAATTCTTAGAAAAACTCTCAAGAAAATACAAATTAAGCCCTAGATATCTATTACCATGAGGAGTTTTACCAGTGAAGAAGTACTCATCTAATTTACTGCAAGCCACTTCCCGGTTTTTCTTCTAGCCCGTCTAGATTTAATTTGGCCACCGCATGGGTCACAACTCCAAGCAGCTCCTCATAAGCGCAAGAGGGAGGCTTCTGCTCTTCTGAAACCCCCGTAACCATTTCTACATCCAGCTCCTGGACTGGATGAAGCTAACAATAGGTCTTCATTTGGATTGGAAGAGATCGCTGAGCGAGCTTGGAGCTGGATCCAAAACGGCGATATCAGAGTCAGGGGATAGAGTAAGAGAAAAAGGAACACCCATCTCAAGCTCTGTTAACTCAACCAGCGACCCACATAATTAAAACCGCTGTGCCGCCTCAGCAGACGTGTAACCCGAACCATGACGGGGTGCAGATGCCTGACTTCCATCCCTCGAGAAGAGAGCCAGGCAGGAATGAGGCTTCATCAGCGAGAAGCGCTTGCAATGAGGAAAGCCAGCTAGCTCCCTCGAGAGCTAACCGAACGTGCTCCGCTCCCAGACAGAACAAAACACAGATCATGTGTGTCAACCCTGGTTAAAAAAACACAAGGGCACGGCAACGCACAACTCCTAAACTGTCTTGTTGCCATATTTACTGGCCTAATTTGACACAAAATAGATAAATATGACAAATAATCTGTTTTCACACACAAACACTCAGACATGCGGCTTCCTGAAGAAGCTGATGACTGTAAAATGCAGATACCGTTTTATAGACTTGACACAGGAATCACCTTGACTCTACGTCACCTGACCTGACGACAGCCAATGAAATTGGCATGATTGCACATGTGCTTTACACACCAGCACACGTGAAGCATTCCCATAGCATCAACACGACCTCAAACCTCAAAAGGGAACTGTTATTGCTTTGGCCCTTTTAGCACTAATTTTCGAATTTCTAACTTATCTGGCAAAGACATACCTAGGCAAAAAATCTTGGTGTATTCTTTGACTCCGAGCTTAACTACAGTTTATATAAACAACCTACCAAAAAAATAAAACAGCCCCCTGCAGAACATTATGAATAAGCATGAGGTACAGTATGAGAACTTACCATGCAGGAGAAGGCACTTTAGTTCCTTATGTTGATCCCTAAAAAGGGGGGGTAGAAGTAGTTTGTGAAAGAACAGCCTGTACTGTGACATTTCCTGCATTATTTTTCTTAATCCATTTATTAACATGTGAGTCTTTATACTTACCAGAACTGTACATCACACAAGGAAAGGTCAATAAGTCTCTTAAAATATCAGATAAGCTAAGGTTATGGTCAGGATAAGGTTAATTAATGTTTTAAAATGTCATATGGTGACTCAACTACCGATAATTACAAATGAATTGTACAAAACATTTCATGAATTCAAAAATAAATTGCTTCTATGAAATTAGCATGTGTGTTTTTAACTACATTTTAAAAAGATTTATCCTTTTCTATATTGTGGACACTCTTAAATGTCAGACCCTTCATCTCCCACTGACCTCTGAATTCATGTCATCTTTATTACTGCTCTCATTTGTTTTTTCTGGGAGAGTGTACATTTAAAGATCCAGCAAAACCCTTTTCTTTTTAGTAGTTATAAATTATACTGTTGTTGTAGAGAATATCATTTCATTTCATGCATCTTTTTTATAAAAATGTTTTTATTTTTTATAAAATATATGAAATAAAAAGGGGACTGTAATGTAATTGCATAATGTCCCATAATATACACATTGAAGAGCCAAAAAAATTATGACCAGTCATAGGTGAAGCGAATATTGTTGATCATCTCCTACCCGGTGGAGGGAGTGAGATGATCTAGGCAATGTTCTGCTGGGAAACCCTGGGTCCGGCCATTCATGTGGACATCAATTTGTCACGTGCCACCTACCTAAACACTGTTGCAGACCTGACCTCAAAATTCCCCACATCTCAATCCAATTGAGCATCTGTGGGATATGCTGGACTAACAGCCACCTTGCAACCTACAGGACTTGAAGGATCTACTGTCAGATATTACAGGACAGCTTCAGGGGTCTTGTAGAGCCCATGCCTCAGAAGGTCGGAGCTGTTTTGGCAGCACGCGGAAGAATAACAGCATATTAAGCAGGTGGTCATAATGTTTTGGCTCATTGGTGTTTGTGTATATATTTTGAAATAGTTCTGGGATTAAATATAGTCAATCAGTATTAATATGGGGATGATTAGGAGGCCATGATGATGGATAGAGGCCAATGGGCAAATTTGGCCAGGATGCCGGGGTTATACCCCTACTCTTTTCGAAGGACATCATGGGATTTTTAATGACCACAGAGAGTCAGGACCTCGGTTTAACGTCTCATCCGAAGGACGGTGCTTTTTTTAACAGTATAATGTCCCCATCACTATACTGGGGTGTTAGGACCCACACAGACCACAGGGTGAACACCCCCTGCTGGCCTCACTAACACCTCTTTCCAGCAGCAACCTAGTTTTCCCAGGAGGTCTCCCATCCAGGTACTACTGACCAGGCTCAACCCTGCTTATCTTTAGTGGGCAACCAATCTTGGGCTACAGGGTGATAGCTGCTGGTTGTGTATGGGGGGGCTGTAGGTGCCCATAAATATTTCCATCAGGGTTCATTTCTCCACTTCTCCAACCTGAAAGAACACAGAACTCAGATTAACGTTTAAATACAATACACTTAAAACAGATTTGACTTGGCAACTTCCTTGATTTCCACTAAAGACAGAATCAAGATATTAAAAAAATGTATTACCTCAAACCACTGAAAAATGTCTGATTGTCCCCTGCAAAAAAATCCACCATTGCTGGTCACCAGCATAAGGTATGCATGCTGGTCCAGCATGGGGTGCTGGTTTGGTGCTGGTTTGCTGGTCCAGCATCCCACGCTGATTTGCTGGTTCAGCATGGGGTGCTGGATTGCTGGTCCAGCATGGGGTGCTGTTTGGTGGTCCAGCATGGGGTGCTGGTTTGGTGGTCCAGCATGGGGTGCTGGTTTGCTGGTCCAGCATCCCACGCTGGTTTGCTGGTTCAGCATGGGGTGCTGGTTTGCTGGTCCAGCATCCCACACTGGTTTGCTGGTCCAGCATCCCACGCTGGTTTGCTGGTCCAGCATGGGGTGCTGGTTTGCTGGTCCAGCATCCCACGCTGGTTTGCTGGTCCAGCATGGGGTGCTGGTTTGCTGGTCCAGCATCCCACGCTGGTTTGCTGGTCCAGCATGGGGTGCTGGTTTGCTGGTCCAGCATGGGGTGCTGGTTTGCTGGTCCAGCATCCCACGCTGGTTTGCTGGTCCCGCATGGGGTGCTGGTTTGCTGGTCCCGCATGGGGTGCTGGTTTGCTGGTCCCGCATGGGGTGCTGGTTTGCTGGTCCAGCATGGGGTACTGGTTTGCTAGTCCAGCATGGGGTGTTGGTTTGCCGGTCCAGAATGCTATTTTTTTCTCTAAATTAAAATCTGGGGGCTTAGGGCTGCTGCATCAAGTTCCTGTCATGGTTAATCTGCTGATGGTATCAGACTGACCCCATTGTTTAGTTGTCATTCTCCACATCATCTATCTGAAATACAAACAGAAATCAGGTTTATTGTCTAAAAACATCACACAAACTGCATAGAAAACAAATGCGCAACAAAGAGAGGCAACATTCATTAAAAAAATGGAAATTTAAGAATGCAGGTAAAAATATTTCAGGTCTACACATACTTGTCATATGTATGAGCATTGCCTAGATGACAGTTGCAGCACACATTGAAAGGTAGCATAAGAAAGCTAATATCTACAGACTGATAAATAAACCAAATCAAAAAGACTTCAAAATGTAATTAATACCTTAAACCAGTCATGGAGAAGGACATCGTCCAGTTTTATCCGCTTTTTTGGGTCCAGACGCAGACAACAACCAATAAAATCGCAGCATTCTGTGGAGAAAGATGGGAGACGTCTGATTATTACCTTAAACTTCACAAATATCAATGTTCCTTTTCCTGCATTGTTGCTTTGTTCTATCTAGTAAGATTCAGAATTAAAATTGTCCTTTGCTGAAATGAAGATCTCACCTTGTGACAAGCCATTTTTGGTCACAATATTGTCCTTAAAGATCTTGTCCAGGTCAGAGCTCCGTGGAAAGTTCCAACACAGCATTACGAACAACATCACCCCAAGGGACCACACGGTTGCTGGCTCTCCGTGATAATTGCCATCTATTTTGTACTCTAGGGGGCAGTACTCTTCTGTGCCTGGAAGAAAAAGACATCTGATTCATTAGTTTCTGTTAACACAGCATTTTGACTAGAATATTCATTACTATGCAAGAAATAATTTGATGCTAACAACAGTGGATCCCATTTTTGACTTTGAGAAATCATATATACCAGAAAAGTACGTGTATCCCTCGCTGTTGAGGAATGCACCGCATCCAAAGTCAATTAATTTGACTTGGAGGGTGTCGGGGTTAATTAGCAGGTTTTCCAATTTAATATCCCGATGGAACACTCCACGCCGGCAGCATGCTTGAGCTGCGAGTACTGCCTGCCGCATTATAACCCGTGCTAAGTCCTCCTCATCCATGGGGCCCCTGTAGCTCCGTAAAAAATCATCCACGGACTGACAGGGCATGGGCCGCTCTAACACCATGATGTAACAGTCAGCCTCGTCCTTCCAGTCCAGAAGCTGGATGATTTCTGGAACCCTGGGCTCAGTTGCAAGATTATGCAGCGCGACCTCCAGTGGAATTGGTCTGGAATAACCATCCTAGAAAACAAACAGGTGTTATGAGGAGTAGATGGATATAGGATTTAGACCAGTCCTGAACAAACTGTTGACAGTGGTAATTTGTCTATTGAAAAACCATTTATAATCTCTGATTAATGTTAATATGAGATGTATGAAATTGAAAACAGCGACTGAGAGGAAAAACAGAGAGAGCACGGACTACTTACAACGCTGACATATTCTGCATTCTCTTTGGGGACAAATTTCATCGCCACCTGATGAAGAAAAAAACAGAAAATGGATTTGCATTAGAATTATTTACAATTAATTTGTTCAAAGTTCACATATTTCAATCATTAAACCTGAACAGACATGTACAGTTTCATGAATTAAATTTTAAACGTAAAACATGTCTGACTATTTAAACAGGTCTGACAGGTAAAGTGCACTAAATAGTGAATATAAGACACACTAAGAGTGCTTGGATAAGAGAGAGTCAGACGAGTATAATACAAGAATAATTATCTAGATAGATATTCTAAGTAATGAAAATTGATACCTGAACATTATCTTCCAAACGAGTTGCTTCAAAGACGGATCCAAAGCCTCCTTCACCCAGCTGATCGCCGATTTTATATTTGTAGGAATTGATTTCTGTTAAAAGAAAAAAAGAGGTGTTGACATCAAATGTCAAGCAGTGACAGCATCTACTTTATCTAAAACTATTTCAACAAGATTTGTCTGATTCATATTAACTGAATATAGTTGCTTTTAAAAATTCAAGTCGCACTACAAGACTAGTGGTCATACATTTTTTACACACCTTCACCTTACAAACATATACAAATGTACTGTAAATGAAATCTTGTTGAATGTTGAAAATGCCTGTTATTTTTCAACTATACTTAAACAAAGTGCATATTAAAGTCAATGTAAAGCAAAAAAACACTGAACTGCTGATTAAAGACTGCTTCATGCCTGAATAAGAACAGACATTGTTTCAAAAGTTTGTGTGTGTGTTGAGCTGATGGTACCAGACTTACCCATAATTGATTCGTTGTCATTCTCCACGTCACCAGTCTGAAATACAAACAGAAATCAGGTTTATTGTCTAAAAACATTACACAAACTGCACAGAAAACAAATGCGAAAGAGAGGCAACATTCTTTAAAAAAATGGAAATTTAAGAATGCAAGTAAAAATATTTCTGAAGGTCTACACATTCTTGTCATATGTATGAGGACTGACTAGATGACAGTTGCAGCACACACTGAAAGGTAGCATAAGAAAGCTAATATCTACAGTCTGATAATTAAACCAAATCAAAAAGACTTCAAAATGTAATTAATACCTTAAACCAGTCGTGGAGAAGGACATTGTTGAGTTCAATCCGCTTCTTTGGGTCGATCTGCAGACAACTGCAAATAAGATCACAGCATTCTGTGGAGAAAGATGGGAGAGACGTCTGATTATTACCTTAAACTTCACAAATATCAACAAGAGCATCATTTATTAAGCCACTAGGCTCAGATGTTCCACTTCCTGCATTGTTGCTTTGTTCTATCTAGTAAGATTCAGAATTAAAATTGTCCTTTGCTGAAATGAAGATCTCACCTGGTGACAATTCATCTCTGGTCCAGATTTTATCTTTGATGAGGTCCAGGTCTGAACACTTAGGAAAATCCCAGCAGAGCATTTCAAACAACAGTACCCCGAGGGACCACACGGTTGCTGGCTCCCCGTGATACCTGCCCTCTATCTTGTACTCTGGGGGGCAGTAATTCCGTGTCCCTGGAGGAAAAAGACATCCGATTCGTAAGTTTCCATTAACACAGCATTTTGACTAGAATATTCATTACTATGCAAGAAATAATTTGATGCTAATTGATTCACAACAGTGGATCCCATTTTTGACTTTGAGAAATCATATATACCAGAAAAGTACGTGTATCCCTCGCTGTTGAGGAATGCACCGCATCCGAAGTCAATTAATTTGACTTGGAGGGTGTCCGGGTTAATTAGCAGGTTTTCGGGCTTTATATCGCGATGGAACACTCCACGCTGGCAGCATGCTTGAGCCGCGAAAACTGCCTGTCGCATTATAACCCGTGCCAAATCCTCATCTATGATGCCTGTGTAGTTCAGTAAAAAATCATCCACGGACTGAGAGGGCATGGGCCGCTCTAACACCATGATGTAATAGTCAGCCTCGTCCTTCCAGTCCAGAAGCTGGATGATCTGCGGAAACCTGGGCTCCTGATTTGCAACGATTTGCAGCGCAACCTCCAGTGGAGCGGGATTGAAATCATCCTAGAAAACAAACAGGTGTTATGAGGAGTAGATTTAGACCAGTCCTGAACAAACTGTTGACAGTGGTAATTTGTCTATTGAAAAACCATTTATAGTCTATAATTATTTGTTAATATGAGATGTATGAAATTGACAACAGTGACTGAGAGGAAAAACAGAGAGAGCACAGACTACTTACAATGCTGACATATTTTGCATACTCTTTAGAGGCAAATTTCACCGCCACCTGATGAAAAAAAAACAAACAGAAAATGTGTTAGAATTATTTACAATTCATTTGTTCAAAGTTCACATATTTCAATCATTAAACCGAAAGGAACATGAATTAAATTTTAAACATGTAGAGCATGTCTGACTATTTAAACAGGTCTGACAGGTAAAGTGGACTAAATAGTGAATATAAGACACACTAAGAGTGCTTGGATAAGAGAGAGTCAGACGAGTATAATACAAGAATAATTATCTAGATAGATATTGTAAGTAATGAAAATTGATACCTGAACGTTATCTTCCAAACGAGTCGCTTCAAAGACGTTTCCAAAGCCTCCTTCACCCAGTTGATCGCCAATTTTATAGTTGTAGGAATTGATTTCTGTTAAAAGAAAAAAAGAGGTGTTGACATGAAATGTCAAGCAGTGACAGCATCTACTTTATCTAAAACTATTTCAATAAGATTTGTCTGATTCATATATTAATTGAGTTACTAAATTGAATACTATTTAAGTGAACTGTAATAGTAATAAACAAAATATGTTATAGAGTCAATTTAAAGTATAAACCATTGAACAGCTGATTAAAGAGAGTGTGTGTGTTGGGTTATATTAGGGTTTTTTTAACAAACTGACCGATAATTTCTCCCTTATCATCCTGCAGCTGGCTCAACTGAGGTGACACATTGTACTCTGGTAGACTGTAGTAGATGTCTTCTCTCAGGTCATCATCAACTTGAGAGTCACCAGGGACAAATTCATCCAATGACTGGTAGTCACTCCAGTCATCATCGACCTGAGAGGCCCCAGAGACAGGATCATCCAATGACTGGTAGTCACTCCAGTCATCATCGACCTGAGAGGCCCCAGAGACAGGATCATCCAATGACTGGTAGGCACTCCAGTCATCATCGACCTGAGAGGCCACAGAGACAGGTTCATCCGATGACTGGTAGTGACTCCAGTCATCATCATCCTGAGGGTCACGAATGACAGGTACATCCAATGACTGGTAGTCATCATCGCCTTCAGGGTCACCAATGATTGGTTCCTGTATTGACTGTTCTTGACTCCAGTCGTCATCGACTTGAGGGTCGCCAACAGTTGGTTCCTCCAGTGACTGGTACTCACTAAAGTCCACATCAACTTGAGGGTCACCAACAGTTGGTCCCTCCAGTGACTGGTACTCACTACAGTCCTCATCAACTTGATGGTCGCCAACAGTTGATTCCTTCAGTGACTGGTACTCACTAAAGTCCTCATCAACTTGATGGTCACCAACAGTTGGTTCCTCCAATGACTGGTACTCACTACAGTCCTCATCGACTTGAGGTTCACCAATCATTGGTTCCTCTAATGATTGGTCTTGACTCCTGTCCTCGACTTGAGGGTCACCACCAGTGATAGGTTCTTCCGCAGTAGGAAGGACTACAGGATCACTGGGGATCTCCTGAGAAGTCTGACCTAAAAAGGTAATTACATCAATATTACCGTATTAATAAAATACTCATATTACTTCAGCTGTGCCTCTAAATTTTTTACTTTTAAACATAAAAAATAATTGTAGAGCCAGTGCAGACTCCAATAAACAAAAAGAGTTACAGTCAAACCACAATTTATTCAGACACCTTGAACATTTCATTCATTATTACAGTTTATTCACTATAGTTTAAAAAATGTTAATAAAATATGGCAAGATCTCAGAGTTAAACTGTGTCAGAAAAAAATAATCTTAATTATGTCAGATAACATGGTCAGGTCAAAGTGTCTGAATAATTTTTGGTCCCAAATTTTTTTATCAATTTTACTGTTAGTCCACTGTATGAAGAATTTTTGGGAATAATATGTCACAGTTTACTTTATTTTGCTATCCTCACTTACATAAATGAACTATAGTGTCCTGCACCCACTAGTAAAAAATATAAAAAAAATTATATCTAGTGTCTGAATAATTTTTGGTTTGACTGTACATATTCTCATAACATGAACATCTTATTTACCATCATTATTCTCCAGAGGTGGAAGATCATCACCCTGGTCCACGTTGTCATCTTGACCAGGGTGGTTGTTGTTATTCCTTTCTCGCAGGAATAAAGCGACTAAACCTAGTAAAGTGAATAGCATTTTGCTGGCTTTACTAGGCAACCGTAGACTGCAAGATGTAAAATCAGGTCAACGGTTTGTTATTTATCTGTGCAGATATAAATCGTGTACAGATAAAAAACGGTGTAATATTGGCAAATATATTGCGCAATAAATGAAATGCAAGCAAGTTGTAGACTCAAGCAGGAATCAAGTGAGAAACACAAGAAACACTAGAATGAACAACTGACAGCAAGATATGCAAATTGAGCAAAGCTAGCATTTTTATACCTGGCTGCTGTGACGTCACATTCTAATTGCATTCCAAAGCTGCAGAGACGTGATTGGTCCATTCTGCTCTGTGGGCGGGACTTCTGCGTAGCCGCTACGGAATGTATGCACGTGACGTCACAGTCGACCGTTGTGACTGCGGTTACGGCCACTGAGTGGCAGCATTGGTTTTTAGCGTGAATGCTGCGAAAAACACAAAAAACACAACCAAAATGGAAAAGAGCTTTGCGACTGACTGTACTAATAGATTTGACAAGAAATCTTAAGTATATTTTTACAGACTGCCAAAAGCTACAGAAAAAAGAAGCGAATGTATCTCCAGGCAGAGAAAATGCAGTTAGCATTTTGTGTCAAAATGTTGGATTTTGGGGTAAAATCATACCCTATATATTGTATTGTTATATATTGTATTGACAATTCATCAATTAAATATTTACCACCTTATATTCTGCATAATTGGGTGTTTTTAAATAAACACTGACAAAAACTATACAAGTTTTAGGGCTGGCCGATATCACGTATTGTAAAGGCCTATTTTAAATTCAAAATGGCGAAATTGGACAAAAAGTTTAGCCTATTAGTTTGCTAGATTATTTTTGTCGGTTGTTTAACATTTATGTCCTATCAAATATGAAATGTTTAATTTAGCTCTACTTACATCTATCTCGCACTTTATGACCGTTGAAGCGTTGTGCCATTTCTGTCAATGTAAAGGCCGCATACTTTGATTTGATTGGTCATCCCAAATATTTTGACATGGACCCTTTTGACAAACTGTGAAGATGACGCGTTTTAACGGTTATCAGCATCGTAAATCCTGCAGTTTTTTTTTTTTTAAATATATTTTCATTAAAAAATATGTACATTTATAACGCTGTACTTTGTATTATATTACCTTTGCAGCAAATTAAAAAAAAAAAAAAAAAAAAAAAAACGCTGCTGTGACGCTTCTATTTTCTACAGTTTTTTTATTCGCTTTGGTACTATTTTCACAAGTAAGGTGTACATTTTCAAAACTCTTAGTACAAAACTCCAAACTGCTCAAATTTTTGATTTTATTAATATTTTATCTGTAGAAAGACTAACATAAATAGTGATGAAAGACGAAATATTAAATGTCACAGATGTATGTTTACTGAGTAATCCACTATTCTGTAGAGAGAGGTCAAAATGACAATTTTCACCTGAGATTTGGAGCCAAACTAGAGGGGTGTAAAAGTACTTTAGAAAGATGGCAGAATCATTATTTTATTTTTTCACAGATATTGGTAGATCTATTAGTAAAATCTGTTGACTTTAGCCAATCTTTGTTTCATTATATGCCAACAGTGACCGTTCAAAAATGGCAAAAAGCACTTCTTGTGTTTTTTGCCTCAAGTTTGCATGCCTGTAACTCTAGAAGTATTAAAGATATCTTAATATCCTTTTAGATTCTGGTTCTTAAAAAACTTTCCTTTCCTTTTAAAGGCCCTTGGTCGTTCAGTCCCAGAGATACGGACATGTTAATGTGGCTCCATGAGAAAATTGGTAAATTGTACACATTTTCAGTGGTCAAAAACCAAATATGGGTCACTTTGCATACAGCTGACTTTTATTCTTTTAAAGAGGAACACACTTTAAAATGTGCACACGCTTTGAACATAATGGTTATCATCTAAGATAAATCACTTATGTAAAAAGAATTCATTACATTTGGTTATCCATATCGGAAATTGCAAACAAGTTCTATAGAAACTGTCTAGTATCAATATAGAAATCTATAGGTGTATCAAATGATTCATTGATTAACCGTTAAGTTCAGTTGGATTAAATAATACGCAAATGTATTAAACTGAATGAGAAGAGATGCAAATGAAAAGTTTGATAGTAAGAGCTTTATGAAAGGTATTTACTGTGAATGAAACATTAGATGAAACACTTATTTTGTGTAGTGAAAAGGTGCTTTGTGATTTTGTGTATTGTACGAACACAGTTGAAAATATGCTGAAATGCTTGAAAAAGTGTACTTTTGATGATCTGTTGTTATAGTACTAAGAGCTTTGAAAAATTATCAAATGCTTATGAAAATTGCGGCAAAGCAATTAAAAAAAAATTATAATTATGTGTACTGTTTGCTCAAGTATACATAGATGTGATAGACCTGATCACACATGAAAAAAATCACAAGTGCCCACTTGTGAAAGGAATTTTTCTAATTTTCCAGTAATTTGTTATTTAGTTGTTGTTGTTTTTTTAAACTTTTGAGCAGCATAACTAGAATTTTTTTATTAAATAATAAAAATATATTTTACAATTTTACCTTCATCACTGATATTTCCAGCATGACTGTGTGGGGACCCAGAGTTTTAAACAAGAAGCATTTTTTTCCAGCAAGTAATCATGATAGTAGACATATCTGACAAGAACAAAACTTAAAAAAGCACAAAAGTTTATTTGAGAAATAAATTAGCATACACTGAACTGAATATTAACCCCAATCATGCATTTACAATTTTGTCCTTTTTACATATTCTGAATTTCAAAAATGAACTCTCAGAAAGTGGTATCAATAAAACACAAAAGTTTTTTCACTCAAATAAAACTCTTCACACTGGGATCTATAGCATTTGCAGTACAATTATTGTTTTATTTCTATTTATTTTTTAACCCCATTTATAAACATCTTTAAACTGTATTATAGCAGCAGTAGTATAAATAGTCCCTCCTGTATGTTTGTCAACAAGTTGACATATTTCCAGTGATTGGTGAATGAGAATATCAAGCTCTTTAGTCATTGGTGTTTGTGTTCAGTCACTGCTGTCATCGCCCACCACCATGTGACTGTACTTCTTCTGCTGTTGTTCCTTGAGCGAATCCTTCACCTTTGCCCTCTTCAGACCCCCATCCCTGTGAAACACACACACAAAAACACACAAAGTCATAAACCTTTAAAGAGGACCTATTATGCTTTTTTACATTTTCAACATTCTTTAGTGTGTAATGTTGCTGTCTGAGCATGAAAAAGGTCTACAAAGTTACAAAGCACTGTTTCTGAACTCCCTGAAACACCTCGATTGTAGTCTTGAGTTTACTTCCAGAAACAAACACGTCATAATATTCCTCATTTAAATAATTATCCCGCCTTAGGCATAAACAAAATAAGGGTCGAGGTCTGGATGAGTTGCGTTAGTAGTGTGTTGAAACACACTGATCCAGCCACCAATCAGAGCACATTGTGCTTTTAGGAAGGAGGGGCTTCATAGAGACAGGAACTAAACAGAGTGTTACTGACATACTGGAAAGAGAGGTGCTGCAAAAATGTACAATATGTAAAAAAAAAAAAAAAATAATAATAATAATAATGTTTTTTGAACATTCAAGCATGAAAACCTATTCTAGTAGACCACAAAATCAAGACTTAATTAAGACATAATATAGCCTTTTTTAACTTAAATTCAATCAATTTAGGAAGGCAGCTGAAGAAAAACTCATTTACACACCAGGCCAAGTCCACTAAACCTCCTTGTTGTGCAATGGTTGATTTCACCCTGTTGGCAAACTGCACAGCATCCTCTCCTTCCTGTGCACACAGGAAATGAGTCAGTGAGGGTGTAATCAATTACATCAACATCGTGGCACAAAAAATGCTGCAGCTCACTAAGTTTTGGAGCTGATGACAGCAATTTTACCATTTTCTACTTGATCTCTCACCTTCTGTGTCATTGGAGGCAGATACCAGACATTACACACGATCGCCCAGCTCGTCATCATCCGCAGCAAATAGCTCACCATGCTATATTTGCTGCTGTTCCAAAATGCATCTCCAAACTGAGGGTCGTACTATATATAACACACACAGACATTGAATGAGGGTCACAGCAGGCTAATATACAAACACACACAGTATGAAGATTATTGCAACACAGAATTAAAGCTTTATACTGTTTAAACATATATATATATGTGTGTGTGTGTGTGTGTGTGTAAAAAAACAAAATATATATATATATATATATTATATATAATAAAAACCTAAACTGAAATAAAAAAATAAAAAAAGACATATTTAAAAAAACATTATAAAAATGTCAAAAACATACCCCACAATGACTAAAACTTTAATTAAAATTAAAACAGTACCGGAAAATATAAAAATAAAAACAAATTCAAAATATTAATAAAAACTATAATAATATCTCAATAATACGAAATAACATCCCAGCAAACATTTGGAGGTTTAATGACCGTTGAAAAGACGTCCCTCCGACACGTTCCGTCATGGCTGAAAAATAGTTCCAAAATTAAATTTGAATGGACGTCTGACGTTATCTTAATTATATATTGAACTGCACGTAGCTAAAAGTCAAAGTAACAATTATACATGCAATCTCAGAGAATTGTAGACATGTACAAACGTATCTGAATGCATTTTTAGGAAATGTTCTGCTTTACATATTTTTACCGTTTTATGCCGTCCTACCACAACTATTTTTTGCCAGGGACACGACGTTGCCGTTGGACCAATGTTTGCTGGGATTATATGACCCCATAAAATTATAATTCACTTTATAATGGGTAATGTGCATAAAAGACAAGTACTGATATATTACCTTTATAGCCACGGGGTAAATAGTTCCTCCAATTTCAAAACTTCCCTTTTTAAACATCATTACTGATGTATTATTGATGCAAGTTCCTGCAGGGGCAACCAGGTGCAAGCATTAGACTTCAACCATTGAGATTTAGAAACAATGTTGCATAGCAGGACATGAAATATGACTGAAATTGTGTCTCAGTGCGTTTCTCACTATTATTATGCACTTACCCTCAGGGAAGATGAGTATTGGCAGCTTTGTTTTGTCATTTACGTGATCTTTTAACCTGTGAAGGATGAGAAAACAAGAAAGATGAGCAGATTATGATGTTAACAGAGACAATATGTCCCCCCCACCCCCATACCATCTATCTATTCCAATCCATTGCTGTCAGATTTGATTGACCATTTAAAATATGTTTAAAATTCGTTATATAGTCCAAAAAGTTTTGGAAATTCTCATTCAAGAAACAGGAGCTGTACTGACACGACTGTAAAATAGCTGCCTGGGGTGCCACTGAAATGGCCATGGACTGAACTTACTTGCTTTAAAACGGCATTATCTGGGCCCAAAAGGAAACAGACTGACAACAAACCCCAATGAGATCACTGAGGAGGTCATCTGTGCATGAAATAATATTAAATTGTGACCTACATTAGACACCATCACTATGTATGAAAATATATTTGTGTGTGCCTGTAATTTCCAATACTGCTTGAGTCCTCAATGCATGTCAGAACACTTTGTGTTGTTTTTAAATAAACGTGTTTCTGTAGTGCTGAGAGGCACATAGCAGCTGACTTAGAGACATGACCCAGCATGAAACAGGGAGGTATTTTGTCTATGAGTATGTAGAGAAATATAAACATTTGTTTATGCATATTTGCAGCTTTATGAAGAGGAAAGATGAAATGAAATAGACATAGAATGTTCGAAAATCATGAAAATATTTTTTTTGCAGTGTTTGTACTTTATTAACAATAACAGAACATTGTTATTGTTGTTTTACCTTTGTGTCACTAGGTGGCGGTCTCTCATCTCTGCTCTCTCAAACCAGATATGAGGGCAAGATCGCTCCATGGCACGCTGGACAACTCCCATTAAACCACCATGAACCTGCCCAACCTGTTTAGAAAAAAAGAGTTTGTTCACGACATTTCACTTTTGGAACAAAGAACTAATCATGCAGAGAATTAATTCCTCTTTGACTAAAGCAGAGGTGCTCAAATTATTTGGGTGACACCAAAAAAAACAAACAAAATTTTTTTTTACATGATTTAATTTAGCTGATACTTACAAATGAAACAAAAACAGTTAATAACAGTTATGTTCATAATAACAGTAAGGTTATTATTGAAAAGCATTAATTTTCTGTATTTTCTTTATATATTTTTAATCAAGTCAAGGCAACTTTATTTATATAGTGCTTTATTCAGTATAGATTGGTTCAAAGCAGCTTCACAGTGATAAACAGGAAAATACTGATCAGCTATGCAAATTTCATCAAATATTCATATGATGAATTACGAAAAATACTGGATAAATCATTTTTGTTGAAAATAAAATACAGAACAAAACATTTTAAGTATTCTAAAATGGCTTTTACAATTTCTCAAAAATAAATACGTTATATTGGCTGCTTTGCAGAAGCAAAATGAAATGCCCAACAGTATTCGTGTCTCTCAAAACTCCTATGACTTTTTTATTTGTTATACACAAGAATGAGAGGTTGGTGACTGAAAATGTCAAGCTCCAAAAAGCACTGTCTGCTTAATGTGAAAATCAAAGTCATATTCATATAAATAAAGTCAAATTCATAAATCATATTCACTCAAAATTGTTTTCTACCCCATTCGAATACCCCATACTGAGCTCTATATACAAATAAAAGATGACAGTGCATTCAAACCTGATTTTTTTTTTTGTCCATCGTAAACGTGAACCAAAAAAGTGAAACAAGATTTAAGAACCACTGCACTAAAGTGTTCAAGGATTAATTCACTTAATATATATAATTTACTCACCCCCATGTCATCCAAGATGTTTATGTCTTTCTTTCTTCAGTCAAAAAGAAATTAAGGATTTTGAGGAAAACATTCCTGGATTTTTCTCCATATAGTGGACAACAGGTTGAAGGTCCAAATGTCAGTTTCAGTGTAGCTTCAAAGGGCTTTACACGATCCCAGACGAGGAATAAGGGTCTTATCTAGAGAAACGATTGGTCATTTTCTAAAAAAAAAAAAATATATAGGGTATATATATATATTCCCTATATATATATATATATATATATATATATACTTTTTAACCACAAATGCTCATCTTGCACTGCTCTGCGATGCGCATTATGTAATCACGTTGGAAAGGTCATCTGTGACCTTAGTCTTTGCACGTTCGCTTTGGAAACACTGGGTCGGTACTTTCACCTACGTCACGCGTGACCTTTCCAATGTGATTACATAATGCGTGGCGCATTGCAGAGCTAGTGCAAGACAAGCATTTGTGGTTAAAAAGTATATAAATTTAATTTATTTTTATTTTTTTTGAAAATGAACAATCGTTTCACTAGATAAGACCTTATTCCTCGTCTGGGATCATGTAGAGCGCTTTGAAGCTGCATTGAAACTGCAATTTGGACCTTCAACCCGTTGAACCCCAGTGAAGTCCACTATTTAGAGAAAAATCCTGGAATGTTTTCCTCAAAAACCATAATTTCTTTTCAACTGAAGAAAGAAAGACATGAACATCTTGGATGACATGGGGGTGAGTAAATTATCAGGAAATTTTAATTCTGAAGTGAACTAATCCTTTAATTCTGTCTCACTCACCATGGCATAACAGCCGTCATTAGCCAGAATAACAACATCAATTGGCGAAGTGTGATTAGCAACACAAATGCCTCCTCTCTTAGGTCTGTTCTGTCTGGAAAAAAAGAATTAGCATTACACAGACTCATTATATTTACACATTTGATACAGGTGTTCGTCAACTAGGTCCTGGTGGGAGATGCTGCAACTTCACCATTATGGGCAAAAAAGCAGTTTTCTCCACTGACAGCCATTCCAAAGTAGTCATTGTACTTTTACAAAATATAAAAAGCCAAGTAACATAAAAACTACTACATAATATTATAGGTGTCTAGATGTGGTGACATCTACAAGGAGTTCAAATAGAGTGATCAGCCACATGACATTTACAGCTCAGGTGATTGGCTAAAAAATGTCTCTGGAAATGCACATGAAGCAAAGATGGCAGCATCTAGTTTGTGTACATGTGCTGTCTGAACAACAACCATGGAGATGAATGGGATTATTCATCTCAATGCGTGGACGGCATCTGGATGTTCGTTAACAGTGTATCGCTGCAAAGGTTTTTCCAACTTTTTTTTACTTCTAAGCAAAGAACGAAAAAGAACTTTGCCGTGAGTATATCAGGGCATTGAATCACAGTGCAAGTGCTGCTTGCTGGCTGCAGTTCACTTAACGGCCACCGGTGTCGCTAATAACAAGGGTTTCTGAATTCTGCATAAACCCAGTTTAAAGTTCGCATTTTTTCAATTCAGCTATGGCGTCATGCTGTTGCGTTTCAATCTTCTATTGGTCAGACCTCTTCAAGTGATACAAATTCACAGGTCGGAGTTCAACTTTGAAATGCAGCGAAATGAGAAACTTCTTAGCATGAGCTTGCGTTTCCTGTCTCCAGCATTCGTATGCGTATGAATGGAAGTCAATGGAATGAAAAGTGTAGTGTGACCGCCCCTTTAGAAGGCAGCTGCCTATGTAGAAAGGTTTTAGAACAGAGCCACGGTGCCTCTGTACAAGTCTAAACCATATTATTGTTACTTGATTAGACTGGTTGTCATTAAACGAAGCCTTGAACTCACTTGTTGTGGTAGTGAATCGTAGCTGAAAGACCTCTTGCACAGATCCTGTAGCACATGACGTGGACTAGTTCACTCAACCAACCCTTCACTCTGAAACAAAAGATTGTGATGAATATAATTAGGATTAAATAACACTTTAATGGACACACACAGAAAAAGACATAAATGAGCTCAACAGGTGTTTTATGAGTTGCCCATTGTTAAAATGGATAAAGTGAATTTTTTTTATCGTTCTGCATAGACATTTGTCATTTACATGGAAATAAACACATTTCTTTTGATGTAAATTGTTTTATTAACCATTTTTAATAGTATTACTTGGAATAAAACTGTGGTAACATGTGATTAGCCATAACTGTCATCATGTTTATATATCTAAAATTATATGATATATTTGAAAACTAAAAAAAATAGTTTTTTTGTGTGTGTAAATCATTAATATCAATGCAGATTTGATAATGCACTTCTTAGCTGTTGGACCTTTGGATGTCGCAACTGTTTACCCATAATCATTACCCACTCATCAATTGTTTTGTGAGAGAAGTTGATTTGATCTGTTCATCAAGCCCACCGAGAATATACTGCATTAAAGAAATGTGCTTGACTTTGAAAATGTCTTTAAAATGATCCCACATGTTATGATGGATTTAATTGCATCCTGAATTATAGCTTATGATTTGAGTTGAATAATTGAGAAATATTCTTTTAAACTGGTTTTTGGCTAAGTAGTATAGCAAATTTAGACATGTGATCATAAGTTGTGTGGTTAAGAAGCCTAGTGGAGACCAGCACACCATTATCTTATTTTGGATACACCGGTATCCAAAACATAATATAGGCTGGCGGTCATAATATAATGCTGGTCTCTTCAGCATGAAGTGATATCAACTTGATTAAGTGCAATCATGAATAATTAACACATCTGTAAAGCTGATAACATAACCAAAACATTACCTGAAATTAGGGAGGAAACCCACCATTGTTGTGCCAATTACCAACCAGCTCAGCCCTATAGTTGCCAGCGTAATCCTGAGACAATAACAGGAAGACAGATGCATGAAAAAAATGCATGGGAAAAAATACTAATATACTATTAATATATACTGTTCTTTGACACATAATTGATTCAAATTGAATTGAAATTAAATCAAAAAATGACTATTTTCAACAAATATACTGCCAACAAAAGAACAAAGCACTGAATCTAACTAATATACACTACAATTTAAAAGTTTTTTAAATGTTTTTCAAAGAAGTATATTCTGCTCACCAAGGCTGCATTTATTTAATCAAAAATACAGTAAAAACAAAAATATTGTAAAGAAATATTGTGAAATATTATTACAATTTAAAATAACTGTTTTCTATTTTAGTACATTTTAAAATGTAATTTATTCCTGTGATCAAAGATGAATTTTCGGCATCATTACTCCAGTCTTCAGTGTCACATGATCCTTCAGAAATCATTCTAATATGCTGATTTACTGCTTAAGAAACATTTCTTATTATTATCAATGTTGAAAACAGCTGTGCTGCTTAATATAATTTTTTTTCAGGATTCTTTGATGAATAGAAAGTTCAAAAGAACAGCATTTATTTGAAATAATTTTCCTTGCTGAATAAAAGTATTAATTTCTTTGAAAAATCTTACTGACCCCAAACTTTTGAATGTTAAAGGCCCGCTGAAGTGTCTTGGAACGCACAGCATTATTCAATGTGTTGAAGTAATTTCAACTGAAACAGGAAGACAGGGCAGGACATATCAAACAGCTCCTCCCCTTTTTTAAAATAGCCAATAGCGTTTTGCTTATATCACAGCTCGGCCAGAGCCGTTGAGTTGGTAAAACCTCAGTTTCCTTCTAATCTCTAACCATTTCTCCTCCTAATCTCCTCCATTTCGCTTTAAAATATAGCATTCTGTGCCAAATTTAAATGGGTCCGATACATGTTGTGGTCTGCGCCAACTTGCGCATATGATCCGCTCTGTGCTATCGTGTCTCTGGACCGGAGCAGACTGTGTGCGCTGCGGTTCGCATGACACTGACGTGAGACCAGACTTCATTCACATCAATGGAAAGCATATTTACACTGTCTGAATCGTTCCCTATCCCCTATATAGTGCACTATGTGTGAACAAGTGACCAATTTCAGCCGCAGCTTCAGCGTCTATTTATAATGTAGGGGGCGGGACACTTTAGATTCTAAAGAGCATTTGATTGGACAGATCTAATGAGAAGCTGAAGTGCACAGTGATGTCAAGAAAATCCATGATCCATTTTAGCGGAAGTGAGAGACTGCTTGAATGCTTATATCTCCTAAATGCGAATTTTGTCATTGTTTTGGAACACACCAGCTTATTCATAACCTTAAGGCTAACATATTCATACTAAAAGCTAAAAAAACTTACATTTTGATTTCATGGGGACTTTAATGTACTAGGTATAAAGTATTACTGAACTGGTACACTACCGTAGAGGAAGCAATATGCAGTATCTCACAACCACGCCAACCCCCCACAGTACAGTGAGCCTGAGAGAGATGTACTGGAAGTTGTAGTTGGTTCGGGTGAGGAGGTTCCAGGACACCAGCTCCTCTGAGGTGAATCTCTGCGTGACATCGTCTTCCACTATGCTCTCAATGCCTTTCCTGGTGAAGTACAGGACGTCGCTCAGAGTGAAGTCTCCGCGCTCAGCCGACTTTGGCCTGTTCCGACGCAACTCCTCAATCTCCTGCTCCAAAGAGGAATTATCCCGCTGAATTAAACCTGAGTCACACAGACAAACGTCTTGGTTAACATTATAATGACATGCACAGCAAGACTGTATTTATTTGGTTAAAATAACAGTATTATTGTGAATTATTTAAAATAACTGGTTTCAGTTATTCCTGTGATCAAAGCTGAATTTTCAGCATCATTACTCCAGTCTTCAGTGTCACATGATACTTCAGAAATCATTCTAATATGCTGATTTGGTGATCAAGAAACATTTTTTTCTTATTATTATCAATGTCGAAATCAGTTGTGCTGCTAAATACTTTTGTGTTTTATTTAGATGCATAGAAAGGTCAAAAGAACAGCATTTATCTGAAATAGAAATCTTTTGTAACATTATAAATGGCTTTACTGTTTGTGTCCATTCACTTTCCTTATATGGAAAAGAACAATGAGAACATCTCTTTTTTATATTCAAGGGAAGAAATAAAGTCACACGTGTTTGTAGCAGAATGATAGGGAGTTAATGATGACATTTGACTTTTTCCTTTGATGTAAGCACAGCGAACACAGTGCCCATTCTGTGCCATCTTAAGAAACGCATTCAAACACGAGACACTTTATAACCAGGTAATCAGTAACACTATCATCAGCTAAGATGTTGATTAATCAGTGAAGATCAGTGAGGTATTGATAAAGAGCATTTATAAATCTAATGGAAGGTGGAACTGATAAAGGCAGACTAAAGTCCACTATGAATGTGTGAGAGCAAGAGCAACTGTAATCACTGTGTAACATGTGATTGCTTGAGTAGACAGATAAGCTGAGAGCCCAAGAGATCTCAGAGCTCTGCTTGTGTCTTGAGAAAGCATCATCATGCAGCCATCATGCAGCTAAACTAAAAGGCAAAAAGGATATCCACTTTTACAAGAACCTGAGGAATGATATAGAAAAGACAGAAGCTCTGTTTTCATTGAAAGAAAGGCAGAAATACTCAATCCTTATACAATGACAAACAGACTGATATTTAAGTCATTATTCATTTGCATTCAGCTTCAGTGATGTCCTGTCAACAACTTTGACATCGTTGTGAATGACTTTTAAATTTCAGCTTGTTCCTCATACAAAGTTGTTGTCGTATACTTCATTTGAGTTGGAATATAGTCATATGGACCACTTTTATGGTGCTTTTACAGTATTATGTTTTGTTTTGTCCTTTTTGAAGCAAGCTAGACAGCGACTGTCATTGTGTTCCATTGTGTAATATACACTACCGTTCAAAAGTTTGGGGTCAGTAATTAAAAAAAAAATTTTTTTTTGAAAGAATTTAATAAAAAAATAAATAAAATTGGTAAAAGGTGACAATAAAGCCATTTATAATGTTACAAAAGATTTCTATTTCAAATTAATACTGTTTATTTAATATATAATATATATAACCTTCTATTCATCAAAGAATCCTGAAAAGAAATTTAAGTTTCCACAAAATTATTACACAGCACAACTGTTTTTAACATTGATATTAATAAGAAATGTTTTTTTGAGCAGCAAATCAGCATATCAGAATGATTTCTGAAGGACCATGTGTCACTGAAGACTGGAGTAATGATGCTGAAAATTCAGCTTTGATCACAGGAAAAAAATAAATTTTAAATAAAATATACTAAAATAGAAAACAGTTACTTTGAATTGTAATAATATTTCACAATATTAAGAGACTTCTTTCAGAAACACAGGTTTTACGCCGGATGCCCTTCCTGATGCAACCCAGCCTTGAGAGTACTGGGACACACTGCACACACTCCTATAGCCAATTGACATATCCAATTCACCTAAACTATGTCTTTGGACTGTGTGGGAGAAACCGGAGCACCTGGAGGAAACCCACCCGGGGTTAAAATCGGTGTTTAGAAAGACGATAACCCGGGGTTAAAGGATTAGTTCACTTTAAAATGAAAATTACCCCAAGCTTTACTCACCCTCAAGCCATCCTAGGTGTATATGACTTTCTTCTTTCTGATGAACACAATTAAAGTTATATTAATAAATATCCTGAGTTTGAAGCTCAAGAAAGCGCATCCATCCATCATAAACATACTCCACACGGCTCCAGGGGGTTAATAAAGGCCTTCTAAAGCGAATCGTTGCATTTGTGTAAGAAAAATATCCATATTTAACAAGTTATAAAGTAAAATATCTAGCTTCCGCCAGACCGCCTTCCGTATTCAACTTAAGAAGAAAGTGTAACGCCTCTCACAGTTCAAAACGCTTACACTACGTCCTACACCAAGGGTATCCAATTCTGTTCCTGGAGGGCCACTGTCCTGCAAAGTTTAGCTCCAACCCCAATTAAACACACCTGAAACAGCTAATCAAGGTCTCACTAGGCACTTCCAGGCAGGTGTGTTGAGGCAAGTTGGAGCTAAACTCTTCAGGACAGTGGCCCTCCAGGACCAAGTTTGGACACCATTGTCCTACACCTTACGTATTCAACTTACGAAAAAACGTAACTGATGTGACGCCAGTTTTTCGTAATTTGAATACAGAAGGCAGTCTGGCGAAAGCTAGATATTTTAGGACACGTCAGGATATTTATTAATATAACTCAGATTGTGTTCATCAGAAAGAAGAAAGTCATATACACCTAGGATGGCTTGAGGGTGAGTAAATCTTGGGGTAATTTTCATTTTAAAGTGAACTAATCCTTTAAGCCCTTATGTGTGTAAACTCACCATTTGATGCAGAATGTTTCAGTATTTCCTCTGCTCTACTCGCTCTTTGTATTCTGTGTGTTGCCCACTGTAAAAACAAAGAGTAAAGCTTAATACATATTGTGTGATTCCATTTGCTACTGACACTAGGCTTTAAACTTGCATAATGAATCACAATTAAAACCAAAGGGCACTTATCATTGTGATGATACAGCACATTTCAGTTTAAGAAATGTATAATACCATCTGATTATGCCACAGTGTTCACTGGTCAACCAAACGGTTTCATTTCCCCTTGGTGAGTATGTGCAATAGCCTAGTGTCCTGGTAGGACTATCCTAGAGTTTGTCATGCTGTACATCTTAAAGTTTGTCTAAAAATTTTAATTTAAAAAGTTGTGTATAATTAATATATATGCAGTTTTTATAAGCTCATATCAACAGAGAGACTTTGTGCTTTTATTAAACAATTTGTCACTGCAGAACTTTATTTTTAATGCAGGACTATTACAGGACTACCTTTTGAAATGCTAAAGAGTGATTAAAAATGGTGACAAGCACAGAGTCAACATGAATTGAATGGCTTCGTAACCTTTTTACTGTACAAAAAAAAAAAATGTAGGGCATGACTTGATTTTATCTTTTGGCAGCTGATAGGAGGAAAATTGGGTGTTACATTCTAGAATGGAGCCAGAAAGAATGTGAAATAGCTATTTGACTATCAGTACGAATTAACTTACATCAGTGAGAAAAAGGAAAGACGTCTCAGTGGTGGAGGAAGTTACAACATTTTGATTAAGGATTACATGGATGGATTTTTTTTTCCTTTGGAATTATGTGCAGTTGTGCACAATCAATTGTTCGCATTAAGATGTTCCATGTTTTAGGAAAGAAAATAAGGATGGTTTTATGATTTAGTTTTACTGTTAGTAATTTTAGTACTTCAACTTAAACTTATTCCAGTTATTTGCCAAGTCAACATCTCTTTTAAGTTTTCATGTAATATTTACAGTATATTTTATTTCAGCTTTAATTACAATTAACCAAAATTGATTTTAATAGTTAACAATAGCAACACAGGTCTTACGCACCTCTAAGGATTTGATGAGGAGCTTCATGTAGGTCTCTGTGATGCCTAGAGAGATGCCAAACATGGCAGGCAGCATGATCAGGACCACCACGCTGGTGAACCAGACCCTCAGCACAGGGAACACCACAGCCCAAAACCCCTCCATAACCACACGTACTAGACCACTTTCACTGCACTACAACACTGGGGGAAAATGAAATTAAATGCATTTAGAAAACTGTTGAAGCATAGACATTTATGATAATAATAAAACTTGATTGGAACAGACTATTGATGATCTGATACAGCCCTGAAAGTCTTAACAATCTGTATTTCACTTTTAAGCTCAGTCAAGGCAACATGGAGTTTAAGCCATAAAGCAATATAACACTAACAAATCAGTCAGATTAGCTTTTGTTTTCTCAGTGAATTAAGCTCAAACTCACCTGGTTTCATGCAATTACAGCAGCTCTACAGGACAGAAAGAGAATGTTCCTCGCTGTCATATTCCTCCGACCCCTAACATGATGGCGACTGTAACTGTAAGTGTTTAAAAGTCCGTTTGAGGAACTTCTGCAGCCTTTACACAGAGTGATTGGGAAAGAGCAATGCTGGAAGACGTCCTAGACCTGTAAAATGTAGAACAAAGTTCAAAAGCAACAATAGAAAACTGCGCCACCATGAGGAAATGTTGTGTAGTGCATTTATGCACAGAGATGGGTTAAAAACAAAGGTAGTAGACAGGGACACAACCTTTTCTCAACCTCAACAGGTTAGAATATATTAATATATGTTTTAACATGTATGTTTTAATATTTAACATGTAACACATGTATAACATGTGCATTTACATTTAGCAGACACTTTTGAAATCAGCTTACAATAGAGGAATGTAAGCAATTCATCACCAAGCCAACAGTATTTGTAGTCTACAATCTTAAATAATAATAATAATTTTTATTATTAATTAATAATAAATAAATAATAATAGAAGCAATAATAAAGCATATCTGTTTTTCATTTTTCAGAATCCCAAAACTTTATATTTTGAATCCCAAATTTTCAAATGTTCACTGTAAGGGAAAGTCTACATTTTAGGGGATGTAACTAGTCACCTTAAAGCAATAGTTCACCCAAAAATGAATGAAATTAATCACCCTCAAACCATCCTAGGTGTATATGACTTTCTTCTTTCAGCCGAACAGAATCTGAGTCATATTAAATAATATCCTGGCTCTTCCCAACTTTGTAATGGCACTGAATAGTGCCCGAGTTTTTAAAGCTCCAAAAAGCGCATCCATCCATCATAAAAGTAATCCATACGACTCCAGTCCAGTAGGTTAATAAAGGCCGTTTGAAGCTAAGCGATGGGTTTTTGTAAGAAAAATATCCATATTTAAAACTTTATAAACTATAAATCACTGAAAACGGCCGTATGTGCGTTCGGCATGAGACACTTCTGTTACTGCTTGAAATGTCACAACTACTTGGTTGGTTAAATGAATGAATGAAAGAATTCAGTGAATTCCTCAGTTTTTCATGACATTAATGAAGTATATAAGAAATAATGTAGGAAATTAAAGGGTATATAAAGTTAAAACATCTTAGTGCTCTTGATAAAATCTGCTTGCAACAGAGCAATTTTGGCTATACAAGGGTGTGAGAGCATATGTGATCCATATGGATATGAAATCTTCTCTAAAATTAGGCAGTCTTTAATTAAATAACCATATCAAGATGAGACAAGGAACTAGCCCAAAATAGTTTTCTTCCCCGTAAAAGGAAGGGGATTTGCCTTTGGATATTAGTTCTATTTAAGGGGCTGTTCACACAGGGTGCTTTTTCCATTCCATTGCGCTACTTTTCCATTGTTTTTCTATGTAAACACGTGCTAGATGAACATGTATGACGCTGCGCTCATGTCTTGCGTCTTTTGCACCGTCTTGCGCATGACGGCGCTCTAAACGCGGCGCTCAAGTTAAAATCAGTTCAACTTTTAAAAAACACGTCTTGAGACCTTGCGTTTTTTTTCCCACTCCACTGCCCGCATCTTACGTTTTTCAAAGCAAAAAATGCATTCTGTGTAAATGAGCCCTGAGTCAAAATATTACTGAGTGTACCAAAAATTTACAAATTTAAATTTACCTAATGAGCAAAATGTGACTTATCCCGTAGAACAGTACAGCAATGCTAGAAGTTTTTAAACTGTCACGATTCACTCTGGAATATTCTGATTGGTCAAAAGCGCCATCCAGAGGTCAGATATTTCCTAATATTCGCTGTCATCATGGTAACGCGGTATACCGTTCATCCGGACACAACTCAACCAGTCTAGACTTTGCATTTTTTCATCCCACTGCCCTCTTGCGTTTTTATCACAAAAGTGGTCATTCACAAAGAAAATGCGCACGGTGGAAAGGGAAAAAACGCAAGACTATTTTTTTTTAAAAGCTGAACTTTTAACTTGAGCTTTTGCGAGAGACGTCCACGACAAAAAATAGCGAGCTCAGCGGTTAAACACGTCCGCCTAGTGCATGTTTACATAGATAGCTTTATTTATTGCAGTAGCTTTAAAGGATTAGTTCACTTTCAAATGAAATTAGCCCAAGCTTTACTCACCCTCAAGCCATCCTAGGTGTATATGACTTTCTTCTTTCTGATGAACACAACCGAAGATATTTTAATAAATATCCTGACACATCCAAGGGGGTCACTAATGAAGCTGAAGAAAGTGCTTCCATCTACATCCATCCATCATAAACATACTCCACACGGCTCCGGGGGGTTAATAAAGGCCTTCTGAAGCGAAGCGATGCGTTTGTGTAAAAAAATATATCCATATTTAACAAGTTATGAAGTAAAATATCTAGCTTCCGCCAGACCGCCTTACGTATTACGCGGTCGCGTGAGTTACACTTTTTTCGTAAGTTAAATAGGGAAGGCGTAGGACGTAGCGTAAGCTTTTTGAACTTCAAGAGTTACACTTTCTTCGTACGTAGAATACGGAAGGCGGTCTGGCGGAAGCTAGATATTTTACTTCATAACTTATGGATATTTTTTTTACACAAACGCATCGCTTCGCTTCAAAAGGCCTTTATTAACCCACTGGAGCCGTGTGGAGTACACGTTTATGGATGGATGTAGATGGAAGCACTTTCTTCAGCTCATACTAGTGACTCCTGTTCACTGCCATTTTACGTCAGGATATTTATTAATAATTCTCCGACTGTGTTCATCAGAAAGAAGAGAGTCATATACACCTAGGATGGCTTGAGGGTGAGTAAAGCTTGGGCTAATTTTCATTTGAAAGTGAACTAATCCTTTAAGACATAATATACATGTACAATTATAAACAAACTTAAAATCAATATTTCATATCAACGAATTTGGTGTGCAGCCGTGGAGTAAACGGGATTATGTAGCCAGGCCTACAGTCAGCTGGTCATTATCGCAAAATAAACCCCTCAGGAATAATGACCGGCTGACCATACATTTTCCCTTACTTAATACACGTCCCAGATTCTGGGTTGCACCAACATTTTCTTATGGATAAGCAGCTTTTACAGTCTATTTTTGAAAAATAATAAAGTGCCATTTGAGCGTGTAGTACCTCCCTTCGCTCCTGCGGCGCGTAGAGTCCTGAGTTGATCTCCTCTCCTCCTGCGCGTGGAAACAGGAGGAAAGTCAGTCACTGGAATCTCTCCTCCCACTCCACATCATATTCCTTCATTCTCCGTTCACTTTCTTTCTCCGTCTCGCTGACCCCAGAGGTCTCCTGCTTTCACCAGAAACTACCCTCAGGACTGACTTTAACCAGTTCTTCGGCGTCAATGCAGCAGAACGTTTATTTACTGTTTTAATTTTGCGTTGCAGAAACATGCCAAGTAGGGTCAGCGTTGCGATTTTGCGGTTCAATTGTGTTTTCTTTCTGGCTGCGAGCCACGTCAAGAGCTCTGAATCGGACTACCTCTTTCCAGACACAGAACAAGGTTTGTGTTTTCATGCAAAAGAATTATACAAGTGTGTTCAAATATATTTTACTTGCAACTTTTAGACTGTTTTATCTACAGAAGGAGCTGGTAAGTCCCTCTGATATGTCAAGTGTTTCACTGAGGCGAGTGGTCAGCTGCTGCAAAGTCCATGTTTCTGTTTCTGGAGCCCTGAACTTTACACAATCTCATTCTATCTATAAAAGCACATTTAACCCTTTAATGCATGAATGATTCAATTACAAAGTTTTTTTTTTTTTGTTTTTTTTTACTTCAGTATAAACATTCTCAATCTTGTATATGTATTTTGAGAAATTGGAATAAAAGGTAATTGGTCTACAATTTCATGAGTCATTTTGTCTGTTTTATGTTGTCTGACATGAAGAGGACAGATATATGTAATTATGGGAAAGGATCAAAGGTAATTATGGTGGTTTGGATGTAACATAGCTCTCTGAATGGCTTGAATAAATCAGTGCCTGGGTTATATTTCACCCTATCAAAAGGAAACTATCCTCTGGTAGCTCCAGAAATTATTGTCTGTTGTAATATGTACTTAAATGAGTGAACTGTCTTGTTTTCATTCCTAGACCTCTTCATCAAGCAGCACTCTGAGTTTTACGTGGATCATCCTGAAAAAGTGGACAGGGATGGGAAATTCATCTCATACGCTTTATCACATCACTTCACTGACAGGCGACAAAAGAGGGACCTGAATTCAGCGGAGAGGCGGGTGTATTACAAACTCAACTACAAAGGTCGGGAATTCACTCTCAGTCTAACCACCAATGACCACCTACTCTCCAGTGAATATGTGTTGGAGAGACACAACGGGAGTTTAATGGAAAAGTGGCCACAAACATCTGGGAACGGCGCCTGTCACCTTCTTGGCACAGTAATGGATGATAATGTGTCCGGGACTGCCGCCATCAGCACCTGTGAGGGACTGGTGAGAGATGTTTGACTTGTTGTTTAATGTATATCATGCAGTTCATTTCTTGTGCTGGTTGCATAAACTGCATCACTTAGGCTTGTCTTTCTTCAAGGCTGGACCTAACTTTTTAAAGTCAGTTACATAAAAAGGTAGATTGGTCTAATTTGAATCAGAAAAGTAAGACTGATTACCCCTTGACAAATTTCTAGTTTTTTAAAGGAACACTCCACTTTTTTTGAAAATAGGCTCATTTTCCAATTCCCCTAGAGTTAAACAGTTGAGTTTTACCGTTTTCGAATCCATTCAGCCGATCTCCGGGTCATATCATTGCGCCTCCTGCACCCATGGTACGGCAGCAAAGTTCCTTGATTATTACGGTGGAATGAGAGTATAGTTCCTAGCCATATCAGCCTAGAAAATCGCAACTTTTCATTTTCCGTCGGTCTTAGTACACGATGTAACTACAGAAGAGTCAAGTTTTAAATCAGAAAAATATTGAAACTTTTTGGTCATTTTTGAGAGAGATGCTAACGGTCTAATCAGATTCAATGAACTATGCTAAGCTATGCTAAAAGTGCTACCGCCAGACCCGGAGATCGGCTGAATGGATTCGAAAATGGTAAAACTCAACTGTTTTACTCTAGGGGAGTTGGAAAATTAGCCTATTTTCAAAAGAAGTGGAGTGTTCCTTTAAGACACAGTCTTAACATAGTGGCTAAGTTTATGCAACTGGCCAGTGGAGTGAATTTACATACTTGCAGTAGTGTAGATATTGTCATCGGCTGTTAAATTCAACATCAAAATTGACCCTATTATTTTAATAATGGATATTCCTGATCTAATTTTGAACAAAAGAAAGGGGACATATCATGAAAATCTGACTTTTTCCATGTTTAAGTGCTATAATCAGGTCCCTGGTGCATCTACCAACCCAGAAAACGTGAAAAAGGACAACCCAGTAGCTTTGTTTTGGCAAGCCTTTCTCTGCAAGCATGTGAAAAAAAGGAGCCGCTCAGATTTTACTCCCCTTGTGACGTAGGAAGGGGATCTTATTATAATATTACCGCCCCTTAATTTGCATGTTTCCACCCACAGCGCCGTCATTTTGTTTTCGCAAGCGAAAACGGTGTACCAGTTCTAATGCCATGGCAAAAGTTTGAGCAAAGCATGCTGACTGTTCTGTCATTGGCTGCACAGACGAGCACTGAACACTATTTAGAGTCTCTTAGCTTGAACAGCCTGCAAGTTGACCCTGGTGAGCTCGATTGCTAAAAAAGGAGCGTTTCTGTCCGAGTGATATTTTGGAAAAAATATTAGACCATTCACAGCATTTGATTACAATCATAAACGTTAGCCTGGTGTGTATGGCTCTGTTTGGCAAATAGGTACGCTATGTGCATCCATATGGGTTTTGCACAAAAGATTAACATGACGGCACATGCTAGTAGATGAGTTGAATCAACTCCACAGCAACTACATCAATTTATCCACTATCCATTCAGAAACATCCAGTTGTGTTCTAAAAGTTGTAACCTCTTCCTGAGTCTCTCCTCAGTGTCTGACTCCGGTTTGAACAATGTAAGGCTGAACACCGTTACTGACAGTCGTCATTTTGGCTGCGTGAGATTCTCCAGCTTTTTTGTTGTTGAGGAACCGAAGCACGAGCTGTTAAAGCTCCGCCCTCTTCTGGAAAGGGGGCCGGGAGCAGAAGCTCATTTGCATTTAAACTAGGGACAAAAATGACATGTTTTTGCTCACACCCAAATAGGGGCAAATTTGACAAGCTATAATAAATGATCTGTGGGGTATTTTGAGCTGAAACTTCACAGACACATTCTGGAGACACCAGAGACTTATATTATGTCTTGTGAAAGGGGCATTATAGGTTCCCTTTTAAAGAAAGCATTTTTTTTAACAACTCAAGTCAAGTCACCTTTATTCCTATAGCGCTTTAAACAATACAGATTGTTTCAAAGCAGCTTTACAGTGATAAACAGGAAAGTAATGATTCAATGATGCAAACAGAATTCAATTCTGCTGTAAAGCAGCTCTAAAAGGACAATAGTAAACAGTCATTATTCAGTTAAAATCAGTTCAGTGTTGATTCAGTTTGGTTCAATAACTGTGTAAAGTCAATTATGGAATGAGTTAAATTCATCTACGTATAAAGCAGCTCTGGAGAAAAAAGTGACCCAAACTCTCCCTTAAGCCTGACATTACCTGTCGTCATACTCTCAAATTGTCATAGTTTTATAAAATTTTGATTTTTGTTTTCTGTTTTCTTGTCCAGCCTTACATTTTTATTTTAAATATTCCATTTCAATCTGAAATTGGCCACATTATTGAAGTAAAATAGGTTGCTAATGCCATTTCATGTATTTGAAATTAATCTGACTGTTTCATTCAGAGGCCACTAGTAAACATTTTGAATTACTTTATATGTTGAATTTTTTTTATATTTTCAATTTTAATTTTAGTTTAAATTTTAGTAATTTTGTTGTGTGCTTTTGTAATTTTTATCAGTTTAAATATTTCTATTTAGCTTTAATTTATTTGTATTTTAGTAATTTTTAGTACTTAAACATCTATAACATTTCAACATTTTTAATTTTCATTTAAGTTTTTAAGTTTAAGTGTTTCACCTAATATTTATATTTATTTCAATTACCGAAGTTTTAATAGTTTTAGTTAACAATAACCACACTGCTAGTAAAGAGCTCCTATAAACCTGGTGGTCCCAGACTGAACAAATGCCTGTCTGGAGCAACATAGACGGGCCTGTTAGACACTTAACTCTTTGGCCTCTGTTTTGTTTGCAAAAATAAGTCAGTGTTTGGCCCTCGGAGTGACTCTACAAAGAAACAGCAACGTGTGGGCAGTCTGTGTGTTCAGCAGAGTAGATATGAAAGAGTTTATATTTTCCAATAATGACCGTCTGACTGTAAATCATCCCTCTTATTACATTACTACTTACCAAATAGATATACAAATGCACATGAAATATTGCTCTGAGTTTAAATTATTTTATAATCTAGGAAAGAAGAGAGCTTTGCAGGACAGTCAATTATACTATTTAACATTCATTATACAACAATATTTCACTGCAGAATGCTGTCTTTTGACCAATCAGAATTAGCTGTTCCAGAGACCCATGTAATAAGATCCAATAGTAGCCTGTTATTCGAAAGATTCTCATAAAAAGCAGGGAACTTGAGAAGAACTGTAACCAGGTCAGTGTGTCAGCACATAACATGACTCATTCTGACTTGGCAATTGAACAAGAAGTTGCAAACGGGGAAAAGAGGAGATGCAGAGAATCAGTTGTTGGTGAAAGCACAGGAAAGAGTTCTGGACTTGAAAATGAGCTTTGATCTGTTAGGTGCATGCATAATTTGCACAAGTTTGCCTGCAGTACTTGCACTAAATGCTCTCTCTGTCTGTCAGTCACTGCCTGAGCATGCATGCCCCTCCTGTAAGGTCGCGTTTATGTCAGTCAACAGCGCTTCATTCCGTTCTCATGTTATCTTCCCCTCCAAACATTCTCTCTCAGTCTCGGGTGCTATTACACTCACATTCCATTAACTTTTATGCATTCACTCCTCAGAGACTCCGGTGTTTAATGTATGAAAGAGAGAAGCAGAAAATAAGACAGATAGACCTCTGTAAAATTGCTGTTCAGGATGCTGAGATGATGCCTGGTGCTTTTGCTTTTAAAGCGGACAAAGTCAGGATTCTTTGTGACCAAACTAAAATATAATGAGGTGCAAATGGTCAGTACAGAGCGTTTATGCACTACAGCCATGCACAAACGATAAAAAACAATGTGCTAATGTTTTGTGCAATGCGATTGGTGGTGGAGCAGAGGCCAAAAACTACACATGTTCAACACTGCAGAGCTTGTGGAGAGTTTTTTAAGGAACAGTTTAACCAAAAATAAAAATTCTGTCATCATTCTGTAATTTTTGTGTGGAACACAAAAGGAGTTTTTAATTTTTTATTAACATTTTTCCATACAAGGCGAATTTAAAATAATCACCACTAGTGTCACCAAACATGTTTGCAAAAACATTGACTGTGTTAAAGGGGGGGTCTAATGCTATTTCATGCATTCTGACTTATTTACACTGTTAAAGAGTTGGATTCTCATGCTAAACATGGCCAGAATTTCAAAAAACGAGTTGGACGTTTCTGTGCCAAAAATACTCTTCAGATTGCTCACAAACTTTGGACATTTTTTTTCGAGTATGGCCCTTTATTATGTAATAAAGGGCAGAATTCCTTGTATGGGCACTTCTCCCGGAAGAGCGTGCGCGCACACTTCGACCAGAGCGAGAGAGCAAGAGCACGCCCATCAACGCGCTTTGTTCAGCTTTACGGAAGTCGTCGGCAGCCCTGCACAGGACTTGCTCAAGAAAGATTTGTCACTTTGTTTTTAGACCACAAAATCAATGTCACCAAAGAAGTGTGTTTTTGGTTGTGAGGGAAAGATAACCTTGCTTCCCAAAGAACCCAGTGTTAAGTAGAGCTGAGAGATTTGTGCTCACGCATTACATTGATGCACTCTCGATATTTGTTATTAAAATAACCATAGAAACTGATAGTTGCAATCACTTTTTTATTGGTTAAAATGAATGGAGAATATCTCGTGTTTTTCCGTGGCTGCTCAAGCCCTCAGGGTCTGCGCTTATGGTTTTATAAACAAGGCCCAGTTCTACGCTGGATTTACAGCGGAGCGGTCACAGCGATAATGATCCCGGTCATGAGTTGGAACCGCAGGTGGTGAGTAAAACTGCATCAAATGTCTGTTTTGTTGGCAATAGGCGCCTAAGTGCATAATGTAAACAACACGAACGTAGTGAATTCATAAATTCATTATTAATCATTCACTATACACTATATTCATTATAGTGATTCAAAGGTTATCCATGGATAATGCGATGGTGTATTGTGTGTGTTTAAATATATTTGTTTAGCTGACCATTGATAGCTTGCAGACGATCGCTACGCAAAAGCTGCGCGTGCTCGTCACTCTTTAGCTCCGCTCACACGGCACACCTCCAGGCGCTTGGCTGTTTTCGGAAAGACTCGGTACAGCGTATGTATCTTTTATAAATATGATAAAACTACAGACTTTTCAGAGATATGAAGGATGCACTACTACTATAGGTACTCAAGATTAACATGAGATTGGCAGAAATTGTGTGTGATACCCCCCCTTTAAACACTTTTCCAGTCTTTTATTGTTTGTCCAAACAGGTAGTCCCACTCCAAACTCACGCCATTGGTTAAGCCAGAAATTGACATTTCGGACCGCTCAAACAATACACTAGTGTTCAAAAGTTTAATTATAAAGTTTAATCAATTAAAAATTAAAAATTTTTATGTTAATATATTTTAAAATGTAATTTATGCAATGCAAAGCTGAATTTTCAGCATCATTACTCCAGTCTTCAGTGTCACATGATCATTCAGAAATCATTCTAATATTTGCTGCTCAAGAAACATTACTTATTATTATCAATGTTGAAAACAGTTAATATTTTTGTGGAAACCAGATTTAAAAAAAAAAAAAAAAAAAAAAAAAAATTATGATTCTTTGATGAATATAAAGTTCAAAAGAACAGCATTTATTTGAAATAGAAATCTTTTGTAACATCATAAATGTCTTTACTGTCACTTTTGACTAATTTAATTGGTCCTTGCTGAATAAAAAAATCGTACTGACTTTTGAACAGTAGTGTATCTTGAAAGCACCAGAGCCACAGTGTTTATAATTATAGTCATCTCACACATTAATCTAGGATGGGACAAAGTATTTTAGTAATGTGGTGTATTTCATTTGCACGATAAACTGAACTTTAGACTGTTTACTGTTTGGTTTATGGTCCTTGTGAAAAACTCAAAGCACTGAACTCTTTTTTCCCCCCAATTTTTATTTCAAACCAGAGCAGTTACAGATAAACAAAACTACCCGTCACCGACCCGCTCTGCAGTAGTCATCAGATCCATACATGCTTCCTGCCCTCCAGAGGACGTATGGCTGGTTTTGAAGTACTCTACTATAGTTTGAAGTCCTTTACATAAGATGGAAGTCCTGTATAGTATCCTGTTTGAAGTCCTACCAAAACCTGCAGGAACTCTGGAAGCCGAACAACACACACATGGCTTCTGTATTTAGCAGTTCAGCTTTTGTTTTCACAATGCCCCCTGACACCAAAGCTCACGTTTCTGCTGTGAGGAGCAGATGAGGAGAGAGAAAGAGAAGACTGGCCCACAAAAAACAGAGATGGAATTAAATGTCTTATGGGCTTGTGTAAACTACTTTGCAGTAAAATGACACAGCAATTGTATTGTATTTTGTGTGTGTGTGTGCGTGTGTATCTATCTATCTATCTATCTATCTATATATATATATATATATATATATGTGTGTGTTCTTGTATACATGGTTTATGAGGACACAAATGTGTATAATGACATGGGTATTACAACGTAAACATGGTTTATGAGGTCCTCGTAAACCAAATGGCTTAAAAAACATACTAAACTGTGTTTTTTTGAAATTCAAAAAATGCAGACAGTTTTCTGGGATGGGTAGGTTTAGGGGTAGGGGTAGTATAGGGTGATAGAATATACAGTTTGTACAGTATAAAAACCATTACGTCTATGGAGAGTCCCCGTAAACCACATATACAAGTGTGTGTGTGTGTGTGTTTGTATACACACACAAACATACTCGTATGCTCATACACATATCGTGGTATTTTGTCAGTACTAGGGTGCAGTTATAGCATCAGATGATACCACAGTACTTTAAAGGGGACCTATTATGCCCGTTTTCACAAGATGTAATATAAGTCTCTGGTGTCCCCAGAATGTGTCTGAAGTTTCAGCTCAAAATACCCACAGATCATTTATTATAGCTTGTCAAATTTGACCCTATTTGGGTGTGAGCAAAAACACACCGTTTTTATGTGTGTCCCTTTAAATGAAAATGAGCTTCTGCTCCCGGCCCAATTTCCAAAAGAGGGCGGAGCTTTAACAGCTCTTGCTTCTGTTGCTCAACAACAACAAAGCTGGAGAATCTCACGCAGCCAAAATGAGGATTGTCAGTAACGGTGTTCAGGCTTACATTGTTCAAACCGGAGTCGGACACTGATGGAGAGACTCAGGAAGAAGTTACAACTTTTAGAATGAATCTGGACGTTTCTGAATGGATAGTGGATAAATTTATGTAGTTGCTGTGGAGTTGATTCAACTCATCGACTAGCATGTGCCGTCATGTTAATCTTTTGTGCAAATCCAGCGTTGAATTGACCCTCGTTTGTGAAGCAGTCCGGTGTAAAATGACGGCATGTCAACAACAACTCTTCCTCTTCTCTAAAGCAGCCAAACATGGCCTCACCCCTTTGTTGCGTGTTCTCGGGGGCAGGGTTTATGTAAATGTTGGGGTTAGTGATGTCACCAATCCGGGAAGAAGCTCGTTGTAGTCCCTACCAACCGTTTGTTGTAGTCCTTAAAATGTGATATCTGTAAAAGAAAATAAATCCCTTTGCATTGAACTTTGAGCATCGTAACTTTGCAGATGTTGTTTATGCTCAAACAGCAACATTACACACTAACTAAAGTGAAAAAAGTGAAATCATAATCAAGGACCCCTTTAAATATTGGTACTGAATGATTTCCATATTCATATACTATAGTAACAATATACTTCAAAGAATATTGTAGTATTATACTGTATCATCATAGTATAATACTACTGTATCATATGATAGTTTTACTGTATCAATTATACTGTATCTTTTTTACTTTTGTAGCATGAAGATTTAAAATAGTGATTTGTTTTGACTATAGAACCGTTTCTTATAGGACTCTTGACTATAAGAAACTTGTATTGCTGTGTATATATACACAAATGAGACACTATCTTGTTGACATACACAGGGTTTTTCCTGGGTCAAAAATGGTCTTCGGTGGTGGCTGACAGACATGGTGATCCACACAAACAGTAAAACGTACCCTACCCACGTGATCTGCGAGTCCAATACTGACAATAAATTACCTGCCACTCTTACTGTAATCCTTTCTCGTCCTCTTTGCAAAAAGAAATCTGCGATTTCATAGCTTTGTAAGAGAAGATGCTTCTTTGCTAGACCTAAAAATTATTTTGGTATATATAATAATAATAATCAGTATTTAAAAAGTAGCATTAAACAGTTAATTTAACTAACAGTCTAATTTTCTACCATATACAATTGAATGCACCTAGCTAACAACTTTGTTCTGGTTTCACCTCACTCCAGTCTAAACTAACTGATTTTATAGGTAATTTACTACACATTGTCAAATAAATAATCTGAAAATACTGTGGATTATTAAGGCTAAATCTTACTAACCACTCTTGGGGTAAGCACACTTACAGTGGGGATCGAAAGTTTGGGAACTCCTTTCAGAATCTGTGAAAATGTGAAAATTTTTAACAAAACAAGAGAGATCATACAAAATGCATGTTATTTTTTGTTTAGTACTGTCCTGGGTAAGATATTTTACATAAAAGATGTTTACATATAGTCCACAAGACAAAAAAATATCTGAATATAATAAAATAACCCCGTTCAAAAGTTTGGGAACCCTTGGATCTTAATACTGTGTGTGGTTACCTGGATGATCCATGACTGTTTTTATGTTTTGTGATGGTTGTTCATGAGTCTCTCGTTTGTTCTGAGCAGTTAAACTGAGCTCTGTTCTTCAGAAAAATCCTCCAGATCCTGCAAATTCTTCAGTTTTCCAGCATCTTTTGCATATTTGATTTTGAGATCCATCTTTTCACACTGAGGACAACTGAGGGACTCAAACACAACTGTTAAAAAAGGTTTAAACGTTCACTGATGCTCCAGAAGGAAACACGATGCAATAAGATCTGGGGGGTGAAAACTTTTGAACAGGATGAAGATGTCCACATTTTTCTTATTTTGTTGAAATATAATTTTTTTTCATTTAGTACTGCCCATCGGAAGCAACAGAAGATACTTGCATGTTTCCCAGAAGAAAAATTAAGTACAATTTACCTTGATCTTCAAATTCAAAAAGTTTTTACCCCCTGGCTCTTAATGCATCGTGTTTTTTTCTGGAGCATCAGTGAACGTTTAAACCTTTTTTAACAGTTGTGTTTGAGTCCCTCAGTTGTCCTCAGTGTGAAAAGATGGATCTCAAAATCATACATTCACTGCTGGAAAGGGTTCAAATATGCAAAAGATGCTGGAAAACTGAAGAATTTGCAGGATCTGGAGGATTTTTCTGAAGAACAGAGCTCAGTTTAACTGCTCAGAACAAACGAGAGACTCATGAACAACCATCACAAAACATAAAAACAGTCATGGATCATCCAGGTAACCACACACAGTATTAAGATCCAAGGGTTCCCAAACTTTTGAACGGGGTTATTTTAATAAATTCAGCTATTTTTTTGTCTTGTGGACTATATGTAAACATCTTTTATGTAAAATATCTTACTCAGGACAGTACTAAACAAAAAATAACAAGCATTTTGTATGATCTCTCTTGTTTTGTTAAAAATTTTCACATTTTCACAGATTCTGAAAGGGGTTCCCAAACTTTCGATCCCCACTGTATGTTCTCATTTCAGAGTTGTTCTGAGTAAATGATTTGTTATACACCGATTCAGACAGTGGTGTCTAGTGAGTTCAGTGTTGGACAGATTAGTTGTTTTAACCATTCATTAAAATGAATCGGTTCAAATGAGTCATTAGGTCACGAATCGGACATTAGCGGACGTGGACGCGTTGTGCGCGAATCGCGGCTGTTATTAGGAGATCGCAAAAGATTTGGCAACACAGAAAACACTTTATCACTGTATAGCAGTGTTAATTTCGTTGACGAATAATTTTCGTCATAATTTTCGTCAACGACATTTTTTCACGGACGAAAACGAGAACGATGACTAAATAAAAATGTGTTTTGAATGACTAAAACTACGACTAAAATCTACTCTAATTTTCGTCAACGAATAAAAACGAGACGAAAATGAAAGAGAGGGATGATTTGGAAAGATATCCAGTCAGGACTGCTGTCCTGTGCGGAAGATGCGCACATTTGAAATGTTAACGTGCTGATCTAACCGCGGGAAACGCGGCGCTGTTGCGCACTCTACAGGCTCGCGCAGCAGCACTTCAGACTGCTTCGCAATTAATGAATAGCGCACATTTATGCCAAGCGATTGCTTATAAGCTAATGTTGATGAATTATGACAATGTTTACTACACGATGTTTATATGGTAGTATGTTTTAGACGGTTGTAAGAATGCATATTTTATCACCCTCATGAGCAGCCTGCTACAGTGCAGACTGCAGACATTTCAGAATAAAAGTCACGGTGTATTTCGGGATGGTTTATAATTATTAATTTTTTCCTGGTCATTATTGTTATTTTCTTTACACAGTAAACTGTATTTAATTTAATTTCTATTTAATTCATAGTAAACTACTGTATCTTCTGTCACAGGAAGGAAAGACTAAGAACATTATTTGACACATTATTCAATATATTTTACAAGTATAAGGGTTATTATAGTTAACTAAACCTAAAACCAAAGAAATCTTCATTACTTGAAATAAACGTTAACTGAAATAAAAAAATAAATATATAAAAAATGTAAACTAATTTTATTTCATCTAGTTTCTAAGCTTTAGCTTAACTTGAGGTATTAAAATAACAAACAGAAATAAAAACTTATAGACATTTAAAAGCAAAAACTAAAAGACAAGCACACAAAAAATTACTAAAACTTTTAACTAAAATTACAATGAAAGCAGAAAAACTAAAAATCAAATCTAATAAAAATTTTAAACGAAAACTATAGTACCTCAATGATAAGTGTGTCAATCCCTGAAAAGAACTGAATTTTGCTCTTTCGTGTCTTTTTGCACTTGAATGGTCAAAAAATGTCCGCTTTGGCGAGCAAAGTACAGTTGGGTGAACATAAACAGTTTGGGGAATATCAGATGTACCTATATCAGTGTATAGGATCTGTGTATTATTAGAGAAATGCTTAATGCATTACAATTTAACTAAATTAGATTTTAGTCGACTAAAATCTAATTTAGATAAATTGTAATGCATTAAGCATTTCTCTAACAATACACAGATCCTATACTAAAATCTTATGATATTTAGTCAACTAAAACTAGACTAAAACTAAAACAATTTCCGATGACTAAAATATGACTAAAACTAAAAGGCATTTTAGTCAAAAGACTATGACATGCCTGTCAGAGAAGATGAGGTAATGTTCTTTTGAGCACTGTTCACACCCAGTGATTATTCAGGAAAAAAAATTCTCTGAATGTGCCACGTGAAACATGGATTCGGTCTTCTGAACTTTTAGCATCGTGCCAGTTGATTTAGATTAATATGTGCGAGGGAGAGAGAGAGCAAAGACAGTGCTTAGTTTGAAGACAGAGAGAGTTTGCGCCGCCAAAAAATTTTCAATGTAGGAAAAACCCTGCATACAGTAAGAGTATAGCAGCTCAGATTATTTGGTTTTGGAAGTATTCAATGAGAAATGTTTGAGTTCGTATTGAGATCTCTGGTTTTTGATGTCAGACTTTGGTATCTTGGCAAATCTAAGCACAGTTTGAGATCTCTTCTGAAACTTGAGGAGACACATGAGATTACTGGGTTCTTTTCTCAGGAGAAAAATCTGAGAAGCAGGAGACATAAACAAATCTATGTGTCCATTTTTGTCTAGGGTAAGCAATTGAGACACTAAACAGATCTCAGTTGTGATTTTTCCTTCATTTGAGGAGCTATGTAAGAATGCTTTTAGAGTCTCACGCCATACCTATACAACACAGTTGTGAGTGTTGCAGTGGTTAGTATTGTTTAGACTCTGTGGATGATCGACATGGCTGAGTCAATATTATGACTGTGTCTCCGGCCCCCTGGAGAATTCATGGTGTATTCCTCTGTCTTTCCACAAATCCTGGTATCTGTTTTGCATTACGCACAGCCCAGTTTCGAAACATTTGGAATGTTTTTCTGGTCACAGTTTATTTAGTTTGTACTGAACACACACACATGCATACACACCTGTTTTTGGCCTGTGGGACTGATTCATTCAGCATGGCGGTGAATGAGTGCATGAGTTCAGTGAAGCAGCTGGGATTTCACTGCAGTTCCAAGAATGAATGGCGATAAGATGTGAGTTTAGCAGTTGGGATTATGAGTTTGTTCAAAACTCTATCCTTAAAGGGATAGTTTACCCAAAAATGAAAATTCTGTCATTCAGTTTTGAACAAACTCATAATCCCAACTGCTAAACTCACATTTTAAGGGTCAGATCATGTTGCATGTTCACTTTTTACAATGTTCTTAAAGTGTGTTTCTCTGTATGTCTTGGACTCTGAACACTTCAACCTGTGAGATTTAATTTGGCAAAAAACATCTCTGAAACGTGCCATTTTTCTCTTAGGTGTAAATAGGATTGAATTCATTTTAACTCTCATGTCAAAGTGCATGGATGTGTGACATTTAACGAATGCATTGAATGTGTTATAATGTGATTGTTTTGTGTTTTAGCATGTGCACGTGACACGTTTGAGCACACCGGGTGGGTAATCTTACTAAAGCCCCCGCAGTGTGGAAAAAATGCCAGGACTGGCAAGAACTTGCAAGGGAAATTAACAAACAGAGCGAGTGTGACAGGGAAAATACCTTCCCTGCATTCAGTGGAATTCCAACAGATCTAAATAATGAGGCCTGACACCTGAAGTGTCATTACAGTACAAACTATCAAGTCAAATGTTTACTTTCACTTTAGACATAATCAACTGTGTCATAACCAACTTTGTGCGTATTTGACAGTATTAGAGCAACTGGACTCTAAAGATAACTTAGTAGCTAATCAGGCGCTGTTTGACAGGCTTTTAGTGCCTGTGCACTTCGCGTGAACGCGCTCTGAAAAACGCATGTCAGAACAGCGCATCAGCATGCGAAAGAAAAGTTTAACCGGCAAGGCACATGAAATAATGAACTTTTGTGGATTGAAGTGTCCCGTGAATATTACTCTCTACCGCTGCGTTAAAATGTGAATGTAAGTCACGTTGAACAGTATGCTGAGATGGAGGCGCTGGAACTGCAACTGATAGAAAGCACTGTAGCACGATACTACGATATTTCTTCATAAGCAGATCGTGGAGACATTTTAATCGTCCACGATCAAAAATCGTTATATCGCACACCCCTAGGCTAGGGTCAGTGTCACTACTGGTAGCATGAGGCGATACCTGGACCCTACAGAGGTTGCACAGGCAGTCCAACTCCTCCAGGATGGCACATCAATACGTGCCATTGCCAGAAGGTTTGCTGTTTCTCCCAGCACAGTCTCAAGAGCATGGAGGAGATTCCAGGAGACAGGCAGTTACTCTAGGAGAGCTGGACAGGGCCATAGAAGGTCCTTAACCCATCAGCAGGACCGGTATCTGCTCCTTTGTGCAAGGAGGAACAGTATGAGCACTGCCAGAGCTCTACAAAATGACCTCCAGCAGGCCACTGGTGTGAATGTCTCTGACCAAACAATCATAAACAGACTTCATGAGGGTGGCATGAGGGCCCGACATCCTCTAGTGGGCCCTGTGTTCACTGCCCGGCATTGTGTAGCTCGATTGGCATTTGCCATTGAACACCAGAATGGGCAGGTCCGCCACTGGCGCCCTGTGCTTTTCACAGATGAGAGCAGGTTCACCCTGAGCACGTGACAGACGTGAAAGGGTCTGGAGAAGCCGTGGAGAATGTTATGCTGCCTGTAACATGTTCAGCATGACCGGTTTAGTGGTGGGTCAGTGATGGTCTGTGGAGGCATATCCATGAAGGCACGCACAGACCTCTACAGGCTAGACAATGGCACCCTGACTGCCATTAGGTATCGGGATGAAATCCTTGGACCCATTGTCAGACCCTACGCTGGTGCAGGGGGTCCTGGGTTCCTCCTGGTGCACGACAATGCCCGGCCTCATGTGGCGAGAGTATGCAAGCAGTTCCTGGAGGATGAAGGAATTGATACCATTGAATGGCCTCCACACTCGCCTGACCTAAATCCAATAGAACACCTCTGGGACATTATGTTTCGGTCCATCCGACGCCTCCAGATTTCACCTCAGACTGTCCAGGAGCTCAGTGATGCCCTGGTCCAGATCTGGGAGGAAATACCCCAGGACACCATCCATCCGAGTACCATTTTGAGTTGCTGCAATGAAATTTCAGCAAAATGGACTTGCCTGCTGCATCATTTTTTCACTTTGATTTTCGGGGTGTCTTTGAATTCATTCCTCTGTAGGTTGATAATTTTCATTTCCATCAAACGATGTGGCATCCTTTCGTTCCTAACACATTACCCAGTCCATAGATATCCAGCATGATATTTTTCCCCATTGAGATCTGTGTTTTCAAAGTGTTCCTTTAATTTTTTTGTGCAGTGTACATTATATAAAATATATTATATATAAAATGTAATTTATTCCTGTGATGCAAAGCTGAATTTTTAGCATTGTTACTTCAGTCTTCAGTGTCACATGATCCTTCAGAAATCATTCTATGCTGATTAAAACATTTCTAATTATTATCAATGTTGAAAATAATTGTGCTGCTTAATTTTTTGAAATTTGAAATTTTAAAAAAGACTGACTTTTTTTCTCGCAATTGCAAGTTTATGTTTCACAATTCTGAGAAAAAAAAGTCAGAATTGTGAAGATAAAAAGTTGTAATTTTTATTTTTTATTTAGTGGCAGAAACAAGCTTCCATAATTAAAAGTATTTAAAAAATTGTACTGCCCCCAAACGTTTAAACGGTAGTGTAAATGACATCTGTTATGATTTATGACTAACTGTCTTGATTTTTTTTACTTATAGAGAGGGCTGTTAAATTTACCAGAGGGGCCGTTATTGATCGAGCCGGTCCGTGGCCACACCCCAAATGTCACTCATCCACGACACCCGCATGTGATCTACCGGAGTTTAACCTGGAGTGGCCTCAGGCGGCGACGCAGCACAGATGCGCACAGCGTTCACTATAGTCCTTGTGGGGTCAAAGGTCAGATAATAAAGAAATTATGTCAGATGCATAATCTTTAGATGGTATTAAAAGGATACTTTGGGAAACTACATTTTTTAATCACTGTAAGCTGTGATGCATGAGCAGAATTTGTGTGTGTTTGTGCAGATGGTTCCAAGTATTCCCAACAGGTGGAGCAAGAGAGAGAGCGCTGGGAGCAGGAACAGCAGGGTGGGGATCATAATCACGATCCAAATCAGGAATGGAGTCAAGAGTGGGAACGACCTCGGAGGATCTCCCCTCGCTCCATCAGCAAAGAGCGCTGGGTGGAGACCATGGTGGTGGGCGACTCCAAACTCGTGGACTACCACGGAAGTGGAAACGTTGAGTCCTACATCTTTACCATCATGAACATGGTAAGTGATTCGGTTTGAACTAAGACTTTCATTGTATAGAGAAGAGTAGCTTGGTGAACTGTTACTTCGATTGCAGCTCTGACTTTCTTATGTAAATATTTTGTTTTACTTTCTTGTAGGTGGCAGGAATTTTTCACGATGCCAGCATCGGTAATGCAATCCATATCGTATTGGTCCGGCTCATTCTGCTACAGAGAGAGGAAGTACATATGAATTTATTTTGATATTTATAGATTTATTTTGCCAAACTGATTTATGCTGGTTAGTGCTGGTTAAACAGACATCAGTGCTTAAGAAGTCTGAAAATAAGCACAAAATAACATTTGCTGTTTTTAGCAGTATTACTGGGCACCATATAAATAAAATTAGTTTGGACTTTTGTGTGCTTTCAGAAAGGGCTGAAGATCATTCACCACGCTGATACGACTCTCACCAGCTTCTGTACCTGGCAGAAAAACCTCAATCCTCAAAGTGACACTCATCCTGCACACCATGATGTCGCTATACTCATCACACGGTAAAAACACAACGGCCCGTATATGCACACATGCACAATACATACATATATTTTAATATCTTTTATATTTAAATATTTTTTTTATTTATTATCTTTTATATTTTTTATATCTTATATATTTAATTTTTTTATTTAGGTTTTTATTGCAGTAATTTCAGCATTTCTTTACAGTTGGATGGTACCTGAAATCTCAGACAGTAAAGACAAAAAACTAACTGAATACATTAGTAAAAAAACAATTACATAAATAATAATAGTAATAAATAAAAGATGCTTTTACAATAGTATAATAAAGACGATAAAGTCATCAGTTGTGGTAACAATGCTATAAAAATAAAAGCTAATTCAAAATATTAATAAAATATATAATGGTATATAAATAATATCAATTTTAGTTAATTTTAGCAAAATTTCACATTTTCATTTAGTTTTTGATTTAATATTTATATTTTATTTTATTTCAGCTTTATTTCATTTAATGAAATAATTTCTGAAGGATCATGTGACTAAAGACTGGAGTAATGATGCTAAAAATTAAGCTTGGATCAAAAGAATAAATTACATTTTAAAATATTAAAATGGAAAAGTTATTTAAAATCATTTTAAATAAAATAATAATTTAATAATTTTTACTGTATTTTATTTTATTTTTGTTCAGATAAATGCGGCCTTGGTTTCAAAAACAATACTTTTTTTTTTCTTCTCAATATATACCATATATTCACACACACGTGTATATATATATATATATATATATATATATATATATATATATATGAAATTAAAAATACATAAGATACATATATAAATATATACATATGAACAGTATATATTCATAGATTAATTCTTATACCTGTAAAATATATTGCCAGTTGTCAGTATCTAAATGATCCAAATAATATCTAAATATCTTTATCTAAATTAACTGGATTTATTCAAGTCCATGAAATTATTTAATATTGCTAAATAGACCTAAATACATTGGAATGCACCACTGAAACAATTGCACATATGCAGCTACCTATAGTAAAGGACTTAATAATACTATTACAAGGGGATAAAGTGCTGTCAAACACACACATGAACTCGTTCACTCTCGTTTATTATCATAAATGTCAGTTTCTAGTTACAGTAATGGGGCTGTCTGCCTCTGAGGATTTAACATCCCCTAAACGCTCTCTTTTCAACCCAGAGCTCCACAGATTGAATGACCTCATCATGTTCTGATCCAAGGCTTTGAGATTCTCCAGAGCTGAACACAGTTTTGCATAAATGGCAAAGAATTCAACCCATGGCCATAACTCTTCTTCAGCAGTTTTACCCCTGCAGCACAACTTTAGTAGCCTATAAAATGAATGTTGTGCTCTTTTGTGTCTGACCTGATGTGATCTCTCTTCTCAGGAAGGATATCTGCGCAGGCATGAATCAGCCGTGTGAGACGCTAGGCTTGTCTCACCTGTCAGGCATGTGCCAGCCGCATCGCTCCTGCAATATCAACGAGGACTCAGGGCTACCGGTCGCTTTCACCATCGCTCATGAGCTTGGACACAGGTACGTTTGTATGAAATGGTGTCATTGGTGCGTGAATATGGCATTTATTTTTCATCTATCATCTGGAAAGGTCACTGAATATGAACTGTAAAGAAATAATTTTTTTCCCTGGAATGGAAAATACGCAAAAATACAGAGAATATTTTGTGTGTACAATCTACAAATCAGCCACGATGTAAAAAAAAAAAAAAGTGCACAGCAATAAAGGGATGACACTCTAAAATATCAAGAGTGCAAAATAGACACATTTCACCCCCCCATCCCCCCAAAACACATATATGAACTGGTGTGACTGTAACACAAAGCAAGTTTTTGCAAATGCGTGAAATAAAATCAATAATTTAGCCACAATGCAGTAAAAACACAGACACCAAGAAAGGGGTTACACTCTAAAACATAGAGAGTATAAAACAGACACACCCACTCAAACACACACTCACAGACTCACACACAACACACTATTATACACACACAAATGAACAATATGGCAAAAGACACACAAATGAACAATATGGCCAGAAGACTCAAATTAGAGGTTGAAATCAGGTCGATTAACCTCTGATTAAGCATTTGTTTTCATTTTTGTTACATTTTGCATTTTGATGTTATGCATAACAAAATGTCTTTCTCTGTGTTCAGGTTTGACTGTAGTAAAATTAATGCAAAAACTGACATTTCAAACCAATATTTCAACAACAAAAAAAAAAAACTAAACCTTTACAAAAGGTTGTCTTTGAGGATGTCTAAATATATATATCCAAATCCACAACCTAATAAAAGTATGTATTTATATCCAGGGCTTGACATTTCAGCTGTGGCAGGTAAGACAGCCACTCCCACTAGCCACTTTAGCGGGTTGAATATAATTTCAGCCTACAGCCTAATCAAAGGTAGCCAAGCTCGTCGTAGCACAAAATTACAATCCAATCACAATTCGTTATCGATTAACTTGCAGTTAGTGAAGGCGGGATAGGCGGAATCATGCTGAATGACACACAACAGAAGCACTCTCTCTCTGTCGCGCGCGCGATCAGATCTCCTTGCGCCTGAATAGTCAAATACACGCACACACAGATGTCAAAACGTCCATCGTGTGGAGTATCTCGCGTGAATACAGTCGGTTATGGCTTAAGTGGACATAACAGGTGGGTAAAAACTGGATATGTGTCAGTATATTACGTCCATGCATTCAGCAGCCCAATTAAATACCTGTCTGTCATTAATGTTAATCAAACAACAAAAAATGTTAAATAAATGTTAAATAAACCTACTGTATCTGAAAAAAGAGTTTAGGCTATTTAATTTACTATTGTATTTGTAATTTGCTAATTTGCTTCTTTGTTCTTTTTATATAGCCTAACAAAAATAACTTATAAAATTATAAAATTTACCATATTATGGTCATATCACCCACCCCTTGCCCACCCGTACATACCATGTAGGCCTAGTGTTGATTTAGGTGGTCAATCTGCATTTGAAGGGTTTTAAATCTAGCTAATCAAGTAAAATGAGTCAAAATCAAGTAATTTTAGCATGCCAAAGTCAACTTTAATCATATAAAATGTAATTTCCCAACAGCAAAATTGTGGCCAGTGAAAATGCTGAGTGGCTAGTAACTTTGGAAAAACCACTAGCCACAGTGGCTGGTGAGCAAAAAAGTTAATGTCAAGCCCTGTTTATATCTAAAAAAATAAGTATTTATGTCTAAAAACAACTAGTTTAATTGTTTTTAATTGAAAAGTAATAGAAATATTATATTTTTTTGTATTATTTTTAATTAGAAAAAAAACGTAATTATTGCATAAATATTAACTAATTATAATATAATAAATGCATGCAAATTTAGTGCATCTTTATAAAATAAAATTGTTTTACATTGCACATCAAAAGTGTTATATCAAATAATGTGACTAAATTAAAATACATTTCTGCATGGTGCATGTCGCTATTCATTCAAGCATGTTATTCCAAAGAAAATAAAGTTTTATTTTCATAATCTTTCATCAGAATATTATAACTTGCTTAGCCTCTGAAATTACTTTTCTTTTCAACTGATGTCACAAAACTTTTCACAATCCAAACAATTCCTGATCCAATGAATTCCTCTCTATATTTTTTTTCCTTGAAATACAATGCCGTTCAAAAGTTTGGGGTTGTATTTTTTTTTTAAGAAATTAAAACATATATTTATCAAAGACACATTAAATAGATCAAAAGTGACAGTAAAGGCATTTGTGATGTTACAAATAATTTCTATTTAAAATAAATTCTGTTCTTTTGAACCTTCTATTCATCAAAGTATCCTGAAAAAAAATTATATTTTCCACAAAAATATTGAGCAGCACAACTGTTTTCGACATTAATATAAATAATAAAAAAAAATATTTCTTGAGCAGCAAATCATCATATTAGAATGATTTCTGAAGGATCATGTGACCTGAAGAGCAGATTAAAGATGCTGAAATATAGCTTATCATCACAGGAATAAATTACATTTTAAAACATATTCAAATAGAAATTGGTTAACAGTTAATTTGCAATAATATTTCACAGTAATACTGTCTTTACTGTGTTTTTGATCAAATATATGCAGCCTTGGTGAGCAGAAGAGACTTATTTAAAAAACATTAAAAAATCTTACCAACCCCAAAACTTTGAACGGCAGTTTGAAATGAAATTTTGGAAGATAATTTGAAAGGAAAAAAGGTGTTGAGTGACTTAAGGAGTGATTCACCTTGTTTTGTGTTGTAGTTTCGGAATCCATCATGACGGTCAAGGGAATGACTGTGAGTTAGTGGGGAGACATCCCTTCATCATGTCCCGCCAGCTCCACTACGACTCCTCTCCTCTCACCTGGTCCTCCTGCAGCAAGGAGTACATAACACACTTTCTCGAGTGAGAACACGCACTCATGTACAGGAACATGTAATTGCATGCTTTATATCTTACGTCTTGCCACTAATTTTTGAATATTCCAGACTATGATCTTCATTCACAAAGCTCTGTTATCTTCCTTTCACCTGCTCAGTCGAGGTTGGGGTTTCTGTCTGGATGACCGTCCATCTAAGAGGGACCTCAGCACCCCGGTGGCGGCACCTGGAGTGCGATACACCCCCCAGCACCAGTGCCAGCTGCAGTACGGACCCAACGCCACCTTCTGCTCAGAAGTGGATGTAAGGAGTGCATTGTTCAAAAAACAAGATAAATAGAAAGGGCAAGATCCAGGTTCAAATCAAGTTAAATATCTAAATAAATAAATAATCATTCACTGCAAACTATATTATCACCCAACTCTTTATATAAAGTTGAATATATAAGTATGTCCAACTTTATCCACAAACATACAGTATACTCACGTAGGGCGATAGATGCTATATAGCAAGTCTCAACTGCTTGATTGCCTGTATCGTTGCAAAATGTAAACTATCACTGCGTCCGAATATGCTTACTTCCATATTATATAGTATAGTATGTGAGCGTAGTATTATGTCCAAATTCATAGTATTCATAAAACAGTAGGCGAAAAGTACCCGGTTGACCTACTACTTCCGGTGAGATTTTGAAGTGTGCATTCGATGGGCACTTTAATATCCCATGAGGCCACGGGTGAGGAGTTGTGAATGGAAGTGAAGCAACGTCACATGACAATGACAACATGGCGGGTGTAGTATGTCCGAATTTCAATCATACTACACACATTCATACTATATAGTATGTACTTTTTTAACGGTTGCGAAGTTTCAAACCAAATCCAACTTTTTTTCAGACGCAGCAATTATTATCGCCTAGCTCTAATCTGCTAAATGCAACCATAAGGCATGAAAATCTTAAGATATTATAAACATTAACATTGTGATTTTCTCTAAAGCAGCTTTGAAACAATGTGTATTGTGAAAAGTGCTACATACACTTAAAAAATTGCCACATTTTTTAAAAAAGAGGGTTATCTACCCATGCAAAAGTCACCACCATGATGATAACATGTTCTGGGTGGATGCCAGGGCGCTGCAATGCGGATGCTAGGTGGATTTTAGTGGATTGCTATGCAGTTTCAGAGCGAGTGTTCCTGGTGGTTGTTTATTGCCTCTATTTAAAGGAGTCTACTCTATGCCCAAGTTTCTGTGTTATTTAGGTTCCTAGATTTGGATTGGGACACTTTGTGTAATTTTTTTGGCCATTTTATTTTCTCCCAGGCAAAAATTGTCCAATCAAAACATTGTCAGATTTTCAGAAAAAAAAAACATCAAATCACTTAAATATAATAAAATAATTTCATGACTCTCTTCAATAAACTGTGATTTGGTGCTTATACACCAGAGTTTTATGATTTAGGTGTTTGTTCAAAAAGTTGAAATTCTTTTTTGTGGTAATAGACACAGGCAGGGCTTGACATTAACACCCGCCAACTAGCCACTTTGGTGAGTTGAATTTTATATATAATATATACATTTTTCAATTGTAGTCTTTAAAAAGGCATCTGAAATAATAATCAAAGTGCAATGTAGTGTTGTCAAAAATATTGATTATTTTGATACTGATAACTGAAATATCTGAAACGCTTCTAATACTCATTTCCCGCAGAATAGATACACGATACCAGCTGCGTTTTCTCTCTCTCTCTCTCATCTCTTCGACAGCGAGTCAACACACAAACCCTCCTGCCCTCACTCACTCCTTTCATTTGCTCTGGATGAATATTGTTAATGTTACAGGGCTTGAATTTCGGCGTGGGATTGTACGTATTGCGCATAATTTTACTAATTTCTGCAGATTTTGTGCTCACACCTGAAGTATGTGCCGCCTCTCAGTACTAAATTGAGTTCTTTTTCAAACAGTCAAATACACACAAAATAATGTCAAAATGCTGGTCTTGGTGAATATTCACGTAAACACAGTCAGTTATGTTTGAAGTGAATGTAAACAGTTGAGAAAGAAAACGCATGTGAAACAGTATAATGGATCTGTGTGTCAGGTCTTAAAGGGGACCTATTATATGCCCCCATTTACAAGATGTAAAATAAGTCTCTGATGTCCCCAGAGTGTGTATGTGAAGTTTTAGCTCAAAATACCCCACAGATGATAATTTTTTAGAGCATGTTAAAATTGCCACTTTTTGGGGTTGAGCAAAAATGCGCCGTTTCAGTGTGGGCCCCTTAAATGCAAATGAGCTGCTGCACTTGGCCTAAAAGGGCGGAGCTTCAAGAGCTGATTCTCTGGTGTCAGGATTCAGTCAAGACGCACTATAATGTCAGAAACTGTGAATATATGCTGCATGGAGATAGAACAGGTATAGTTTAGTTCAATTACGGTTATAACTTATATTGTCTTGTTTTTGTCCACCATATTAGTACAAGCCAGTTTACCGATGAGATTTATAACATTTATTGTACTTCACACAAAATATGAAGCGTCTGTCTTCACTCTAGAAAATCACCGTAAGAGCTTAATAAAACACAGTGCAAGTGTGCATTAAAATATTATCCATAAACTCTCTCTCTTTCCCTTGCATTATCATCAACATACACAGCGAAGTACACAGAAACACTCGTTACAACTAACAGTAAACAAATATATAAAGACCTTATGCCTTTTCGGGGGGTGCTTAATAAACTGGTAAACTTTATATCCGTAAATCAACTCCGATGAACTGTAATAAAGTGCTCTCACCTTCATTACTGCCGTATCCAGTATCACTCTGGAGACTGTATGTTTTGTATTGTCCCTTTGTTTTAACATTCTTCACAAAGCAGTCCGGTGTGAAATGATTCGCGCAGACATAAACAAATTTCGGTAGAGTTGAGGGAGCAAAAACAAAAACAAAATGAATCCACCTCGTCTTCAGCGGCTCAGATTTAGGGAGTAAATGGAGAGAGCTATGTGGATTAATCCATCCAGCTACAGAACACCTAAAACGCTTGGGAGACATTTCGTCAGTGCAGTAATGGCGGACTGTGTGAACTCGCTGTGAACTCGCTCAGGGCGGTTCTATGTTAAAACGGCAGTGTCTGTCAACATTCGTGGGGCCTGTGGCTAATGTGACGTCACATTGCCAGGGATCTGGAAACGGCTTGTTCTGAGATGCTGCTTATGATTTATGGGGATTAAAAAAAAAGGAGTGGTTGGATTTTTATCATTATAGGATGGTTGTGTACACACACTGCCAACACACATTTATGTCCAAACACCATGCAAAAGTGAATTTTGCATAATAGGTCCCCTTTAAGTGACAGCAGCTTAATATACCTGCTGCCAAATTGTGAGATAATATTAAAAATATCTCTATGGCAGAAGATTACTTTGATTTTCTTCTAAAATATAATGTATTTTCTTGTCTCAAATAACGTTGGGGTTCTTCAGGTTGTCAAGTAATTAATGCTGGCCCTTTTGGTTCCAGAATGTGTGTCAAATTCTGTGGTGCTCTGTAAATGGATCATGCCGCTCCAAACTGGACTCGCCAATCGACGGAACCAGATGTGGACCTGAGAAGGTAGGAGAGGATTTAGGATTTACATGTAGAGAGAAGAACACAGTAGTTTTTTGTATTACTACATATTTAATTGTGTATCTGTGTGTGTCAGTGGTGTATCTCTGGTGAGTGTGTCATCGTAGGAAAGTTACCGGAAACAGTGCATGGAGGCTGGGGTCCCTGGAGCACCTGGTCTCACTGCTCTCGGACCTGTGGAGCTGGCGTCCAGTCAGCTGACAGGGAATGCAACCAGCCCAAGTACCACAGCAACTCTCTTCTCTTCATTATTCCTCAGTGCTTTTCTTTTTTTCATTCATGTTTTGTTGTCAGTTTGGGGTCAGTAAGATTTTTTAAAAAGAAATGAATACTCTTATTCAGCAAGGATGCATTACCTTGATCAAAAGTGACCAGATCAGCATATTAGAATGATTTCTGAAGGATCATGTGACACTGAAGACTAGAGTAATGATGCTGAAAATTCAGCTTTGATCACAGGAATAAATTATATTTTAAAATATATTCAAATAGAAAACAGTTATTTTAAATTGCAATATTTCACATTTTTACTGTTTTTAGTGTATGTTTGATCAAATAAATGCATCATCAGTGAGCTTAAGAGACTTTCAAAAACATTACAAAATCTTACAGATCCCAATCTTTTGTCTTTTGATTTTATATATATATATATATATATATATACACAGTGCTCAGCGTAAATGAGTACACCCCCTTTGAAAAGTAACATTTTAAACAATATCTCAATGAACACAAAAACAATTTCCAAAATGTTGACAAGACTAAGTTTAATATAACATCTGTTTAACTTATAACATGAAAGTAAGGTTAATAATATAACTTAGATTACACATTTTTCAGTTTTACTCAAATTAGGGTGATGCAAAAATGAGTACACCCCACAACAAAAACTACTACATCTAGTACTTTGTATGGCCTCCATGATTTTTAATGACAGCACCAAGTCTTCTAGGCATGGAATGAACAAGGTGGCGACATTTTGCAACATCTATCTTTTTCCATTCTTCAAGAATGACCTCTTTTAGAGACTGGATGCTGGATGGAGAGTGATGCTCAACTTGTCTCTTCAGAATTCCTCATAGGTGTTCGACTGGGTTCAGATCAGGAGCCACTGAATCACTTTCACCCTGTTCATCTTCAGAAATCCAACAGTGGCCTTAGATGTGCGTTTAGGATCATTGTCATGTTGGAAAAGTGCATGACGACCAAGGGCACGGAGTGATGGTAGCATCTTCTCTTTCAGTATAGAGCAGTACATCTGTGAATTCATGATGCCATCAAACTCTAGTCGGGCTTTTTTGTGCCTGGGCTTTAGGAGAGGCTTCTTTCATGGACGGCACCCATGCATGCCATTCCTTTGCAGTGTACGCCGTATTGTGTCTCGGGAAATAGTCACCCCAGTTTGGCTTTCTACTTCTTTAGATAACCGATTTTCTTCAGCCCTTCTCATCAGAAGACGCTCCTGTCGAGGTGTTAACTTCCGTGGACGACCTGGACGTCTCTGTGAGATGGTTGCAGTTCCATCTTTTTAAAATTTTTGTACCACTTTTGCTACAGTATTCTGACTGATAAGTAAAGCTTTGCTGATCTTCTTTCTGGTGTAAAGAAATTATTTTCTTTCTCAGGTCTTGTGACATTTCTCTTCCATGTGGTGCCATTGCTGACAGCATGAAATGGGAAGGGGTTTTAACACCCTTTTATAGTCAACTGTCTGCTGGACACCTGTGTAATGAATAATTAGACTCACCTGTGGTTGAATTCTTGTTAAATTAGACATTTGTAGTCTAAAATTTAGCTTTGCTCCAGAGACTTTCAGTGGGGTGTACTCATTTTTGCATCACCCTAATTTGAGTAAAACTGAAAATTTTGTTCTCTAAGTTATATTATTAACCTTACTTTCATGTTATAAGTTAAACAGATGTTATATAAAACTTAGTCTTGTCAACATTTTGGAAATTGTTTTTGTGTTCATTGAGATATTGTTTAAAATGTTACTTTTCAAAGGGGGTGTACTCATTTACGCTGAGCACTGTATATGTATATATATACATATATATATTAAACTTAAAAATAAATTTAAAAATAAATTCTGGGATATAGTATTCTGTGTGCAGTGTGCTTGTTATATCCTGCACATTTTTACAAATGTATTGAGCCATTATTGGGTGGATATTCTATGCATACAGAGAATTTACATACTGACTACAGTAAACATTACCATAGCAAAAATGCTATTCTGACAGCCTATTCATGTATTTCTGCATATTATCATCTGTACTACCAGCAGAATACACTAGAGGGCACACCTATACCTATTTTGCAAACGGCTGCCTTTAGTGCTGTCATAAATTGACTAGCGTCTTAAACCACAACATTTTGAGTCTTTAACCATTGTCTCTTTTTTTTTTCTCCCCATTTCCATTCTTCTCCCTTCTCAGTCTTTCCTTGTACATTTTGCTGAACATAATGATCTGTAGCGTCATTTTTGTTTCTATGTACAGACCTGAGTTTGGAGGGAAATATTGTACAGGTGAGCGAAGGCGCTACAGGATTTGCAACACAAAGCCGTGTGCCAGAAAACAGCCCTCCTTTAGAGAGATGCAGTGCAGTGAATTTAACACTGTGCCTTACCACAATGAACTCTACGACTGGATACCTGTTGCGAGCATCTGTAAGATCACTTTGCATCACATGCATCAAAATATTCAAACTCAAATTTATATATGCATGGTACAAGATCAATATTTGTGGTCTATTTGTACTGTTCAAAAGTTTGGGGTTGGTGTTTTTGAAGGAAGTCTCTTCTGCTCACCAAGGCTGCATTTATTTACTCAAAAATACAGTAAAAATGGTTATATTGTGAAATATTATTACAATTTAAAGTAACTGTTTTCTAATTGAATATATATTTATAATGTAATTTATTCCTGTGATCAAATCTGAATTTTCAGCATCATTACTCCAGTCTTCAGTGTCACATGATCCTTCAGAAATCATTCTAATATGCTGATTTGCTGCTCAAGAAACATTTCTGCTTATTATCAATGTTGAAAACAGTTGTGCTGATTAATATTTTTGTGAAAACCAAGATACATTTGTTCAGGATTCTTTAATGAATAGAAAGTTCAAAAGAACAGCATTTATTTGAAATAGAAATCTTTTGTAACATTATAAATGTCTTCTTTACTGTCACTTTTAATGCATCCTGGCTGAATATAAGAAAAAAAGTCTTTAAAAATCTTACTGACCCTAAATTTTTGCAATTGTAGATCTATCTTAACTTTCATTAGTACATTAACTTTGGCATCAAAGCTAATATACTAAGATTTAAAGAATTTCATGGGTCATGAGGATCTGTTTATAATTTTTGCAAATTTTTCCCTTTAGTCATTTATGTACAGTGTTAAATCTGTAAGCCATAGCATGTAAGCCACACAGAGTTGACTCTTTTGGGCCTGTAAGCACCCTAGCATTATGGTTTTCTTTTTTGATTATATTTCTTCTCAAGAACTGTTTGAATAAACACCACTGGCTACAGAACTGTAGCGCTTTTAATGTTTGTTACACTAAAGGCTTGAGAAATGAAAACATGTGCTTTCTACAACTGAACAGCTGAGCCAAGATACTGAGTTAATGCACGCCGCGGCGGGTCGAGGCCTGTTGACATTAACATAAAACTTCTTACACGTGGCTGCTTACAGTTTTATAGAGTTTGTTGGTTCACTTTCAAGAATGCCCCACTTTTATTAGCCAGCTTTAGAGGCGCGTGGATTCCTGACACAAATGTTTAGTCATTGTTGTTTGCTCTGTTTAAACAGTTGGAGCACAGCAGGAATTTTGGATTGTACATTATAGCCTAAAGATCATTTGATGTTTGCATGGTAACAATATCTATTAATAATAAACTTATGATTTTTCTGGGTCTTTTGGTAACTCAGATTTACAAAAAAGTTCTGTGGTAGTACCATGGTATAGTATCTACGTCTAAACTACTGCTCAAAAGTTTGGGGTCAGTAAGATTTTTAAAGAAACTAATATTTTGAATACATTAAATTGATCCAAAGTGACAGTAAAGACATTTATGATATTACAAAAGATTTATAGTTCAAATAAATTAGGTTATTTTGAACTTTCTATTCATCAAAGAATCCTGAAAAAAGTGTTCTCACAAAAATATGAAGCTGCACAACTGTTTTCAACATTGATAATAATAAGAAATGTTTCTTGAGCAGCAAATCAGCATATTAGAATGATTTCTGAAGGATCATGTGACACTGAAGACTGGAGTAATGATGCTGAAAATTCAGCTTTGCATCACAGGAATAAATGACATTTTAAAGTATATTCACATATAAAGCACTTATTTTAAATTGTAAAAATATTTCACAATATTACAATTTTTACTGTATTTTTGATCAAATAAATTCAGCCTTAATGAATATAACAGAGACAACTTTCAAATTCACTGACCTCAAACTTTTGAACAGTACATAGTTCTAGGTTATACCATGGTACTTTTTTGTACTTTCCATTATTCCATTAAATCTATTAAATGTATTAGTATAAAGGATTTTACAAACTCTATAGTAAAATGCTTCACTGTATCATACAGTAAATAACAGGCCTGTCTCTCTTACAGGGCGTCCATGCGAGTTACACTGCAAGCCTGTGGATGAGGACTTTTCTGAGAAGATGTTGGATGCGGTCACAGATGGAACGCCCTGCTTCATGAACAACAACAGCAGGAACATCTGTGTCAATGGTGTGTGCAAGGTAGTATGGCTGGGTATGTCTTAACCCATTTGTGCTTGTGTGTACGTCCGTGTATTGATGTTTAGCTGTGTTTGGCTGTACAATAAGGGCGTTTTCACACCTGTAGATCATTTGCTTTGTTCCAAAACAAGGATTAAAATTGTTACAGTGTTGCAATTTCTTCTTGGTTCTGTTTGCTTTCACAAGGCAACAGTTCTAAATGGACCTCTCATTGGTCAGTGTGCAACGGTTTATGTCATCATCAGTCAGGATGGACAGAGAACAGCTTCGCGGGCTGATTGTGGCTTTCTTTGTAGCTGTCATTATATTACTTTATCATTTTTAGCAAGAATGAAGGCTTTGTCTGTTTTTTAATGTGTTTTGGACAGATTGCTGTGTTCACATATGTGACCCTGGACCACAAAACCAGTCATTAGGGTCGATTTTTTGAAATTGAGTTTATACATCTATTTTTCAATATAAATATTTGAAAATCTGGAATCTGAGAGTGCAAAAAAATCAAAATATTGAGCAAATCACCTTTTAAAGTTGTCCAAATGAAGTCCTTAGCTATGCATAGCCACTCACAAAATTAAATTTTTGATATATTTACGGTAGGAAATTTACAAAATATCTTCATGGAACATGATCTTTACTTAATATCCTAATTATTTGTGACATAAAGGAAAAATCGATAATTTTGACCCATATGATGTATTGTTGGCTATTGCTACAAATATACCCGTGCGACTTATGACTGGTTTTGTGGTCTAGAGTTACATATGCCTAAACGAACCAAACTAAGGGAGAAAATGTACCAGGTTCTGAAACAAATGCTCCAAATGAGCCAGGTGTGAAAACGCCCTAAGTGTAACAAAGTATTTGTGCACTTGAGTGACACTTTCACATGTCTGAACTTCATTATATATCAAATGAGTGTCTGCATCTGTGCTGCACAAGCTTTACTAACATCATTTTTTCTTCATTATTCTTGTTCAATGTCTTTGAATCAGCTGGAGCTGGTGTTTAGGTGATTTTTAGTGGATGTATGAAGTCAGTTCTCCTCAAGTAATCACAGGTCTAGTTCATCACACTAACTAGAAACATGTTCCACTGATGTTTCACAAACGCAAAGTGGCACAATGCTTTTCAGCTTCATTTTGAACTTTATGCACTTCCATTCAAAAGTTTGTGGTCGGTAAGATTTTTACAATTTTTACAAGTCTCTTATGCTCACCAAGGCTGCAATTATTTGATCAAAAATACAGTAAAAACAGTAATATTGTGAAATATATATTTTCTATATTAGTATTAGTAATTTTAATGTTTTAAAATAAAAATAAAAAAACATTTCAAAAATGTAATATAATTTTAAAATATAATTTGTTCCTTTAATGGCAACCGTGATATTTCTTTCAAGATTCATTGATGAACAGAAAGTTCAAAAGAACAGAATTTATTTGAAATAGAAATCTTTTATAACAATATAAATGTCTTTGTCACTTTTGATCAATTTAATGCCTCCTTGCTGAATATAAGTATTTCATTTCTTTCAAAAAGAGAAAAAAATCTTACTGACCCCAAACAGTAGTGTATATTATCCAGATATGTCACCTACAGGTTCATTAACAGATAAATCAACCTTAAAGGAATATTTCATCCAAAAATTAAAATTCTGTCATCATACTCACTGTTCTGCCTTAACAAAAAACAAGTCATACAGGCTTGGAACGGCATAAAATTATGACATTATTTTCCTTTTTTGAGTGAATTATGTCTTTGTTTTTACAAATACATATATTGGTTGGTCAACAACATGTAGGTGCATTTTTGTCTCCTAATATTGACCTTTCATGTTATGAGAAAAGTAAATTCTGAGTTAAGTTTTTGTGCCATAAAGAACAATTATATTTTGTATGTGTTTAATATGTGTAATCTTTTTCCAGGAGGTGGGTTGTGATTTTGGCATTAATTCTAATGCTAAAGAGGACAGCTGTGGCGTTTGTCTCGGTGATGGATCCACTTGTGAGACGGTGAAGGAGAACTTTGTGAAGCAAGATGGATTTGGTGTGTAGCACACGTGACTTACTGTATATATTTATATGTATGTTTACATATATTATTGATTGAATTAGATTTAGCAAATGATAAATAAAATTATATATGTCCGGATGTGTGTTGAAACTGCAGTGTTTGAATGATGCCTTATAGGGTTTATAAGTGAGATCATGTGATTTAGGTTACATGGACCTGGTTTTGATCCCTAAGGGAGCACGGGATATCTTCATACAGGAAGTAGAAGAGGCTGGGAATTTCCTTGCGATCCGAGCGGCTGATTCAGAGGAATATTACCTCAATGGGAATTACATCATTCAGTGGAACGGAGAGTATGAGGCAGGTGGCACAAAGTTTTACTACGAGCGGAGCGGTAATATGGAGAATCTCACCTCTGCAGGACCAACAACTGAACCTGTCATGATCCAGGTACTGACCCTCACACAAGTGAAAATGCACAAATATTAAAGGAATATTCTGGGTTCAATATCTTTTAAACTCTATAGACACCATCAAGTTTATAAAAACAAAGGAAAATTGTGCACTTACATTAAAGTCTATACGGCAAAAAATTCTGAGGTTTGTAGTAAGGAAAAGTAAAGCTAAAAATCAATAATTAAAAAATAATGATAATAATTAAAATAGCGTTTATGGATAGTTGCACCACATCCCTTTCTGGCACAGATATCATTTCTGTTGAGAACAGAAAAGGTTGGCAAACGAGTTTATAACGCCATTGTCATACTGATACATAAAAATGAAGCCATTTACAATTTAATTTTGCTTTGCCCCATACACTTTCATTTAAAATCATAACTGTAAATGCAATTTTTGTTTGTATTAACACATTGAGTAAATAGTCAGTGTTATTTACTGTGATAATCAACATGTCACAAAAAGAGCCCATTGTATTGAACCTGAAATATTCCTTTAATGAACCAATGGACAATTTTCCCAGAAAGCATTTTTGTTAGAATACCAAATTTTGATTTAATTCAGTACTCACTCTGGTGAAAAATAATTTCATTATTGTAGCAGACGCAGAGTGGTTTTGATTTATCAGTCTTATTCTGACATTATTTATGTGAGAAAGCATGAGAAGTAGCTTGACAAATAAAGTCGTTGAGTCTAAGACTGGAAGATGAAGATGATTTCTTGAATACTGTCAGTAATGATGGATGTTTTTGTTTTAATGTGAAATGTTCAGTTGTTGTTCCAAGAGCTGAATCCTGGTGTCAAGTATGAGTACACCATTAAGAGGAGCCGCCCACTGGGGAATGAAATTCTGGAACCAGAATACATCTGGAAATATGGAGCCTGGACTGACTGCAGCACTACCTGTGGGCTTGGTATGGAGATTTTCTTCACTTTTCGTTACAGTCCATAGTTAAATTGACTCATCATAATCTTTTATGGTTCCAATCAATTGAAATGCAGTAGTTACTGGGTTTGTTGTTGTTTGAAATGTTCTCCCATCATTTAGATATCTTAACTGGTAGGTCTGACCTTTTTTGTTTCTGTATAGGTGAGCAGCATCAGCCTGTGCGCTGTTTTGACGCAGAGGTTGGCGTGGTCGAAGAAACACTGTGTGACCCCAGTACACGTCCTGATGACAGGCATCGCAAGTGCAAGAACATGGACTGCCCTGCAAGGTACGGTACTGTATAAATAATGGCTATGTTCAGAATGGCACACCACCATACTAGTCTTATTTATTATTTCCTCAGTGTGTGGTATGTGTACCGTGCATAGTATGCAACTTTTCGCCGCTAGAGGTCGCTTATTCAAAACAAAGGCGTAGCTTTTTGATGCTGTGAATGAACGTGGAATCATGGGAGTTGTCATCTTCACCTCCACAGCCGATGAAAAGCAATCCGATGGACTCGGGCAGAAATCATGCTCATGGATGAGCTAATGTATTAAAGTTTTATTAACGTTACTATGGTATGAAGCTCCAGCGGAGCTTTTATTATGTTTATGTTGCAGTCGGCCGCATCCGCTCTTTTCGTTGCGTATGTGGGGTAAAGCCACGCTGTTTTAAAACAATCATACTAAATACATTTGAGTGTGTTGAAAGTTATGTTATAACGTTACTCTGTGCGTTTGCTCGGTGGCTGGTAGAAAATGGAAAAAGCTCTCTCTGATTATGCTATGTTAGCCACTTGACAAAATAGTGTTGCCTCTGAGGCATGGTAAAAACATGGTACTCGTGGTAAATTAAGAAAACAAGCAATTCAAACAATAAAACTTCTGTTGATAAATGTATCCAAACAGTTGCTCACCTGTCTAATAAAACACATAATATATTAAAGCATCTTTAGTGTTTCCATGGTTTCTACGAAAGTAAAACTGGAAATCGAGGGTAACATGGGTATGACGTCATTGACATGCGACGAAATGACATGGTCCGTGTCCTGGTTAAAATTGCTGGTTTCTATGGATTTAAATATTGTTGGAAATGTCTGGGATAATATAAGTACACAAGTCAACAAAATATATAACATTGTTCTAGTGGTTTTTAGATATTTTAATCCAAAAATCTCACATATTGTGCCTTTAAATAGGAAACTTTTATCTTTGCGTATTGCATACCGTTTCACTTAAAATATAGGCCTTAAAATAAGCTAAAATCAAGATATTTATTAGTATTTAGTTATTTTTATAACGAATATACATCTTTCTAGTTATGCCAAGATCTAAAATATTTTATTGGGTAGAAATTGTGAGTGGATATTAATGTGGACAATATGATGTTGTGGACAATAGACCTTAATCAGAGTAGCGCTATATTTCATTTTTGAGAGGAATGAAAACAAGGCTGTGAGGGATAGAATGCAGTGCATTCAATGGATTGTACTGTTGTTTAACAACATACCGATTGTTCAGCTGACGAAACGTCTTTCCTAAAAAAAAAACTTTTCTCCATATAAAAGTTTTGAAAGTTGTGAGTTAAAAATTACATAACCTAGGACCTTTATTCAGTCAGTGTAAAGCCTCATTTTCATCCGTGTTAAATTCAATATGGCGTCTAACCTGACTAAGGTCTATGGGGGGGCTTGAAGTCAAAAAGGTTGAAATACACTGGGCTAAACTCTTTGCTGGCTTCAGGTGGTGGGTGGGAGGATGGCAGACATGCTCGGCTACATGCGGTCCAAATGGAGTGAGAAAGCGCACCGTTCTGTGTGTGCGTACGGTGGCCGGAGAGGAGCGGGTTCTGCACCCTGGGGACTGTAAGCAGCTGCTCAAACCCAAACCTGTGGTACCTTGCAACCGAGATGTACCGTGTGGATCAGAATGGACTGTGGGGAACTGGAGCGAGGTGGGCTGTTTTATTGTAAATTAACCTGATTAATGTTCTTTGTGTTAGAGCTCTTATAAGTTTACAGAGCCCCTAAAGGGACATGGGAATTGTAAAAAGATGGAGATGGTAGGGAAAATTATATATCAATGCTTTTGTGTTTGCTTGCAAAAATTTCACCTTCCCCCAAGAAACCTTGCGTTTGCAAAACGTTTGAGATGGAAATAATGAGGTGGGAGGAAAAACTATATTTCAGTGCTTTTGCGAGCAAACACAAAGTTTGTTGGTGGAATGTAATACTTTTGCAAGAGAACACAACAGTTTTGTGAGTGAATGCAGCAGCACTGAAATATAATTTTTCGTCCCATCTAATTTATTTTTTCCTTCACCATGTCCCTTTAGGGGCTTTGTATCAGTTGCATGTTTTGTGGATTGTTTGGAATTGTTCAGGATTTGAAAAGGAAAACTTCACCCCAAAAATTTTAAATACTGTTTATATTTTTTCACCCTCATATTATTACAGACCATATGACTTTTTTTTTTTTTTACTTTGAGTAACTTCAAAGTAAGCATTTTTGGCCTTCAAAATGCCAAAGATCACAGTAAAAGTCATAAAATCCTAAGAAAAGTGATCATGAAACTGGTGGGTGGATGGATGGGTGGATTAGTTGCATTGTCATATTTTATTTTTGTGTTACTGCAATATATGATTGTGTGTCATCCTGCAGTGCTCTCTCTCTTGTGATGGAGGAATAAAATCCAGAACCGTCAAGTGCGTGGCAAAACAACCCAGCCTGTGCAGCCCGTCCAGTCGACCTCGTTCCACAATCCTCTGTAACCTCCAGAGCTGCTCGTCCACTAACAGATGGACGGGTTCTCCGTTCCGACCACGATTCCAACCTAGAGTCCCTCCTAAAATCCCAACGCAGGCCCCCGACACCCAAACACCAGGATACAGCACCACTTTCGTGCCTCCAAACACCTCTACTCCCATTACGACACACACCAACACTTCCCCAACATCCACAACATCTGACATCATCCATGAAGATGATCGAGACTTTATATTGGTGAAGGATGGTCACAAAGACAATGGTGGTCGGGGAACAGTTCCCACAAATACTAAAGACCTGGGAGCTCCTGAGGATGAGGAGGGAAGCACAGACCTGCAACCTCCGAATAAAAGCTACACAACAGGTTATGATTACATAGTCGAAGATTCAACTGGAGAAGAAAGGGCACGTGATGATATGTTTACCAGCACACCCTCATCCACTGTCCGACCAACCACAACTCAAGCACCAATGCATACTAACATTGGCACAATAAAACCAACCACTAGAACCCAATACATTGATCTGACAACACATCAATACACTAAAACAAGCCTATACGAACTAAATACCACCCCAAACCCAAAAGTGCCACATTTGAATACTCAAAGTCCACAAGTAACTTTGCCTACTTTGAAGATTCTGAGAAAGGCCTCACAAACACCGAAAGGTCCCAACAAAGGCAAGACGCCTAAAGCTCTCAGGCAGAGGCCGGAGACGGCGACCACCACCGATGACTATGGGAACCTGAATGCACGAGATCCCGTCAGTAGGAGTGCATTTTGGGAAGTGGGCAACTGGAGTGATGTAAGAATGCAAACTTAATTAGTCAGTGTCTAATGTGATCATCTGCCTCTTGTTGCATTACCTGCAAAGAATTATGACTATATGTGCATTTCCAGAAGGAGATGGCAATGCTTGTGTGGCAGCAAAAGAATAGTGTTAAAGGTTTAGGTGACTTTAGACTTTGAATGGCATGATGCTGTTGACGTTGTCATAAATTTCTTCCTCAGTATTTTTGTCTTGTTTATTAGTACAAATATCTAAATATTCTTGAATCAAGATATATTTACATGAGAAGCAAAAAGACATAAGATATTAATTCTTGTTTTCTGATAAATATATAAAAATTAAGTGTTTATGCTTAAAATGAGAAAAAATATCTTTATTTTTCTGATCCCATTGGCAATTATTTTTTCTTGTTTTAAGCACAAACACAATTTTGATACATTTCTCAGAAAATACTTTTTTTCAGGATTTATTGCTTAATAGAAAACTGTCACATTTGATCAATATAGTAATAAAATATTAATTTCTGTTTTAGACTTTGAATGACATGATGCTGTTGATGTTGTCATTAATTTCTTCCTCAGTATTTTTGTCTTTTTCAGTACAAAAAAAGACATAAGATATTAAGTCTTAAGATAAGAAGACATAAGATAATAAATTATTTTGACCCCAAACTTTTGATCATTGACCCCCAAACTAGTGTACCTGTTTATTTACACTTGAATCACTTAGGCCCTGGTATTAAGACGCGTTTTGGTAAATCGGATCACAAATGGACGACGCTAAATACAGGTGTAAACGGGATGTAAAACGTTTTGAGCTTGTCAACTTTCGACCTCTTCCAGAGGTAGTCGAAAACGCATTCGACCGGATTGCTTTCGTAGCGTACACGCTCATGTGGTCGAATGCATTCAAACAGCCACAAAAGACCGTCTACTCTCTGCCTACTGACCTAACGCGTAAACATTAAGTGCGCTAGCCAGATGGGATTTACACTTTGTCGGCTGGAGACAAGTTTGGTTTGAAGACAAAAAACATACCAAGCACAATGTTCTCTCACCATTCCTGATTTCTAACTCACCCTCACCGCGTTCGGCCGGTCTTGCGGCTGTCAGAACAGAAATGAAAGCTGATGTTCTCCGTATGTTTTCCTGTCATCTTTGGGGTCATTCGTATGTAAATTATGCGAGCTTATTTTGTCCATTAGATTGAAAGATCTGAAAAAACCCATACATACATACATACAGAAACCCATAGACCCTCCCCTCAAAGAAATCAGGAAAGAAGTGGTGGAAAGTGGACAAAAGAGACAGATTAAAACACAAGATGTAAACGACAATGTGTCTCCCTCGTCTACTTGTGATCCGATCGACCAAAACGCATCTTAATACCAGGTGTAAACAGGGCCTTAGAGTAACCCATGTACATCTGAGGTAATAAAATGCAGTTATGCAGTACTAATAATGCATTCAATGCACTCACTCTAGTCTCTAATGTGTATTCTTTGTCCCAGTGCTCTACTACGTGTGGTCTTGGAGCGGTGTGGCGGTCTGTAACCTGCAGCTCAGAGCGTGAGGAAGATTGCGCCAGTGTGAAGAAGCCAGAACCTGCCCAACGATGCAACCTGCGACCCTGTGCCATCTGGAAGAGTGGTAACTGGACCAAGGTAAAGCCACATTTTCAAAAGAAACCTTAATTTCTGTGTGCTGTTCTGAACTGTGAGATCTCCCTCTTAGTGTCCTGAAGGCTGTGTGACTGACATGAAGCATCGAGAAGTGCAGTGCATTGACACACAGAACAGACGTCCATTGAGGCCGTTTCACTGTCAGGCTCTTTCATACAAACCACCCAGCAGTCTGCCCTGCAACAGCCGGCCCTGCCTGGAGTGGACGTACTCACCCTGGGGAGAGGTACTGAACTGAGGATGCACATACTAATGTTGCATTATGGAAAATTGTCTAGTCTAGATTAGGCATGTGACTGTATAAAATTTTCACATTATGATAATTGCTGAAGCTTTTATTGAATTAAGTTACAAAACTTTTGTGTTGTCCTCATAACAGGTTTAATAACTTTTTTTTTCTTATAACAAAAAGAATCAGAACATTTTCAGTTCCTATCTAGGGAATGTTTTAGTCCAGATTAAAATGTAAAAATATTTAAGTTTGAAAATAAATAGCCTGTTAAGTTTTTAAGTATTAAGTATTTGGTGCTGCAATGAACACCATTGCGAATACAAAAATCTGAATGGCTGTTTAAAACATTTAAAGGGTTAGTTCACCCAAAAATGAAAATTCTGTCATTATTTACTCGCCCTGATGTCGTTCCACACCCGTAAGACCTTCGTTCATCTTCGGAACACAAATTAAGATATTTTTGATGAAATCCGTGAGGTACAGTATATGACTCGTCCATAGACGGCAATATAATCTACACTTTCAAGGTCCAAAAAGGTACTAAAGACATTGTTAAAACAGTCGATCTGACTGCAGTGGTTCAACCTTAATTTTATGAGGCGACAAGAATACTTTTTGTGCGCAAAAACAAAACAAAAATAAATGACTTTATTCAACAATCTCTTCTTTTCTGTGTCATTCTCATTATCATCTGTGTCATTATATTCCAGCGCTTCCAGGTTCTACGTCAGAATGCCGACTCATTGGCCGGCTCCTGCGTCAGCATCACTCGCATGCGTCGAGCTGCTCACGTGTGCAGCTTTGGCCAATACTGAGCCGGCATTCGGACGTAAACACGGAAGCCTTCACTGTGCTTACTCCGTCACCTGCGTAAGGATAATGACAGGGAAGAGAAGATATTGTTGAATAAAGCCGTTATTTTTGTTTTGTTTTTACGCACAAAAAGTATTCTCGACACTTCATAAAATTAAGATTGAACCGCTGCAGTCACGTGGACTATTTTAACGATGTCTTTAGTACCTTTCTGGACCTTGAAAGTGTTGATTATATTGTTGTCTATGGACAAGTCATATATCTCTCGGATTTCATCAAAACTATCTCAAGTTGTGTTCTGAAGATGAACGAAGGTCTTACGGGTGCGGAAAGACATGAGGGCAAGTAATTAATGTCAGAATTTTCATTTTTGAGTGAACTAACCCTTTAAAGGTGCATTTTCATTTTGGGTTAACTTTGGGTGAACTAACCCTTTAACCCTTTAAAGGTGCAGTAAGCGATTTCTGGAAAAACGCTGTTCAAAGTGGATTGGACCAAGCAGCACAACACACTTGTAGCCAATCAGCAGTAGGGGGCATGTCCACTCATGATGGGGGAGGAGAGAGAGAGACTTGAAGAAAGACTGTAGAAAGAGAGATGGCTGAGAGACATTACAAAAGAGAAAAGGTCAGAGGAATATCACTGGAAAAAGAAGGGTTATGATCAGACAAGAGCTTTAGGACCCGCATTAATATTAGAAAAGCTTTCCAGCACTGGAAAACCTGAAAACAGACACTGATGTTGTGTTGCTTCTGCTCCATACTTAACTAACATTGGTTTTTCTGTTTCACAGAACCAAGATGCTTTTGTTGTAATGTTAGCTATAGTAACAGGACAGTTTTGAGTGTGTGCCGCTCTGGACTAACAATGAACTCTTGCTTGTATATACTCGTGTACTGTATGTTCATTTTTTGTTCGTCATTTGTTCGTCATCTTTATTTTTCGAGAAGCTTTATTTCGCTTCACTTCTGCTATGATAGAGACGTGCATTTTGGGGGTGGAGCAATGAAGGGAGGGGTGTGTTTGTTTGGTTGATTTCAAATATCAACAGTGTTCAACAATGATTCTCAGAAATCACTTACTGCACCTTTAAATACTGTTCAGAAACAGAAAGTAGCAGCCTTCATTGTTTACCTAAGCGCCATCTACTGTCAGAGAGTGAAAGTGCATTTTCATTCAGCACGTCTCCTTTACTTGATCCACCATGCTTCTCATCCTTGTTGGGGTTGTTTACATCAGAGTGCGCACATATTTCTTTGAACCAGCACAGATGCAGAGTTGTACATTTTAACCGGATGATGGAAAAGTATTTTAATGCATTCTAAAAATCTAAATAATTTGTATTATACCATGGTCTGTCTGAATACTCGATTCTGATTGGCTAGAAGGTGTGCATTAAAACTGTTTAATGCACAGGTAGTTCTAGTCAGTTTAATTACCATTCTATATTAATGCGCTGCTTTCATTGAAGTTTTCATTGTATTTTGAAGTGCCCACAATAACAATACCGTGTATGTTCATAAACGTTGTTATCATGATATATCATATTACCGTATATGAACACATGTCTAGTCTAGATCAATGTTTTTCATCTGTGATTGACAGTGCTCTAAAAGCTGTGGGCAGGGAGTGAAGGAGAGGCTTGTGTACTGCCCCGAGTATCAGCGCTGCAACGTCACGCTCAAACCCAGCAGCACTGAGTCCTGCCATCTGCAGCCCTGCACCAGCTGGGCGACTGAAGCCTGGGGTCAGGTAAAACACTGCACAAACCTCACTGTTCATTTATAGAAAGGAGTTAGTGTAGTATTTGGCTTGAGATCATGATGAATGCAATGTGTTGACACACTATTAGTAAGATTTTTTTTTTTTTTTAATCAGCAAGGATGCATTAAACTGATCAAAAGAGACATGATGTTACATAAATTTCTATAAATAAATGCTATTCTTTTGAACTTTCTATTAATCAAAGAATCATGAAAAATATGTATTGCTGTTTCCACAAAAATATGAATCTGCACAACTGTTTTCAACATTGATAATAATAAGAAATGTTTCTTGAGCAGCAAATCAGCATATTGGAATGATTTCTAAAGGATCATGTGACACTGAAGACTGGAGTAATGATGCTGAAAATTCAGCTTTGATCACAGGAATAAATTACATTTTACAATGTATTACGATAGAAAACAGTTCTTTTAAATTGTAATAATATTTCACAATATTACAGTTTTTACTGTAAGTGATTAAATAAATGCAGCCTTGGTAAGCAGAAGTTATTTCAGTAACACTTAACAATAATTTTCTATTTGTTAACATTAGTTAACATGAACTAACAATAAAAAATACTTCTAAAGCATTTATGAACCTAAGTTAATGTTAATTTCAGCATTTACTAATACATTATTAAAATCAGAAGTTGTATTAGTTCATATTTAATGGAGCTAACATGAGCTAACAATGAATAGTTGTGTTTTAATTAACTAACGTTGAAAAAGATTAATAAAAACTGTAACAAATATATTGCTATATTGTCACCTATAAATGGGACCTTATTATAAAGTGTTACAGAGACATAAAATTTAACTGACCCCAAACTTTTGAACAGTAGTTTATTTCCTATTTAAACAGGAAGTTGGGGCATGATGTATGAAAAGAGCTTGTCCTTTTGTAAAGCCAAATCAGGTTTAATTTACAATCCGTGATTTGCGACTTGCTAGTCTGAAGTATATGGTATTTATAATCATGTGGACAGGACGTTCCAATTCCAGAGAGCATTTTATTGGACAAAAATTGGTATACGTCCCTCCCTGAGCATCCATGATGTCATCAAGGTTTTTATTGATTGACAGTGCTCCAGAAGTTGTGGTGGAGGGGTTCAGAAGAGAGCGGTGAGGTGCGTAAACCAGGAATCCGGCAAGGAAGAAAAGACATCACTGTGTGGAAATAACAATAAACCTGACAGTGTGCAGAACTGCAACCCAGAGGAGTGTAAAATTGATTTAGGTAAACTCAGTTATATAATATCTGTAGTGTTTGTTTCATAATATATGATAAACATACAGTGGCCCCTAAATGTGTTTGGACACTTAAAGGGTTCACCCAAAAATGAAAATAATGTCATTTATTACTCACCCTCATGTCGTTCTACACCCCTAAGACCTTCGTTCATCTTCGGAACGCAAATTAAGATATTTTTGATAAAATCCGATGGCTCAGCGAGGCCTGCATAGACAGCAATGGTACTTCCTCTCTCAAGATCCATAAAGGTACTAAAAACATATTTAAATTAGTTCATCTGAGTACATTGGTTCTATCTTAATATTATAAAGCGATGAGAATATTTTTTGTGCGCCAAAAAAACAAAATAACGACTTTTTAACAATATCTAGTGATGGCCGATTTCATAACACTGCTTCTTGAAGCTTCAGAGCTTTACGAATCAAATCAGTGGATCGGAGCGCCAAAGTCACGTGATTTCAGCAGTTTGGCGGTTTGATACGCGATCCGAATCACTGATTCGACTCAAAAGATTTATAACGCTCTGAAGCAGTGTTTTGAAATCGGCCATCACTAGATAATGTTAAAAAGTCGTTTTTGGGTTTTTTTGGCGCACAAAAAGTATTCTCGTCACTTTATAATATTAAGATAGAACCACTGAACTCACATGAACTGATTTAAATATGTTTTTAGTACCTTTATGGATCTTGAGAGAGGAAGTACCATTGCTGTGTATGCAGGCCTCGCTGAGCCATCGGATTTAATCAAAAATATCTTTGTGTTTCGAAGATGAACAAAGGTCTTACGGCATGAGGATGAGTAATAAATAACATTATTTTCATTTTTGGGTGAACTAACTCTTTAATAGTCCCTGAATGTCATTGCATTAGATAACAAAATATCAGACAAATACTGCAAGATCTTTTCTCTTCACTCTTAAACTTTCTTCATTATTTTTGCTCAGTATCTTTTAATCTTGATTCAAACACCCACATGATCTCATTCCTAAATGACATTGGCCATGTCTATTAAACCTTTGACAAAATCACACAGGAACATTCAAATCTGCGTTTGCACTGTCGCAGATCCACAGAGAGCAGTTAGGCTATCTAGGTATGAAACGGCTTCACAAACAATCTTTTCAACCACACAGTATCATTATTTCCATCCGTGTTACAAATATTCAGATTATCACAGAAGTACTGCCATACAAGTTCATAGTTCAGATATAAACACTGATGTCTGAATCACCTTTTGAAAGTAACTTGATGCCAGGGTTGCCAGGTTTTCACAACAAAACCCGCCCAGTTGCTACTCAAAACTAGCCCAATTGCGTTTTGGGGGGTTCCCCGGTAAAATCATGTTCCAGGGGGTAAATCCGTGTTTTTAGCAGCTTTCCCCTGGTAAAATTTGCATTCCAGAGGCTAAATATCATGTTATTTGGGGTCGCTTCAACCCTCGGACATGAAAAACAACCCGCAGCAACAGTGTTAAAGCAGCCCAATTCCGCAGGAAAACCACGGACTTGGCAACACTGCTTGATGCTTCAAATAACAATTGTATCAATTACATCCTTACGGCACCAGGTGGTGACAAGTGACTGCTAAAAATGTATTTGTCATGGAATCATTCATTCAAGAGATTCGTTCAGAAACGCTGATTCATCCAGTAATGAAACAAGTGAAGTATTTATGAGTGAGTCATTGAATCATTCATTCAAACCGACTTTTTTTGTTGTTGTTGTTGTTGTCAGAGCCCCTAGTAAATTACATGTTATTTATTTTGTTTAGCTGTCTGTTCAGAATCATGGGAGAATCATTATCTCTATTTGAAACAAACAAACAAACAAAAAAATCGTGATTCTCAATTTATCCAGAATCGTGCAACTCTACTTTTAGTGCTTAATCCTGTTCTGTACACACAACGTTCTGTAATTTACGGGAGTGACAACCGAATTAACTCCCGAAAAATGCAGGCAGTGACAACAGCATTTACAAAAAAGTGAACAACAAGATGTTAATGATGTATTTAAATGCACATCAGGGATGTGTCTCTCTTCTGTATGCGCTGTGCAAGAAAACCACAGGGAACGAGGTATGAGCCTTGCTTCATTCGTTTTGCCAGATCTTGCTAGAAAAAAGATAATTGCTATTTTTTAGATAAATCCAAATGCTTTATATCAAAAACAAAACCTAAATATTGCGACCTGCATCTGCCTACTTTATTAACTCCATAAACTGGATCGCTTTATGAGCCAAGCGCTAACAAGTCGTAAAACGTGTATAATAAGTGGACATGGCAACACTTCAAGTGTGCTCTCTGCGTAGCAGCCCTACAATCATAAACAAAACTCTCTGCCTCTGTAGGTGGTTTAGTTAAAATTGCAGAACATAAAAAGTCTTTAGTTGCTGTAATATTACTTTTGTCAAAAATTGCTGATACCAAACACGCGAGACGCCAGAACACTGCTATGGTGACCACACTGTCAATCACTGCAATTTCGGGAGTGAGCCGTGTTCCGTACACACACAGAACGTAATTTACTCCTCTATTAAAGGGATAGTTCACCCAAAAATGAAAATTATCCCATGATTTACTCACCCTCAAGCCATCCTGGGGGTATATGACTTTCTTCTTTCAGCCGAACACAATCGGAGTTATATTAAAAAAAATCTTGGCTCTTCCAAGCTTAATAATGGGAGTGAAATGTGCCTTTATTTATTTATTTATTTATTTATTTGAAGCCCAAAAAAGCACATCCATCTATCTATAAAAGTAATCCATATGGTTCCAGGAGGTTAATAATGGCCTTCTGAAGCGAAGCGATGCGTTTTTGTAAGAAAAATATCCATATTTGTAACTTTATAAACTATAATCACTAGCTTCCGGCAACGACCGAGTCTAGTTCCGGCAGAAGAGTGACCTCTGACCTGATGCATGACGTATTTACAAACACGGAAGTGCAGAGGATAGAGCAAAACAAAACACCGGTCACGAATTAGAAGTCTAAAACAAGAAGTTTTAGAGGGAAATGTCGGAGGAGTTCAAAATAAGAGAAGAGGAGCTTGAGTGTTGCCCAGCCCTATTTGTTTGCCAGAAGCCAGTGATTATAGTTTATAAAGATATAATTACGGATATTTTTCATACAAAAGCCCATTGCTTCGCTTAAGAAGGCCTTTATTAAGCCCCTGGAACTGTATGTATTACTTTTATGATGGATGGATGCACATTTTTCGGCTTCAAAAAATGGCACCATTCACTACCATTATAAAGCTTGGACGAGACAGGATATTTTTTAATATAACTCCAATTGTGTTTGTCTGAAAAAAGGAAGTCATATACACCTTGAATGGCTTGAGGGTGAGTAAATTATGGGGTAATTTTCATTTCATAAATTATGGGATAATTTTGGGTGAACTATCCCTTTAAATGCAGTTGAAACTCTAGTCAACATGTTATTTTAGTGAAAACTTATTTTTGTTAACTGTTTTGCTTGAAAAGTGTGCTTGAGTTGTCTTTGTACAAAATAATTTATTTGATTTAATGTTTTGCTGTCTAATGCAATGACAATTTATACATTTTTAAGCATGGTTTATGTGTGCCATTGTATGAAATCTTTTTTTGTGTAAGAGAGCAAAAATTGTACTCTTTTTCCCCAAATATTTACAAAAAGACATTCTGGAAAACATATTGTGGTCTCCAGTGCTATCGTAGATCACTTATTTTAATGTGCCGTTCCATGTCTTTATACTTTATTTTTACCGTTAAAGCCCCTTAAATATTTTTTGTTGTTTTGTTTCTCTTCTTTGCAGGTCTGGTTTGCAAGAAAAACAGCATGTCGACACTTTTCTGTGAGAAACTCAAGCTGCTGGGTCGCTGCTCCCTGCGCTCCATCCGCAAGCAGTGTTGTGTCACTTGTATGATGTAACACTTGCAGAGGTCAGGCTTGGGTCATCGACCAAAAGCGCAAACTACTGGACATGCTGCAAGCAGGGTTCATGGTGCTCTAGAAACGCAGACATCCCTCTCAAATATATGAAAACATGAGGTTTTTACTTGAAAAAAGAATCCTGGAAATGTTTCCCTCCATTTGTTTCAAAGTGCATCATGAAATGCATCCGGACACATCAATCTTTAGTCACAGGATTCATCATCAGTTAGACAGTTAATCTATATATTATTTTTTGCACTCATTTTGGAAAATTTTATGTCATTCTTTTTAACCCCAAAAGGTGTATTTTGACAGGTTTACCAGTCAAGAACTGTTTGAACACACCTGTAGCAAGACACAACCATTATTTTAAAATCATGGATCAGTTGGAAAACTGCCATTAAGGGAGCAAAACTTTTGCACGTACAGACTAATATTCAGGTTATTCATTAAAAACAGTAGTTATCTGATGTGTCATGTGACCACTGTCTGATGAACATTTACGTTTTCACAGTCTAAGGGGAACATGTTTTCCTATTCTACTGTGCTGATTTTCCATTGTTTTTCTATGTAAACGTGCTAGAAGAACATGTTTAACCGGTGCGCTCGCGTCTCGTCTTTTTGCAGCGTCTCGTGCATGACACGCCATTCTAAAAATGCACCACCTAAGTTAAAAGTAGTTCAACTTTTAAAGAACTTGTCTCTAGACCTTGCATTTTGTTGTTGTTCCACTGACCTGCGTCTCACGTTTTTAACCCCAAAAACACGTTCTGTGTGAATTGCCCATAAATGTGCAGTTCTTAAATAAGTGTAGTTTTATGAACTTATTTAGCACAAACTTAAAGTTAATACAGGGTTTCTGCTGGTTTTATGACTTTTTAAAAGACCTTTTTAAGACCAAGTAAAGAAAATTTAAGGAATAAATTGGAAGGATCACAATACGTTGTTCTCTAAGGGAGAAACACAATGAGTTGTATTAGCAACACTTCAGAGTTTGAAAATACAACTTCCAACTGATATCCATTACTTTTTAATTCATTTTACAATAAAGTAGCTTGAAAACCTCTACTCCCAACCACTAGAATATGGAAATATCTTTTATTGTACCTTCTGATCTGAAAAGTGATGTTCCTCCTCAGTATTATTGTCTTGTTTTCCAGTGCAAATGTCTAAAGATTCTTAACTTAAAAAAGTAAGTTGCCTGGTTGCCTTAAAATTTTGAGTTCATTGAAATTAAAAATTTGAGTTAATACAATGAAGGCGATTGGTTTAATAAACAGAAACTCAAAATATTATGTTATCTGAACCAAATTAATTATCTAAGTTGTTTTGACAAAAGAAAAAAAACTTTGTGATAACAAATTATTTTTTACAGTGTAGTTTTAAGCATAAACCCACTAAATTTTGCTCAATTTTTCAAGAAGTAAATGTAAGTTTCTCAAGTAAATGTATCTTGATTTAAAGATGTTTATATATTTGTATTGGAAAACAGGACAACAGTATTGAGGAAGATATTAATTATTTGCAATACATGTAACATTTAATGCCATAACTTTATGAATTTAAGACTTTCTGCTCTGACTTAAAGGTGCAGTATGTAGGATTTCTGTCCGCTAAAGGTCTATTCAAAACAAAGGCGTAGCTTGATGACGCCAAGTTTGAGCGCGGAATCTTGGGACATGTGGTCTTCACCTCAACGGCCGGTGGAAAAAAATTGGGATAGGACTCGGGAAGAAATCATGTTCATGGATGCGATTATTAACGTTACTGTAGTATGAAGCAGAGCAGGACCGAGTGTTGTGGGAGCTGAACGAGGCCGCTGAAGCGATTGCACAACACACGCCTCATGAGCAGCAGAACTTTTATTATGCCACAGTCGCCGGCGCCGCTTCTGCTTTTCCGGTCATGAGTATGAGGTAACGCAGCTCTATTTATCATATTAGATACATTGAGAGTGTTGAAAATGTTATAATGTTACTCTGTGCGTTCGCTCGGCGGCTGTTGTGAGACACTTGTTGCACACTGCAGTAAGATAGATCGATTTTAGAATATCATATTAAATGCTGGATGGGTTGTGTTGATAAATGGCATGCAATTCATTTTAAAACGTATTGTATGATGGAGAAAATGCTGTATTACGGTTACTAAAAATAAAGCTGCATCTGATTATGCTATGTTAGCTACTTCACAAAATAGTGTTTTTCTCTGAGGCATGGTAAAGCATGGTACTCGCCAAAAATCAAGAAAATTAGATTTAAACAATAAGACTAAACGTGTTGAGCTATATAACAATAATTAGTTTTCTGTCTATAAATATATCAAAACAGTTGTTCCCTTGTCTATTAAAACGTGTAATATATTAAAGCGTCTTTGGTGTTTCCATGGTTTCTACAAAATAAAACCGGAAACCAAGGGTAACGCGGGTATGACGCAATTGACAGGCGACTCCTCACACGTCCCGGAGCCTTGGTTAAAATTGCAATTTTCTCACGATTTACAAATAGTTGGAAACATTTGGGATATTGTAAGTACTCAAGTGAACAAAATATATAACACTGGCCTAGTGGTTTTTGCATATTTTACTGCAAAAATCTTACATATTGCACCTTTAAGGCCTTAATTTGTGCAAGCGTGAATAAAGTCTTTTAAAGACCTTTTCAAGACCCACAGAAACCCTGTAATGCAATAATTTGCAAATATGTGAATCAGTTTGTGTAGAATTATTAACAGATTAACCCAAGATATTATTAGACGGCATATTAATAGGCTGCATTAAAAATTGAGGACATACATTTGGTTTCAGAGAGTTATGGTCTCAGGTTGGGGTTTTTATTTTATTTTATTTTTTTTTTGTTGCAAAAAAATGCTTTGAAAAATTGTATTAACAAAGCAAATAACATCACTAACATCTTAATATAACTTGAGAATTTTTTTCTCTGCTACATTTGTTGATTATTCGATTTCATTCGGTGAATATACTGTCATAAAAGCTTTTCATCCAAGCAGCTTCTATTTCCTGCTATAAACATATGATGGCCTAAGATTCATAATTATAAATGCACCAAAAATACAAAATGTAAATGACTGTAAAGTAACAAAAATGCAAAAAGCAAATGACTGTGAAGTAACATGCTGTTTTACATTATTAAAATAAGAGAAATGGTATTTCAGGCAGTATGTATTTATAACTTCATTCTCCAACCCTTAATACTGGATGTTTTTAAAATGAACAGTAAGATTTCTTGTCATCCAGTGAATCATTTTTAGTGTTGTGATGAAATGCAGGTCAAATACTTAAGGTACATAAAAAAATTGGGTTCGTTTCCATTAAACTATTATTATTATTTTCAATAATAATCAAATTTCTTACAACCGTAACAAAAAATTGTACAAGTTGTTACACAGGATATAAGATAGATTTGTGGTTATCTGCACTGTATTTGTGGTAGGGTTTTCTAGCTAATGTATTTTAGTTACAGTCATTTGAAAATATGGATCAAACTGTGTGAATATTGTATTCGTGTGGCTCACGGGAGCTTCGTGGTGCTCTAGACTGTTGGTGCTCTGTGCTTGTGAAGCTTCATCAGGGTGCTCAAGCGTTTAAGACATTGTTAACAAGTTAAGTGCACATTGTCACTGAGGATGGAGGTGTTGCAGGTCAATCCTCTTTGGCCTTTAAAACAGGCCTGAACGTTTTATACTGCTCATCTGTACTGCTGTTATGATTATAAATAAATGCAGTCATGATGTGATGACAAGATCTTTTGTCTGTTGTTTGATGATTTTGCCTGATTTCTTTCAGATCATTCTGAGACCACGTGTGAGATCATAGCTCTGTTCCAATACCTAGCAAGCTGCCCTTAAAGGGGTGGTTGATTATGATTTCACTTTTTTAACTTTAGTTAGTGTGTAATGTTGCTGTTAGAGCATAAACAACATCTGCAAATTTTACGACGCTCAAAGTGTAATGCAAAGGGAGATTTTTTTATTATTTTTTTTACAGAAATTGCTTTTTAAGGACTACAACAAACGGCTGGTAGGGACTACAACAAGCTTCTTCCAGGGTTGGTGACAACACTAACCCTAAAATTTACATAAACCCCGCCCCCGGGAACACATCAAAGGGGGTGAGGCCATGTTGGGCTGCTTTAGAGAAGAGGAAGAGTTGTTGTAGTAAAGTGTTGTTGACATGCCGTCATTTTACGCCGGACTGCTTCACAAACGAGGGTCAATTCAACACTGGATTTGCACAAAAGACGGCACATGCTAGTCGATGAGTTGAATCAACTCCACAGCAACTACATAAATTTATCCACTAACCATTCAGAAACGTCCAGTTTCATTCTAAAAGTTGTAACTTCTTCCTGAGTCTCTCCATCAGTGTCCGACTCCGGTTTGAACAATGTAAGGCTGAACACCGTTACTGACAATCCTCATTTTGGCTGTGTGAGATTCTCCAGCTTTGTTGTTGTTGAGCAACCGAAGCGCGAGCTGTTAAAGCTCCGCCCTCTTCTGGAAAGGGGGCCGGGAGCAGCAGCTCATTTGCATTTAAAGGGACACACACAAAAATGGCGTGTTTTTGCTCACACCCAAATAGGGTCAAATTTGACAAGTTATAAGAAATTATCTGTGGGATATTTTGAGTTGAACCTTCACGGACACATTCTGGGGACACCAGAGACTTATATTATAAGTCATTATAGGTCCCCTTTAAAGATCTGTATAATAACGTTAGTATTTCCATTCATTTTAATGCCAGTTGCTTGACCCTGTAGCAATTCTGGAAATGGTACTATAGGCAACAACATTGTGATGACTTTTAACACCTTTTTAAAGTCTACATCCTAGGAGGCATTGTGACCAGCTCCATTAAAAAAAATCATCCAAGATGGCAAATGGAATGATAAATTACAAATATATTTAACTTTTGGCCCTCTAGTGGTTAAAAAAACAAAACTGCATGTATTTTGCGGAAGAACATTGTTTTGGTTGTGCTTCGGCTCTGTGTGACTGTGCGGATGAATATGATTAAGACAAAAACGTGTTTTGGAAGAAGGATTGATGATGTATTGACTCATTATTTAAATTTTGTTAATTTTGAACATAAAAAGTTACATAGCGTACCTTTAATTCAGTATTGAAAATATTTTCTAAAAATGTTAATTCCTAAATAAAATGGATAATCTCAGCGAATTCTTGTGTGTAGTAATAGACTACCATTCAAAAGTTTGGGGTAATTAATACTTTTATTCTGCAAGGATGCATTAAATTTTGAACGCCCAATTATCAAGATTTGATCCAATCCGATAGCCGAAATCTGATCATATTACTTTTGAACAACTGGACCCTGGTCTAAATAAAAATCCCCAGATTTTCGATGTGGCTTCAGACCTTTGGCCCCAATATAAGTATTCGTAACTCTTAAATCTAGGGGTTTGGACAGGACGTGCAGAAATATTGTGGTTTTAAGAAACTTTACACTATACATGTAGTCTGCCACTCACCCACTGTTTGTTCTTTACTAGTAACACTTTTTCAGGTCACCGTAAAATGGTAAGAGGTGACTCTGCAATCCAAACCGTGCCGAATCAGGCTCCATTACAGAGGTCGGGTTAAATTAGGCCAGATTTGGCAGGTTCTTCTATCCCTTATAACTTGAAACCCACTTGGCACCGCAGCGCTGTCAGCTAGGTCACAGAACGATCACATTTGTCAGCAGTGTCACACCATGTCAGTGCCCTAGATTTCATGCGTTTCATGACAAAGCGCATTACTTAGCCTTGATTTTAGCTCAGTTATATAATCACACATTACCGTAATGCGCTTCCAGCAAAAGAGATCCGAACACACACTGCGACTCTTGAATGGCAGCGAGGCGACTTCCCTTTCCTGTGTACCACTAAATAATTCAGACATCTAGTCAGAGTAAGAGACCTGATTCAACGGTCCTGATTAAACTAAAAGCAGATCACTCCATAATATTAGTTAACTAGAACAACTTGTCTAGCTTTACACCTTGGACCGAACGGTGGCACGTCAGTGGAGGCACACGCACTGCAATATCATGACCACACAGCGCCTTGTAGAGTCAATGAGTTCAATATGATGTTAAATGAGACAGTTTTCAAGCTATGACATGGGTTAGGATGAGTTTATTTTATATCTGTTGATTTACAGATGATGTAAGTTCAGGTCAACTCATCAATGATTTCATGACAAGTATATCCAGAAGCAGGAAAACAAGAAACCATTGCTGGAAACGGACACCCCGACACCTTCAGTGGACACTCGCCTCATAAAATATTTACATTTAGTGACTGGCAAAACTGCTCATGGCCAGAATGGATGAAAATGAACCGAGCGTTCAAAGAGACAGAGATTTCAGAGCCAGGTTCAAATCTACTGAATATAATATTAGAGATTTGAACAAAGCCCTAAATCTCAGTTTTAAACTTTTGTGTATAACTTGACTGTTTATGCTACAAACATGGATGACGCCTTAAATCATGTCTTGTCGAGGAGAGGCAACGTTCTAAAAAACAAAATACTAAACTTGGTTACAGGGATAGTTGAGCCATAAATGAAAATTATCCCATAATTTACTCTCCCTCAAGCCATCTTACGCTACTTTCACATGGGACGTTGGCGTCAATGCTTGACGGAGGGCGTGTCTGAAGCTTGGTGCTGACGTGACCGTCATAGTGACAACAGCCAATCACATTACTTTTCGGTGTTGCATGAACGCAATTGGCTAGCGACTGCTCTAGGGTATTTGCATAAGGCGATCTGATTGGCTGATGCCTGCGTTGGCACTTGAAAAGTTGAGAAATTTTCAACTTCTGTCGCGAGCAACGAGTAAAGTGACGCGACGGAATTCAGTTTGGCGACATGTGACGTCACCCATTCAAAGTAAATGAGAAGCGTTAACACCAACGCCCTGTGTGAATGCAGCGTTACAGGTATATGACTGGTGTATATGAACACAATTGGAGTTATATTAAAAAATATCCTGGCTCTTCCCAACATTGTAATGGGATTGAAAGGCACCCAAGTTTTTGAAGCTCCAAAAAGCGCATCCATCCATCATAAAAGTAATCCATACAACTCCAGGGGGTTAATAAAGGCCTTCTGGAGCGAAGCAATGGGTTTTTGTAAGAAAAATATCCATATTTAAAACTTTATTAACTATAAACCTGGCTTCTGGCAACGGCCGTACGCAAGTTGAGTTCTGGCAGAAGAGTGACCTCTGACCCGACACATGACGTATTGACGAACGCAGAAGCACAGAGGATAGAGCAAAACAAAACACCGGTCACAAATTCTACATCTAAAACGAGAACTTTTAAAGAGAAATGTTGGAGGATTTCGATATAAGAGAAGAGGAGCTTAAGTTTGTTGCCCAGCCCTATTTTATTTGAACTGCGAGAACGCGACTTGCAAACAGCCGTTACCGAAAGCCAGTTATTATAGTTTATAAAGTTTTAAATGGATATTTTTCTTACAAAAACCCATCGCTTCACTTCAGAAGGTCTTTATTAACCCCCTAGAGCCGTATGGATTACTTTTATGATGGATGGATGCGCTTTTTTGGGCTTCAAAATCACCATTCACTCTCATTATAAAGTTTGGAAGAGCCAGGATAATTTTTAATATAACTCCGATTGTGTTTGGCTGAAAGAAGATATTCATATACAACTAGGATGGCTTGAGGGTGAGTAAATTATGGGATAATTTTCATTTTTGGGTGAACTATCCCTTTAAGATATTTATCTGACAAAATTATTTGGCAAAAAAAGGCAAAATACAGCTACAGGTTTTATTTTACTATACAAAAAAATGCATAGAAAAACAAAAAGCTGACAGGAAAACGCAGACATTGATTACAGCATAATCAGTTATTAATATTTCATTGGTTCTCGCTTTTGCATGTGTTCATAAATTCTTTGCATTACAGCCTGGCCAAAAATTATGTCTGCACAATTTGACATGTTTCATTGCGTTATCACAAATAAAACAATTAACTCCACATAAAACAAAATCTTTAACAAATTTGTAATAAAGGGTGAAGATGTTAATTTTCCAAGCCTGGACATCACTTTTGGCCACTACTGTATATATTGTATTTATAAAATTATGTATTTATTTTTTATAAATATTTTGTCAAAAAACAAACATGTTGTACTGTCATTCAATATTCTTTGTAATGCTCTTATTTGATCCAAGTCTCTCACTGGAACTCGAGTGTTTCTAACTCTGCGCTTGGATTTGAGGGGCATTACCATGCGATAGATCTGCCGAGATAAAACTAACCGTTAAAACTCAGATCACAGAGAAAGATAAAACTCTAGCTTCCGCACAAGTCCTCTAAATCTTTCTTATATTACATGTGGCCCGAAAAAGGAGATGGGAAAGGCCACATTTCAATTGCATTGACTATTGCACGTTTTTCAAATAAAATCCATGACCGTGAGATTGCATACGGAGCAGTTGTTGGCTACTGCAGCATTTGACTTTATTTGAGTTTTATCCGTGGGTTACGAAAACAAAGCCTCACAGAAAGTGAAACATGTTGCACACTCACTGCATGTTAAAATGCAGGAATGTGTGACTAGGACTGGATAAGGTTTACAGCACTATGACTTTTTATGATTGCATATTTCAAGAAAAAATAAACACATTAGGCTATTGGTATGATCGTAAGAGGGGCAACAAGTCAGCCTCATTTCCAGTGATGAATCCAGCAAAGGCTTTTAGAGGGGGAAAAAAGCAGGAAGTGCAGATAAGATAGTGATGTTTGAGCAGATAAACCAAACCACACAAACTATTGGTCACTGGCAACACATTTCAGTTCATCAATACTCCATAAAAATCTGGTGGGTGAGATTTCCACTCAGCTGAGGGCTAGAATGGAGGCATGTTTAGTTCTTGTTTTGAAGAGATTTTACAGAGCAAACAATATTTCTAAATAGAAAAGAGCAGTCTTAGATTGAGCTAGAACTAGCTGATAAACGAGCGTAGAAGAATAGTTTACCTGAAAACGATTGTCGATTTGTACTTTTTGTTATTTTTTGTCTGTATGTTTAAAAAAGGACCAAAACACACTATAAAAGCAGCATAAAAGTTGTTCATATGACTTGCATTGTGGGGTAAAGTTACTTTTAAAAGTGTGTTCTAATATTGTGTTACTCCATTTAAAAGTAACTACTTAGTTACTTTTTATGGAAAGTAATGTGTCGCGTTACTTTTTCTTTCTTGTTTGTTTTCCTAATAACAAAAAAAGTTATATTTTTGACAAATGTAAAGGCCTTTTCACACCAAAACTGCAAATGCAAAAGGAAATGCAAATTCACGCCTGAACAGTAGAGGGCGCAGCTCAAATAAACCCTTCAGCTGTGCTGCCATTCTGGATTGAAGAAGAATAGGATGCAGGAGAAGAAAGTTCAACACTCTTACTTCAGCAATATATAAAAAAAAAAAAATTAAAAAAAATGAAACACAAATGTGATGTTTATCTAAAGTCATATCTGCTTATTGGTATGGTTGAATTGACCGTTCGCAAAGACCCGCCCCCTTTAGTTACTGTTGCTACGTCCGACAAGCCACACATCTTGTTCTTACGCAGTGAAAAATACATCGCGGAGCAAAGAAGACACTGACAACGCGTCGACAGACAAGGCAGAGCATTTTACTTTGGATATGAAACAAAGTCTCAAATTTTGTAACTTTTAAGGAAATTTAAACAATAAATACCGTTTTGTGGCTCTTTAATGTGTCGTGACAGATCGCTGTAGCGGCTCATGAACCGATCATCTCTTCCTACTAGTTCATTTATAGCATCAAATAAACATGAATGAACATCATAAGGAATGTTGTTTCAATCGCGGAAAGACGTCAGTACACACCATTTTTCAAGTTCAAGTCCACCTACGTTAATCTGCTAACTCCCCTGACTGCTTTGTCGGACAAAATGGCGGATTCTGCGTTATGATTGGTTAGATCGCCTGTCAATCAAAATCAAAGGTCAGCAGCAATAAAGTGAGATTAAATACATAAAGTATATTTGTACTATTTAACATATTTAATTATTGCAGGTTTGCATAATATTCTGAGTTGGCATTTCACTGTTTTTATTCCTTTTGAGGAATACTGAATCTGTTTTTGTGCAAGTGAGATGAGTAAATGCATGCTCATATTTATAGTAGAACTACATCATGTTCACACAGCGCGCACAACACCTCTGCACTCGCTCCTGATTTCTCTCAACATGGAGACAGGAGAGATGTCAGTCAATAAATGGGAAAACAAAATAACTTGTGTTACTTATTTGAAAAAGTAACTCAGATATTTTGTTGTAAATTTAAAAATAATGCATTACTTTACTAGTTACTTGAAAAAAGTAATCTGATTACTTTATTTCATTACTTGTAATGCATTACCCCCAACACTGCTGAAAACTATTGCCAAATGTACTTTTTGAAGTCATATAATGTCTTATAATGGCTTTTGTGTTTAAAACATACCGACATTTACAGTAAATGTTTCTTTCTTCTGAAGCTCTGAAATCTCATTCTCTGTATATTTGAACTGGCATGTTTGGTTGTAACAAGAACCAATCATTCAAGTGTCAGTGATGACAATACTGTTGTGATGCTTCAACTTGAATGAGATTTCAGATCTTCGATAGCGAAGCTTAAATGTCTGTTCTTCCAACGCTATCTCACGACCAATTTGTACGTAATTTACGAGGTGGCTAATTCATACGAATTCGTACGACCTCACTCGCACAAATTCATACAATTTGTCTAAACCCCAGTGACGGTTTTGGGGGCGGGGTTAGGGGTTGGTCATTCGTACAAATTCATACGAATTAGCCACCTCATAAAATACGTACGATTTAGCCAAAAACATAAGAATTCGTACGAGTGAGGTCATAAGAATTCATACGAATTAGCCACTTTGTAAAATACGTACAAATTGCAGTGAGATCGGGTTGGTTCCTCACACTAATCTATATCGTACGGCTTCAGAGGAATATAGTGCTTAAAGGGATAGTTCACCCAAAAATGAAAATTTGATGTTTATCTGCTTACCCCCAGGGCATTCAAGATGTAGGTGACTTTGTTTCTTCAGTAGAACACAAATGATGATTTTTAACTCCAACCGTTGCGGTCTGTCAGTCGTATAATACATGTCAATGGCAACACAATTTATAAGAGTCAAAAAAACATGCACAGACAAATCCAAATAAAACCCTGCGGCTCGTGACGACACATTGATGTCCTAAGACACGAAACGATCGGTTTGTGCGAGAAACCGAACAGTATTTATAATATATATATTTCTCGCACAAACCGATCGTTTCGTGTCTTAGGACATCAATGTGTCGTCACGAGCCGTAGGGTTTAATTTGGATTTGACAGACCGCAACGGTTGGAGTTAAAAATCATCATTTGTGTTCTACTGAAGAAACAAAGTCACCTACATCTTGGATGCCCTGGGGGTAAGCAGATAAACATAAAATTTTCATTTTTGGGTGAACTATCCCTTTAAGTCATATGCACTACTTATATGATTCTTTCATGGTGATTTTGTCATTTTTGGAGCTTGACATCTCCAGTAACCATTTAGTTTACTTGAAAAGAGAAAAAACTCAGGGTATTCTCCAATTTGTCTTCTTTTATGTGAGTTTGTGTGAGCACTATGAGTGTTATGGACTATTTTTATGTTGTTCTTATGTCTTTTTTTAAGCACGCTCACTATGAACTGTCACTCTATGGAAAAGAGCAGCATAATTATTCTTCAAAACATCTTGTTTTGCATTCAACTGAAGAACGAAAGTGGTTTGGAGCAGCAAGAGGGTGAGTAAATGATGACAAGTTTTTCTTTTTGGGTGAACTGTCCCTTGAAATGGATGTTTTTATAACTGTAAAATCATATGAAAACAATATGGTGAACATGATTTTACCAAGTACAACATGTTCCTGGATCAACATCTTTGTTGATTCTGGAAAAACATTCCAATCAGCCAATCAGATTTGAAGGACAAATTTACAGTTTATGTCAAGTTTAGGTGTACAACCAGTGTTAGGTGCTTCTATGTCAGTGTTAATCACCTATCATTTCCCTCTGATTTTAGGGGTAAGTTATGGGTAGGGTTAGGTTTAGAGGTAAAATACAACACCTGTGAAAAATCAACACAGAAAATTCCTTCATATTAACACAGTACATTGAGCCTTATTTTTACGGAATCTTCTTAGAGTGTTCTTAAGAAGCTTTTAGAATCTTTCTGTAATTTGAATTTCTTGTTTAGACGACAATTTAGAAGTTTTGTGACTTTTTGAACTAGATTGCTTGCTTTTGATTCCTAATTAAATGCCTGTGGCTCTGATAAAGTAATAAATTTATAAACCCGTTCCACAGAATAATAATGACAATAATAGTGACATGTAATGTGTAACAGACAAAACCAATGTCTTTAGACCTCAGGATATTATACGAGGTGAAAGGGACATGATCCACAACAAAAAGAAAAGACAAAACATGATGATTCCGAAACATTATCAAACTAAAAGCTTCTTATCATCAGATGGGACCAATCTAGAGTGGCCTCTGGTTAGGTTTGTTCATCTTTTCAAGCGTCTGTGCTCTTTTCCTAGTCCACTATCAAAGAGCTCCAGATAACAGCCATTCACAAAAGCCCTATCAGACAAACCCCGCACCTAGGGAATTCACAGCGAGGAGGGGCAAATGCTGCCCCTCACGAGTGTGAGAATGGAGGCAGGGACGTAGAATGACAGACAGGAGTAGGGAGGGGTGAGGAACCGAGAGAGAGACAGCAGCATTTCTATGACCATCCTGGAGGTAGGAGATCACATCAGGAGACAGGATGCCAGGAACAGGGTCGTTTTGACGTGCATTCCCTGGAAACGCAGGAGGAATAAGTGTTGTCATGATAATGGTTCCCAAATGGGATTAATAAAGCACTCTATCTCACCATCAGAAGCTTCACAGACTTGCTCCTCAGCCTAATTCCACAACTTCATGGTTTCTTCACTGGTCTTATGTGGAGTTCTCTGGAGCGAGAGGCATCCATGCACATTCACTGAGCAGCATGTTCCATGAGGAGTACCATGAGGAGATGGACAGTGAGTAACAGTGTGTCTGTATGCTGGTCGGTGTGTGTCGTCTATCTTCTCGCCGTCTCCGTCACCTGTGGCAGCGCATGTCCCGTGCAGCGGGCGCTCAGGGTCGACAACTCCTCATCCGCCTCGACCTCCACCTCCGGCCGGCATGTGCGCAGCTACGTGCACCTCCAGGGAGACGTGCGCCAGAGGAAACTCTTCTCCTTCCAGAAGTTCTTCCTTAGGATCGGGAAAGACGGGAGAGTCAACGGCACCAAGAGAAAAGACGATCCCTACAGTGAGTTACCTCATAATACGTTCAGTTTATTCAGAATCACGTCGGTAATAACGGCCAAAAAACAACATCGTGATGTGAAGTTTAATTTCGCGCGTCTCCGTGAACATTATCACGTGTAAATCAACTAATCTGTCTGAAAATATAGCTATTAATCATGTTTAAAGGCATAGTTTATAGTTTTATTAACTCGTAAAATGTACATTTAAATTGTTTAAATGTAGGCTACACTTACCGGTACTAATCATCTATACAATAATATTATGGAAGTTATATGTCCAAAAACAATTCTGTTGTGAATAATAATAATTATTATTATATTAATTTGATATAATTAGATTTAAACCCATTTAGAATAACTCCATTAATTGCCTATAGGCTACATGTAGCCTTTAGATCAGTAGTGGATGTACTTAAAAAAATAAAAAAGAATATATATGAAAATATCTAAAGTTTAACGAGGTTTCTAATGGTTTGAAAGTACTTTAGTGCTTTTGTGTGTGTGTGTGTGTGTGTATACATACTTATACATACATATATATATATATATATAAAAATATATATATATATATATATATATATATATGAGTGGGACACTTTTTACTGTTGAAATGACTTGGAAAAAGTGTCCCAATCACCCTGAATTCACCCTATATATAGTATATATATATATATATATATATATATATATATAGTGCTGTCAAATCGATTAATAGTGAATAATGCATCTAACAAAAGTTTGTAAATATAAGTGTGTTTATATATATATACACACACACACACACACACACACACACGATTAATCGATTTGACAGCACTAATATATATGCACATGAGATAAAAATTACCTAATTTAATGATAAAAGTATTTATAATGTATTATTATATTCCCAAATTGATTGAGTCATTGAGTCATTGGGTAAAAATATTGAATAATGTGACATGAAATTAATTGTTTTATAATCAATTTAGGAATATTATAACACATTATAAATACTTTTATCATTACATTAGATCATTTATAGATTGCCTCATGTGCATTCACATATGAATCAAAAGTTATGACATTTCTATTTGAATGCTGAATCATTGTAGGCTGCAATATTTGTTAATGACTCATTGAAATTGTTAGCAAATTATGTCAGTAGACTTTAAATGATTTCTAAGCAAAACACCTGATGTGAATTCAGGGTGCAGGCTGTTCTGTCTTAATGAACCACGCAAGAATAATAATACTAATATTTAAACCCCATAAATGAAATTAGCTGTTCTAATAAAACAAACAAAATTAATGGGCCGTTAAGGAATGGTGCTATTGGCTGTAATATCCTTTTAAATGCATAATTGTGTCCTGCTGACACCCAGAAATCTGAGAGCAATTAACCCACATATTGCTGTAAATGTTTCCCCTGACGCAGCAAAGGAAACACATCCTTTATAACATGATCAAGGGTTACGCTTGTGCTTTCAATGGCTATATATCCCTAACGGAGTCAAGTATCTGTTATTAGATAGTGTTTGGTTTGTTTTCATGTATTATGAGCCCATCAGTGAAATGCACAATGTGTTTTCGGTGGTTTACACAGAACAAGTTAATTAGCCATTGCTCATATGGAGCCCATGTGCAGATAAGGGTCTTCCTGTTTCCTCTCCTTGTGTGTGTTTGTGTTTGTCTGGTGTCTCACACTGACATCCCTTCCTTTTCAAGGCCATGGGGCATCTTGATTTAGAAGCTTTTTTTGTTTGTTTGTTTGTTTGTGTCTGGTGCTTTTATAATCAAACTTCTTTTTAATGTCTCAGTTGTTTCTCCTATATAAAGCAGTGAGATGTCTGCTGCTTCTCAGATTGTTCTCCTGACAGTAATCTCACACGTGTCTCCTCTTGAGTTTCAGAAGAGATCTCAACAACGTCTTAAAGTGTCCGAGATACCAAAGACTGCAATCAAAAGTCAGAGATCTTTAAGATTTCTCATTAAATTCCTTCATGAGCTGCTCCACATTCATTTTACAGCTCTATGCTTTTACTGTATGACAACTATTCTTCTTTTAGGAGAAAAATCTTTTAAAAAAGTCTTAAAGAGGACCTATTATTTCACAAGATGTAATACTGTATAAGTCTCTGGTCTGTGAAGTTTCAGCTCAAAATACCTCACAGATCATTTATTATAGCTTGTCAAATTTGCCCCTATTTGGGTGTGAGCAAAAACACGCCGTTTTTGCGTGTGTCCCTTTAAATGCAAATGAGCTGCTGCTCCTGACCGCTTTCCAGAAGAGGGCGGAGCTTTAACAGCTCACGCTTTGGTTGCTCAACAACAACAAAGCTGGCGAATCTCACGCAGCCAAAATGAGGATTGTCAGTAACGGTGTTCAGCCTTACATTATTCAAACCGGAGTCGGACACTGATGGAGAGACTCAGGAAGAAGTTACAACTTTTAGAATGAAACTGGACGTTTCTGAATGGTTAGTGGATAAATTTATGTAGTTGCTGTGGAGTTGATTCAACTCATCGACTAGCATGTGCCGTCATGTTAATCTTTTGTGCAAATCCAGCGTTGAATTGACCCTCGTTTGTGAAGCAGTCCGGCGTAAAATAACAGCATGGCAAAAACACTCTACTACAACAACTCTTTCTCTTCTCTAAAGCAGCCCAACATGGCCTCACCCCCTTTGTTGTGTGTTCTCGGGGACGGGGTTTATGTAAATTTTGGGGTTTGTAATGTCACCAACCCGGGAAGAAGCTTGTTGTAGTCCTTAAAAAGCGATTTCTGTAAAAGAAAATATCTCCCTTTACATTGAACTTTGAGCGTCGTAACTTTGCAGATGTTGTTTATGCTCAAACAGCAACATTACACAATACCTAAAGTTAAAAAAGTGAAATCATTAATCAAGGACCCCTTTAAATGAAACATATTGGAAAGTCTCTTGAGCTATAAAGGAGCAACCTCTGAGAAATAAAAGTTTTATCTGAACCTCCTTAGCTTCTTCAGTAAAAAAAAAATAGATCAGCATGGAAATGTACTGGGTGCTTGAGTTGTCCCTGTTAGGGGGCAATGTGTGTTTGTGTAGCGTCAGACATCACTGTGACATCTGACTGTGTAAACATGTAATCAAGCCCTCAGAGGTGATCAGGCGTTGAGAGGAAATGTCTGTCAGATCTCTGTGTGTGTGTGTGTGTGTGTGCACGTGTCAGTTTCCTTCTGATAGCCTCATCTGTGATAATACAACAGACACAAAACACCCTAGCAACCACAAAATTACAACCACCTATAAACCACTCGTAACATCCTACCAACCACCTAGTAACCACTACATCCCAGCAATCAGAAATGCACTTTCAAGCACGTTTTGCATGAGTAAGCTCTAGTATTAGCAAATATGCCTTAGAAAAAGCATTTTAGTGTTAAACTAAAACATGTACGTACCGATACCGATAACTGATATATTGGACGATAAATCTAAATCCAAATTTTTATATAATTTTTGAGCACCTGATTACAAAGACAAAAGTTTCACCATTAAAATCCATGTCCCAAGCACCACAATTATAATGTTCTCATTATAATTTTATGTAGCTTATATGACAGACATGTTGCACTTAACTGTATTTTCCTTATTGAAGTGATTTCAATCATATTTCAAGCAATTTAAAACCATAATGGTGAACAGTGCGCATCTGAAGCGTCTCAGCTGAAAGATATAATCTATTATTTATCGGCTTTAATGTATTGGCCAAATTTTCTTATTCGGCCGATAACGATAACATTAAAAATTAACATATATCAGCCGATACCGATATGGTGGCCGATATATCGTGCATCCCTATTATAATTAGGTTAAGGGTAGGTTTAGGGTTTGGGTTTGGCACTTAGTTGTGGGTGAATGTGATTTCACCAAGTACAACATGTTCCTGGATCACCATCTTTGTTGATCCTGGAACGTTCCAAACAACCAATCAGATTTGAGGGAGAAGTTTACAGTTTATGCCAAGTTTAGGCTTACAACCAGGGTTAGGTGCTTCTACATCAGTGTTATTCACCCTCTGATTTTAATTTTAAGTTATGGGTAAGGTTAGGGTAAGGAGCTTGCATTGTGTCAATGAATGTCCTTGCAAAGATAGAAGTACAAGAATATGTGTGCGTCTCTCTCTCTCTGTGTATGTGTGTGTGTGTGTACATGTATCGGGAACAGCAGCAGTAATACATATGTTCTCACTTAACTGCTCTCAATTTTAACTAGCCCTAAAGAGCCTCATGAGAGGCTGAAACGTCACATTTGGTTAAAATTTCTTGATGGTGAGAACGAGCAAAACAAATGTGACAGTGATCAACATGTAATCCCAGAGGAAAGTGTTACTGCTCGAAGATATCGACTTAATCTCAGATGTTTATCCTAGAAGTAAAAATAGACACAAATGAAACAATTGTTGACATAGAGTAAGAGTACAGAGTTGTACAATGAATGTGGAGCAGCTCAGATCATTTGCTCTCGGCTGAATTTGAATTCATATTGAGATCTCTGACTTTTGATTGCAGGTTCAGTATCTTGAGCAAATCTGATCAGACAAACAGTTTGAGTCACTGTTGAAACACAAAGGTGAACTATTTGAGAAGCAGGAAACTTCATTGTACACTATAGTTTTCAAACGTTTGGGTTCGGTAATATTTTTAATGTTTTTAAAGAAGACTCATGCTCAAGGCTGCATTTATTTGATCAAAAATACAGTAAAAACAGTAATATTGTGAAATATTTAGCGCTGTCAAATCAATTAATCGCAATTAATCGCTTCTAGCATAAAAGTTTGTAAATATATAATAGGTGTGTGTGTGTGTGTGTGTGTATATATATATATATATATATACACTCACAAACTTTTATGTTAGATGCGATTAATCGCGATTAATTGATTTGACAGCACTAGAAATATTATTACAATTTAAAAACAACAGTTTTCTATTTTAATATATTTTAAAAAGTAGTTTATTTCTGATGCAAAGCCACTTTTTTTAGCATCATTACTCCAGTCTTCAGTGTCACATGATCCTTCAGAAATCATTCATTTAATTTTAAAACATTTCTTTTTACTATCAATGTTGAAAACAGTTGTGCTGCTTAATATTTCTGCAGAAACCATAATGAATAGAAAGTTCTTCGATGAATAGAAAGTTCAAAGTAACAGCATTTAATTGAAGTATAAATCTTTTGTAACATTATGTCTTTACTGTCACTTTTGATCAATTTAATGCATCTTTGGTAAATGAAACTATTAATTTCTTTCAAAACAAAAAATCTTATTGACCCCAACCTCAGTTTAACCTCTAAATTCTGTCTATATGAAAAACAACTGAGATATTGAAGAGATTTCATTGGTAATTTTCTTGCCTATGGAATGTCTCTATAAAGTGCAACAATTTTGACCAAAGCATTTTCAATCAATATAGCTACTTGAACGGACAAAAACACACAAAATGATGTCAAAATGCCCCTTTGTTTAGTATGCTCGTAAGTACAGTCTTAAATGAGTTAAAAAGTGTTAAATGAAAGTAAAGAGTTGTGAGAAAATAGTTGTCAGATCCGCGTCATGTGCGGTAGGTCTTAAAGTGACAGCAGCCTAATAAACCTGCTGCTGTGATGTCTGTCATTAATGTTAATCAAAGAACAAACAGAAAGTCACTCACTGCTCTTGAATGAATGACTTTTGTCGCTTTAATAAGGATTCATCTATATTAAAGCCTATTAAATGTTAAAATTGATAGCTTTCAATTATACTGTAAAGTTGAATTAAAGTCTAATTAATGGCTAAAATTGAGAAAAAAAAATTTTTAATAGAGACACTGGCCTTCATTCATAGTGCTTAAAAAGATGCCATTAAACAAAGATTTCAAATATACTGTGTTTATGTTTTTTATTAATTTGGAGATCCAATGTGAAAGTATTACAATATAAAAATATTAATCGCGATTAATTACAGAAAATTGTGCGATTAATTAGTTAATTTTTTTTAAATCGAATGACAGCATTTTACATTATGACATATTTTGAACACACGTGTAGTGCATCACATCCTGAGCGTGATTTGCAACATTACGGATACATCCGATTGAGAAACAGGGTGGCTACTGTTAGTCTGCAGGCAGAGTTTCATGAATGGCGTGATGTGAATATCACCAGCGACACATCAAAGGTGAGCGTCTTTCACATTCAGCAATGGGCTCTGACAAAAGAATAATCCTCAGCGGGTGAAATTACACTAGTCTTTATAGCACAGATCCAGTGTTCGTGGAAATGGATACTGCAGTAGTGATGCTGTCCTTAGGCAAGACATGATTTGGGAAACACTGCCCTTTGAGGTGCTTCTGAATGATGTCACGCGTTTGAAAAGACATCCGTTAGATGGGAAAAACAGAAACAATGGGTCTGTGAGGGGTGTGACATCATTCTGATGACTATGATACAGAACTTCAACAGCTCATGTCCAAAATGTACAATTTGGATAATGTTAGATGAAGGTCATCGGTTTAATGTTATGCTAAAAGAAATATCACTACAAAAGTCTAATATCATTACAGTAGTGTAAAAAAAAACATGCTTTATGTACACCACCGTTCAAAAGTAATGATTTTTCAAAATAAATGAATACTTTTATTCAGCAAGGACTCGTTAAATTGTTCAAAAGTAATAAAATTATAAAAAGATAAAAGTTTCTTGAGCACTGAAGACTGGAGTAATGATGCTGAAAATTCAGCTTTGCATCACATGAATAAATTATTTATTAATATATTTAAAAATATATTCAAATAGAAAACAGTTCTTTTAAATTGTAATAATATTTCAGAATATTACTGATTTTACTGTTTTTTTTTTAATCAAATTAATGCAACCTGGGTGAGCAGAAGAGACTTCTTTCATTAAAATAACATTAACAACCGACCCCAAACTTTTCAACAGTATGTGTACATTGAAATGAAAAGGTCAGAAATGTTATTTAATATGAAAACGGCAACTTTGCTGGTGTCCTACATTGAGTATGGCAAATTGAATTGTATGTAAAAGTCTTGGGGAATTGAATCCGACTAATGATTATAGCGCAGTGGGGGTGTTTAACTCAGCGTCTGGTCTGTCCTTGTGAGAGACTCCAACAGATTTATGAGCTTTTATGGGGATTCCAGTGTAAAGCTGTCCCACGTGTATCCTGATCCTGTTTGATAAAGCAGAAGTCTGCTCTCTGTCTGACTGGAACAGTGTTTGATGCTAATAAGGGCTCATGCTAACTAAATCACTCTAAAAAGACCAATTAGCAAAACAAACAGACAGTGATGTTTACTGAATAATTGTGCATCGGATTATGTCACTTGGGTAAAAAAATTAGGCTTGAACAAAAATTTGTTCCAAGAACATTTTGCTAACATTCCCATTAAGAAATTACGAAAGCACTATTTCTAAATGTTCAAAACGTACAGTTTTTAAAATGTTTTAAAAACATGGTTACACTTTATTTTGATGGTCCCCTTTAGACATTCTGTTCAATATATAAGTAACATTGCACCTACATGTCAACTAACTCTCATTAGAGTATTAGTTAAGTATTCGTAGACTGTAAGGGTATGGTTAGGTTTAGTAGAATAAGGGGTGAGGGTTAGTAGAATAAGTTGACATGTACTTGCAAAGTTACTTCCCAGCAAGCAATAGCCGTCTCGGTCAACTCTAGACCTGATATAGTCCGGCTATGAGTAGCCAAAATAACCTTGAACTTGCGAGATGTATGATATTCCATCATGTAAGCAAATTCAACAGTGATTACAAGGTGTTTGTTTCATTTCTTTGACATGATTCTTGGGCTATGGTTAGAAACCTATTAAATTTTCACTGACAGCCCAAATTTTGCCTTGTTTTAGCCATAGACGTCAGGGCTGTTTTTGGACGGCTATTAGATGTCTTTTAAACGCAAAATTGCTTGCTGGGTTATAGTCTGTTGAGAAGCATCAAAATGAAGTGTTAGCAGATATTAAGCAGATAGTCTACTAATACTCTAATGAGAGTCAGTTGGCATGCATTGGTGCTACGTTACTTACAGCCAACAGAATGTCTAAAGGAGACCATCAATATAAAGTGACTTTTGAATGTTCTCCGAACCATCTAAAAAAGTATGTAGTGTAGTAAGTGTGAGTGTAGTAGTAATGTTATCAAAATATTAGACTAACGTCACACTAAAATGTTTCAGAAAAACATTCCATAAATGATGTATAAATAACATTTTGATAATATTGTTAATGACCAGATAACTTTGAACAAACGTTCTATCAACGTTACTGGAAGAACATTTGAGAGAACCTGTGCAGGTATGACGATTTTCCAATGGGGTTTTATAGTGGGGGTTTTCAATTTATGAGTAAAATAAAGCCTGTGGTAAACATAACTTGACGATGCTTTGACGTTTTGCTCAAAGTATACTTCACTTTTTATGCATACGCGAGAGTCAGCGTACAGTGCGAGTGACGTGAATTTCGTCTTTAGAAGAGTATGCGTGTACTGTACGCGCACCGCCGGATTTTTGTAACCGCGTGTACTCGGAGGTCGCACATGTGCATTTAATTTTTTTTACAGTAATTCGTTTATCCACAAGGTGGCAACCGTGCCCTGGGGGCGTCGATTCACAAGGTAGTCAAAGAAAAACTGCATAAACAGAACAGACTAACACATGCAAGCTACAGCGACAATGGAGGCCTACATAGACGAGAGATTGTGTGAAGAGGTTAGAAAGTACCCTCACTTGTACAACTCTAGCATGAAAGAATACAAAGATGTTTATATGGGTTGTAACTCGTGGTGAGAGATTGCTCAAAACTGCGCATTCGTCGAACGCCTGTGTATGCGTACGAGTCGAGTGAAGTATACTTTACAATGTATACTTACAATGTATACTTTACAAGGTATACTTTACTTTAAGTATACCCAGGGCTTTACACTGCACACACTCACACCCCAAACTGTCTTATCTAGTAACTTATTAAAAATGTACGTTTTCAAAAATGAACATACCTGCTTAAAAATTCGCATTTTCGCTATGGTGTAATTTACATTGTAAAACAAAACGTCAAAGTATAGTCAATTTATGTTTACCACAGGCTTTATTTTACACAAATCGAAAAACTATGGTAGCTTGTTTCCACCACTGAATAAAAAATAAAAAAGGTAATTGCGACTTTTTATCTCACAATTTTTACTTTTTTCTCACAATTGCATGATATAAACTCGCAATTACGGGTTACAAATTGTGAGATATAAAGTCAGAATTGCGTGATATAAAGTCGCAATTGGGAGTTATAAAGTCAGAATTGTGAGAATATAAACTCGCAATTCTGAGAAAAAAGTAACTTTTTTTATTTTAGAAAATAAAAGCTACCATTAAAAAAAACAATTATAAAACCCCATAGTAAAATCTCAAAAGGAACCAGTGGCGAATTAGTCTTCCGGGTTTTCACGTCATCCCTGCAGCACTCTATTAAGTAACAAATTGAATTAAATATGAAAATTTGAAGTAGAAAGACTGAAATAGTTTTGTCTTGTAAAACAAACTCCAGTAATCTTATTCACAACTTTGAAAAATCATTTTTTACAGTGTTCTAGCATGGTATTTTTTGAAATGCATTGGAGTATCATAGAAAAAACTTTTTTTTTTTTTACATATACTATGGTAAATCATATATTTTTAACATGTACATGTTTTTTGGATACTGGCTTTCTTTGAAATACTTATTTAGCCCATTTGTGTATTCCTTTATATGCAAGGAAAGACTAAATATCAGCGACGACAGAATGGTTTATTTGTTGCGTCTAAACCATAGTCTACTATCATGTCTTCAAACATCCTCTTTGTAGTTGTCGCAGGAAGCAGTCAGGACGCTTCAGGCATGAGCCGGACGTACAGGAGACCACCAGTACGGTGTGAGATCGCTGCCATGTGTGCCACAGATGCCTCACAACTCCACCAACACAATAAAATCAACACAAGCACCTCGATATCACTGACAAATAGGCATGATGCAATGACTGGTGCAATGCTGTTTTGTAATCTCAGAAAATACGACTATTGTATACTACTGTTTATTTAGCTTTTTTTAGGCACCAGACATCATCATGCCAGCACAAAAAGCACAGCCAGTTTTGGCAGAGCGCTGTGGAAAATGCACGTCTGCGCAAACAACTGCAAGCCAAAGACGCAACGTTTAGTACCGTGCAGCAGAGCATGACACGTTCGGAAAACAACAGCGCGCAAAGAAAAACCGGGCAAATAAGGCTCAGTTTAAACTTGACCTCCTGGTGCGCTGCTCGACATCTGCTGAGGTTTTTCTCCGTTTCGGTCGCTCTCACAGGTGTTTGGCTTGTATGCTTTAAATGGAGGTGGGATTACAAACACATTTACTGTAATGGCTTGGCTTGTTCTCCCAGCTCTCTTTTGTGGTTAGTTAAGTGTGGCCTCACTGACATGGAACTTCAAAGCGAGGCTCTTGGTAGAAATTAGTGCTGTTTTTGTCATTTCAGTATAATAGTAAAGTCATCAAAACTGTGAAATAACACAAATGGAGGTATGGGAAATATATAGAGACTAAAACATGCAAAAACTGTTATATTTGAGCTTCTTCTTTGTCTAGAGACCAGCTCTGGACATTCATCAGACAACTTTATGAGGTGCATCTTGGGATGCTTCTTAAACATGTATACTCTACTCTACATTCAACTATTGGCTTGCTTAGTTGGGGACACTTGACATTTGACTTGACATTTGATATTCAACAGTGCTTTGATCTGCCTGCATTGACACTATTCTTTAAGAGCTGCTGTGCAGCCAAATAATGTACCAGTTATCAATGTAAAGCTGCTTTGACACAATCTACATTGTAAAAAGCGCTATATAAAATAAAGGTGACTTGACTTGACTCTAAAAATGCTGGGTCAAAAACACCCCAAGTTAAAAATGGACAAACCCAGCGGTTAGGTTAAATGTTTGCCCAACCTGCTGGGTAGTTTTATTTAACTCAACTATTGTTTTAAAAATGACTATATGACTGGCTTAAAATGAACCCAAAATAGGTTGGAAATTAAAAATCAGACACATAATTACTAGAGGCAACAATAATAATCAAAGGGTGAACATTTATTAATAAGCAATTTAATAAATGTTTATTGTTTAAGTATTATTTTTTAAATTTATTAATAAATGTTAATTTATTAAACATATTAATAAATGTTAATTTTCAACACACTTTGTTCATTTTAAACAAGCAATACAGCAATTTTTAAACAATAGTTGAGTTAAATAAAACTATCCAGCAGGTTGGGCAAACATTTAACCCATTCACTGGGTTAAAAAAAACCAATCGCTGGGTTAAAACAACCTATTCACTGGGTTAAAACAACCCAGTTGCTGGGTTAAACAACCCATTCACTGGGTTAAAACAACCCAATTGCTGGGTTAAACAACCCATTCGCTGGGTTAAACAATCCATTCGCTGGGTTAAAACAACCCAATTGCTGGGTTAAAACAACCCAATTGCTGGGTTAAAACAATCAATTCGCTGGGTTAAAACAATCCATTCGCTGGGTTAAAACAACCCAATTGCTGGGTTAAACAACCCATTCACTGGGTTAAAACAACCCAATTGCTGGGTTAAACAACCCATTCGCTGGGTTAAACAATCCATTCGCTGGGTTAAAACAATCCATTCGTTGGGTTAAACAGTCCATTCGTTGGGTTAAAACAATCCATTCGTTGGGTTAAAACAATCCATTCGTTGGGTTAAACAATCCATTCGTTGGGTTAAAACAATCCATTCGTTGGGTTAAACAATCCATTCGCTGGGTTAAAACAATCCATTCGTTGGGTTAAACAATCCATTCGCTGGGTTAAACAATCCATTCGCTGGCTTAAAACAATCCATTCGCTGGCTTAAAACAATCCATTCGCTGGGTTAAACAATCCATTCGCTGGGTTAAACAATCCATTCGCTGGGTTAAAACAATCCATCCGCTGGGTTAAAACAATCCATTCGTTGGGTTAAAACAATCCATTCGTTGGGTAAAACAATCCATTCGTTGGGTTAAAACAATCCATTCGCTGGGTTAAACAACCCATTCGCTGGGTTAAAACAACCCAATTGCTGGGTTAAACAACCCATTCGCTGGGTTAAACAATCCATTCGCTGGGTTAAAACAATCCATTCGTTGGGTTAAACAATCCATTCGCTGGGTTAAACAATCCATTCGTTGGGTTAAAACAATCCATTCGTTGGGTTAAACAATCCATTCGTTGGGTTAAAACAATCCATTCGTTTGGGTTAAATAATCCATTTGTTGGGTTAAAACAATCCATTCGTTGAGTTAAAACAATCCATTCGCTGGGTTAAAACAATCCATTCGCTAAGTTAAACAATCCATTCGCTGGGTTAAAACAGTCCATTCGCTGGGTTAAACAATCCATTCGCTGGGTTAAAACAATCCATTCGCTAGGTTAAAACAATCCATTCGTTGGGTTAAAACAATCCATTCGTTGGGTTAAAACAATCCATTCGTTGGGTTAAAACAATCCTTTAAATAAAATGGTTTCAGTCGACTTTTGACTAGGGTATCTTTACCTGGGATCTACCTGTGTGATTCTGGTTTGTGTGTGTGTGTGTGTGTGTGTGTGGTACAGACATATGGTAGGCTGACATGCATGCTTAATTTCACATGAACTTGTTGGTAGTTTGAGTCTGAATGTGTGTGTGTGTGTGTGTGTGTGTGTGTGAGCGCTTCATTCAGCTTTTTGCAGTAGGCTTCAGCCTGGTGTCGCTCTCATCTTTGATCACTGATCATTGAAGCTTCTCTAATCCGTCTCACTGTCATCCTGTCTGTGTCGTTCCTTCCTTTCATGCTTTCATCCCAGCGCTCAGAGGACACAGAGCACTCAGATAGTTTTACCGTCTCACTTGATACCTGCAACCCGAGACCCCAATGGAGCCACTTCACACGCGCTCACACACACACACACACGCACACACACACACGCGCGCACAAACACACACGTACACGGATAGATGAGTGCACACACTGACACTACCTGCGGACACATTTGCACATGCAAAATGTTGTCTGAATTTTTGGTGTTATGACCAAAAACCATTTGATTGCCAATTTAAAAAAAAAAAATTGTCTTAAACACACAAAAGTTTTAGAATTTTACGTGTGAAACAACAAGTGAAATACACAAGTGAAATTAGACAAGTACAGTTGAAAACGGATAACTGCTTAGTACTTTTGAAACGTAAAATTAAAAAAAGAGATTTGAATTGGGGAAAAATAATCACAAATGTGTTCTCTTTAATATCTAAATTGTTTCTCATAAACATGAGAAAGGGACAATGGAGAAATTGTGACATCTAATTAGAGAAAATTTGGCCAACCAGTTATCATTAAGTTATGACAATGACATTATATTATATTATATAAAAGAAAAATTATATTATTAAAGTGTATAATTTTCATTTAAACACTGTCATGCATCTACAGTATATGTGTGTGTGTGTGTGTGTGTGTGTGCGTGTCTGCTGTCAAATCGATTAATCACATCTAACAAATATTTTTAAATATATAATATGTGTATATACACACACACATATATAATTATAATTATAAACACATATTTACAAAATTTTGTTAGATGCAATTATCAGCTATGTATGTGTGTGTATATACATATATACACACGTATACATTTACAAACTTTTGTACATATATATATATATATATATATATACGTAGTGCTGTCAAATTGATTAATCGTGATTAGTCGCATCTAACATAAAAGTTTGTTAATATATGTGTATATGCGTGTATATACTCTATGTATATATAGTATACACATTTATAATATTCAATATTCATTTTATCTGTCATTTATATTTTAAAAGATAAAATAATGTATATTCAGTATTTATTTTATCTTCATAATCATTAATCATTAATTCAATATTATTTAATAATAATTTTTCAATATTCATTTAATAATATAATTTCATTAATATACTTTCATATATTTATATGTATATAAACAAACCTCCACTCATCAAATGTCTTTCTCATTTAAAAAATGCAGGAGAAACATTTGAGACAGCTGATTTTCCTCTGGGCTGATGATCTGCCTCCATTATCAAACTGATACCGATAATTAAGAAAAACACAAATATTGACTGATAGTGATGATGCGCTCACTGATATACAGTATCACATATAAAATAACACCAACACATTTAACATAACCCAATGCCACACAGACTATAAAGTAGCCACAGCGAACAGGAGTGTTTTAGTAATCACAGATCCGTGGGTAGCTGTACTGAGGAAGCATTTATCCTGTGCACATCCAGTCTTCCTCTTCGTAGGGGAGCAGCAGAACTGTTTTGAGCAGCAACCTTAGCTGTCATGATAGGAGCATCTTTCGACACTTTGACGCTGATCAAAGGCCAGCCGCAGCAAACCCCCCGCAACTCCAGCCCCAGGGTTCACACCCGCAGCCACTGGGGTTATCAGAGTCTGATAACCAGGCGTCACATGCTCCCATGTGAGAGAGAGAGAGAGTGTGTGTGTGTGTTGCGTTGAGAACTGAATTAAAACCTGCAAGTGAGCAAAGGTCAAACAAAACTGCAATTTCACCTCTGACCTCTTCAGAGAAATGCACACATTGTTTGTTTTGTTCCCCAAAAATGTTATTCCTTATTGAGGAACGGGAAAAGTGTAAATGTTTTTACAATTGCTGAAGAAAATGTGAGAAGTGTTTGCTCATGCAAAATCCACCGCCTCGATTATAGGGTGGTTTCAAGCTAACACTGAACTAAAACTGAAATTAAAAGTGTTAAAATTGTTCAAATTAAACCTAAATAGTAATATATAAAAACTCATTTAAGCAGGCTTTGCTCTGTTTCAAATGAAAGCCTTTGTATTTTTCCATTAATAGTTAATGTGTTGTGTATTTCAGGTATTTTGGAGATCACGTCAGTGGATGTTGGGATCGTTGCCGTCAGAGGTCTCAGCAGTAACCTTTACCTGGCTATCAGTAAGAGGGGAGAACTGTATGGAGCGGTGGGTGTCCTGCACCAAACGTCCACCTACACCTGTATTTAGTCCAGGGGTTTTTTAAAACTGGGGTTATGGGGATCTTTAGGGAACCACAAGGGGGTGCTGTTGTAAAATAAAATTTATTACATTATTTTAATAATTAAGTTATTATAACGTATTAATTATTATTAAATTATTTTATTATATTTTCAGACATGGTTTATTTACATAGTTGATTTTTCTGTTACTTCATAGAAATATAACATTTAGACATATTTATATTATTGTTATTTTTCACAGTATAAATAGGGCTTTATACATGAAAATATATAGCTTATATTTTAGGAGTTCTACAAAGGAATCTTCATATCTGGGGGTCCAAGTCCCCTGTTTTAGGCTATACTTCCTGAAAAAAGGTGATGTGTGTAATTCCTGCAGCACTGTCTGTCATTGGTCAAACAAACACATAGCCCCGCCCCAAACTCACGCCATTGGTTGAGTCAGTGTTGCTGTGTCAGACTGGTTGCGATTCTTAGTGCACAGTCAAAAAATGTACAAATAGCTCAATTATTTTAGTATTCAATACAATATACACATCACCTTTAAAGGATTAGTTCACTTCAGAATTAAAATATCCTGATAATTTACTCACCCCTATGTCATCCAAGATGTTTACGTCTTTCTTTCTTCAGTCAAAAAGAAATTAAGGTTTTTTCTCCATATAGTGGACTTCACTGGGGTTCAACGGGTTGAAGGTCCAAATTGCAGTTTCAGTGCAGCTTCAAAGAGCTCTACATGATCCCAGACAATGAATAAGGGTCTTATCTAGCAAAACAATTGGTCATTTTCTTAAAAAAAAATACAAATTATATACTTTTTAACCACAAATGCTGGTCTTGCACTGCTCTGGGATGCGGCACGCATTACGTAATCACTTTGGAAAGGTCACGCGTGACGTAGGCAGAAGTACCGCGGTAGGGCGAAAAACTCCATCTCATTTTCTCCTCCAACTTCAAAATCATCCGACATTGTTGTTTTACCTTTTTTTGTAAAGGCCGTTTGACTTAATTGTTGCACGTACGCTTTGTAAGCACTTGGTACCTACGTCACGCATGACCTTTCTAACATGATTACGTAATGCGTGGCACATCGCAGAGCAGTGCAAGACGAGCATTTGTGGTTATAAAGTATATAATTTTTTATTTTTTTTAGAACATGACAGATCGTTTCGCTAGATAAGATCCTTATTCCTCGTCTGGGATCATGTAGAGCCCTTTGAAGCTGCACTGAAACTGACATTTGGACCTTCAACCCGTTGAACCCCAGTGAAGTCCACTATATGGAGAAAAATCCTGGAATGTTTTCCTCAAAAACCTTAATTTCTTTTCGACTGAAGAAAGAAAGACATAAACATCTTGGATGACACGAGGGTGAGTAAATTATCAGGAAATTTTAATTCTGAAGTGAAGTTAGTGAACTAATCCTTTAACATTGTGCCCTAACCAAATGTGATAAAGCGATTAGTGATGCTAGATTGTAAATCTGAGATTTAAATGGTTATTCTGGTCAAAGCGGGTCTAGATGATTCATCAGAGTGTTTTAGGTCTAGTTAGAGCTGGTAGACCAGACCATGTTGGACCAACATGTTTCAAAACCAACATGACAGGTATGACCTGGTTTTCCTGGCAGGAAATGTAATAAACTCTTTGTTTCATGCATTTCAGAGAGTCTATGGTATAAACTGCCGTCTGAAGGAGCGCATCGAGGAGAACGGGTATAACACATACGCATCTGCGGAGTGGAAGAACAAGAAACGACAGATGTTTGTAGGTCTGAGCGCTCACGGAAGGCCTCTGCGTGGGAGAAAAACCCGCAGGAAGAACACATCTACACACTTCTTACCCATAATGGTGTGACTTTTGTTGTATAATGCTGACGGGATGGAGAGAGAGACCGAAGATAAAGACTTTGTCCACTTGCGACTCTTTGTAGCGGCTGCGGTTCAGTGTTTGCTTGCTCCTTCATTGCTTTTTGGTTCAAGGCACTCATTACAACTTTATGCTCATGCCAGCTGATATTCAGTGGTAAACATTCTCAAAAGAGCAAAATTCATGAATGAAGGCTTTCATTTCCATTGTGCATTATTCAAGTGATCTATAATTGTGGATTATGTGTGCAAGAGTTTCCTTCAAGCTCTTTTCAATATAAGAACGTCTTACATTTATTTCTAATGGACATGAACATCTAATAGGAGCGGCTCTAAGGCTGCATGCGTCGCACAGAGAAAGATAGTGGGGATGTATATGGGGATGTATTTGTATCTTCTAAAAACTTTTGGACTGCTTTGAAATAAATAAATTATTTATTTGTATTGTATTTAAATAAAATACTCTAAAAAACATATTAAAAGCATATAAAATGGATAACCTCTAACTCCTGTGAAATAAAATCTATTTTGTTATCCTCCTGCAGAGCAGCTTGTGTCGTGTTTCATGTTCACCAGACTGGAGGAATAAGAAGCAGAAATGTGGGTGAATCTCATAAAATGTTCAGGTCAGCCCAAAATCAAAAGACGAAAAAAATTAGACATTTTTGCAAGAGTAAATAAAGCATATTTTAAGGTCCGGCCATTTTTCAAGTTGAGGCACTAAAATGAATAGCACAAAAAAGTGGAAATAAATAAAAACTAAAATTAAAAGTATTATAATTGTTAAAATTAAACCTAAAAATGACAAATAAAAATCACATGAAGTAATAAATGACATAAATTAATAAAAACCTGAAAATATATAACCTGAAAATATAAAAATAAAAGCCAAAAAACTAAAATAGTATATAAATAATACTAATGCAATCTATAAATATTTTACATTTAAATCATATACAGCAATCAATCAATCATTTATAAAGCACTTTAAAAAAACATAAAAGCATACCAAAGTGCTGTACAAAAATGAAAATTAACATGTTAAAAAAATAACAATTAATTAAAATACATAAATGAATACCTATAAAACTACACATCAAACGCCTGTAAGTACAAATAGGTCTCAAGAGGTGATTTGAACATCTGCAGAGAGGTCGAAGAACACGGAAAAAGGAAGATCAGGAGCCACAACTGAAAATACTTGATCACTTCTACACTTAAGACGTGTACGTGGAACCTTAAAGGATTAGTTCACTTTCAAATGAAAATTACCCCAAGCTTTACTCACCCTCAAGCCATCCTAGGTGTATATGACTTTCTTCTTTCTGATGAACACAATCTGAGATATATTAATAAATATCCTGACGCATCCGAGCTTTATAATGGCAGTGAGCGGGATCAACGAGAATGAGCTGAAGAAAGTGCTTCCATCCACATCCATCCATCATAAACGTGTACTCCACATGGCTCCGGGGGGTTAATAAAGGCCTTCTGAAGCGAAGCAATGCATTTGTGTAAAGAAAACAAAACAAAAAAAAAACATATTTGACAAGTTATGAAGTAAAATATCTAGCTTCCGCCAGACCGGCTTCTTCTCTCAAACCAAGCCGCATATGCCATTTGTCACCATGATGGTAACTCTCCAAAAACCCACATTAACAGAAACTCTTCTAAATTAGCATAATGAAACATTAATCACTACTAAATCTCCCACTTAACATTAATCTTGCACAAATATATATATATATAAAATACTTAATTTTAACATTTACTCTCCCTTTCAAGTGCCATGGGCAAAGCATTCTGGGAAATAGAAATCCCAGCCCAGTTTCAGTTAAACTTAAGTTTGTCTAAATTAAAAGAAATGAGTTCATAAAACTCAAAACAATGAAACAGTTTACTTAAAATGTATCAGTTCTGTGAACTTGAAAGAAAAAGAAAGTGCTAAATACTCATAAAAGTTAATTTGACTGAAATAATTTGTTTAATTTAAGTTTGTCGTACTCAAAACAATAAAAAATTTTTTGAGCGTTAGGGTTTACAGTGTGCTTTTTCCCCCCAAAAAGCACAATTTTAGTCTTTTTATCTTTTAACATTAAGAAAAAAAAATTGAGTTCATCCAAAATTTCTCCTCCTCAAGGCAATTTAACAAATAATTTTCAGCTGCATTATTTCCTACTTTGAAAGGCAGGTACAACTGCATGTCATCAGCATAACTATGATATGAAATGCCACTATGAAAAGCCCACTGGAATCATGTATAGAATAAAAAGCAACGGCCCTAAAATAGAGCCCTGAGGTACCCCATAACTTACAGGAGCAGCAGAAGAACAATTATTCCCATTCTTTACAGTGGAAGTTCTACCCTCCGGGTAAGAATGGAATCAATGTAAAGCCACCCCACTTATCCCAACACACCACTCAATGCACTCTAACAAAATGGTATGATCCAGTGTAAAGGCCACGCTCAGGTCTAACAAGACAAGACCAACACAATTTCCATTGTCAACTTCCAATAAAATATCGTTTAATACCCTAATAAGGGCAGATTCAGTACTAAGACCAGTTGTGAACCCTGACTGAAACTTTTCCATTATGTTCATCTCTGCTAAAAAAGAAGAAAACTGACAAAATACAACCTTTTCTAGGATTTAGGAAGTTTAGAAATTGGACAAAAATTATAGATGGATCTAGGCCGGGTTTCTTTAACAAGGGCTCCACTACCGCATGTTTCAAACTCGGTGGCACACAACCCTCAGCCAGACTTTTGTTTATGATTGATAAAATGTATGGACCATTAGTATCAAAAACTTCTATAAAGAGACTTGTTGGGATCACATCATTTCTAGAGGAAGTGACCTTTAATATACCCATGATCTCAGTGATTTCTGAAAGTGACATCATCTTAAAGGCTCTAAAGGAGCCAACTCCAAAATCTAACTTCATTGGTGCAATTGCAGAGCGAATACCATCTATTTTATCCATAAAAAAATTTAAAAATCTCTCACAATTTGCAACTGAAGACAAACCGTGACTAAAGGCTCTAAAATGGAGTTAATAGTATTAAAAAGCACACGAGGCTGGTGAGAATATTTTACAATAATTTCAGAAAAATAATTTGCTCTAGCCATTTTTGCTGCTTCCTGAAATTTAGTCAAAGAATCCCTCGGCATAATATAAGGAATCTGCAACTTATGAATGAGAGTGAGGGATTTTGTTTTATTTTTGCATTATAATAATGTATCCCAGTGGGATGATATGAACTTCCCACAACCTGTTACACTTGGAAATCATTACCGTTGTGGATGCTGTTTGGTTACAACAACACTTACATAAGCCCAAAATGACTGTGAACTGAAAGAGTAGTTTGGCTGAACTGACACCCTCACAAACTCACTCGTACAAAACAACGATTTCAGCGTCCTCATTAAATTTTCCACTCGCTCCTTGACTCCATCAAATCATTTGTTTAGTTTCACACCTATTGCATCCACTTGCAAAAGTAGTTGTTCCATTTCCTTTACACTCGGTCATTTCGAGACAAAAAACATTCAGTAACGGGAACTAAATCCTGCTATCTTTTATCTAAATAGTTCTAGAAAATTGGGGGAGCAAAAGGCGCTCACTCAAATAATGTGATCCAGCTTGAAGAAACAAGTGGAAAAAGACTTCAGGCAAGTCTTCTAATGAATGCTTATTTGGAGGGGCTGACTCTGACACACAGGTTGTTAATGGCTTCTTCCCAGTGACTGGGGTGGGGAGGCCGCCGTGGCCCATTGAAGCCTTATGGGGGGTCAGTCCTGGTTTATAGGGACCCTTCCTTATTAGTGACTGTCTTGCTGGTTCGGTCTAAGCATTTTTATAAGAGTTTCAGAGCGTGCATGAGGTTCTCTGAATCACTGCTGCTGTCATCAGACATCAGACCCAAATGTGCCTTGACATTCCAGTTAAAAAAAGGTCATCATCTGTTAGCAGTCATTAATGGACATTTAAAGAAGGGATAAGTTAGGCCCGATAGGCTATAATGCTTTTTAAGTGGATTAACAGTGGGTGACATGTTTTTTTTTTAATATATAATTACATATAATATATTTATTTTAAAATACAATAATAATGATAAAAATTATTTTGTAACTCTTTTTGTAATTATTTACAAAATTATATAGAATTAGGCAGAATTTATATAAGATTAAACTTACTTTAATAGTTTAAAAGCTTTTAATTATATCAAATTAATATAAAATAATTTATATTAAATTATATTATATAAAGATATCACAAATAGTTACATTTTTATTTAGAATACTATTGCATCCAAACTTTTGTAATAAATAAATATATAAATAAAGTTGTCCATGAGAATTTCATTACAGACTGACAACGTGTTATCATCCAAATTAAATAACAACAGAAACAAAAATAAAATACTAAGTTATATTGGTTATATTACATTAAACAGAAAAAACACAATTTATACTATAACAGCTCTGTTTTAAAGACATGCGTTTGTGGTAATTTTTAAGTAAACTATTTTTAAATTAGAAATAAAATAATAATTAAGAATAACGTTATAAAGAATTAAATTATTTATAACAAAAAGTTTCCAATTCCTGACCTTTATTATTTAGTTTTGGTGAATAAAGCTTTTACAGTTAAGTTTATGGTTTGAAACTTTTATTTTGAATTCACTGCGCGGAAGTAGCCCTGGAAGAAAACGTCTTCGAGAGTCGTGACCTCCCCCTACGTGTGCGCCACATTCTCATGGTTGTAGTGATGCAGACAAACATGGGAGAGATGGAGAATACCACCGTGCGACCCAAAGTTACCGATGCTAAAGGCATTCTCAAACAGAACCGACAGTTCCTGGATTATTTCTGGGACATCGCGAAACCCGAGCGAGACATCCGCCTCAAAGCGATAGAGGATTTGATCGAACACCTGAAGCAGAGCGAGAAGGTATGAAAGTGTCACTTCTGATATTGGCTCATCTCTGTCGATCAATATTGTTCTCAGCTAGAGTTGGTTGTTATTGCTGTTTTAACTTTCATCACCTGATGTAATAAGATGTTATTACCTGACTGTGATCGGGTTTGGTTGTTGATGCAAACACGTGGGTTTCATGCGGCTGTTGTTCATGGGTGATTCTTCATATGAAAACTGTAATGTCCACACACTCCACACGAGATGATTTAAAGAGAGGAAAACATTCGAGTTTAACGGTTTTAATTTATTAAAATTTTATTACATTTTTCTATTCTGTCATCTATCTATCTATCTATCTATCCATTCGTCTATTCATCCATTATTCTGTCCGTCCGTCCGTCCGTCTGTCTGTCTATCTCTTGAATCTATCTATCTATCTATCTATTCATCTATTCATCCATTATTCTGTCCGTCCGTCCGTCCGTCAGTCTATCTATCTATCTATCTATCTATCTATCTATCTATCCGTTCATCCATTCATCCATTATTCTGTCCGTCCGTCTATCTATCTATCTATCTATCTTTCTGTCCATTCATCTATCTGTCTATCTTAACTGCCCATTAATCCATCCATTATTCTGTCCGTCCATCTGTCTATCTATCTCTTAAATTTATCCATCTATCTATCTATCTATCTATCTATCTATCCATACATTATTCTGTCCATTCATCTATTCATCCATTATTCTGTCCGTCCATCCATCCATCCATCATTCCGTCCGTCCATCCATCCGTTTATCTATCTTAAATGTATCCATCCATCCATTCATCTATCCATCCATCCATCCATCCATCCATCCGTTTATCTATCTTAAATGTATCCATCCATCTATCCATCATTCTGTCCATTCATCTATCCATCATTCTGTCCATCCATCCATCCATCCATCTTTCTGTCCATCCATCCATCCATCCTTCCATCCATCTAAAATGTATCCATCTATCCATCCATCCATCACTTTGTCTGTCCATCCATCCATCCATCCATCATTCTTTCTGTCCATCCATCCATCCATCCATCTATCTTTCTGTCCATCCATCATCCATCATCCATCCATCAATCACTTTATCTGTCCATCCATCCATCCATCCATCCATCTTTCTGTCCATCCATCCATTCTTCCTTCCATCCATCTAAAATGTATCCATCTATCCATCCATCCATCCATCCATCATTCTTTCATCCATCATTTTTTCTGTCTGTCCATCCATCCGTCTGTCCGTCCGTCCGTCCATTCATCCGCCTGTTTATATATCTATCTATCTGTTTTCAAAAATGCCCCTAATTGAAGAATATGACCTCAAATGACCTTGTATGATAAAGTCAGTGTATTCTAGATGATGGTGTATGTATGTTTCCTCAGTGTTTATGTTCTGTACTTTCATCCAGGCGGATGAGTTGAAGTATTCACTGAAGAGACTAGTAGATGGTCTTTCTCACACAAGAGAAGACTCTCGATCAGGATACAGTGTGGCTCTCGCTCAGGTATTTTTAGCCATTCAATTTTATCTTCACGTTTTTCCTTATAGCAGTCATTAGTCATGTAATTGACTGTTACTGTTTCTATATGAAGCTGCTGAGTGTATTTGAGGAGATCTCACTGAAATCCACACTAGACAGCATCAAGGAAAAGCACAACCTTCAGACGGCCAAAAAGGTGAGTTTTTTTATGTCCATATTTTATCATCTTTATCATCAATCTGTCATAATCATGATCATTGTTCTTGTCTCTTATCATGCTTCGATTCTTTTAACAGAAATTAATCAGGAATGTAGCTTTTGGGAATTTCTTCGGGGTGCTCTCCCTGTCTCAGTCCACACGTCTGCATAAGGTAAGACATGTACATCATATACATCACTAATTCTTATTTTGCATATTTTTTAGGATGGCATTTGGGATGCATATAAACACTCATTTGTGTTCATGATCTTTTTCTATCTCTCTCATTTGTCACCACATCACCTCTCAGGAGCCGCAGGTCATGCTGGAGTGTATCCAGCTCCTACAGAGACTGTCCCAGTACAGAGAACACCTGAAAGACCTGCCCAGAAAAACCATGGTTGACATCCTGTCAGAGGTGATTATTATTAAATTTAGTGACTCCCGATCGAGTCATAGAACGTGATTATCAGCCGATACAGATCTGCGGCCGATGGATTGGAGCATCCCTAATAATAGTAGTAATAACTATTAACATATTACATAAATGAATATATAAATATTAATACTAATATTATTTTTAATAAGTAGTATTTTATACAATAAAAACGACAATAATAAAATCTATAGATTAATTTGTATATTGTCATGTAGCTCCCTAATAGCCTAATAACATGAACACACACATATTCTTTTATATACTATTAATATTAATAGCAATAATAATAATAATGTTAATACATATATTATTAATTAGTATTATTATATGCATTAAACACAATAATAATAATATTGATATGTTAAGTTATATATTATGTGTAATGTTATTTGCATTGTTTTGTTGTAGTTATTGAATGGTGTTTGAAGTGCTTTTGAGCGCCCTAATAGCAGTACAAATAATATTTATGACATTAATATGTATATATTCATTTATATAATAATAATAATTACAATTATTGTTGTTAAATATAACATATAAATTAATATATTCATACTATTGTCATTCTTATTAATATATTAAAAAGTTATTATTGTATTATTATTATTATTATTATTATTATTATTGCATGTAATAATACTAATTAATACTATTAATATTTTATTTATTTAATAAAAATATATTAATATAATATATCTTATTTATTACTGTTATTAATAATACTATAAATTAATATATACATATAGTATTAATATCAACAGTAATAATATTATTACATAAATTAAATATTAATACTAATATTAGTGCAATAAACAATGATAATATTTTAATATTTTAATATAAACAATAATAATATTTTAATATGCAATAAACAATAATAATATTTTAATATGTTAATAAGAATGACATTAGTATGTATATATTAATTTATATGTTATATTTAACAACAACAATAATCATAATTATTATATAAATTAATATAAATGTTGATTACTATTAATATATACAATAATAATAGTATTTATATATTAATGTATATATTACACCCTGTAATGTTTTACTTGCATTGTGTTTTGTTGTATAGACATCGACGGATGTGTTTGAAGAGGTGCTTTTCAGCGCCCTGAAGTCAGACCTGACCTCCGCCCTCAACAACCCTGAGCAGCTGGAGCTCCTCCTAGTGGCCCTACAGAAGTTTCCCTCAGTGCTCAAACCCAAAAAACTGAAGAAATTATTGGGAACCACAACAGTCATTACTAAAGAGAACATGCCGAAGTGAGTGTTGAACTCTCCTTTTTGCTTTCTTTCTCCATATGCGCTGTTTTATAATATTATTGATTGATTAATAATTATTTATTTATTTGTGTTTTTTGGTGTTGATTTTATTTGAAAGAGCTAATGTTGTTTTATACATGGTAGGTTGAAAACATGCTTGTATTTTGTGTGCTTTATTGTTTTATTAATATATTTTTTCCCAGGTTAGTGGATGTTTTAAAGACGGCCGCTCGATCTGTGAAGAAGGAGAACATTCTGCCCCCAGTCGCGTTGGACTTGCTGCAGGCGTCTCTGCGAGAGGAGAACTTCGAGATGTTCTGGACTGAAGCCATCATCAAAGGCATGATGTCAGAGATGCCTGGACCCACTCAGTGAGTTTTACATGTGTAGTCAAACCTTAACCTGCTAGTTTAAGTGTCTAATATGCACCCAGATATGGAAACGCCTCATGCGATGAAAGGTTATTTTGCATAAAATTATGACACATATTGCACATACATCCTTTTTTAATGTACCTATGTAGAATGTTTTCAAGATCTTGTCAGCAGAAAGCATTCATCTGGGTTGGTGTTGATTGTGTTTATCAAATTAACCAACTGCACAATAATGAACATTTTTGTATTGTTTGGGGAATTTTTTTTTTTTTCGTGATGACCAAAATACATGTAGAAACTCTTTCTTTCTCGCTCGCTCTCTCTCTCAGTTATTTGAGTTTCCGGTTGCTGGGAGCTTCTTTGCCGCTGCTGTCAGTCCCTCAGCTTGAGTTTGTGCTGTCCGGTGATGTGATGAGACATTACGGTGAACACACGCTGTCTGCACAGGTCTGTCTTTATTTTTGGTTATGTATGCGTTTCATGTGATGAATGACAATGTTAGCATCCATTATGTTTACTTTAAAGAGGAAAATCATTCATTTAAAACAAACCCAAGCAGTGTTTGTAGCAATTGTTTGCAAACAGCATTTATTTGCGAACAGTAGTATGCTACAAAAATCTATCATGCTGTTTGAAACATTCATACATTTATAACATTGATAAGTACATTCTTATGCACTAAGCTAGACCTGCACGATTCTAGATAAATTGAGAATCAAATTTGTTTTGTTTAAAATAGAGATCACAATTCTCCTACGACTCTGAATAGGCAACTAAACAAAATAACATGTAATTTACTAGAGGTTCAAACAAAATGTTACTTGCTGCAGTCTATGAATTTGAGTTATTTTTTAAAAAAATCAGTTGAATGAATGATTCAATGACTCACTCATAACGACTTCACTTGTTACTGGGTGAATCAGCATTTTTGAACAAATCTCTTGAATGAATGATTCAATTTTTTTTAACAGTTACTTGTCGCCACCTACTGGTGTAACAATGTAATTGAGACAATCTTAGGGAATATTTACACGACAACGATGAACTAAAAAACAGACAGACGACACCATTGTCAAAACGATCCCCGTTCACACTGATCTCCAAAAACGACTAAAAACGCTGCATTCTGCTGCCAGGCCAGTAGTTGGCGATGTCACTTTGTAAAGAAACACTACACGCCTATAGACTGAACATGTGATACGCATGCACATAACGCCGTTTTCACAAATTCACGTTTTTGTAGTTTACACAGAGACGATAACGGTATAATTTTCAAAAACTTGCACTTTGAAACCCGTTTTCAGGCCCCCAAAATGCAGTTGTTGTGTAAATGAACGGCCAAAACATAAGTTTTATGTTTTTAGTTGAAAACGGTGTTGTGTAAACAGCCTCTTAATTTGAAGCGTCAAGTTACTTTCAAAAGATGATTTACTTTGATCGCTACAGTAGACATCAGTGTTTATATCAGAAATATAAACTTTTATCCCAGTCCTTGTGTGATAATTTTGAATTATTGTAACACAGAAATAATGATACTATGTGTTGAAAAGACTATTTGTCAAGCTGTTTCATCGCTCGACAGCAGCGCCAGATCAGATTTGAATGTTCAGGTGTGATTGTACTTGTCAAAGATTTAATAGCAGAATCCTTGTCATTTAGGAATAAGATAACGAGGGTGTTTGGATCGAGATTACGATTTTTAAACGATTAATCGTGCATCTCTACAATACGCTTTTATTCCATGCCGAATGAAGCTTGTGTCATCAGATTGTATGTTTATTGTGCGTCTCTCCTTACAGTCGCCAGACCGATTCAGGTTTGCTCCGGAAATGGAGAAGTACGTGAGCGAGTTCATGCAGGGCTGCTCTGACGCTGACAAACAGCTCGCCGTTGTGCTCAGCTTCACCCAGCTCACTAACCAGGGCTACCCTGTGGTCCCGTCCTACTGGAGGGTTCTGGATCACATGGTTCCGTCTGCGCTGCAGCAGTACGTGGACTGGCTGATGGAGGCGTTCTGCAAGCCACAGCTGGAGAACTGTCTGGACTTCAGCACCCGCAGACAGAAAGGAAACCAAGATTCTAGACTAGAGTGAGTTTACGCTTTATTTTCCAAGAATTGACTGTTGTAAAATCATTAAGATTAGAGGTTTTGGGGGGAAAAGTATAAACTTCAACAAAGCAGATCATAACTAAGTGATCTCATATTTTTTCACTAGTTAGTTTTATTTTAGTATTATTTAAATTATTCAAAATAATATTTTGAATTATTTTTTATTTTTCGTTTTAGTAATTTTGTCATTTTTATTAGTTTAAAAAAAAATATATATATATTTAGATTTCATTTAAATTTTAGGTTTAGTAATTTTAGTACTTCAGCTTATTTTATTTTCAGTTACTTGCCAAGGTAACATTTCTAATGTTTTTATCTAATTATTTTTTATTTTATTTTATTTTATTTTATTTAAATAATTTTTCACATATTTGTTAACAATTGTTAATAATAGTAATATTTTTATTTTATCAAATAAAAATATTATAATTAATTAAAAGTAACAGCAATAATAGTTTTTATTTGTTAAAAATAGCATATATTATTTATTATAATTATTAACTAAGATAATAATTAATAAGATTATTTGTTTGAATTATTTGATAATTTTTTATATCAATGTTATTTTTCAATTCAACAAAATTATTATTTTTTTGTCACCACCCAGGCATTTTCCTTATGTCAGTTTCATATTTATTCTTTTTTTATTTGATGCTGTAGGAGTGACAGCTGTGTTGCCAGGTTTCGTAAATGGATCATTCCACGCCTCACTTTCATTGTGGAAAACCATCAGATTAAGAAGCAGGAGGATCTCGTCATGAAAGTGGCTAGGTAACCCCTCTTGATATTTCATCAATGGTCTCAACATGGCATCTATACTAATATGAATGGATGGTATTGTGATGTTTTGTCTTTCTCCTGTAGTTTTATTTTCTTCCACGGCTTCTTTAATGTCAAGAAACCCACCCCAGAAATCCCTGAGACGGCGCAGGCTCTCTCAGTGCCCATAGATCAACAAACACGAGCCACCCTCTCTGGAGCCTTCTACGGGTCTGATTTTATGTTCTTCACCTCCACACCATACATGTTTTATTATAGTACTTTTAATTGTCTAAAAACTATTCCCATATTATCACTGGCTATGTTAGTGCATCACTGGCTATGTTAGTCTTGTTCCCACCTAGCAATTCGCTGATGACAGTAATTATGGCCAATAACCAACAAATGGCCAATATTAGAATTAAATACGATTTTGGAAATTAAAAATAAAACGTTAAAAAATTGTCAAAATAAAGAGCAGTTTTTTCTAGCATTTTTAGATTTAATGTTTAAATGTTAATTAAATTAATAAATATAAATGTATAAATAATATATAAAGATGCTGTATGTAATTATTTTTGACTGTACTAAAGCATAAAAATACCATAATATTTTTGCAGAGATTTAGGAAACATGCTGTTCATATACTTGTTTCTCTGAAAAACAATGCTACAGCCAGTTTTTGTTCTGTTTTGGTCTGTGTGATCCCGCCCACTGCCAGTTTACCCAGTAGTATTTTGATTTTGGGTTGCCAGTTGGTGGAAAGCACAGCGTATTGCAGCCATGGAAGCCAGCAAATGAACTGAGTCAGAGATCACGGATTCTACTCGACTAAAAATCCTTGCTATCCATCTAAAAAGCTCTATGACCAGAGGCGTGTTAAAACGCTGATACATCAACTGATCAACTTGCAGTGATCGTCGCCTACCATTGTCAGTTGTGCTCGTTCCTGTTGCATGTTCTCAATCTGGCAACCGACGTGAGCTTCGAGTATGAGGAGGGGGCGGGGAAACCACTCTCTCCAATATTTTGAATTTAGACTGCAGTACCAGTTCAACCACTAGCTGTCAATATTACATAATTCACTTTTAAATTTAATTAATAAATATATACTTCATCTCTTCCAGTCTTCTGCAGGGCCTGAACACAATGGCTGTTTTAGGAGATTCACCTGAGGAGGAGGGGGTGAGCTCCAGGAGGATTCTGGGTGTTAAAGCTGACGGAACCATGTGGATTTACTGTCTGGTGCAGTACGGCGCCATGCTGCTCAACCAGAGCAAATACGTTCAGAGCATTCAGACCTTCAGTTCAGAGCAGAGACAGGGCTGGGACAGGTGACGTATCCTACAAAACACTACTTATAATGTCAGTCATAATACATTGAAGAGCAAGAAAAAAAAAGCTGTTTTCCATCAATAGAAAAATGAGATAGATGGACTGCAGCTTAAAGGGTTAGTTCACCCAAAAATGATAATTCTGTCATTAATTACTCACCCTCATGTCGTTCCACACCCGTAAGACCTTCGTTCATCTTCGGAACACAAATTAAGATATTTTTGATAAAATCCGATGGCTCAGTGAGGCCTCCATTGCCAGCAAGATAATTAACACTTTCAGATGCCCAGAAAGGTACTAAAGACATATTTAAAACAGTTCATGTGACTACAGTGGTTCAACCTTAATGTTATGAAGCGACGAGAAAAACAAAATAACGACTTTATTCAATAATATCTAGTGATGGCCGATATCAAAACACTGCTTCATGAAGCGTCGAAGCTTTACGAATCTTTTGTTTTGAATCTGTGGTTCGGAGCGTGTATCAAACTGCCAAAGCTTCATGAAGCAGTGTTTTGAAATTGCCCATCACTATATATAGTTGAATAAAGTTATTTTGTTTTTTTGGCGCACAAAAAGTATTCTCGTCGCTTCATAACATTAAGGTTGAACCACTGTAGTCACATGAACTGTTTTAAATGCGTCTTTGGTAGCTTTCTGGGCATCTGAAAGTGTTAATTATCTTGCTGGAAATGGAGGCCTCACTGACCCATTGGATTTCATACAAAATATCTTAATTTGTGTTCTGAAGATGAACGAAGGTCTTACGGGTTTGGAGTGACATGAGGGTGAGTAATTAATGACAGATTTTTTATTTTTGGGTGAACTAACCCTTTAAATGCTTTTAGTGATTTTGTGTTGTGTGTGTGTGTTCAGTATGCTGGAATCAGTGGAGGCCTTGAAGAAAAAAGCAAAGAAGTCTTCTTCACCTAAACACACAGCGTTCCAGCACCTCTTTCTTCTTGTTGGGATTCAGATGTTCAAGGTTGGAATCTTCCTGGCTGCATTAGATCAGGAATTCCCAAACTTTTTTGTCACCCAAACCCCCTTGATGTAAAATATTTTCTTGAAGTTCCACTGAGATTTTAAGTCAAACTTTCAATAATTTAATTTAACACATTTGTGGTTTTTGGTCTCTTTGATGTCAGTTAAATGTGCACATAACATGCAGGTAAACAAATAAAATATTTTTTCTTTTTTTAGTAAGTGATTTTATTTAGATCAACTAAATAAACAACAACTCACGAACTCTAATTATATAAATATATATGCATTTTATATATATGCATTATATAAAAACGCAAAGCATTTGTCTATATCTGCGATCAAATGCAGTAGTATTAAAGGGTTAGTTCACCCAAAAATGAAATTTGTCATTAATTACTCTCCCTCATGTCATTCCAAACTCTTAAGACATCTGTTCATCTTCGAAACACAATGAAATCTGAGAGCTTTCTGTCCCTCCATTGACAGTCTACACAACTGAAACTTTCAAGCGGCCATGTCTTATTTGTTTATGCATCTAATATGTTTTTTTCTATATCCTTGTTGTGCATGGGAAGGTCTTTGTGTTAATACATATTCATTTTGCTATTTAAAAATTATTGGATATATTCAGTACAGTAAAAGATAATGTGCTTTACATTCCTCTTCCAGATAAACCAAACAGAATGATTGTGGACTGATTTCAGAAAGTGCTCAGGACTGTTTTACTGCCTGTTTTTTGTGATCTTGACAGAAGTGTTGATGTTGTTTCCTCGCTCCAGGCTCCAGAAGAAAGTTTGGAACTGTTGAATGATTTGCGGACTTGCATGGAGAAAGCTGAAGCTAAAAAATCCAAAAAGAAGAAAGCGAGTAAGTTGGAGCGGTTCAATGCAGTTGATGGATTTAATGAGATATGACCATTGTTTTGGCTTCTGTTATTGATTTGTGATCCATAATTCCTGCTGTGTTTATTGCGCCTGTTGTTGAACAAGACTATCTGTTGTTTATGCACTAATGGTGTGTGTGTGTGTTTGTGTGTTACAGCTGGCAAGAGCTCAGACGAGGAGCCGCACTGGGTGGAGGTGGTTGTTGAGATCCTGTTATCGCTCCTGTCTCAGCCCAGTCGACTCATTCGTAGTGTGTGTAACGCTGTGTTTGGCCGTATCTGCCCTCACCTCACTCAAGCAGCTCTCAGCTCCATCCTGAACGTAAGAGACTGTTGACTAATTAACAGTGCTTTTTTACTGTAGTATAATTTATATACTTGTGTAGTATTTATTAATATTTTGAGCTAGCTTTTTATTTTTATTTTCATTTTAGTTTTTATTGTGTGCTTTTGTCATTTTTATTAGTTTTTTATATTTCTATTTAGCTTTAATTTATATTTATTTCAGTTTTAGTCATTTTAGTACTTCAACTTATTTTATTTAAGCTAGTTGCCAAGGTAATATTTTTTTTAATAGTTTTTCATTTAATATTTATATTTTATTTAATCTTTATTTCAATTTGCGAAATGGTTTTAGTTTTAATTGTAGTTTACCGATCTGAGTTTTAAAAGAGCTTCTTCGTTGTCTTTGCTAGCTAGTGTAATTTATAATAAACAGACAGTTCTTGTTTTCATAACTTTACACCTTTAATTTTACCCACAATGCACTTAACTTCCATAATGTGATGAATTTCAAGTGGGGCTTTACTTTATCAGGATTTGATTGGATTGTGGATGTTAGGCTGTGATTCTTATCGGTTAATTCTACATTTCCCGGTTCGTGTGGGTGTGGTTAAATCAGAGAAAGTAATTACAGTTTAATAATGAATAACATATATGTGATTATTTGTGCAGAATAAGACATTGATCATTAATCAAGAAAGTTAATGGGGTCTGTTTTGAATTCTTATTGATTTTTAGGTTCTGGACCCCAACAAGGATGAAGATGAAAGTGGTGTTGTGGTGACTGATGAGAAGGAGAAAAAGACAAAACAAAAAGAGGAGGAAGAACAAGATGATGAAGAAGAGGATGAGGAGGTGAGAGTGATCATCATGAATATTTATGGCATGAAACCCAAATTTGTTTTTTCTAATTCTGAAAATATTTTTTTTAATTATATCAGGATGAAGAGGGTTCTGATTCCTCAGATGATGATGATGATGATGATGATGGGGAGGAGGAGGAGGAGGATGAAGCCATGGAGGAAGGAGGAGAGGTTGATCAGAACTTCCGTTTGGAGTTGATGAAGGTTCTGCAGGGTCAGAATGCTTTGGTATGAATGAATAAATGATTTTACACTACTAAAATGCAGGCCTGGGCGATACAATGGATATTCCTGATATTATCGCAATATCTTTTCTGACAATATAAAAATTTGTAATACTGTGTATATAGCTACAAATGTTTAGCTTATGAAGACAGTAAGCCAAATTCACTCGTCTCACGAGTGTGTGTGAGCGCTCTGAAGAGCTTCAAAGGTTTCTGTTTACAACATGTTTAACTGCTTTGAGCATTGTAGCAAGTCACAAATGTGTCTGTTGAGCAGCGAACGCAATGCCCAATCAGAGGTGTTTGAGTTATTCAGTGGCGCGTCCACTCAATACCACTCAAAACGCTGGAGTTTTCATTCAGCGCGCTCACTTACTGTGTTCTTCACACCTGCAAATCCTTTCATTATAACTAACAACATGTAAACACAATGTAAATAAGATTCATTGCACAGTGTAGGCAACTTCATTGATCATAAAGCGAGTTTCTGCAAATATGAAGAGCTTAGTCAGTTATTATAAAGGGAGCGCTCTTGCTACTTTGTTTTCTAACTCATTCACAATTTAAACAAAAATAACTATTCAAGTGTGGAGCAACAGTAGCAGATGTTCTGTTCTTGTTTAGGCCACTGAAGAGGATGGCAGTGATGAAGAGGAGCTTGATGATGCGGCTATGATGAAGCTGGACGGAAGCCTGGCTTCTCTCTTTCTGGAGCAGAAGAAAAGGATTCAGGCCAAGAAAGACGAGAAGAACAGAATCAGCAAGGAAAAGGTCCTCGTGCGGGACTTCAAGATTAAAGTATGTGTTTCCCATGGGCTGCGTCTCATTTATAAATATATACTGGATTATTTTTATCTTATCTATTTTTATCTATAAGTCTTGAAGAGAGGTTTTGTTTTTTAGTAGAAGTTCTTCTCTGCTTATATAGAACAAAAAAAAAATTATATATATATATATATGTTTTTTCTTTTTAGACTATTATTTTAACTACACCTTTTCTTTATTTTTCCTTCTTTATTATTTATTTTACTTATTTATTTATTTATTTAATATAGTATTTATTTATTATTTATATTATTTTTAATTCATATTTTACATTATCTGACTGCATGTGCTATTTGACAGTTTGCACTGTAAAACGCTCCGCCGCTGCAGCCATATACAGTCACATGGACGACTTTGGCTGTTTTGTTGCGTCTTGCAGTTTTGTTTTGTTTTTTTTTGTTTTTTTGAACAGGTTTTTTGTAAAAAATAATCCAACTTTTAAAAATCATTCTGTAAACGTGTCCGATTGGGGTCAGGTGAATCTGAAACCAGCCCAATCATTCAGGGTTTCCTTAAGACTGATTAATGAAAAAATATGTAGTTAAAATATGCAGGTTTTTTCTCTCAGTGACTAATTTAAGTCATTTGGTGTGTTATTTTCAGGTACTGGACATGGTGGAGATGTTCTTGAACAAACGGGGGAGCAGTGCTTTGGTTCTTGGGATGGTGGAACCACTGCTTAGTGTGATCGAGAACGGGATGAGCTCTGAAACCAGCCAACAGGAACAGGACTACCTGCGCAAGGCCGCAGACATCTTCAAGTGAGCAGTGATATTTTAGTATTATTTATATACTATTTATTAATATTTTGAATTAGCTTTTATTTTTATATTTTCAGTTTTCATTTAAACTTATAGTTTAAAGGTAGGGTAGGAAATTTCGGAGAGGCTAGCAATAGCAAACTAGCTTTGAAAGCATGAGATCCCACACTCACTTTAGAGCGTCTCCAAAGCCACGCCTCCTTTAAAACACATGAACAAGAGTCTGCAAAGCGCCACGAGACGGCGTTAAATTACCTAATGTCTCAAAGCATGTAACATTACAATAATAATTAACATAAACAACTTGTAGAGCTCTTACTCGCTTACTGAAAGCGAGTTTGAGATTCGATTGCTTTAGCTCACAGAAAACATTCTGCTTATTTTCTTCATGACAAAAGATAGTTCTGTTGATTTAATTACATACAATTCTTATAGTTTGTCGCTCTGTCTCTGATTGGCAGGAACCGGCTCTGTCGCGGCAAGTGTTACTGCAGGGAAGTTGATGGACGAGAGGCAGAGCTTCATGAAATGTTTGAGCGTCTGATTGGTCGAGCCCAGAAACTGCCAGACTCGTCTTTGTCTCTGTACTACTTCAGGTGAGGACTTCTGGATATTGATGCTTAGATGTTGCAGGAGAAACTTCTACCTGTACTATACAAACTCTCATTTATGTTCATTGTGAATCTGTTTGTGTCTAAATGACATAATTGTTTTGTAGTGCTGCTCTCTACGTGCTGAAGGTGTTAAGAGGTGCTGTGAACGAACAGGACTCTGCAAACGCACCCTCAGAGGTAATCTACAATCTCAAATTGACACCATTGCTAATCTTCAAGTACTGAGGTTGATGAAATGACTTTGTGCTAATCGCAGGCAAAGCTTATGGGTAAAGTGGATGTTGAGAGAGTCACAACTTGCTTCAGAGACACACTGACGTCTTTCATGACAAGAAGGAAATGCCCTCTCACTGGAGCCATGTTCATCGACCTCTTCACCAAGTTCCCTGTGAGTCTAAATTCAATGTTGATTGGACATCTTGCACTGGAAAACTCAAATTTAAGTAAATTTAATAAAAATATAGTTTCTATCTCATGAAAACTCTTAACGGGCCATAAGTGATTAATTTGTGGTGCGTTTGAAGGTGTTTTGTGTGAACCTGTTGGACACAGCTGTGGAGAACATCACAGGAGGACAGAGGGAACATCAGCAGGTAAAAAGAAGCTGATCCATCTATGTTGTGGCATATGGTTATGTTATATTGATGTATAATCACTTACTAGATAAATGAATTATTATTTATTGTTATATGTTCAATGTTTTTTTTTTTTTTTTTTTTTTTTTTTTCAGGGTCAGGCATGTGTCATGGTGCTGAAGGCCCTGCAGTCTAAAGATGTGAAGAACCTGATGTCTGATGTTCAGAGAACTGAGCTGCATCAGAAAGTTGTGGATCAGCTCGCAAAGGTAGACTTCCTTGAGCTCTTTTGAACAGTTAAAAAAATTTTTAATGTTTAAAAATAACTCTTCTCAATTTAAATATATTTTAAAATGTAATTTATTCCTGTGATGCAAAGCTGAATTTTCAGCATTATTACTCCAGTCTTCAGTGTCACATGATCCTTCAGAAATCATTATATGCTGATTTAATGATCAATTTTTTTATTTTTATTTATCATCATCTTCATAAACAATGTGAAAGTGTTTACTGTCATTTTTGATCAATATAATGATTCTTTACTGAATGATATAACAAGCATTATTATTTAAACATTATTAAAATTAATGTTTAAATAATTAATACATTAATGGCTTGTATCAGTCAGTTATTTTACAACAAATTAAAATATATCTTCAAGACAAGTTAAATCTAGACAAGTTGTTTATTCATATTAAATAAATATTTAACATTTTGATTAAGAACTGCATTTGACTGCTTTCCTTGAGTGCTCTTTAGGGAACATGTGCAGATCCCTAATAAATAATCCTTTTCTTCCAGAGTTTTGAAAATGTGCAGTGTAAGAACAAAACGGTTCATGACAAGATGGTGAAGGCGCTGGAGCTCTGTCGGTACCTTGTTAAAACAGTTCACAGTCAGGTAATGAATCGCTGTTTTCTACTAAACCTTGTGCTTGTTCACGTCAGTTCAATTGTGAGTGTGAAAAAGGGACTTTTGTTTCTTTCTGGGCAGAAAATGCAAGTTAACTTGGAGCTCCTTCAGAATATTCTCAAGTCCATGAACGCGGAAGGAACCCTGCAGAAACCAGGACAGCTGGAGGACACGTACTGGAGCGTGATGAAATTATTTGGCATTCTGTGAGTCACATTTTGAGCATGTATATTAGTGATTTGAGCATGTATAATATTTATGATTCTCTAATGAATATAAAGTTCAAAAGAACAGTATTTATTTAAAATACGAATCTTTTGTAACATTATAAATGTCTTCACTGTCACGTTTGATCAATTTAATGCATACTTGCTGAATAAAAGTATTAATTTCTTTTGAAAAAAATCTTACTGATCCTAAACTTTTAAACGGTAGTGTAAATTGTTTTATTATGCGAGACTCATCATTTTTTCGGCATGAATAATCATCTCTTGGTTTGTCCATATTACAAATAAAAATAGACAATAACCAAATAGGTGGAGTACTTTTCAAATAAGATTTTAAATAAGTATTTAAAGGCTTAGTTCACCCAAAAATGAAGATATTGTCATTAATTACTCACCCTCATGTCATTCCACATCCGTAAGACTTTCGTTCATCTTCAGAACACAAATTAAGATATTTTTAATGAAATCCGAGAGGTTTCTGTCCCTCCATAGAGATCCAACGAAACTACCACTTTGTGGACTGACAAAAATATAGTATATTTATATATAAAATATTTAGATTTATATATAAATTATATAACGCACACACGTATACATGTAAATATTTCTTAAATATATACAGTACATTTGCGTGTGTGTGTGAAAATAAATATATATATATATATATATATATATATATATATATATACATACATACATACACACACACATACACGCATACACACATGCATAAATATACACAGTACACACATGTTATAAATATATGTAAACACAAACTTTTATTTTGGATGCAGTTAATCGTGATTAATCGTTTGACAGCACTACCAGAAAGGTAGTAAAAACATCATTTAAGTAATCCATGTGACTCCAGTGGTTTTAACTTCAATTTTATGAAGCGATGTGAGTGCTTTGTTTGCGCAAAAAAACATAATTTTTCACTTTATTTACAAAATATTATCCAAAGCGTTCACGCAACAAAGTCAGCTCTTGCGAGAACACAAAACGCATGCTCTCGTGAACGCATTTCAGATCAATATTTTCTTAAATAAAGTGGTAAATTATGGGTTGTTTTGTTTTTGCACAAACAAAACACTTGTATCGCTTCATAAAATTGAGGATAAACCACTGGAGTCACATGGATTACTTTAACAATGTCTTTACTACCTTTCTGGACCTTAAAAGTGGTAGAAAGCTCTCAGATTTCATTAAAAATATCTTCATTTGTGTTCTGAAGATTAATGAATGTCGTACTGGCTTGAAATGACATGAGGGCGAGTAATTAATGACAGGATTTAAATTTTTGGGTGAACTAACCCTTTAAAGTAAAGAATTTCCAGCAAATTTAACTATATTGATAGTACTGCCCATCTGATAATGAATCTGTATTCAATGTCTCTATGTTCCTTCACTTTATGTAGAAAACCACAGATTGAAAAGGTGAAGAAAGTTGTAGAGGCAAAGCAGACAGAAGAGACCACAAAGAAGAAGAAGGGCTTCCTTCCTGAGACGAAGAAACGCAAGAACCGCAAGAAGCCCACGGTGCTGGAGGGACAAGAGACGCCAGCCTCCACAAAAACCCCTGAAGGAGCCTCAGGAGAGGTGGGAAAGAAGAAGAAGAAGAAAAACAAGAAAAGGAAACATCAAGGAGGAGAAGAAACACAAGATCAGCCGGCCACTAAGAAAACCAAAACACAGCCGCAACAAAAGAAGAAAAAAAAGAAAGGAGGGCAGCATGGAGATGATGGAAATTAATTGGACAATAATGTGATGTAACTGTGATGAATACAGGACTGATTACAGAAGTTATTCTGTAGATGGTTGCTGTTGTCCTATGCCGCCCCAAACTTTGGGCCTGATCATATTTCAGTTAATTTAATGAACGGCTCAAGATCAGCTGTTCTGTTCAGAGAAATCAGCCAGTGTGAAGAGAGAAACTGTTATTGTTTCAGTTATCTGTATTTGCCTGTTTGTGATTACTTGCATGATAAGTTTTGTAAAAGCAATACATGAAATACTAAAAGGTATTTTGTTCTTTATACGTGGTTTCAGTGTTTTTACTGTATGTGTGTGGCAGTAATTGAAAATGATCTGATGTGTTGTGTTCCAGTTATATTAATAAATTAAATGGTAATTACTGTACAGTAGTGACTAAAACAGATGAGTGTAAATAGATGGATAGATGCAATAGTTAGATATAGAGGTTGGCTGAATAGATGGATAGATATCTCCCAAAGGGTAGCATGTACAGGGTGAAGTGCAACGGTCCTAGTACTGAGCCTTGCGGTACTCCATACTGAACTTGTGGTCGATATGTTACCTCTTCATTTACTACTACAAATTGATGACAGTCGGATAAGTACGATTTGAACCATGCCAATGCAATTCCACTAATGCGAACGTAATGTTTGAGCCTATTCCTATACTCCTTTTTCTAGTATTTTTACAGAAAAGGGAGATTTGAGATCGGTCTGTAGTTAACTAATTCTCTTGGATCAAGCTGTGTTTTATTGAGAGGCTTAATAACAGCCAGAATGTAAGTTTTTAAGTCCAAACCACTAAATTCCCTATGTATGGATGGACAGATCAAAACATTTTGATGTCCCCTATGTAGCATGAAAAGTTGTTTTAAACCTCAAATATTTGTTTTACTGCTCCTTAAAATGGCCTTGTCCTTCTTGACTGTAACAGTAACATTTTCAACTGATGTTCAATTCATTGTAGTAAAAAGAAAGTAATTATTAAAAATAATAATTAAAATTAAAAAATTATCTTAATGACCAACAATGTGATATTTAGCTGCATCCAACATTTTGTGTGCAACTTTCATTAAAATTGTCACACCCAAGAGATTACATTATTTGGACTTTATAAAACGGTTAGTACCTGTGCTTGATTCTGATTGGTCAATAGCTGTTTTATTCACGATAAAACACGGCTGGGACCGCTTTACCCAACGGTTCTGTGTATCACTACACAACACCCTTAGCAACCACTCAATGTAAACTGTTTGTTCTCAATTGATATTGTTCATTGAAGCTTACTGTATTATGTAGAAGAGTATTGTGAGAAAGAAATCGAGTGAGCGAGTTTATTACCTGCATTCAGATTTAGCATTTTCCTTCAGGTCAGTCCTATGTTCATAATAAATAATCTGTTCAAATGTCCGCTGCAATATCTTGTCCTTTTAACAGTTAAGGGGTTTTCCCATGACTGACAGCGCTAGTCAAAGCATTTGTCAGTTGCGTCTTGTTCCGTGTTCACAACAATTCAGTCTTTTCAATATAAAAGTCTTCGCTACTGACTGACACACTCATAAAAGACTTTGCCGCCATCTAATGGCGTTATAATGTAACTTCTGTTGCTGTTCACGGTCAGGGACTATTTTTTTCCGGCGGAAGGAAGGCTTTTAGTGATTTTACTTTATGAAAGTTGCTTGCATTGATACATATTTTTTGGCTTTAATATTTGTATTGTGTGGTAACCGTTTTATAAAAGCAAAAAGGTACTCGAGGCTAGTGATGTATCGTGAAAAAGTCACGGCTGAAGGGGATTCAGGCACTCCGTTTTGCGTCGTGAATTATTCACGATACAGCACAGCCTCTCGTACCTTATTGCTTACATAAAGCATGATGAGAATAATTTATTCCATTTAAACATCAGACAGGAGCATGTGAGCATTGTAATCAAGAAGAAACAGTGGAACATGTTATAATGAAATGTCCAAAATATAATAGTGAAAGGAGAGTATTGATTTTTAATTTGAAAAGAATTAAGATGAAGTTTAATTTGACAAATTTATTGCAAAGGAACTTAAATGAGGAGTGTATTGATTTTTTAATACTATATTTGAAAATGTCTGATTTAGATAAAAGATTATAGGTGTTTAGAAGGTGTTAGGTAAAGGTCCTTGCGTTCTTGGTCCACACTCCTAACCAGCAGGTGGCGGTAATGCACCTTGAAGTGGTTTGCCAACCGCCATAAAAATCAGGAAGAAGAAAAAGAAGACTTTATTCCATTTAATAAATTTTTGACATGCTTAACTAAAACTATTCAAAATCGTTTTCAGTAACTGAAATGGATCTGAAATAAAATATAAATATTAGATGAAAAAAAGATGTTGCCTTGGAAACTACCTGAAATAACATTAAATAATTATTAAAACCAACACTGAAATAAAAATAAAGCTAAATAGAACTTAAAAAATAATAATAATAAAAAAAGACAAAAACACAGTTAATTAAACTTCAACAAAAATTAAAATGAAAACTGAAAATAAAAATGAAAGCTAATTTAAAATATTACTAAATATAATAGTGTATAAATAATACTAAAATAACAGTGCTACAAAATATTTGGTGCCAACCAAGCTAGCTGAGTGGCAGTCTAGATAATCTGCAGTTCTAGTTTCATAATCTTTTGTTTAAAATTGTTTTAAATTATGTCTCACATTTTGTTAACAAGCTGTAAAAATGATAATCATTCTATAAATAAACTTTTTTTCACTGTTCATTTGTTAAAAAATGCTTTATTAAAAAAAAGTTTTAGGACGTATTTTGTACCATATTTATGGAAAGTACATAATGTAGTATTGTGGTGTTTTCGTCAGAAAGTGTAGTTACCATGCTTAATTTCTGTAAAAGTAAAGCTTAAAATGTCCAACATCTATTTGAAAAGACATGATTTACTGCAACATTTCTTCACTAGGATGATTTATATTACCAATAGATGGCAGTGCTCCTCTGATCAGCAGGTATTTCGGGAGAATGACTGAGGAAGTGATTATTTCTCTACACAGGGACAGATGCCAGATACAGAAATAGTAAATATGAAAGTGAGAAGCAGACTGTAGATTGAAGCTGTCTGTCTCTGTAGTGTTCAACGGCCTCCTGAGATCTGATCCGTGTGTTTATTCGTGTCTGACGCCAGACAGTTGAACGGGAACGGGAAGTTCAGCGAGGAGAAGATCATGTACAACAACAACAACAGCACACCATCATCCTCCTCCTCATCCGAGGCTGGAGATGTCAGAAGTTCGCTGTTTAACCCGGGAGAGCCGCTCAGACAGCCGCGCACTACTCCTCCGGTGTCGGACGGCAGCTCAGGTGAAGTAAAGTTCACTGCTAGCTGACATGCTAGTCCGCTAATAACCTTCTCTCTGAAGTAGCTAATTGTGTCAAAGGCTTTTGAGGGAAATATATACGCAAATTTCTTTGTCTTTTTGTTTAGTCCTTAATTTGAGACAGCCTGAGTTATAAAAAGTGGAACATGTGGCTTAATTAGCCTGTGGAGGAGTGACTTGAGTCGATGGCAGTTAATGCTAATCACTGTTTAGATATAAATTATCATGATTTGACTTGTATACAGACTGATATATGTATTTATATTTATATGAGTGTAAATATGTTTGTATGTAGGCATATAATAAAGAGATATCGACCAATGTTTTGGTAGTACAAAGCTTCTTTTTTATTATTACAATGCCAGTAGAGATACCTGAATATGCATAGTCCGTGTTTGTGTAACTGGAGTTAAGTTACTAATGTTTTGACAATTTATAGCTTCTTTTTACAGTTTCAGTAGAGTTACCTATAGATATATACAGCTAGAGACAGACAGACAGATAGATAGATAGATAGACAGACAGACAATCAAATAGATGGATGGATAGATAGACAATCGGATGGATGATAGATGCGTAGATAAATGGATGGATAGATTAATGGATATATAGATGGATGGATATATGCATAGATAGATATGACGATAGATACGTGGATATATAGATGGATGGATAGATAGATGAAGGATGCATAATTAAATAAATTTGATGGATAGAAGATAGATGGAAAAATGAACGCATAAATAGATATGATGGATGGATGGACGGACAGAAGGATGGATGGATAGATGGATGCACATAGATATATAGATGGATGGATGGATAGATTCATAGATGGATGGATATATGCATAGAGAAATATACAGATGAAGGATGCATAGTTAGATAAATTCAACAGATAGAAGATAAATGGATTAAACGCATAGATTCATGGATATATAGATAGATGGATGGATATATGCATAGATAGATACGATGGATGGATGCATAGAAACAGATGAAGAATGCATAATTAGATAAATTTGATGGACAGAAGATAGATGGATAAACGAACGCATAGATAGATATACTGGGTGGATGATGGATGGATGGATAGATTCATAGATGGATGAATATATATGCATAGATAGATACACAGATAAAGGATGCATAGTTCGATGGAAACTCGATGGATAGAAGATGGATGGATAAAACATAGATAGATAGATACTATAATACAGTTAGCATAGTAACTGAGGTGATTAATATAGTGGTACTTTATGTGAATTAGTGATATGAACTCTGATTTTACTTGTGAAAGAAACACATTGGTATATTAAATTATTTTGGGGGGAAATACAGTACAAGGTACATACATTAACCATGGTAACCATAGTTTCAACACATCTGCTAATTTAGATGTAATTTATCTTTAGTTGAATTGTGATATTCTATTCTGTTCACCTGATTTGTGATCTTTCTGATTAAAAGTCTTACACACTTGCAAAGACACGCTTGATGTTGTGTGATGAAGATTAGTGTGGCCTTCGAAAGAAAGCTGGTTAAATGGTCACCAGCAGTTAGTGGACGAGATGGTTAATCTGGCCAAATCTGTCATGTGACCTGAGTGGAGAAGTCATGTTGTCTTTATGGAGTTACTATTTATGGGGTTGCTTCTGCATCTACACTACAAGTCTTTATTATTATTGTTTCCAACGTTTTAGAATAGTCATCAAAACTATGAAATAACACAGATGGGGATTATGTTGTGACTAAAAATGTTAAATGGATTAATAAAGGTCTTCATTGCTTCATCTTCCAGATAGCAGAGGATCCCCCGTACTTTTAAATTCAGGACACAATAGCGTCAATGCTGCAGATGCACTGGTGAAGAACTCCAAACTGTCTGCTGCCGCACCTGAGTTTGTCCCAGGATGTTATGCATCATTCCAGGTGAGTCTGCGTGGCTCTTTTTTAAAGAAGTGGTTGATTGTGAGTTCACTTTTTTAACTTTAGTTAGTGTGTAATGTTGCTGTTAGAGCACAAACAACATCTGCAAAGTTACAACATTCAAAGTTCAAAGCAAAGGGAGATATTTTCTTTTAAAGAATTCTCTGTTTAAGGACTACAAAAAAACGGCTGGTAGGGACTACAACTCCACATCAGCTACATAAATTCATCAACTAACCATTCAGAAACGTCCTGTTGCATTCTACATGTTGTCACTTCTTCTTGAGTCTCTTCATCATTGTCCAACTCCGGCTGAACATAAAAGGCTGAACAGTTTCTGACATTTTCAGTGAGTCTGCTTGAGGTAATCGGCGCTGCTAACATGAGGTCTTGAAACTCCGCCCTCTTCTTGAGAGCAGCAGCTCATTTGCATTTAAAGGGACACACACACAAACGGAGCGTTTTTGCTTGCCCTCAAAAAGTGACAAATTTAACATGCTATAAAAAATGATCTGTGGGATATTTTGAGCTAAAACTTCACATACACACTCTGGGGACACCAGAGACTTATTTTAAAATCTTGTAAAAGTGGCATTATATGACCCCTTTAACATTTATTCTTTACCCTGATGTTAGTCTAATATTCTCTCTCTATAGGATGATGTGTATTCGGATGAGTCTGAAGGATACTACGCTGAGGCCTCACTGGCTGATTTAGTTCAGGATTTTGTAAGCCATCTGAACTCGTCTCCGGGGTCCTTTGAATCAGAAATTGAGTATATCACAGACACGCTGAACAGCTGGGTCACTACAGAGGAGATACTGCAGGAGCTTGTAGAGCTCATCTACGTACAGGTGTGCTTGTGATGACTTTCTGATTATGGATCTGTGTGGTAACCTGTCAAAATGCAAAGTGCACATCCTATTTATATGAATCGTTCACCAGAAAATAAATTTTTCAGGATTATTTACTAACCCTCATGTTGTTCTGTAAGTTATGACACAATTTTCAATTTTGAGTAAACTATCCCTTTAAATCAAAATTAGGGTTGACTTCATACTAAACTCCAAATGCATTTTCAAATATATTCTTAAACTATTGCAGAGCATGAGTATTATATATTATAATAAACATTAATGTCATATATATATATATATAAATAAAACATTGTTTATTATATATTTGTTTTTTTATGTTATTTGTTTATTTATATATATATATATATATATAATACAAATGTGAATAATATGAATAATGACAGAAAGCTGCATGAAATTTACTCTAAATTGTCTTTTTTAATTTAGTTTTGCATGCTCATTGTCTGTTCTGTTGAAAAAGCATGCATGTAACCTGAGATGGCCTCTGTAACAACTTGGGTATTTTTATATTATGGATAATCAGTTATTAAATTTTGTAATTGGTAAATCTCAGATCATACGTCAGTGCTGTATTTGCTTTCCACAGTCCACATCTATCCCTAACTTCGCCTACACTGGAGCGCGGCTCTGTAACCATCTGTCTCATCACATCCGTCTCACTCCATCCAGTGGTAACTTCCGACAGCTGCTGCTGCTGAGGTAAACCATCAAAAAAGTCTCCTTAAACGGTACATTATTAAACTTATTGTCCTCTAGCGGTTAAAAAACAAAACTACATGTATTTTGTGGAAGAACATTGTTTTGATTGTGCTTCGGCTCTGAAAAGCCAAGCCAATGTTGATTCTTGTTTTATTACGAGCTCGGTCACATTCTTTTTTTTTTTGCCAGCAAACTCTCTGTTTAGCGCTTTTTTTCTTTTTCTTTTTTTTTTTTTAAACGAGTGATTCAAGTGGAGGTTTGAGATTTAGCTGCTCCATGTCAACCTTTCTCGCTCATTGTGACAACTAACCTATGCCACTCCCACACTGCGTCAAAGTAGCCGGAGCAGCTTCTCTATTTACGGATATCATGAGACATGCGCGGGGGAGTGACGCATGTACGCAATTTCCTGCAAAAACCATCCTGACAGGTCTAAAATATAAACAATTTATAATACGCTTACCATAGTGAATCAGGGTAAGACAAAAACACGTCTTGGAGGAAGAATTGATGGTTTATTGATTCATTTAAATTTTGTTCATTTTGAACAAAAAAAAATAGTTACATAGCACACAGTTGATGCCTAAGTAAGAGTTTACTGGGTGTTTCACAAAAGTGGCTTGACATTTTGTTCTTAAAGTCACCAATTTCTTCCCTTTTCCATCTTAGCCTTTACTTTCAGTTTTGTTTACTCTTATTTTTGTAAGTTTCACTTATCCTTAAACTCCATTCTGTTGTGTTTGTGTAGGTGTCAAAAAGAGTTTGAACAGAGGGAGCAGGCCGTGAGAGATCCAGAGACCCAGAAAAAGTTTCACTCATATGTGCTGTTTCTGGGGGAGCTTTACCTTAACCTGGAGGTCAGTTCACAACCAGTGCTTTTCACTTCTTATCACAAAATATTATAAATATGATTATTACACAGCTCTCTGGAATACAGTCTAATAACCAATGGACCCTTTTCACAGACTCTGATTATGGATTTCCACAGTTATCAACATTGCAAATCTAGTAAAATTTTTCATATTTTCATTTTTAAAAATGTAATATACATTTAGAATGTTATATATTGTGTTATATTACCTTATTTGAAAATGACAAAAAACACTGCGGCGAGGGTGTTTCTAATACAACGGCTAAGGGAGTGATGGCAATTTAACAACTTTCTCTCTTCTGACCAATGTAATCAATCTTACTATATTTTCCCTTCTTTTGGAAAGTTGTAGAAACTTATCCTATTGGAGCAAATGTAAATACAAAGCTTATATTTGCAGTTGTCTGCCATTCATCACTATAGAAGTCTACCCAACTATAATGACTTCTGCTTCTAGAACCCCGGAAATGTGAAAAGGGTCCATAGAAATCAATAATTTACTGTATAGTTCACTAGATGTCATATAGGTCATACAAGATTGACTCATGCATTTCTGCTTAAAGACGCAGACCCAACTTTATGTATGTTCTGCAAGACCACCCTTTCCATTAAACATTTTATTAGACTGTCCCGCTTTTGATGCAAGTAGACAACATTTTATGAAGTAAGCTCACTTAAGGACTTCAGGACAGTAAGATATCCCCGTATCCTTGTATAATTTTAGCAGCTGTATTTTATTGTATTTTTATATTTTTTGAAATTAATTTTTTTTCCATGAAGATCAGATGCTGACATGGCATTATACTGCTGCTATATTTACTATATAAATATGAATCAAAATTGTATATCTCTGTTTATTTATTTTGTAAATATCTGTCTAATAAACTCTCCTCATTTATAAGTCGCTTTGGATACAAGCATCTGCTAAATGATTAAATGTAAATGTAGATCATGTACGGTCCATTTTTTTTTAATTAGTTTTTTTTTTTCATTCTTTTTAAATATCACTATTTAGGTTTAATTAATTCTTATTTTAGTTTAGTTCAGATTTCATTTTTATTTATTCCCAGTTAGTATTTTTTGTGCTTCAACTTATTCCAGGTAAACTTTTCTAATTTTCAGTTAAATTTTTACATCTCATATTTAAGTTTTATTTTATTTCAGTTTTATTTCAGGTAACAAAAAATGTTTTTAATAGTTTTAGTTTAGTTAAATTTAGTTAATTTAAACTAAATTTTAACTTTAATTTTAACTAACCCTGGTACAATCAGCCGCTCATCATTACTAAATAAAGCCCAGGGCAGTCTTGACCTGCTTCGTCTGAGTGAATTATGTAATGCTAAAGCCTAAACCAATTAAAACCCTTTATGTCTATTCCTTTGCATAACCTAGTATATAAAACCTGTCATATCTATCTGCATGAATTCAAATGTCAGAATGTTTACATTATAGTTAGAAATGCAAAAAATGCTTTCAGATTTGTAGCTGGTTATTTAACTGTAGCTATGCATTTATTCTGTTTTAAATTTCAATTCTTTAATGTCTTTCAGGTGAAAAGTGGAAAAGGCACACCGGGACGAGCTAATGTCCTACTGGGAGCGCTAAAGGAACTTTTGAACACATTATTCTCTCACCCAGTTGACCCAAATCTAATGTGTGCTGTCAAATTACTCAAGGTTTGAAATATTCCTGTTCTTATACAGTGCAATTGCAGTAAATGGTGAGACTTAGCAGTTTTTCAGAGCAAATACTCTGAGAAGTTGACCTCAGGACTTCACTTAAGATCATTAGTGACAGTAATTCTGTTGTAAACAAAGACCTTGAAATTGCCAGACAACCCAAAACACTGAAATGAAATAATACCTTTACTTTAATCAATCCACAGATAATAATGCACTACTAAGCTATTGGTGTTGACTTGCATTGTTTTACTGTACTGATCTGACAAGCTGAGCGGTTCCATTCTGGATGACACATGGAAGGAGAAAGGGCAGTCAGACATGGATGAGATCATCAAGAAGATTGAAGACATTTTGTTGGACGCCAAATGCAGCCGGTGAGTGAGTTGGGCAACAGTGGATTGTTTAGTATACAGTAGTGGCCAAAAGTGATGTTCGGCCTAGCAAAATTGACATCTTCACCCTTTATTTAAATATTAACAAATTATTAAATGATTTTGGAAGTATACTGTGTAGTTGTGCTTGGAGTGAATTGTTTTATTTGTGACAACGCAATGAAACATGCCAAATTGTGCAGACATAATTTTTGGCCAAGCTGTCATACAAAGAAATTATGTGAACTTTTAAAATATTTAAAGAATATATAAAATATTTTCCTGATATTATGATGGTTTAATTGAACTTTAGGGCCATTAAAAACAAATATACCTTCTGGACATCACTTTTGGTCACTACACTACATAAAAATGGTTAACTTCCAGTTGCTTTGTTGCTGTATATGACTGTCAGTGTGAATTGGCCTTATATTGATGAGAGCAATACAACTGCATTATTGAGATGTCTATTGTATCTGTGCTTTTGTAGAGATGTCAGACAGATGCTATTGAAACTGGTGGAGTTACGGTCCAGTAACTGGGGGCGAGTTCACACAGCCGCTGTGTCCAGTGACGCTACACCTTACAATGACCCCAACTACTTTATGGTGCGTATATGCCGAAGAAATTAAATTCATTCAGATGCACACAATGAGGTTTTAGAGTAAAATATGTAATCTGTTATACTTGGTGAGTAGAAGTCTCTTCTATTCACCAAGGCTGCATCTGTTTGATCAAAAATACAGTGAAAACTACAATATTGTGAAATATTACAATTTAAAATAACTGTTTTCCTTTTGAATATATTTTAAAATGTAATTTATTTCTGTGATGGCAAAGCTGAATGTTCAGCTGCCATAATCAGTTTAATGCATCTTTGCTGAATAAAAGTATTAATTTCTTAAAAAAGTACTCTGTGACAGTGTCATGGTACCCTCTCTTACTGTGTTTATCTCATGTTTATGTTCCTCAGAATGAACCAACCTTCTACACAGCTGATGGGACGCCTTTCACAGCAGCAGATCCTGGTGAGTATTGAGTCTTTAGTCTGCTGGAATGACCCATGTACTGACTTTTATAAGTGGATAGATATCAGAAAACCATGTTCGAGTCAAAAAAACAATATATATATATATATATATATATATATATATATATTGCAGAGAAAATTAAGCCTCTTTCAGGGCCATTAAGACTTGCATTACTTTTTTTATATATATTTTTTCATAATAATTAAGTATGTTTTAAAATAATTTTTTTACCAAATTCTCATTACCATAACATGTCAGAACATTTAATTTTTTTGAGTTTTTTAGATTAATGATAATTACTGTATGTTTTGTTTTAATCGTTTTTTTTTATCCTTTATGCTCTGCATCTATCTATCACTAAAATTAAGATTTAATTGTTCGTTTTCGAAAGTATCTCCTGCTCACCGAGGCTGCATTTATTATATAAAAATTCAGTAAAAAACTGAAATATTCTGAAATATTACTACAGTTTAAAATAGCTGATTTGTATTTTAATATATTTAAAAATGTAATTTATTCCTGTGATCAAAGCTGAATTTTCAGCAGCCATGATCAGTTTAATGCATCCTAAATACTTAAGCTTTTGCATTATGGTAATGAGAAATGTATTTAGATTATGAAAAATGTCACAATTCTCATAAAACGGGTTTAATTTTCTCCTAAGCAATGTTTAATTTCATCCTTTTTTTAAATTTGGTTTAAAATATGACATGGATGTTCTTGATAGATTTCTACTAATTTGTTCACATTCAATTCACATTTATTTTTTACAGCACTTTTTACAATACATATTTCAAAGCAGCTTTACAGAAAATGCATGTTTCTACGTTATAATTAAGAGTAATCTGTTATCAGTGGTGTCTGTCAAATTAAAGTCCATATGGCATAAATGTACAGTTCTAAGATAATACAAATCATGCAGTTAGCTAACGTTGTGTATTAATTTAAGCGTAAACAATGAGCACATTAAAGTGTAATTTGTCCTCTCTTTTTTTTCCACCACAGAATACTCAGACAAATATCAGGAGATTCTAGACAGAGAAGACTACTTCCCTGATGCATATGAAGAGAATGGAAACGAATCGTGAGTAGATGTTTGTAAATTTGTGTGGAGAATATCCAGTATAGCGTCTGTTTACTGCACAACTTGGTAATATAGTAAAACTAAGAGGATAGTGAGGCCAGCAGCAGCTGTTAGTGTGGCCTAGTGTTATTTTTAGTATCATTGAGATTTCTTTTTAAGATGTCTATATAGTTTTTATTTGTATTTAGTTTTAGTTATTTTAGTCAAGTTAAGCTAAATGAAAGCCAGAAATGTTTTTTGGCAAATAGTTGAAATTAAAAAAAGTTACTTTTTTATATTTATTAAATATTATTTATTTATTTCAGTTAAAGTTAATTTAATTTCAGGTAACAAAAGTTTTTTTTTAATGTTTTTAGTTTTAGTAACTATAATAACCCTGCTGTGACCATCCCCTCTGCTCAAACTCCAGTAATTGTCCTCATCACAATGACACTGGGTGGAGTCAAAGAGCGCATTTTAGTAAAGTCAGCAGTCCAGGGAGAGAGGGGGGCTTAGCTAGACCTGCCAGTCTTATTCAGCATAGTCTTCAGCCCATTGGATGGGCCATGAACAGATGCGCATGTGCCCTTTAGGATCTTTAACAAAAACCAGCCAACAGGTGGAGCCTGTCATTCTTGTAATGAGTTTTTTTTTGTGCAATACATGAGAGAGGGGTATAGCCATCATTTCAGAAGGGGACAGAAATGTCAAGTGTAATACATTTTTTTTTCTGACCGTTGTCTATTTGACAGGTTTTATTTTTTCTTATCTCTTGCTTTTAACTGGCTAAGAAATCAAATACACTGCGGAGCAATAACCAATAATTTGTGTTCTATATATATATATATATATTATAATAATATTTCCTATATTTTCCTAATGACAATTTTATGATTGGTTCATGTACTACAAACACTTTTGCATTAAGTCAACATGGATTTTATTAATGTTAGTCGACTAGAAGAGGCTTAGTCGACCAAAAATTCTATTAGTTGGTTTTAGCAAAAAAAACCAAACAAAAAACTTGTGGCGAAGTCATTCAGTCCGTGAGAGTCAGAGCATTAATGTTGGGTCCTTGTGGTAATTACAGTATGTTGGGCAGGAAATCCAAACGTTCGCCTATCATCCATCGACCTCAAATATGTCTTATCATTTGATACATGCAAGTAGTAGCAACTTTACATGGCTGCTCGCTCTAAAGTTAACCTAGATAAATATGCGCTATTATTATGCGCTTATCCACGTGTTTTTTGCAGAGTGTGCAAGCTGAAGTATAGTGCGCTTACTGCAAGACATGGAGGCGCTGGCGTTTTTTTCCTGATAACAGCGGAAACAACTTAAAATACTTATAATACAGATAAGAGTAATACATCATTCGCAACTGTAAAGTCTACTTTTATTTGTGTGCACCCGTAACGTTGTACTTTTGTAAAATAAAGAAAACAAACAGGATGCACTTTCTGCCATCTCAGTCTCTGGGAACTTGAGTGCGTCAAAAAAATAAACTAAAACTCAGGGGCTGTTTACACGACACCGCTTTCAACTAAAGTGTTTTGTTGGCCATTCATTTACACGACAATAGCGTTTTGGTGGCCTGAAAATGCAAACTTTTGAAAACCGTTTCAAAGTGCAAGTTTTTGAAAATGATACCATTGTCATTTCCGTGTAAACTGCAAAAATGCGAATCTGTGAAAACGGTGACGGCATGCACATGCGTATTACGTGTTCAGTCTATCCACCTTATTTGTCAAGGTGGAATTGAGGTATTTCTGTGAATGTGCGAGACTTCCTATTTATTAGCCACTATAGGGAAATAATGAGAAGAATATCAAAGTGCCGTAAGCTATAAAATAAGGTGGATAGGCATGCGTATTTGGCGCGAGTGCTCTGTATAAGAAGACGCGTAATCTGCCTTTACAAAGTGACGTCACCAACTACTTGTCTGGCATGCGTAATACAGTGTTTTTAGGCATTTTCGCGGATCAGTGTGAACTGGGATTGTTTTGATAACGCCATCGTTTTTAATACATCGTTGTCGTGTAAACGTACTTGCCTCACAGTCATGAGAAATATATTTATAGAAAGTTTGAAATGTCAAACGATTGTCAACCAATTCAAGTGGCAAACAAATTTTCTCAGATTATGTAATCCGTATGAAATGTGCATATAGGACCGTGCGCTACTGCGGAGATGACGAGTCAGCATCGTCGACTTAATCTCTGCAGCTGAAAACACAGAAAACATTATCAATAAAATATTAAAATGTTTAGACGGTGTCCTTGCTGTTTTTTCATGACACATTCATGTTCATTACTTTTGCCGGTGTGCTGTGGCAAGCTTTATGCTTGAGCGCTGATTAGGCTATATATTATATATGTAAGCAATAAGGTACTAGAGGCTGTGCTGTATCGTGAATAAGTCACAGCTGAAGGGCGTTGTTAGGTACGACGTGAAGCGGTCAGTAGCGAAGACTTTTACATTGAAAAGACTGAATTGTTGTGAACACGGAACAAGACGCAACTGACAAATGCTTTGACTAGCGCTGTCAGTCATGGGAAAACCCCTTAACTGTTAAAAGGACGGGATAATACATCGGACATTTAAACAGATTTTTTATTATGAACATAGGACTGACCTGAAGGAAAATGCTAAATCTGAATGCAGGTAATAAACTCGCTCACTCGATCTCTTTCTCACAATACCCTTCTACATAATACATTAAGCTTCAATGAACAATATCAATTGAAAACATACAGTTTACGTTGCTAAGAGTGGTTGCTAAGGGTGTTGTGTAGTGATACACAGAACCATTGGGTGAAGCGGTCATAGCCGTGTTTTATCGTGAATAAAACACAGCTATTGACCAGTCAGAATCAAGGACAGGAACTAACATTTTATAAAGGCAATTAAAGGCTCATTATTATGATTTATATGGCTTATTAATGTACATATGCGATTAGTCGACTAATCGCTTAAATAAAGGGCTACTAAGCTGCTTTTCCACCATCGGGCCGAACGGTTCTCGTTGCGTAAACGTCCCATTCCGTGCCGATCCGGACCAGCTGGTACGGTTACGGTTTTGTTTTCCACTGTGGAGCTGATAATATAAAAGCGTCAGTCATTGCCTTGGTAACGTAACGGTTTACTTATGATATGAGATGTAATGACGACCGCGTTATAGCAGATGATTAGATATTTCTTTTAATTTTATTATTAATTTGTTTTTACTTAGCTCGAATAGAGCGCTTAGCCAGCTACGGAGAAACTGGTAGCCAGGCAACAGACAAGTGACCAATCCTGTGTGTCGACATCACTTCACGGATTCTACCAGCACGATTCAGCACGGTTAGACAACCGTGCCGAGAATTCCGGGCCGAGAACGGCTTGTAATCGTGCCGTGCCGTACCAGGCTCAAGTGGAAACACAACTGGAACCGTTCCTTACCATTTTAAGAACCGTTCGGCCTGACGGTGGCCCGACGGTGGAAAAGACGGGCAGCCCTAAATTTTATACAATGTAAATTGTATATTGTTGTAGTCTTGTGTTTATAGTCTTCACATTTCATCAAAGCGTTTCTCCTTTTTATTCAGCCACTGCCAACTCTGAATGCCATTGTCCATATAAGGGATTTCCTGGAACGTCATAAGTTATTACTTCTATGAGTCTGTTTTGGACTTTCTGCAAGACAGCGCCCTCTGGCTTCGTGTATGAAACATAATGGATACATTGCCTTGTTTTGGATGAGAATAAATTGTCAGGTTATGCATAGTTAAGAGTATAGTGTCTCTTTGAATTTAAATCTAGATTTATTCACATTGATGAAAAGCTTTAGTGAACAACACACTTGCCCGAAAAAAGTGCAGGGGATGAATTTACATTTTATTAAAAGTCCCTGCATATTCTACCCCCATGCATTATGACAGAAAATACTTCTTTTTTTTTTTTTTAACTACACAGTTGCAGTAAGGTACTTATAATGAAGTAAAGCATGAACATAATCAAAAATTAATAGTTCATAGTGCAGTAATCCAACCTTATATTTATGATTTAGACAACTGCACACATTTATTGTAAAGTTGGAATGAAAGTTGCGACAGCCTTTTCTTCCCTGTTGTGATGTATATCCGATTGAACCGGCTTCTTGAGCATGAAAAAATGAGGCGGGACTTGATTTTATCCATGGGGAATTGATTGGATGTTTGTGGTTTGCTATTGGTGGAATTCATGTGAGTGACAGGTTGTCCCACCCTCACGCCAGTAAACTCATCATCAGAGAAGAGAGCAGATGTCGCTGCAAAAGGGAGGGAAATTTATTTTGTGTAAAGATTATGAGGGCACATGAATTAAAAAAAATTATGTGCACAGATAAATCATTTATAATAAATACTGCAATATTCATTAAAAATAAGAATGGTTGGTGACTTTAAGGAAGAGTCCATGTAAATATATAAGCTTTCACTGTTACTTCTATTTCAGTGATGATGATGATGATGATGATGAAATGGATCCAGAGATCGAGGAGGCGTTCGAGAGGTTTTGCATGGAGTCGGATGCAAGAAGAAAGAAATGAGAGACTGTGAGATTGTCATGTGAACACATTACCCGACCAGCTGGAATGTTTCAGAGTGGGCGGAACCAAGAACGTTTTGGTTGATTTTCGTTTAATTTCTCAACAAGCACTTCTTGGCTACAATGTCACTGGATTTATGGCTGGGATTATTGTTTAGTTGAAACGCAGTATAATTTGCAAGTCCGTCAGGCCATCAAATTGTCAGTAGCCATTGGTTTGGCATTTGGGTTGTGAGGTTTATTTTATGCGTGTTCTGGTTTATCAAACATCCCAAAAAAAAAGTTTGCAGTGAGATTTTAAAATGAGCCGAAGAGTAGCATCATCAAGTGTGGTTTGTTTGCAAACTAACTGCTCAGTAAAATTAGGAGGAATGAGGCGGGACACATCGGTTTGTGTTTTACTCCTCAAGGCTTTGCCTTTTACAGTTACGGAGCAAAGGGAGTAAGACAAAAAAGTTTTTAAAAAAAATAAAAAAATTCTACTGTTCTTCCTTTATCAGATTCTCCTTGAACCTTTTTTGAGTTTTACTTTCAATTTATGCACATGTTTGAGGAAGAGAGGAACCCCAACTTTAAAGTCTGTTTGGTTTTTTCGAATGCAGGAATACATTTTTCCTCATATGTTAAGTGTGTCAAATCAGAGGAAAAGCTCAGTACAGGTTTGGGGGTTACACAGATTCATCCGCCACTGTGATTTACTGAAGTTTTCTCATCACCAACATCTCATGGATCCCAGATAAAGGAATGTTTATTTTAATATAGCTGTAAATATTATTTGCTGCATTGTTTGCCTGCAATAAATCTTTATTAATACACTGTCTCTTTGTTTTTCATAGAAATCCAAGTGATCTGTTGGTCAGATTTAGTCCTGATTTTTTTTTTTCTTCAGTTAATGGACTGTTATATGAGATGCTGCCCAACTTGTTTTGCAAGCTGTTAACCCTTTCAAACATGGCATCCCCAGTTGCAGACCAGTGAACTAAGGTATATTTTAGGCCAATGTACTATACAATATAACATTAACTATGACCCTTAATTTGGCTTTTGTAAAACTGACACTGACGATAGACAAAATTAAATTGGGATTTACAAAGCAAAAAAACAAAAATGAAACTTATCAGTGGCACTTCTGATATTCAGTAAACATCTTTGTATGCGAACATTAATTTATATGCAATTAAGAGTAAAAGAAGGGGTGAATATTTCACCCTAAAATAATAAAAAGATCGCAAATAAGGTATCTAAATAGAATCTTGATCTGTTCACATTAGTTCAGGTTGAATCTTTGCAGCAAGGGGGCGACAACAGAGCGCAGAGATTTATGAGTACTGTAGAAGAAGTGGTTTATCCAATCAGCGTCATTCTCTTCATCAACCGCGAAAATTTACATGGCAACTAGTGATAGATTCATTTCTGCAAATTGGTTCTTTTGAACGAATCAAAAAACGATTCGGTGATTATTTGGTCCTTGACATCCTGAAGTTGATTTTTCGAGTAAGTTTAATTAATAAAGGTGTTTATTGTAATTTCGTGTCCAGGTTCAGTTTAATTTAGCTTATAAAAATCACATAAAAACTACATTAAAAAAGCTTGACTTCCACGTTTTGATGTATTGCTAATTATTAAAAAAACAATCGAGTCATACAATCAAATCGTAAATTTCCAGTCCGTTTTATTTGTAACATTTCTGCTATTCGGCTTTTTACTAAACTTATTTTTCGTCCCATAAGTCAAATCCTCTCTTCACTCCCGGTTTTGTAAACCATAGACATAATGTATTTATTATGTCTATGCTGTAAATCGGTTCAGTCGATTCATTCAAAAGATCCGATTCGCAAGAACGATCCATTTACGAATCGGACAGCGCATATAGCAACAATTTGACGTGATTGTGGAGTTTGTTTGTGTCGCTTCAGTGATTTTTAATGATTAAGTTTAGACAGTCGCAGTCAAATGATTATGTAATTGTTTTGAGTTCCAACCGTAGCGCCTTCAATGTCATGTTAAGTGAGTCATGTGTTCAGTTAGGTTTATGGTCATGTATGTGGACGAGTCTGTGGATGTGTATTACGCAGACGGGCACAGACTTCAGCTCTCACCCTGCGGATCTGAATTCATGATAGAGAAACACTTGTCACCCTCTGCACACCCGCTACAGTCCAAAGAGAGAGTCAGACAGAGAACAAGATTCGCCATCAGCGAGTATAAGGTACATATCACCTTCTCATCTGTATAACTATCAACACTCTATCTATATACAGGTGCTGGTCATATAATTAGAATATCATCAAAAAGTTGATTTATTTCACTAATTCCATTCAAAAAGTGAAACTTGTATATTATATTCATTCATTACACACAGACTGATATATTTCAAAATGTTTATTTCTTTTAATTTTGATGATTATAACTGACAACTAAGGAAAATCCCAATTTCAGTATCTCAGAAAATTAGAATATTGTGAAAAGGTTCAATATTGAAGACACCTGGTGCCACACTCTAATCAGCTAATTAACTCAAAACACCTGCAAAGGCCTTTAAATGGTCTCTCAGTCTAGTTCTGTAGGCTACACAATCATGGGGAAGACTGCTGACTTGACAGTTGTCCAAAAGACGACCATTGACACCTTGCACAAGGAGGGCAAGACACAAAAGGTCATTGCAAAAGAGGCTGGCTGTTCACAGAGCTCTGTGTCCAAGCACATTAATAGAGAGGCGAAGGGAAGGAAAAGATGTGGTAGAAAAAAGTGTACAAGCAATAGGGATAACCGCACCCTGGAGAGGTTTGTGAAACAAAGCCCATTCAAAAATGTGGGGGAGATTCACAAAGAGTGGACTGCAGCTGGAGTCAGTGCTTCAAGAACCACTACGCACAGACGTATGCAAGACATGGGTTTCAGCTGTCGCATTCCTTGTGTCAAGCCACTCTTGAACAACAGACAGCGTCAGAAGCGTCTCGCCTGGGCTAAAGACAAAAAGGACTGGACTGCTGCTGAGTGGTCCAAAGTTATGTTCTCTGATGAAAGTAAATTTTGCATTTCCTTTGGAAATCAGGGTCCCAGAGTCTGGAGGAAGAGAGAAGAGGCACACAATCCACGTTGCTTGAGGTCCAGTGTAAAGTTTCCACAGTCAGTGATGGTTTGGGGTGCCATGTCATCTGCTGGTGTTGGTCCACTGTGTTTTCTGAGGTCCAAGGTCAACGCAGCCGTATACCAGGAAGTTTTAGAGCACTTCATGCTTCCTGCTGCTGACCAACTTTATGGAGATGCAGATTTCATTTTCCAACAGGACTTGGCACCTGCACACAGTGCCAAAGCTACCAGTACCTGGTTTAAGGACCATGGTATCCCTGTTCTTAATTGGCCAGCAAACTCGCCTGACCTTAACCCCATAGAAAATCTATGGGGTATTGTGAAGAGGAAGATGCGATATGCCAGACCCAACAATGCAGAAGAGCTGAAGGCCACTATCAGAGCATCTTATAACACCTGAGCAGTGCCACAGACTGATCGACTCCATGCCACGCCGCATTGCTGCAGTAATTCAGGCAAAAGGAGACCCAACTAAGTATTGAGTGCTGTACATGCTCATACTTTTCATGTTCATACTTTTCAGTTGGCCAAGATTTCTAAAAATCCTTTCTTTGTATTGGTCTTAAGTAATATTCTAATTTTCTGAGATACTGAATTTGGGATTTTCCTTAGTTGTCAGTTATAATCATCAAAATTAAAAGAAATAAACATTTGAAATATATCAGTCTGTGTGTAATGAATGAATATAATATACAAGTTTCACTTTTTGAATGGAATTAGTGAAATAAATCAACTTTTTGATGATATTCTAATTATATGACCAGCACCTGTAGTCTGTTTATTTATCTTTCTGTTGTTTGTCTAAAGTATTTTACTGCGGTTAATATGGATGCACAGTATGAAAATAAATCGCTTATTTGTTTGTCTTGTTTAGGCATTGGTGTTGAATGCTTTGGCATTCAGAAACAAGTATGCAACTCATCCATATTTGCCTGAAGAGCTCATAACAGTGGAATTCAACAAGGTTAGACTGTCCTAAAGCTGTAATAAAGGTTTACTTTTTATTACTGAAATCATGTAAATCCAGCTTAATTTCTCATTTATGGTTATTTGCTTAACCAAATGCTCATTTTCAGAAGTTCAGCAGTGCCATAACTGAAGTTGAGTGGACTGGGTCTGACTCTTGCACCACTGGGTCACATGGAGAGATCACAGTCTGCTCTACAGATGGACATGCTGAACTGGTTCTTTCCTCTTCTGGAGAAGAGTTCACAGTGGAGTTTATCTGTCGGTCCAGCCAAAATGAAGAAGAGTCGCAGTATTTGCAGCTTCAAGGTCACCAACACAAAAGTACGTGTTTATTAAGTGGCTTGTCATTAAAGGGTTTAAACCTCTCGGAAGCCTCAGAGGGTGCTCGGATGAACCATCCTGAGTCTGCCGGAAAAGCCCCCAATATGGAAAGACTGGAATCAGCAAGCTCGAAGTCTGAAAAGGTGCATGTGTACACCAGAGTGATCCAGCAGTATTCCCGAGTGCTTTACCCACAGATGTGGTGCTATCCTCTGTCATTGGCTGTCAAGCATTGGGAATCACAAAAAACTCAAATAAATACTGACAATGAGCAAGACATAAAAGGTTTAACAGACAGAGAAGATCAACAAACATCTCAAACAGGGCTGAAGACCCATTTTCCCAAACCTTTGCCTTTAAAATGTCCCTCTCCTCATCAGCACAGGTGAGGAACGCCAAACAAACACAACATCTCATCTCTATCTTTTTGGGTTTATATATGGATGAATCTCGACCTATCAAGAACAGGTAATATTTCACCCCCAAATAAGTATGTCATCCCCAATATCGACTATGTGATGTTCAGGTGGAGATACAACACTGTGAATCCTGATTTGCTGGAACAGGACGAGGAAGTCACAGCTGAGCTGGTGAAAGTGGTCTGGTGCAAAGGCATTATATACCGGTGATTATTACTGATTCATTTCATGTTCGTACATAAGCACCTTTACCCATTACACCATCTTAAAGACCATTACAAGGTTAAAAACCCAGATTGGTGGGCAAAAATATGTTTCAGTACATTATCTATAAAAAAAAAAACTTTGAAATTAATTTTTAAGGATGCCAGTAGAATCAAATAATTACTAGATACCTCATCCCCAGAATAAGAATAATTGGGGTAATATTTCATTCTTTCAGTAGTTTATTATTTTATGTTAGATATATGTATATAAATGAAAAATAATGTCATTTATTACTCACCCTCATGGCGTTCCACACCCGTAAGACCTTCGTTAATCTTTGGAACGCAAATTAAGATATTTTTGTTGAAATCCGATGGCTCAGTGAGGCCTGCATAGCCAGCAATGACGTTTCCTATGTCATTTCCGATTTCAAAACACTGCTTCATGAAGCTTCAGAGCGTTATGAATCTTTTGTCTCGAATCAGCGGTTCGGAGCGCCAAAGTCACGTGATTTCAGCAGTTTGGCGGTTTGACACACGATCCGAATCATGATTCGACACAAAAGATTCATAATGTGCTTCATGAAGCAGTGTTTTGAAATCGGCCATCACTATACAAGTCGTTATTTTGTTTTTTTGGCGCACCAAAAATATTCCCGTCGCTTTATAATATTAAAATTGAACCACTGTACTCCCATGAACTGATTTAAATATGTTTTTAGTACATTATTGGATCTTGAGAGAGGAAATGTCATTGCTGGCTATGCAGGCCTCACTGAGCCATCGGATTTCAACAAAAATATCTTAATTTGCGTTTCGAAGATGAACGAAGGACTTACGGGTGTGGAACGGCATGAGGGTGAGTAATAAATTACATTATTTTCATTTTTGGGTGAACTAACCCTTTAAAGGGATAGTTCACCCAAAAAAATAAAATTCTGTCATCATTTGCTCACCCTCATGTTGTCCCAAAACCAGTATGACTTTCTTCTGTGAAACATAAAAGAAGATATTTTGATAAATGTCTCAGTTATTTTTGTCCGTACAATGAGTGTTGAAGAGGTCCAATGTTGTTTGGTTCCCAGCGTTCTTCAAAATATCTTCTTTTGTGTTTCACACAAGAAAGAAAGTCATTTGGAAAGGTTGGGAATGACATGAGCATGATGACAGCATTTTAATTTTTTTGGGTGAACTGTCCCTTTAAGGACTATGTGCCAAACAAATCAAGTATGCGACCTAAACACTGATGATGTTTTCATGTATTTTGTCTCCTTTAGTATAGTAGATGGAGTGATACCGATGGTAGAGATCTCACCTGGTGATGGTTCAGTCATCAGATCCAATGGAGTTCTAGCCAATTACTTCACACATTACAAAGCTGGAGCTGTTTACAGAGATGTAAGACAACTCTCTGAAGTGTGCTCACTATTAAGTCAGTAGAATTAAAGGTGCTTGGTCTCTCAAGAGAGGCTGATGTTGTACTGATACAGAGACCATTACATGAATGAATGTATGTAGATGTATGATTCAGAAGATGAGTTGATATATGTGTGTTTTCAGGCAATGGAGTGTGTGTATTACCTGTGTGGTCTCCCACCTGATGTTCGGGGTCAGCTGTATTCTGTCCAGTCTGTTGTCACACGGGCCAGCAGGTGAGATGAGAGGTTTACTAGCATACACGGCTCACATTAAAACCAAAATCAAGCTACACAAGACAGGATTCCAGGATAACTGATGTCATAATATTACTAAAACTTTGAGTATCCCATCTGTTCTTTTGGTGCAATAGTTTCTTCCACCACCTCTCAACAGAACATCAACCCTGAGCCATGAATTACTAAATTATTTTGTAGTTCAGTCACTAGGGGGTGATAATGAGACCCAAAATGTTGCACCGCAAAAATATTGAATAATTGTGTTTGCTAAGTCAGACATCACTGTTACTACATATATATATATATATATATATATATATATATATATATATATATGTGTAAAATATATATATAATATAGCACTAATTATATATATATTTTTTTTTTATTTTAAGAAATTGATGCAAGGATGTATTAAATCAATCAAAAGTCACAGTAAAGATATTTATAATGTTACAAAAGATTTCTGTTTCAAATAAATGTTTTAACTTTCTATTCATCAGAGAATCATAAAAAAAACTGTATTATGGTTTACACAAAAATTATTCAATATTCAACATTGACAATAACAAGACATGTTTCTTGAGCAGCAAATCATCATATTAGAATGATTTCTGAAGGATCATGTGACACTGAAAACTGGAGTAATGATGCTGAAAATTCAGCTTTCATCACAGTAATAAATTACATTTTAAAGTATATTAAAATAGAAAGCAGTTATTTTTAATTGTAATAATATTTCTCAAAATTACTGTTTTTTTTAAATCAAATAAATGCAGCCTTGTTGAGAATAAGAGACTTACTTCAAAAACATTTTAAAAATCTTATCAACCAGTATCTTTTGAATGGTGGTGTATAGTTTGTGTATTCCACACTACATTACACGAAAACAAAGAAAGAATATTTTTGTCTGTGTTTTGTTAGGATTCTGAAATGTTTCATCCAGGCCAGAAGCTCCCTGAGGGCCCCGCTCTCTTTTTACTGCTGGAAGGAGGTGTGTGTGATATTGCTCTGATGGAGACTCACTCAGTGTCTGGTGTATATGGGTGTGTGTTATGATTCGTGTATACGGGTGTGTATGATGGTTCTGTCTTCAGCAGGCTGTGGTGTATGATCCTGTACGTGTAGTTCAGGAGGTGACGGTGGCAGGTACAGGATATTTCAAAGCGCTCTCAGACGGGACTGTCGAGGTCTTGTTCCTGGATGGAGTTAGGGCTCAGATGATGTGGAAGACTGACACATGTACACCTGCACAGGTACATAAACATACTGTATGCATTTCATTAGCATACAACTACACACTGATCATCAATCATCTCACCAAACTGCCTGTTTACTTCTACTTTTAATCAGCTTTTCATTAATTAATAAATTGAAATAATTTGTTTATGCAATATACTTACAACCATTCACATGCTAAGTTTTTGTAATTTAGGGGAATTCAAACTTAACAATTTGTTTGCATCATCAATCAAACACAGTTGCGCAATGCTGCATGGTAATTTTCATAAATTAAAAATATTAGTAAACTATTATTTATTTATTTATAAGTTTATTTGAATAGGGACAGTACAAAAAACATGATTCCAGTCGACAAATGGAAAATATGTATTGTACATCGAGAGTATAGCATGAGCTAATTTGCATCTCTGGTCCCTATTTTTAATATTAATATTATGTATAGTAATATAATATGTTAATTATATATTGCTAATTAATTACTATGTATGATTATATTGGTGTATTTAAATAAAAATTTCATATAATTTTCCTCTGTTCATTTAGTGAAAAACAGTGTGAATATGCCAGTGTTATTTTAGTATCATTGAGAATGTTTTTAATAATATTTTAAATCAGTTTTCATTTTTATATTTTCCATTTTCATTTTAATATTAGTTAAAGTTTTAGTAATTTTGTTGTGTTTTATTCATTTTTATTTCAGTTTTGGTTTGTTATTTTAATTAAACTAAATTAAAATGAGAAATGTTGCCTTGGCAAATAGCTGAAATAAAAATAAAAATTTATATATTATATTTTAGTTTATTACATTTATTTTATGTCAAGTAATGAAAATATTTTTTATGGTTTTAGTTTCAGTTTTAGTTAACTATAATAACCCTGGATTATACTTCTTTTTTTTTTTTTTTTTTTAAATATTTAACTTTTTTAAAACTTTTTTTCCTATTTTATTTGTATAAAGATGCATATTAATGTATATATTAATTTTGTCATATGTATTGTTTTAGCTTTTTGGACCAGTTCTAATCAGTATGCCAGATGCTCAATAGAGCGTAAATTTAATTACATTGGAACCATGTCAATAATAAAGTTTAAAATCCAGTATTTTTTTTCTAAAGGTTATGATTTCATGATTTTTAGATGAATGTTTTTTGATGTATTTGTGATGGCAGTGTGGAGAAATGGAGCAAAGACTCAGGACAGAAAGCAGACCATCTCACAGGTGGTGCCAGCTCAATTTGCCAGATGGGCACCAAACTCTTGTCCAAATCGAGACAGACAAAACTTTTCAAAGGTGAAGAGATTATGAAAAATTCAATACACCAATTACTTGCATAAATACATAGATTCCCATTTTATCTCTCTCTCTCTGTCTCAGGTATGTGTCCGCAGTAGTGCAGTGGTGTGACTGGGTAAAACAGACAGAACAGAGCATGAGCGCAGTGGGTGTGGCTCTCTCAGACTCCACCCATTCTAGCACGCCTCAGCCAATAACATGCAGGTATTAAGGACCTCTTATTCCCTGAGTTTATTATAGTCATTCACATGGACGATGCATATCAATCACACTTAAAGGGATAGTTCACCCAGACATCTGCTCACTATGTCTTTCCAGGGAATTTTAAAATATAGTTATTCAGAATAATTGCTTTTCTATGTAGTGAAATTGAATAGAGGATTGCAACAACAAACTTGTTTGTCTGTTTACAAAGTTTAATGCATTTCAAAGTGTAAAATGAATTTTTTGGGTGAACTATCCCGTCGTCATCCTGATTTCTTACACCCCTACAGGTCTGTTGTTTCAGAGCTGGAAAAGATCAAGAGGTTTAACTGTATCTTTTTTTGGTGACATTATATGTGTATGCTTTTCCAGTGTACTAAACTGACATATTTGACCATTGCACTTTTGTCTTGCCATGTAAAGTTAAAAGAAGTTTAAAAATTAAATCTCGACACTTTGTGGGGGTTTTTTCCCCATTCCACTGCATCTCATGTTTTTAAATGCAAAAAGTACTCTGTGATCGGAGGTTTGGCTCTTTGTATTAAACTATGCATAATTACATGATGCTGTTTTGTTCATAATTGTTTATAATTATATTTGATTTATAAACATTAGTTTAAACGTTATGCACTTTTTTTTTTTGTACAGACAGTCATGTTATTTCAATGCTTTGAATAAACTATTTAATGTGGTGCATTAATATTTTGCTCATTGCGCCCTCTTGTGGCCTCAGGAGACAAGCCAAATGCTTTTCTCCCCTAACTGAAATTATGCCTTTTAAATTTGAATATAATTCAAATATTTGTAATATTTAAGTATAAAATTAGCGTATATGACTGTGTTGATGCAGAAATTGATTATTGAGAGCAGGATGCATATGGGTAGATATTTCTTTAACACAAAGCATCAGTTTTGTTGGAGAACAGCCCTGTCCTGCGTTCTACAGCGAGATCTTTGAGCTGTGAGCGTTCTCCTGATCTGTCTGAGATCAAACTCACAGAGAACTGCATCTCTGAGGCTCTGCAGAAAACCTCCAGAGCCATACAGGACATCGATACACTCTTATCGGACAGACCGTAGGCTTGTATGCAGACAAATACAGTTCCAGAAGAGCTTCCCAAAAATTGTCTGGTTTTATGGATATTTTTCAGGGAAATGAAAATGAGGCTATATAGGACAAATATGGATCTCAATGAAATTGTCAAGAACATGTCTGGCTCATATTTTACCCCAAAATCAATTTTATTGTAAATGAAATAAAATAAAGCCTTTTAAAAAAAATAAATAAATAAAAAAAAGAACTGTAAGCACATTTACCTTCAATTTCAATTATTCTAATACTAAGAAATCTATTATTTTATTACATTTGAAGGAATCTACACATTATGGTTGTATTTGTTGCCTTTATAACTTTTAAGAATAATTAAAAGAAATTTAAAAAAAATATGGAAAAATGTGCATAATTGTTATGATATTAATGTCTCAGAGAAAAGGAGGCTTCATTTTCATGTAAATTATAATTTATATTTTATTATATAATTTATAATTTATATTATGTTATTTTTCTTCTTTTGATTTTGAGGTGAAATGTAGCCTAGATGTGTTTTAGCAAGATTCACCCCTTAAAGAGATAGTTCACCCAAAAATGAAAATTATCCCATGATTTACTCACCCTCAAGCCATCCTAGGTGTATATGTCTTTCTTCTTTCAGTCAAACACAATGTTATATTAAAAATATCCTGGCTCTTCCAAGCTTTATAATGGTAGTGAATGGCACCATTTTTTTTTTTTTTTTGGAAGCCCAAAAAAGCGCATCCATCCATCATAAAAGTAATCCATACGGCTCCAGGGGGTTAATAAAGGCCTTCTGAAGTGAAGCGATGGGTTTTTATAAGAAAAATATCCATATTTAAATCTTTATAAACTATAGCAACTGGCTTCCGGTAATGATCGTACGCAAGTCCAGTTCCGGCAGAAGTGTGACCTCTGACCTGACACATGGTGTCTTAACGAATGTGGAAGCAAATAGAGCAAAACAAATTCTGTCATGAATTAGAAGTCTACAATTACAAGTCTACAAAACAATTTATAAAGAGAAATGTCGGAGATGCTTGAGTTTGTTGCCCAGCCCTATTTGTATTCTTACCTAAGCTTACGCTACTCCTACATCCTACGTTATACGCCGGAACTCGTCTCTCTCTTGAATGTGTGGATGGTCGTTACCAGAAGCCAGTGATTAAGTTATAAATATGGATATTTTTCTTACAAAAACGCATCGCTTCGCTCCAGAAGGCCTTTATTAACCCCCTGGAGCGGTATGGATTACTTTTATGATGGATGAATGCACTTTTTGAGGCTTCAAAATCTTGAGCGCCATTCACTCCTATTATAAAGCTTGGAAGAGCAAGGATATTTTTTAATATAACTCTGATTGTGTTTGCTGAAAGAAGAAAGTCATGTACACATAGGATGGCTTAAAGGGATAGTTCACCCAAAAATGAAAATTCTCTCATCATTTACACACTCTCAAGTTGTTCCAAATCTGTATAATTTTCTTTGTTCTGTTGAGCACAAAGGAAGATATTTTGAAGAAATTTTGTAACCAGGCCACTTTGGCGCACCATTGACTTCCATAGTAAGAAAAAAACTACTATGGAAGTCAGTGGTGCCCAAAAACTGTTCAGTTTAACACATTCTTCAAAATATCTTCCTTTGTGTTCAGCAGAACAAAGAAAATTATACAGGTTTGGAACAACTTGAGGGTGAGTAAATGATGACAGAATTTTCATTTTTGGGGTGAACTATCCCTTTAAGGGTGGGTAAATTATGGGATAATTTTCATTTTTGAGTGAACTATCCCTTTAAGGCCACTGGTTACATATTCATTTTCCTTTGTTTTGTTTCCATTGACTGTTTCATACACACACTCACCTTCCTTATTCAGTATCACAGTTAAATGACATTTTTTAAGGTTTTGTTTAACGTTTATATTCATTGTCATATCTGATTGTAATTGAAGTGACTTATTAAATTATTGAAGTTCTTTTTGCCCTATAAATACATGTTTCTCTCTCAATGATTTAGTGTTTTGCTCAAACGTTTAAGCCATTTAGGAGGAAGAAAAAAGTTGTGGCAAAAGTTTGTTTAGTCATCAGTGCTTTTCCTGTATTTTCAACCACACTCCTTAAAAAGACTCCACAGACAAACTAATAACCTAGTGTTAGTTGTTCCAGTCATCATTATGGTGAGTCCTACTTGTTTACTCTAACAGTGATATTTGTGAACACTTGTGTGGCTTTTTGAATTCGACGACTGACCTGCTGCTCACCTAAACGCTATTAATATTATTATTTATGCTCGTATTAGAACAGTGATCTCATCATTTGACATTTAACTCTCTGACCAGAGTTTTTGTTTTTCTCACTCTAAATGGCTGTCCAATGAATGAAAACTGTGGTTTTGAGCCAATATTAAACCTGACCCCAGATCAGGGCTATGATGCTTGATAGCGAAACCCTAGTTACACCTCTTCCTTATTAAAGTGATAGAAATGTGCATTTCCTTTGGGTGCATTTATGATTCTCACTAGTTTCAGACCCACCGCACTCCTGCACACACTTATGTGCTGGCTAGGTGAGTTTGCAGAGAAATATCGCTGCCTTATTTAAATGAGTGTCTTTTATTTTGATTTTTCAGTTTAGTTCTTGATTATCTTGATTATATTTGTGTTAATGCAGCAGATTAGAGCAGATGCCTTTAGTAGGAATAGTAAATCAATGCTTGAGGATTTTATTATGTTTCTTATTACGATTGATTACTAGTTTTATGATGTGACTGATAAGAATACAATAGTATTGATCATGTAGCTGCATTTTGAGGAAGCAGATTGAGAAAAACTCAGTGTTTTTCACGCTTGTGAAAGTAAAGAGTGACTAGTGTTAAGGCGGGACCCGAAAGGTGTGAATTTACAGCTGTTTTCACAGCTTTTTAAAATGTTACGAATGTTTTTATCTGTAGCCTGCTTAAGGAGGTTTGCATATTGCTGCATTAATTATAATATCAGTGATTATCGTAATAAATACATTTTATTATTTTCTGGAGAAAATGAGTTGTCGACTGTGCAGAACCCGCTATCACAATGCTAGGATGTTGTTGGGGGTTGCTAAAGTGTTCAGAGTGGCTCCCAATTCTTAAAAAAACAATTTTTTTCTTATAAAATCTTCTTTAGAATGAAGTTAAGAACATTCTTAAGATATAACTTTAAGAAGTTATTTACAAATAATTGTTTATAACATTCTTTTCAAGAATTTGAATGCTTAAGTTTTGTCTTAAGAACGATGTTAAGAAAAATTCAAAACTTTTTTCTTAAAGGGTTAGTTCACCCAAAAATGAAAATTCTGTCATTAATTACTCACACTCATTTCGTTCCGAACCCGTAAGACTTTCATTCATCTTCGCAATACAAATTAAGATATTTTTGCTGAAATCTGAGAGCTTTCTGTTCCTCCATAGACAGCTATACAAATAACCACTTTGACACTTCAAAAAGTTCATAAAAAGATCGTAAAATTAATCCAAATGAATTGAGCGGTTTAGTCCAAATTTTCTGAAGAGACTTGATCACTTTAAATTATTTTTTTTTATTCACATTTAAACATTGATCATCGAACATAAACAGAAGCTCAACCGAACCTGCTTGACACGTGAGAACAAACCTCATTGGTTCTTAACAAAGCTCAAATGTAACACACGAGAATGAACCTCATTGGTTCTTCCAGAAGCTCAAACGTGCTGCGTAACACAAAAATGAACCTCATTGGTTCTTGAGGAAGCTCAAACATGCTGCGTAACACAAGAATGAACCTCATTGGTTCTTGAGGAAGCTCAAACATGCTGCGTAACATGAGAATGAACCTCATTGGTTCTTGCAGAAGCTCAAACGTGCTGCGTAACACAAGAATGAACCTCATTGGTTCTTGAGGAAGCTCAAACATGCTGTGTAACACTCAAGAATGAACCTCATTGGTTCTTGCAGAAGCTCAAACGTGCTGCGTAACACACGAGAATGAACCTCATTGGTTCTTGCAGAAGCTCAAACGTGCTGCGTAACACGAGAATGAACCTCATTGGTTCTTGCGGAAGCTCAAATGTGATGTGTAACACAAGAATGAACCTCATTGGTTCTTGCTGTAGCTCAAACGTGCTGCATAACACTCAAGAATGAACCTCATTGGTTCTCACACGTCAAGCAAACATGCTTGAGCTTCTGTTTAACACAATTGATGTGTGAGTTGATGAATGTTTATCTGTTCATCATAAAAAGCGATCAAGTCTCTCTAGAAAATTTGGACTAAACCGCTCAATTCATATGGATTAGTTTTACGATCTCTTTATGAGCTTTTTGAAGCGTCAAAGTGGTAGTTGTGCAGCTGTCAGTGGAAGGACAGAAAGTTCTCAGATTTCATCAAAAAGATCTTCATTTGTGTTCTGAAGATGAACGAAGGTCTTACAGGTGTGGAACGACATGAGGGTGAGTAAATGATGATAGAATTTTAATTTTTGGGTGAACTGTCCCTTTTAGTATGTTTTGTGAATCCGGCCCCTGTTCACTGAAAGGTTCTTTGGGGAAACAAAAATGGTTCTTCCATGACATCACTGTGAAAACCCCCTTTTGAAACCTTTATTTTTAAGAGTGTTGGGTGGGATTCAAATTAGACCAATCTACTTTTTTATGTAACTGACTTAAAGGGCCTGTTTACACCTAGTCACTTCATGCGTTTTCTCTGATCGAATAGCTATCCGATTGTGAAAAGACCAGGTGTAAATGCCTTAGGAGGTGGTTTGAGATGCATTACTGCCGAAACTGGATAAGTGTGAACGCATCTGGTTGTTTAAACCACATTTTACTCCTCCCAAAATAGTAAAAAAAAAAAAAAAACATGTGAGAGCGTGTTATATGACATTATGGTCAGATATAACAGTGTTACTGCAGCATCGCCACAGATGAGCTGAGTATCTCTTCAGCTACCAGACACAAACCGCCACAAATGAAATGGAAAGTTGGTGTCGCAGACGCTCATCACACAACAATCTTCATAAAAAGTATTGAGACTAAATGATCATACCAGTGCTGATGCTGCTCTCTCTCCTATTGCGGTCTTTGATATTGAAATTAGCTGATGATAAATAAAATGCAGTGCATATCTATTGCTTTCGTCAATGTTAACTCCGCTAAATTTGCATATAGCGCAGGAATTGAAGATCGGATTTTGTGGAGACACATTTATGTGCCAAGTGACCAGGTGTAGACCCAAAGTTACAGTATGACTGGTCTTAAAGAAAACAGATAATTAACTTGTAAGACTAGTCTATGCAGTTTATGCAACTGGTCACTGTTCTCTTATGCCTCAGGTCCCTATGGAAGCCTGTTTTGATCTCTGAGTGAAAAATATCAATAAATAAATATGTATGGCTGTTTCTTACAATTGCAACTCTGTTTCTTACAACTTTTTCTCATAATTCTCACACTGTTTTTACTTTTTATCTCACAATTGCAGCATTTACATATTTTAATTTATTCTCAAAATTACCTTTTTTACCTAAAATTATTATTTGTTTTGAGAAAGAATCAGGTTTCCATAGGCGTCCCCCTTGGTTGAAATCGCAGAGGCCCTGTGTACCATTTAGGTACTAATATGTCACTTTATGATACTAATATGCACCATTTATGAACCATCATATTTTTATTAACTAACATTAACAAAAGTTAATAATATCAACGTCACCACCACCAAGCTTCCTCAAACTTTATTTAAAAAACAACTTTATTTAAAAACATGCTCGCTGATTATGATCTGCGCTGTGTATGAATACTTATCCACTTTTTTATGAGAAATGCTGTCCAAATGTCCTGTTTGTCATGATGATGTCTAAAGTCCCCGCCAAATGAAGTAGTCCCCTTTTAGCAACTTGTTAGCAACTGCCGTTTTTAAGACACAATAAAGGTTTAATGTCAGATCAAAACATGAAAATATTTAGAGGCTTTGTTAACCACAGACCTTATGTCAGGCGGTTTAGCAAAAACCCATTCAAAAAACCCATTGATTTTAGGGCGATGGAACCGGAAGTCCTAAAATAAAATGCTAACTCGCTTCCGGGTTTTGCCTACAAAAACACGTCATCCCTGAGGTAACGTACTCTATAGCATGTCATAAAAGCAAGATGACAACATAAGTTATAACCATAATTAAACTAAACTATACCTGTTCTATCTTCATGCAGCATATATTCTCTGGCTCTGTAGGATCTTACAACAGTTCCCACATGAGCAATTTATAGATTATCATGACAGAATATGCTAATCAATGACTTTAAGATAGTTAACTCCACATCAGCTAAATAAATTCATAAATTTAACCATTCAGAAATGCCCTGTTGCATTCTACATGTTGTCACTTCTTGAGTCTCTTCATCATTGTCCGACTCCGGTTTGAAACAGTTTTACACATTTTCAGTGAGTCTGCGTGAGGTAATCGCTGCTGCTAACATGAGCTCTTGAAACTCCGCCCTCTTCTTGAGAGCAGCAGCTCATTTGCATTTAAAGGGACACACACACAAACGGAGCGTTTTTGCTCACCCTCAAAAAGTGACAAATTTAACATGCTATAAAAAATGATCTGTGGGATATTTTGAGCTAAAACTTCAAATACACACTCTGGGGACACCATAGACTTATTTTACATCTTGTAAAAGTGGCGTTATATGACCCCTTTAACTAATGTTAACAAATGAGACCTTATTGTACAGTGTTACCAATGTTTCTTTTCTATTTGACATCTTTTAGGCCACTGCCACTAATGTACAAGCTCTGATGTCTCACTATAACTCACTGGTTGGTGAAAGTATGTTTTCCCAACCTAATCAGAGCAATCAGTTCAGCAGCAGCAGGACTGATGACCAGAATCCACTGTTGGCGGTGAAACTCAGACCTGTGGTCATGCATAAGGGCGCAGGCTCCAGGCCTTCTCCTAAACCACTTCTGGTCAAACCCAACTTCACAGTCAACTCTTTGGAGACTAGAATCAATCCTCCACTTTCTAACAACAAGGCCAATGTTGACTCGAGAAGTGATGCTGTTGGAGCGAAGCTGCCCAATAGAGGACAACAGGAGAACTCGTATACACAAGCTCCCACTGCTGGAGCCAATCCCTGGAGTCCTGCCAAACCACCTGTTACGCAGAAACCTGTTCTCCGTAAAGACATCTCTGCAGCACCGGGAACTGCTACTGATGATTTGTCAGTGCCGAAAAAGAAGGTTCTCCCCAGTGTGTTTGCTTTAGGAAAGTGTCCTGCCAAACCACAGAGACCTCCACATGTTAACCTCAATAAGTTCAGAGGGAATGGTAAGACATGGATGTCCATGATAAAGCTTAATCTGGTGTGTTTTCATTCACATTCACCATGTATGGGTTCATTCTTTTTAAATGTCTGGAATTATGTATACAACCAAAATACAGTGGTGTCAATAAGATTTTGGGCACACAACTCTTGAAGAGTTTGGGGTCAGGAAGATTTTTTTTAATGTTTTGTGAAAAGTCTCTTATGCTTGTCATCAAGACTTCATTTATTTGAATAAGATTACTGTAAAAACAGTTATATTGTGAAATATTACAATTAAAAAGAACTATTCTATTTGAATATATTTTAAAATGTACTGTTATGCAAATCTGAATCATTATTCTGTCTTCAGTGTCACATGATCCTTCAGAAATCATTCTAATATGCTGATTTGCTGCTCAAGAAACATTTCTTATTGTTGTCAATGTTGATACATTTTTTTATCAGGAGTCTTAAGAAAGTACAAAAGAACAGCATTTATTTGAAATAGAAATCATATGTAACATTATAAAAGTCTTTGCTGTCACTTTTGATCAATTTATTGTGTTCCTTGCAGAATAAAAGTATTAATTTCTTTAAAAAAAAAAAGTACTGACCCCAAACTCTTGAACTTGTTTAAATCACATAAAAATGTCTAAATGTCATTGCATTATATACCAAAATTTTAAAACAAGTGTCAAAAAAATTAATACATTCCACAAAAAAGCTTACAATTATTTTAAGACGCTAGAATAATAATAATAATAATTTCATTTCATTCAGGATTTTCACAACAATTAGGCACATTTGTCCTAGTTATTGCTGTTTGATGTGTCATTACGGTTAATGTGATTTCACTAAGTATAACAAGTTCCTGGATCAACATTTTTGTTGATTCTGGAACAACATTCAAATCAACCAATCAGATTTGAGGGACAAGTTTACAGTTTCTGTCAAGTTTAGGCTTAAAACCAGGGTTAGGTGCTTCTACATCAGTGTTATTCACCTATCTTTCCCCTCTGATTTTAGGGATAACTTATGGGTAGGGTTAGGTTTAGGGGGAGGGATAGGGTTAGGACTAAATTTTTGGACAGGAATGTTCCAGGATCAACAAAATATGTTGACCCAGGAACATGTCTTGGCATAATCATGGTGACCGTGTTGTCGTCAAATATAATGCATTCATAAAGTGTGAATTAAGTGTTCCAATACTTTTTGGGCCTACCATAGTCTTGTCTAAACATCCAAAACCCATTTCCCTGAACTGTGAATTATAATTTTTAGTTAAAAAAAAAAGTGATTACATTTACACACTCGTGCACGATTCAGTGTCTGTTTCGCTTTTGTCACTTCATGTTCTGTTTCCATCTGCTTGTTCATCAGTATCCAACACCAACAATCCTGAGCTTGATCCTGAAGTTTTCCCCCTCCCACCCCCACTGCCACCTGAACGGCTGTCGAACACATCTATGCTTCCACCCCCACCGCCAGACTTCACATTTCCACCTGCTCCCCCTTCGATGTGAGTGCTGAAATATCAAAAACTATTCTGGAAATACATACTACATCACAATACAATAAAAATAAAGTGAATTTTAATGTACACAAGACTTACAAAATTAAAAAAAAAAAAAGTATCATGAAATAATAATTACTGTCAAATCGATTAATCGCATCTAACATAAAAGTTTGTGTTTATATAATGTGTGTACACACTTTTCAACTGTCAAATCGATTAATCGCGATAAATCGCATCTAAGATGCGATTTATCGCGTTTAATCGATTTGACAGTCGATTAAATCGATTAATCGCGATTAATCACATCTAACATAAAAGTTTGTTATATAAACACAAACTTTTATGTTAGATGTGATTAATCGCGATTAATCGATTTGACAGCCCTAATTTAATATATTAATTAATTACTTGGGACATTGTACTATAGTAATACTTTGGGGGTTTAGTAGTGAAGTACACTGTACAAAGGGATTTTTCAAAGTTGTAAATAAAACAAAGATTATTGGAGTATGTTTTACTAGAAAGTACTATTTCAGTCTTTCTACTTCAAAATTTCACTCTTACTTGTTTGTAGTTATTTGTGAAATTTACTAGCAATTTCTGAGTTGAAAATTGTTTCAAAGTAAATCCTACACCAATTTGTTGTGTGTGTGTTTACCTTGGCATTTAAATACAGTGGTACATGAAAATGGTAGTTATGGACTCATAGTTAGAGTTCATATTTCATAGTATTTTCATGGTACCACCACAGTACTCTTTGTGAGGGAATGCAATAGTGCAATTGCATGTATTATCATTAAAACAAAGATGTGAAGCAGCAATTCAAAAGTAAGCTTGTATTTGTGTTTGTTCTGTTGTGAACAGGGATCCAACTCTTCAGGAGGATTATTATGACGATACGGACACCGTGATGAACAGGACACTGACTTCACTAGGTCTTCATATGTCATTATCCCTGATGTTCACAGAGAAGTTATATAAATGAGTTTCAAATTATTGTTTGATACATACAGTGACCTCAAGTAATGTTTGGCAACTTAATGTCTGAATTAATGTCTGCATTAGATTACAAAATATCAGAGATATTGACCTTATTTTAAAGAAAGATCACATGCAATTAGACTTACTCCATTATTAATGCTGGAATTTTGTCTAAGTCTGTATAAAAGTCTCTTTTCTGTTTTAGGTAAAAGCAGCAATGACCCTAAGGTAAAGATGAAATGTTCATTGTGTTTGCTTGAACAAGCTGACATCTCTTGTAGAGCTGTTTTAAATAGCACATCAACATAGCGCTTCTGAGACACTTGGTAAAAATATTCTGCAAAAGGAAATGAAGGCATTAACAAGACAGTCTGATTATAACAGACTGAAGAAAATGATAGTGAACATAAAACACTGAATTTTTAAGATTAGTTAATTTCTGTGGTCGTGCAGTAACTTTTACTGTTGCTGTTTGTTTCCTGTGTAGGAGTCGGATGAGGAGATGTACGAGGATCTTGACCACAACTGGTGAGAGCTCTTATTTAATTGTGCTTGCTAAGACAATAATTATTATTACTCAAACTTAGAATTAGTGATTTGAGCAAACCCCTGAACCAAAGTATTAAAGACTTTAGTTCATAATGTGCCATTGTACAAAATCTTGATTTGTTTTTGGGGTCTGCTAGAATAGGTTTTCATGCTTAAATGTTCATAAAACACATTATTTTTCACATTTCTTACATTGTTGCAGCACCTCTTTTCCCAGTCTGTCAGTAACGCTCTGTTTAGTTCCTGTCTCTATGAAGCCCCTCCTTCAGAAAAGCGCATTGTGCTCTGATTGGTCAGCTGGACCAGTGTTTTGTGATTGGTCAACCACTTTAAGCATGTTTGGGAAAAGTCCCGCCCCTTACCATAACCACGAGTTTCAGCACACTACTAATTCAACCAGGCCCCGCCCCTTTATTTTTCATATGCCTTGGGCGGGAATTATTTAAATGAGGAATATTGTCGCGTTCGTTCCTGGGAGAAAACTAAAGGCTACAATGGAGGCGTTTCAGGGAGTTTTACTGATATAGAGAATAACTCCCGCTGGAGGGACTTTGTGCTTTGTAACTTTGCAGACCTTTTTCATACTCAAACAGCAAAATTACACATTAAAGAAAGTTGTAAAATGTAAAAAAGCATAATAAAGACAGCATGAAATGGAAGTTTAGATTGTCTTTTCTTCCCTATTGTGATGTATATCAGAGTGAAATGGCTTCTCAAACAAGAAAAAATGTAGGGCGGAACTTGATTTTGTCCATGGAGAATTGATTGGATGGTTGTGGTTTGCTATTGGTGGATTTCATGTGAGTGACACGTTGTCTTGCCCTCGCGCCAGTAAACGCGTCATCAGAGAAGACAGGGAGGGGAAGATATTTTGATTAAAGATTACAAGGACACATGGATTTAAAAAAATGATGTGCAGGGATAAACCATTTATAATAAATACTGCAAAATTTCATAACAAATAAGAATTGTAAGTGTTTATTTCACAGTGATTTTAAACTTCACTCGTCCTTCACTGAGTAATTTTCAACTTTTGAACCAGCACCCATCGTAATAGCAAGTTCTGCACAGGCAAATGCCACTCACATTTTCTTCAGGAAATGTAGTTACTCTTTTGCAAAGGCTGCAAATCAGTTGCTCTCAAATTTTAATATGATTACTGAGAAAAAAAAAATGTTCAAAACTCTGCTAATGGAAAACTCTCCTCTACACAGGCCAGAAAACAACAAAGAAACAAAGGAGGAAAAGACGACAAAAGAATCAAAAGAACTCAAGAAAAAGCTTGAAAAAGAAGAGAAGAAACGCTTGGAGCAAGAGAAGAAAGAGAAGAAAGAGAGAGAGAAACGGCAGCAGGAGGCCAGGAAAAAGTTTAAAGTGATTACAAACGGCTCAATGCTGGATATCTCTGTTTTAATATTATGTTGCAGTAAGAGGTTTTTATTTTCATTTTATTTTCATGAAACCTTTCTCCATGATCATAGGAGTATTTGCTGATGATAAAAATAATTTGGTTCATGCTGATTTAAAAAATCAAAAATCATTGTGTTACAGAAATGAGAATTTGTCGATGGAAATTGTGGTTAATTGTCATGAAATATATATACATTTATATTTATGTGTATATACACACACACACACCGATCAGGCATAACATTATGACCACTGACAGGTGAAGTGAATAACACTGATCATCTCTTCATCACGGCACCTGTTAGTGGGTGGGATATATTAGGCAGCAAGTGAACATTTTGTCCTCAAAGTTGATGTGTTGGAAGCAGGAAAAATGGGCAAGCGTAAGGATTTGAGCGAGTTTGACAAGGGCCAAATTGTGATGGCTAGACGACTGGGTCAGAGCATCTCCAAAATTGCAGCTCTTGTGGGGTGTTCCTGGTCTGCAGTGGTCAGTATCTATCAAAAGTGGTCCAAGGAAGGAACAGTGGTGAACCGGCGACAGGCCAAGGCTCATTGATGCACGTGGGGAGCGAAGGCTGGCCCGTGTGGTCCGATCCAACAGACGAGCTACTGTAGCTCAAATTGCTCAAGAAGTTAATGCTGGTTCTGATAGAAAGGTGTCAGAATACACAGTACATCGCAGTTTGTTGCGTATGGGGCTGCATAGCCGCAGACCAGTCAGGGTGCCCATGCTGACCCCTGTCCACCGCCGAAAGCACCAACAGTGGACACGTGAGCATCAGAACTGGACCACGGAGCAATGGAAGAAGGTGGCCTGGTCTGATGAATCACGTTTTCTTTTACATCACGTGGATGGCTGGGTGTGTGTGCGTCGCTTACCTGGGGAACACATGGCACCAGGATGCACTATGGGAAGAAGGCAAGCCGGCGGAGGCAGTGTGATTCTTTGGGCAATGTTATGCTGGGAAATCTTGGGTCCTGCCATCCATGTGGATGTTACTTTGACACGTACCACCTACCTAAGCATTGTTGCAGACCATGGACACCCTTTCATGGAAACGGTATTCCCTGGTGGCTGTGGCCTCTTTCAGCAGGATAATGCGCCCTGCCACAAAGCAAAAATGGTTCAGGAATGGTTTGAGGTGTTGACTTCAAATTCCCCAGATCTCAATCCAATCGAGTGTCTGTGGGATGTGCTGAACAAAAAAGTCCGATCCATGGAGGCTCCACCTCGCAACTTACAGGACTTAAAGGATCTGCTGCTAACATCTTGGTGCCAGATACCACAGCACACCTTCAGGGCTCTAGTGGAGTCCATGCCTCGACGGATCAGGGCTGTTTTGGCAGCAAAAGGGGGACCAACACAATATTAGGAAGGTGATCATAATGTTATGCCTGATCGGTCTATATGTATACACACACACACACACACACACACACACATTTATTTTTATTTTCCAAATAAAATCTGAGGTTTTATTTGGAAAATAAAACCTCAGATGAACAACAACACATGACATATCACACTGTGTCATTATTTATTGAACAAAAATAAAGCCAAGATTGAAAAGCCATGGGTAACAAACTGAGGACACCCTATGATTCAATTGCTTGTAGAATTTTGGCCCATTCTTCTTTACAATGTTGCTCCAGTTCGTTGAGGTTTGTGTGAATTTGTCTACGCACAGCTCTCGCCACAGCATTTCAGTCAGGATGTGGTCTGGACTTTCACTGGGCCAGTGCAACACCTTTATTCTTTTCTTTTTCAGTCATTCTGTTGTTGTTTTGCTGGTGATCTTCAGATCATTGTCCTGTTGCATAAGCCAATTTTGGCCAAGCTTTAGCTGTCGGACGGATGGTCTCACATTTGACTCTAGAATACTTTGGTATACAGAGGAGTTCATGGTTGACTCAGTGACTGTGAGATGCCTAGGTCCTGTGGCTACAAAACAAGCCCAAATCATCAGCCCTCCACCAGCATGCTTGACTTTTTTGAGTTGACGAGGTGTTTGTGCTGACATGCTGTGTTTAGTTGTTGCCTAACTTGGCGCTGTGCATTATGGCCAAACATCTCCACTTTGGTCTCATCTGTCCAAAGGACATTGTTCCAGAAATCTTGTGGTTTGTTGAGATGCAACTTTGCAAACTTAAGCTGTGCTGCCATGTTCTTTATAGAGAGAGGAGGCTTTCTCCTTGCAACCCTTCCAAACATGCCATACTTGTCCTGTCTTTTTCTAATTGTACTCTCGTGAACTTTAACATTTAACATGTTAACTGAGGCCTGTAGAGTCTGAGGTGTAGTTCTTGTTTTGTCTGCAAATTCTCTGAGCATTACACAGTCTGATCCTGGGGTGAATTTGCTGGGATATCGACAGATTGGTGTCTGTTTTGAATGTTTTCCATTTGTGAGTAATCTTCCTCACTGTATAATAATGGAGTGCAAATTGTCTAGCCTGTAGAGGTCTGTGCGTGCCTCCATGGAAATGCCTCCCCAGACCATCACTGACCCACCACCAAACCGGTCATGCTAAACGATGTTACAGGCAGCATAACATTCTCCACGGCTTCTCCAGACCCTTTCACGTCTGTCATGTGCTCAGGGTGAACCTGCTCTCATCTGTGAAAAGCACAGGGCGCCAGTGGCGGACCTGCCCATTCTGGTGTTCAATGGCAAATGCCAATCGAGCTCCACGGTGCCGGGCAGTGAGCACAGGCCCCACTAGAGGACGTTGGGCCCTCAGGCCAACCTCATGAAGTCTGTTTCTGATTGTTTGGTCAGAGACATTCACACCAGTGGCCTGCTGGAGGTCATTTTGTAGGGCTCTGGCAGTGCTCATCCTGTTCCTCCTTGCACAAAGGAGCAGATACCGGTCCTGCTGATGGATTAAGGACCTTCTATGGCCCTGTCCAGCTACACATGAATTGGCACCTCTGAGTCCAGACCTTAAATTCATTGAAAGTCTTTGGGATGTGCTGGAGGAGACTTTACAGAGAGCTCACCTCATTGTCAATACAAGATCTTGACCAAAAATTGATGCACCTCTTTTTCCATCATTTCTGCTTGGATAGATCAAGGGTACAATTGAGGTAGTTGACACGGTGAAGGCCACAGTGGACCACAAGGGTGGGAAGAACAAACTTCCACTGAAGCAGGGAGAGACCATTGAAATTGTGCGCAAAACAGACAACCCAAAGGATTACTGGCTTGCCAGGAACACTGAAGGCCACTGTGAGTTGATCTGCCACACTGCACTGGATTTACATACAAAGTGTATGCTGACATATGTATTTGCTGATATGTCCTGTTTAACCGAACATGCTCAGTCTGTATTAGACTGAGGCATCCTGCTTTGTCTCAGCTGCTATTATTGTGTTGGTGTGTTTTTCATGTAGATGGTTTTGTGAAGCCTGACACTCTAGATGTGCGTGGTGAAGTGAGACACACACAGGATGGACAGCAAGTGTACGATGATGTGGGCGGAGGTGATGAAATCAATAAGTAAGAGAGTAACTAGTACACTGATTCAGATTTTTAACATTATTGAGGTTCATTTATCATTTATATTTAACTAAAAAAAAAATCTGTTTTTTTTTTTTTTTCAGTCTACCAGACGGTAAGTCATTGCATTATACATTTAATAAATATAAATGAAAATAACATTGCAATTATTTACTGAGTGTCAAGTGAAGGACATAAAAGGACATTTTTTTTTTTTTTATGTTTCCTCTTATTCACAATTTTGCTATGTGACTGCTGACAGCATTTGAATGTGATGATGATATTTATGAGTGTGCAGACGATACTCAAGCTGATTTCAGGTAATTTCATTTTTCATGTTCAAAAGCACTTAATACTTGACAAAAACTGTTATATGCATCTAAGCAATTAATGACAGCAATTTTCAGTTTTCTTTTAAGTAACTTTGATACTCTTTTGTAGTACTTTTATAGTGCTTAAATGGGCACTAAGGGTACATTTTAATTGCCTGATAGCGCCTATAGAGTGGACTTAACAGGTTTATATATGTGCATCTTCAAATGAGATGTGACCTTTACAGTTCAGTTATTATGTTCATGGATTACATATTGAAAACCCCTAAATTTAGTAATAAATATCAGTTTAATAAGAAAATAAAAAACTGATTTGGTTTGTGTATATATATATATATATATATATATATATAATGCATTAATTTAATCAAGAATTCAGTAAAACAGTAATATTGTGAATTATTTTATAAATAATTGTTTCAGGATTATTTGATCGAGCATTTATTTGAAATCTTTTATAACATTATAAATGTATTTACTGCCACTTTTGATCATTTTAATGCATCCTTGCTGAATGAAAGTATTATTAACCAAATTAAGTAAATTAATGTAATCAGTATGTATTTCTAAATTTGGGGGTTTGAGCTTGTCATGTATAATAAATAAATGTTTGTTTTTTTAATTATATTGAATAATGTTTAAAATGTATATTATACATATATTTGTATATAAATACATGTTGATGTATTATATAACTGTAAAAATAAAAAAGAATAGTCATTTATATTTATAGTAAAAGAGTAAATTGTTCTATATTAGAAAACTAATCTGTGCAGCTTTCACTTTGATAGGTGACAGTCTAAAGTCCTTTTTTTATAAAACAAATATAATTTAAATTTTAAAGCACCTTTAACCTTTGTGAAGCGCATATGTGACCCTGGACCACAAAACCAGTCATAAGGATCAATTTTTTGAAATTGAGATTTATACATCATCTGAATAAATAAGCTTTCCATTGATGTATGGTTTGTTAGGATAGGACAATATTTGGTCGAGATACAACTATATGAAAATCTGGAATCTGAGGGTGCAAAAAAATCAAAATATTGAGAAAATCGCCTTTAAAGTTGTCCAAATGAAGTCCTTAGCAATGCATATCCACTCACAAAAATAAATTTTTCACATATTTATGGTAGAAAATGTACAAAATATCTTCATGGAACATGATCTTTACTTAATATCCTAATGATTTTTGGCATAAAAGAAAAATCGATAATTTTGACCCATACAATGTATTGTTGGCTATTGCTACAAATATACCCGTGTGACTTATGACTGGTTTTGTGGTCCAGGGTCACATATGTAGTGGATTTACTGCCAGTTTTCTGTCATTTTGCAGCTTCCCCCCTCCACCCCCCCTTGAATTTAATGGTGTGGGTGAGTAATACTTCACTTTAACTGTACATTAATATAATATTAATTTAGAACAAAGAAAGTACGAAAAAAGTATGTCTTGAGTGCATTATAATTCACTTTGGATAAAAACATCTGCCAGATGCATAAATGTAAAATCTCCACCCAGAGCCCCTAAGATGTTTTTGGTTTATGCCCATCAGATGCCACTGATGATACGTATGATGATGTGAATCCAATAGACTTCCCTCCACCTCCTTCTCCTGACAGGTTAGTTCATACATGTTACAACTGAAGAACAGCGGACACAAATTTTCATCGACATGTTATTTTAGGAGAAATGGCAACAAGGTCACTTTAAAATAGATAATGACTTTACACTTTGGCTTTTTACCTTAAGACCTGCATGGTCTAGAATTTAAATTCATATTTTCCTTGAATCCTTGAGTTTTGGTGTGTTCAAGTCCTCTTAGGATGTTCATATTTATGAGTTGGGAAGTTGTAAACAAGACGTCATGTGTCGTCGAAGCAAGATGGCGGTGTGCCTTCTCTGAGTTAACTATACAAAAATACATTCCATTCATTCCAAATGAAGAACAAAGAATGTGCCTCAGGTGTGTTTTGCTATTTTATGTTTTCAATTAATTTATGAAACCAGCCACTATAAACCTTATCGTTGCATATTATATTGTTGTATTACAATGCTATCACATTTTGTGCAGGCAATTACTGTAGCTTATTTTGTTGTAAATAAAAGAAGTCTGACAATGTCACTTCTAAATACCTAAGTATTTGTCTGCCATGTTTCTCATTGACACATCCCCAACTCATAAACATTGGGACTTAAAGAAAATCCCGAGCTTCCGACTTGCAATTATGACTTTGTGGTGGCGTTCATGTGAGTACAACTCATAAATACGATCTTTCCGACATGACTTGAACACGCTATTTTTCCAATTTCTTTCTTCTGCTTAAAGGGTTAGTTCACCCAAAAATGAAAATTCAGTCATTACTCACCCTCATGTCGTTCCACACCCACAAGACCTTCGATCATCTTCACAAATTGAGATATTTTTGTAAAAAAACTGTAGCGAATTAACTCAAAGGGGAAATATTAATAATTATTTATAACTCATTATGATTATTAATTATGATTAATTATGAATATGTGAATCAGTTAATCAGATTAACTTGATGTAGCTACATTAAAATTAATATTACAATCAATTAACCTGTTCGTCCAGTGAATGCTCAGTGTTAATTGTTTATTAAGTCTAAGAAATGTTCATTTCCAGGTTATGGAAAAACAACATTCTTATTGTACAGTACTACTCAGAGCATGTAGTCAAGATCTAAATCATTTAAGAGGCAATTTATTAGCAGACGGAGTCAGAACCAAACATCTATTGTGCACAATCTTTATTAACTAACTCACAAACGCATAACTAAACTAACAAACATGTAGGAAAGATGCAGGTTTTCTGTGTGTCTCTTTGTCTCTGCTCTTCTCTGCTTTTCCATGTGGCAACCAACATTCTTTAGCGCAATAAAACTTGTAACTGAGAACTTCTCGGGGGATGGGGGACAGACCCCAGACTGAGCTTTAAACAATTATTGGTTAACTATAACAAATAATTGTGTCTGATTTGTCTCAGTCATTACAAAACGATGGCTCAGTGAGGCCTCTATTGACAGCAAGATAATTAACACTTTCAAATGCCCAACCATAATGTTTTGAAGCGACGAGAATACTTTTTGTGCGCCAAAAAAAAAACAAAATAACGACTTTATTCAACAATATCTTGTGATGGCAATTTCAAAACACTGCTTCATGAAGTTTCGAAGCTTTACGAATCTTTTGTTTCGAATCAGTGGTTTGGAGCATGTATCAAACTGCCAAAGTCACGTGATTTCAGTAAATGAGGCTTCGTTACGTCATAAGTGTTTCGAAACGTTTCGAAATTTCAATAGTTCATGTGACTTTGGCAGTTTGATGCATGCTCTGAACCACTGCTTCGAAACAAAAGATTCGTAAAGCTTCGAAGCTTCATGAAGCAGTGTTTTGAAATCACCCATCACTAGATATTGTTGAATAAAGTCAGTATTTTGTTTTTTTGGCACACAAAAAGTATTCTCGTCGCTTCATAACATTAAGGTTGAACCACTGTAGTCACATGAACAGTTTTAAATATGTCTTTAGTAGCTTTCTGGGCATTTGAAAGTGTTAATTGTCTTGGTGTCAATGGAGGCCTCACTGAGGCATCGGATTTTATCATAAATATCTTAATTTGTGTTCCGAAGATGAACGAAGGTCTTACGGGTGTGAAACGACATGAGGGTGAGTAATTAATGACTAAATTTTCATTTTTGGGTGAACTAACCCTTTAACATAAAAGAAGATATTTTGAAGTCGGTATCCAAGCAGTTGATGGACCCCATTGACTTCCATAGTATTTTTTTCCATACCATGAAAGTCAGTGGGGCTCATCAACTGTTTGGTTACTCAAGTACCTTCTTTTGGGTTCAGCAGAAGAAAGAAATTCATACAGGTTTGGAACAACTTGAGGGTGAGTAAATGATGACAGAATTTTCATTTTTGGGTGAACTATCACTTTAAGTGATCTGATTTAAGATTTTCACCCCTTGAACAATAAAAATGGCAAAAATGCCCTAGGAACCGTTCTGAACACTTTAGCAACAACTTCCTTCCAACTTCAAAATTATGTCAGTGAGTTTTGCTCCACTCAATTTAAAAAAAAATTGTGTTTGTCTTCTTTCTTGTTTACTGCAGTTTTCCAACATTCAGCTCAACAAGCAAGACAAACGAGATGGACCCAAAGAAAAAGAAAAAGTTTGAGAAGGAGGAGAAAGAGTTTAGGAAGAAGTTTAAAGTAAGACAAGCTATTTTGACTGCTGGTGTGGAAGCGGTCAGTGAAATGACTCTGTATACTAACCCTTTTTTTGCCTCTTCTTGCAGTATAATGCAGAAATCAAAGTGCTTTATCAAGCTACTGTCCTCCAATCACTGTCTATAAAGAAGTTTGGTAATAAAGACCTGCTGATAAAACCTGGAGAAATGATTGACGTGATAGTTCACCCAGTAGATGACAAAATCATCGGCCGTAACAGCGAAGGGAAATGTGAGTTGGTTGAGGAAATAATACCTGTGCCGTGCACATGCCAGCAGAAGAGGAAACTGTTATTAAATAGATTCTTTCTCTGTTTCAGTTGGCTATGTGTCTACTGCTAATTTGGAGCAGTAAGTACAGTCTTCCTGTTCAGTTCTATTTCTATTCTGGTGCATATTTTTGCAAGTATAAAATGTATGTTTCTATCGCACCTGTAAATAGCTCTTGATATCATATACATTGGCTGACCAGATGACCACAACTTCTTATTTTTTTGTCTCACTTCCTCTCCTTTCTAAGGGACGGATCTGTTTATGATGATGTTGGTGATGGTAAGTTTAACTGCCACAGGCACAAATGATGAATAGATATTTAGTTTACATCCGTTTACTGCAGTTATATTTTTCTATTTTCTCTTGTATGTTGCAGAGTGCATCTATGACAACGACTAAGCGTGGATCAACTCATCTAGCATGTGTTTTCATCACTTTGAACATCTTTATTTGTCATTGATCCTTTCAGAAAAAAACATGTTTTTTCCATTGTTTGAGAATTATATATAGTTAATATTATACATTGTATATAGTGACCTCTGTATAAAGTCATATGTTAAAAAAACTGAACATGTCTTTTCTTTTATGAATTGAATACACCAGTGAAGCAGCATTGGAATTAAAATGTACAATTAAAATGAATTAAAATGTACAATTAAAATAAAATGTTCCCCATATGACATCCCTGTGTAAAAATCAAAACCTGTGCACTTAATGCATGTTTCTGTCTGAATGGGAAAAAATATATAAAATGAATAGAGATACAATATATAATAGTGTTATAATATTCGAATCTTAACAAACCACAAACCTTTATAATTAAATATAGTGCATTCTCTCTCTCTCTCTCTCTCTCTCTCTCTATATATATATATAGTGCTTAACAAATCTTAAGATTTGTGCCACAGCTGCCCTAAACTAACAGTATTGGTGATTACCAAAATTATTTGACCAAAATCACCATATTTCATGTTTCTATAAAGGTTAATCCACGCCAGTGTGTGTACACTCTTGAGTCACAGTAGTTTTTCTAATGCAAAAATATAATTATTGTTGGGATTTAATGGATTCAAAGATAGATTGCACAAAGCAAGTCTTTGGGAACAACTAGAAACTATTTGGAAGTCAGTAACAACAGAGAGTGTGGAAAAGTACATGAAAACAATGGCAGCAAGAATGCAAGCTGTTATCAAGGCCAAAGGAGGCCAAAAAAAAAGTGTTACTGTTAGCTTTTATAACATCTTCGCCCAAGACGCCCAAGATATTGAAAGAAAAGATAAACCTCGCGAGAGTTTACGAGAGTTCCGGTGTTGTGATGATGAACGTCCCTGCCAACATGGCGGTCAGCATCCGCGGCCGTCCGACCCGGAGTGTACGGATGAGAGGCAAGTTAACGGCACCCACACCCCCGTCACCATGCGCAGTCGGCGCTGTTTAAAACCCTCCACTTGTGCAGTTTCCGTTAAGCCTCGGATAAGGACTTACGATGTCTTTATTGTTTCGTTTTTTTGTGTTTGACAGGTCGGAATGACAGCGGGGAGGAGAATGTACCGCTGGATCTTACGCGGGGTGAGAGTCAGAGATCATAAGGAACATCTTAATAGTGCTTCTCTGTAATAATAACCAAGCAATGGCTAAATTCAAGAAATTGCTATTAATAATTTCTCATCTCCTCTATCTGGCCTTACAGACAGGAGAATGAGGGTGAACAAGATGTTGTTTGTCTCAAAACCTAATGGGTTTCCTAAATAGACTGCATTTTTTTTGCTCCTGTGATGCCCCAAATATGCTGTCTAGCTAGGCAGCTCACTATGATTTGTGACCCAGCTGTTGTTTTGATCCGTAATGCACAGCCCCATCAGTTTGTGTTGTCTAGTAAACGTCTGCATGTCAGCAGAATAACTGCAGTGCATTTAGCCCTGTTAGGCTGTCAGTAAACAAACAGTCAATAGCTTAAAGCATCTTGATGCCTTCATATCTTTTTATGCTGCCTAATCTGTGTCTTTAAGGTTTCAGTCTCTAATTCATGTAAGCTGGTGGGTATTAAATGCAGAAAGTCTTTGAGGAGCCTTATCTTGATGAAACTTGCTGTGACATCTCTCTTGAGAAATGTCTAAAGAAAGACTTTAATTGCAATTGCTAAATGTAGGTCATAATATCTTGTATATGCAAAAAGTCATTCTCATACAAGAGCCCGGGAGGTTTTATTTTAGTTCTGCACAGGGGAAATTATGATTCATTGTATATGGTGATAAACTATGTGATGTATTTACATTATGTTCTAAACTATATGATTTTAATTTTAAGAGATTTTAAACATATTATAAACATATTTTTGCATTGCAGCGTTCCAGTTGCACTAAAATATCTATCAGTTGCACTATTAACCTTATTGTGTTTTTAAGGATTTTAATTTTGTTTTTGCTTTCCACAGAACCCTCAGATAACATGCGTGAGATCCTTCAGAACGTTGCCAAATCTCACGGGGTTTCCAACATGAGGAAACTCGGCCACCTGAACAATTTTGTTAAGGTAGTGCAACTTTAATTTATGCTGGTTGTTGTTCTTGTTTATGATTTCAGCAATGAGAGAAGATCATGACCAGGTCTGGATGGAATTGAAGACTTTTTTTCACATTCTTTTGTGTTGTAAATGTAAACGCAGTAGAGTGTGTTAAATGAAGCTGAAAATATTACCTTCTTACTAATTGCTGAAAGCAAATTTCGCAAAAATACTTGCAATCTCTTTTTGAGTTCTGTAGGCCCTGATCATGATCTGAACTGCATGGGCTCATATTTGTATTGCAAAAGCTTTTAAGGCAACACACCGCAGGTGAATAGGGTAAACATTTCAACTAGTAAATATCACCATACTTTCCCCAGTTGAGTTGTTTTTCATTGCAAGTTTTTTTTAAGGGGTAGTTAACACACACCGTTGCTACCAATCTCATGTTAATCTTGAGTACCTGTAGAGTAGTATTGCATCCTTCATATCTCCGAAATGTCTTTAGTTTTATCATATTTATAAAAGATAGATATGCTGTACAGAGTCTTTCCGAAAAAAGCCGAGCTCCTGGAGGCGTGCCTGCCGTGGGCAGAGCTAAAGAGTCACGAGCGCGTACAGCTTTTGCGCAGAGATCGTCTGCAAGCTGTGACATCATTATAAATAAAAAGGGAACAAAAAACGTTTGTGTTGTTTACATTTTATGCACTTGCGCGCTGATTTCCAACAAAACACAGACATTTGATGCAGTTACTCACCGCCCGCGATCTGCAAATCCAGCGCCGAACTGGGACTTGTTTACAAAGCATTCGTCACCGAATTCCCGGGAACAAACAAACATACATGCACAACTCCGTTGCTGCCTCGGAAAAACAAACTTCATCCACTGTGCCCTTAAAGCTGGGTTCTTTGGGAAGCTGAAAAAGGTAATCTTTCCCTCACAACCAAGAACACTCCTTTGGTGACAGGAGCTGCGTCTCATTTCTGAGGCTGCGTCCTCCGGAGGTCGCATTTGAAGGCTGCATATGTCATCAAGGATGTCTTATTTAAGAAAAGTAACCGTAATAAAATTGACTGATATTCATTGTGAGGTGTAAAATACTGTAATTTTTTTCTTACTTTGCAATCTAACGGGTATTTTTCTTAAATGAGACTGCCTCGATGATGTATGCAGCCTTCAAATGCGGCCTTCGAAGGGTGCAGCCCCCTGAATTGGGACACAGCCATTGTTGAAAAATCTCTCGGCTTCCGTAACCCGAACGAATCGCGGTGATGGGTGTGCTCTTGGTCTTGCTCTGGGTGATGTGTGTGCGCACGCTTACCAGGGAGAAGTGCCCAATTTTCCCATACTGTCAATAGCCAAGGAAAAAAAACAAAACAAAACTGCATGCATTTTGCCGAAGAACATTGTTTTGATTGTACTTCTTCCCTGCATGACTGTGTTGATGAATACCTTACTCTGAGTAATAAAAACGCCATCTCCGCTTTACTTTTACAACATTTCAAATCCCTTAGTTCTTCCCATCTCTGAAAAGCCAAACCAATGTTGATTCTTGTTTTATTACAAACTCTGTTGCATTATCTTTTTGCCAGCAGATTCTCCTCTGTTCTGTTTTTTTTTTTTTTATAAATGGGTGATTCCCCGGAGGTTGGAGATTTAGCTGCTCCATGTCAATCTTTCTCACTCATTGTGACAACTTAACTATGACACTCCCACACCAGACACGCATAAAAGTAGCCGGAGCAGCTTTTCTCTATTTACGGATATGATGAGACACACTCTAGTGATGCATGCATGCAATTTCTTGCGAAAAGCATCCCGCTCGGTCTAAAATATAAACACTTATAATGGGCTTACCATAGTAAATTAGGGTAAGACAAAAACACATTTTGGATTGATGGTGTATTGATTCATTATTTAAATTTTGTTAATTTTGAACAAAAAAAAAGTTATATAGTGCACCTTTAAAGATACAGTATGCATTGTAAGTGAAACATACAAATGCAAATAGATAAAATGTAATAAAATAAACACTTAAATGTGTATTTTAGATGTCTTCTTTCAGACTAGTGGAAAGAAAACATGTTATAGAAGCAAATTAACCAGTGCATGAAAAATAATGTCTTGCCTTAAGTCAAAAGTATTACATTTCGGGTCATAACTTGAACACTAAGGTTGATATACACTGTTTTCGAATGAGTTAATAATGTAATTTTTATGTAATGTAAATAATAGTGCGGTGTTTTTTGGCCTGGTCCTGTAAACAGATTTGTAACATGGTAAACAGCAGCAGGCAGTGTGTGTGTGTGTGTGTGTTGTTTATCTTGGGCGCCCTCCTCTCACTTTCGGTTTCTTTCTGAGAGAATTTGTTTTATGTGTTTCATCTCAGTGTGACTGAGGTTAAAACTCAAGACTGTTAGTACAGAAGTATGTGTGCAGTTTTTCATGTGTTTAACTGTTTTGTTTGCGTGTTTAAGTGGGATTTTCTCAGCTTTGGGGAATAATAACTCCGGCGGTGTGTGTGTGCATGAATACCGTGTGTGGCCTTTTAAGGATGCTGAGATAGAGGAGATGTAATCCTTTCCGAGGGTCACACGGCCCCTTCTGACTGCCTGAGCTCTGACATCATCATAAACACATACATATGCATGCACAGCCTGCCAAGGTCATCTCACTCCACAGTAACACACACAAACATGTTTAGTAGACACAGCGCACTAATTTTACACTGTAAGTCAGCTTAGTGCAATCGTTGATGTGTCTGTCTTATGTTATTTTTGGGTTCAGTTTATGAATTTCATCATTACCAGATGATGTTTTGAATCTTTGATCATATTCAAAACAGCTTTGACAGATTTTAAGGAATGACTTTTTTCTCTTTTAGAGAATATTATTATACATGCGTATTATACATATGTTTTTTTTCATACACAAGTTTTTTTAATGTTTTTGAAAAAACTTTCTTCTGCTTACCAAGGCTGCATTTATTTGATCAAAAATACAGTAATATTGTGAAATATTATTACAATTTAAAATAGCTGTTTTATATGGAAGCTTGTTTCCGCCATGAAATAAAAAATAAAGAAGGTAATTGCGACTTTTTATCTCACAATTCTGACTTTTTTTTCTCACAATTCTGACTTATAAAGTCAGAATTGAGAGTTATAAAGTCAGAATCCCGAGTTATAAAGTCAGAATTGAGTTATAAACTCACAGTCCTGAGTTATAAAGTCAGAATTGAGAGTTATAAACTCACAATTGCGTGTTATAATGTCCAATTGTGAGGGAAAAAAGACTGAGGATTTATAACTCACAATTCTGAGAAAAAAAGTCATAATTGCGTGATGAAAACTCGACTTTATATCACTTCTGACTTTTTAACTTGCAATTATGAGTTTAAATCTGAGAAAAAAAGTCAGAATTGTGAGAAAAAGTCGCAATTATTTTTTTTTATTTAGTGGCAAAAAGAAGCTTCTATAGCTTTATATTTAAATATATTTTATAAAATATATATATATATCTTTCTCTCTCAGCTCCTGAACAGTGTAAGTCACTGTGAAGAGAAATTAGGATTTACACATGAGGAAATCATCATTTGGTAAGTTCAACAGTAGAACTTTCTCATATTCTGTTCCAATAGCTGGTCACTGACTACAGCATCCATCAAGGAATCTCACAGATGAATGATTTGAAGCGCTCATCTTGTGTTTCTCATTCTGTCTTTATCGGTTTAGTCTGCGTGTGGCATTGCTGAATGAGGTGAAGGAGGTTCGGGCTGCAGGTTTGAGAGCGCTAAGGTATCTGATCTGTGACAGCAGCATCCTCCAGAAAGTTCTTCAGCTGCAGGTGGATTACCTGATCTCCAGGTGAGCTCGCACACCTGCTTAAATTCCTCACTGTCTTCACAAAACAAAGAGATAATGTCTTATGTTGTGATTTTGTCTGAGATTAGTGAAATAATTTGCTTGTCTTTTCATTGTAAAACTAAATTGTGAAATTATTACCAGTGCTCTGGTGGGTGAACTTGACTTTGTCTCTGTGTCCTGGTCAGAAAGCCTCAGATGAGAAGTTTGAATGTTTATCTTCAAACCTGTTGATTTGTGTTCAGGTGTATTGACATTCAGCAGAGTAATGAGGTGGAGAGAACTCAAGCCCTCAGACTGGTCAGAAAGGTACGACCTCTAACCTCACTCATTTTGGCACTGTTGAACTCAGTATAACCTGTTTATGTTTTCGTGTTTGGTGAATCTGATCTCAATCTGTTATTTTGCCCGTTCAGATGATAACAGTGAACGCACAGCTCTTTCCCAGCTCTGTGACGAACTCTCTGATCGCAGTGGGCAACGACGGGCTGCAGGAGAGAGATCGCATGGTTCGAGCCTGCATCGCCATCATTTGTGAACTTGGTGAGTTATTAGTGGTGTTTAAGTCAGTGATCACTATTAGTATTCTGTGGCACATACCACACCATCAAATCTTTCTGTCCGTTGAGGAGTGGTAATACTTATTTTAGTGAATGAACAGGTGAAAAAATTTTATAAGGGCCTTTGTGTGCACAGCCATGAGTTCTTAAAGGGAAAGTTTGCCCAAAAATGAAAATTCTGTCATCATGTACTCACCCTCAAGTTGTTCCAAACCTGTATGAGTTTCTTTTGTGTTCAACAGAACAAAAAAAAAAAACTCACACAGGTTTAAAACAGGTGAGTATGACAGAATTTTCATTTTTGGGTGAACTATCCCTTTAATGCCAATTCTATTATAGGTTGATATGAAGGTAATGTATATTCTAGGCAACATTTTTTACAAGTTTTTTTTTATCATAGAATTTTTATCAAATAGTAATTTGACAGATGTATTTTTTATAATTGAATATTTTAATGTAGTTTTTTGAGAAACTTACAGAAACTTAAAGAATCTCTTTTATTTTAATCTACTTTAATCTTATTAAAATTCTGTGTTTTTCATTTTTATCTTTTTTGGATTCTGTGTTTTATGATTTAATACAATAAAGGTTATTATCCAAAATGTTGTCTAGTGAAATGTAGGCAGAAAACATTAACAGTTAAATAAATCATTTAAAATGTAATCTATTTTAAATATAACAGATCATTTTCTGCAAAACATAGCATTTTTATTTTTTATCAAATAAGGTGCTGAACAACAGAATTAGTGTACTGTATTAATTAAAACATGGATGAAAAAATATCTGGTTTGTATGATTTTTTTCCTTAATAATAATAATATTAATTAATGGTAATGTTTTAATAAATTTCTTTATTATTGTTGTTGTTATTATTACAGAGAAAACATGCAAACTTACATGCAGACTTTAGATGTAGGCTAAATATCGAAAATTACTTCAAAAGTCCATTATCGATATTGTGGATTTATTTTATTAAATATTTAATTTATTTCAATAAATATCAATATCGATTTATCTCCTAGCCCTGTTTTATATGTAGAATTTAAACCATATACTGTTGGTATTTTGCATATATATCAACAATATATCTCTCTCTTGTCATTCAGCACTGAAGAACCCAGAGGTGGTGGCCCAGCGGGGCGGTCTGAGCACCATCCTGAAGAACGTCATCGACTGTCAGCTGAGCCGCATCAACGAGGCCCTGATCACCACCATACTGCACCTGCTTAATCACCCGCACACACGTCAGTACATACGCCCTGATGTTGAACTGGAGGTATGCATACGTGCAGCTGCATACTGGGTAGTGCACATGCTCATGCTTAAATTAAATTAAGTAAAAATGTCTGACAGCAGTATATGTTCTTGTTTTTTTGTTTTTTTTCAGCAAATCCTTGCACCTTACACAGACTTTCACTACAGACACAACCCTGACACAGCAGAGGCACAAGTCAAGTGAGCCCTCTTATTTTATTAATTTCATTACATTGTAAATGATTGATTAAAGTGTTAAAGTACCATTTCATTAGACAGCATCAATATCAAAACAATATAAAATTTTTTTTAAAAATAATCCATAGTATAATTTTGGTAACACTTTAGTTTAGGGTCCAATTCTCACTATTAACTATTTGCTTATTAGCATGCATATTACTAGGATATTGGCTGTTTATTAATACTTATAAAGCACATATTAATGCATGACCATATTCTACATCCCTCAATCCTACCCAATACCTAAACATAACAACTACTTTACTAACTATTAATAAGCAGTAATTATGAGTTTATTGAGGCAAAAGTTGTAGTTAATAGTTAGTTAATAGTGAGAATTGGACCCTAAACTAAAGTGTGACCTAATTTTTATGTTTTTGTGTAGGTTGGTGATGCTGTATGATGCTTTTGTGCATGTTTCTGTGCCAATTCTTTATTTATCTGCAATGCACTGCATGTGCATTTCTAAAATCATAGTTTAATGAATCGTTGTGCTCCACAGGGAGGACAGAGAAGCTCGTTTTTTAGCCAGTAAAATGGCCATCGTGGCAGCGTTCCGTTCTTGGTCAGGTATGAAATCTCTTTCATCCATGAGTAGAAAAGAGAAACGCCCAGATTCTGCTCTTCATCCTTTTCTCCTGCTGTTCTCTTACAGGTATTATAAACCTGTGTAAATCAGGGAACTCAGGGGTCCAGTCTTTGATAGGCCTGCTCTGTATACCAAACATGGATGTCAGGGTGAGCCTTTTTTTTCCAATTGTTTAGACTAATCTGTGTTATCAGCTCTCTGCTGTATCTTACCAGAAATGCTGGACGAAATAGATAATACATTTTTTCCCAAGCATTTTTATTCAATATATACTACCATTCATAAGTTTGGGATCAGTAAGATTTTTTTTTAAAGAAGTAAATATTTTTATTCAGCAAGGATGCATTAAATTGATCAAAAGTGACAGTAAATACGTTTATAGTGTTACAAATTATTTCTATTTCAGATAAATGCTGTTCTTTTGAACTTCCTATTCAAATAATCCTGACAAAGTTTATCACGATTTCCACAAAAATATTAAGCTGCACAACTGTTTTCAAATTTGACTGTGAGAAATGTTTCTTCAGTAGCAAATCAGCATATTGGAATGATTTCTTTTAAATCCTTTAGAAGGATCATGTGACACTGAAGACTGGAGTAATGATGCTGAAAATTCAGCTTTGCATCACAGGAATAAATTACATGTTAACACTTAGTTTAAATTGTAATCATTTCTCACAATATTACTGTTTTTACTGTATTTTTGATTAAATAAATGCAGCCTTGGTGAGCATAAAAAACTGTAAAAGTCCTTCAAAAGCAAATATAAACTTTTGGGCATACATGGGCATAAACCTCAATATTTACCTACATATATGTTAACTAAAACATTATAAATTGCATTAAATTCCATTTGAGTGATGAATTGGACACCTACAGTAAATGTTAAAGCATTGATTCACTGAAAAGGTCAGTTCTAAAGAACTGATTCACAGCAATGAATCAATTTTAAAGTCAGATCTGTCCATTTATGTTTTTATCTACAGAAAGCCTTATTAGAAGTCATGTATGAGATCTTCAGATTGCCTGTTCCTTTAGTGACAGGAGATTTTGAGGAAGCCCTGCACAGTGTGGGTAAGAAGCACCTCGATTCATAAACGCGTTTCATCTGATCAAAAAAAGCCTCACTGACTGCTGTAAACTCTTTGATTTGCATGTTACTCTTTCTGTTTGGGATGTGTGTTTCATGCTGATATTTGTGTCATTCAGACCCCAGCAGGTTTCAGGACAGCTGGAGACTAGCTGATGGGTTTGTAGCTGCAGAAGCCAAAGTCATATTGCCTCACAGAGCAAGATCCAGGTGAGACATGTCCAACATCACATATGCTGGGAATCTTCTGGGTTAAATGTTGTATTCATGTTCTTCTGTTTTCCATCACCAGACCAGACCTCATGGACAACTACCTGGCACTACTGCTGTCCGCTTTTATCAACAGTGGACTACTGGAGGTACATAATCAACAAGATCACTTGATGGATCCTTGAATTTTTTTTTTTTTTTTAAACTTTAATGTAACAGACCTGTGATGTTTTTATTGATAATGTTTTTGTTTACTCAGGGTCTGGTGGAGGTCGTGACCAGCAGTGATGGACAGATATCAGTGAGAGCCACCATACTGCTCGGAGAGCTTCTGCACATGGTACTACACTACAACAGGGCCCAACATTAACTATTTACAGTCTATAGTTATTCAATACTGGGCTGTGATCTTGTATTATGTAATATTTCATATTAGACAACTTGCTGTGTTTTTATAAACTGTACGCAAATGTAGCTTTATTTAAAAAAAAAAAAATAGAAAACTCTACAACAATCAGATTTGCAAATTTTATTACTGTAATTTATGTAACATTGTAATTCTTTTTTTTCAATGTAATACGTTTTTTTATTCTCATTTTGGTGGCGCTGTTGATCAAAATGGATTAATTTTCCATATGGCAGTAGTGTTTTTATTGTTAACTAAAACAAAAACTATTAAATATTTGTTTTTTGTAATTTAAATAAAATACAAATAGAAATAGAAAAAAATTTTTTTTAACCAACTGAAAAAAAAACAGTTGAAGTTACTAATTACTAAAACTGAAATAAAAATAAATTAAAGCTAAATAGATTTTTTTATTAATAAAAATGACAATAGCGCATAACAAAATAATCAAAATAGTAAAAATAATACTATAATAATAATAATTATAATAGTATATAAATAAGTATATAATATATAAAAAGTATAAAATAATACTAAAATAGTACTGTATAGCAGTGAAAGGGAAAAAAGCTTAGATAAACTTTTAATCATTCTTAAGAAGAGAGATATATATATATATAAATAAACTGGAAATAAATTTAGACTCATTGTTTTTCTTAACTACAACAAAAATTATTAAAAATTTGTTTTTGGTAATTGAAATTAAATATGAATTTAAAAAATATATATATATATATTTTTTTTAACCAACTGAAAAAAAGTTGAAAAATGTTGAAGTATTAAAAATACTAAAACTGAAATAAAAATAAATTAAAGCAAAATATATTTTTTATTAATAAAAATGACAACAGCACATAACAAAATTACAAAACTTAAACTAAAATTTAAAATGAAAAACTGAAAAGCTTATTCAAAATAGTAAAAATAATACTACAGTAGGATATAAATAATACTAAAATAACACTGTATTGCAGTGAAAGGGAAAACAATTCTTAGATTAACTTTTAATCATTCATAACAAGAGAGAGAGAAAAAAAATTGACATTATTTATATTTTTGATATAATTTTACTAGTGGGTGCAGGACACTATAGTTCGTTTATGTAAGTGAGGATAGCAAAATAAAGTAAACTGTGACATATTATACCCAAAAATTCTTCATACAGTGGACTGCCAGTAAAATTTATAAACATTTGGAACCAAAAATTATTCAGATACTTTGACCTGACCATGTTTTGCTTAAGTGTTATCTGACATAATTAAGATTAATGTTTTCTGACACAGTTTAACTCTGAGATATTGTCATATTTCATTGCTATTTTTTTAAACTATAGTGAATAAACTGAATTAATGAATGAAATGTTCAAGGTGTCTGAATACAGTTTGGTTTGACTGTATAAATAAATTTAGACTCAGTGTGAAATTGAGAATTTGGATGTGAAAATGCTCTTAATTGTCATGATAATAACAATGCAAATAATCTTAAATAATTCTAAAGCTTCTTTCTTAGATGAACTTTTGATCATAAATTAAAATGGATTAGGTTAAAAAAAAAGGGTAAAGTTGTCGGACGATGCACCATAGTGACTGATCTGTTATTTAGTGAATTTGTTTTACATTGCTATTTAAAATTTATATAATGTTACAATTTGTAAATAACAAATGTTATTTACTTGTGTATGTCACTTGACACGTGTAAATGTTACACTCTGTCTGCACACACCTATGGACTTTAGCCTTTATTTTTCAACCTAAAATGCTTTGTTCACCTACATCTTGATTCTTTTCTCTTACAGGCCAATACGATTCTTCCTCACTCTCATAGTCATCATCTGCACTGTCTGCCCACGCTAATCAACATGGCTGCTTCCTTTGACATCTCTCAGGAGAAACGTCTGTGAGTGCAACAATGCCAACAATACACTCACACACTCAACAATAATCCACAAGCATGTGTCCAACAGTGTTCTCCGGTAATGGGTAGTTAGTTTTTGCTTCTGAATCTTGTTTTCTCCAGGCGTGCCAGCGCAGCCGTGAACCACCTGAAGCGATTCCACGAAAAGAAACGACGTGGTCCCAAACCTTACAGTCTTTACCTGGATCACATCCTGCACAGGACGTCCCCCTCCACTCACAAGAAAGACCAGCACCAGCGTCCGCACAAGGACATCTATATTATGAAGGTACACACACTATATCATTGCTGTGCCTGTTGAATGTCAAATAGACCTGTCATGTACATGTCTGGATCATTTCACCCCAAAATCAATAAAAAGAAATAAGAAATTTGTTTTTGCTTAAAGAAAATGGCGCCGCCTTTTAGAACCATCAAAGCGCCCCTATTATGCTTTTTCGGATATTACCTTTCATGTAGTGTGTATTATAGCTGTTTGTGAATGTAAAAGGTCTGCAAATCTTCAAAGATTAATTGAGAGTTATTGTCTCTCAGAAGAAAGAACCGATTCTGAACTGCCTGAAACGAGTCGTCAGTAATTCCAGACTCACTTCCTGCTCGAATCTGCGTAGGTTTGTAACGAATTTGCCCGCGAACAACGTCTACTTTGACCCACCCTCAAACACTGTAGTTGTAGCTGAGACTGGAAGAGTTTGGTTCATGTTGTTGACATGTCGAGTAGACGCTGTTTTCTGCGCTGCGAAAGCAAATTTGCATTTTTGCACAACTGCCAGCCTGCATAGAGAGGTTCTTGAGACTTCAGAGATACCAACAGCTTCAATTCAGTTTTTGCAAAATGTTAGTTTTTTTTTTAATGCCTTTTGCAAGACATTGCACCATTTCATGCTTTTCATCATCAGAAAGATCTTTATTCCTCCCTATATTGCATGAGAACTGTGACTTGCTTAATAATGTGGAACAACAACCCTCTACGGACACACTGAAGCTTGAGTCGCCATTGGCTAGACATTTTTTATTTTACCTGCCAGACTTTTTACATGGCATGCAAGAACAATGCAAAAGAAAAAAATCTATATAAATATAATATAAAATATAAATATAAAATATAATTTTCAAACACTATTCAAGACAAGCAGCAGGAATATTTGGCTGCTGTCACTTTAAGGCATAATGCCAGGATAGACTGATATTGTTACATATGCGTTTTCTTTTTTAACTGTTGTTTACGTTCACTTAAGATAACGGACTATGTTTAATAGGATACTAGCCAAGACATAATTTAGTGTGAAATTGTCCATTCAAGTGCAAGAAGTGCTCAATTCAGTATTCGAAAGATAACTGGCACACGTCTTCTTGCTAAAAAAACATGTGCAAATGATAAACTTTCATGACGATGCAGCAATGGCCCGATCGGGGAAGTGATAGTTCTGTCAACTCTTGTCCATCAGGCAGTCCTGTCAAGCCCTGCATTTCAATCTAGCGTGTTAATTCTCTTTACGTGGCATGTGTAAAAGCTGCTCTCTTTCTCTCACTGTGAATGTGTGTGTGAGAGAAAGTGACAGAAGGCGCTTCCAGTCAAGTGACTGTGCATAAAGCTCAGCAGGCAATAATTATATCCGTGCTAAACTTATTTTTTTGCCTCTAACTCAATCACAAGCGACTGAAATTGTACAAGTTACTAGCCATTGGCTAATTAAAAACATTTTTTAATCGCCTAGCATGAAATTGAAATGCGAATGATTTACTCGTAATGTAGAGGGTTGACAACCTCTATAAAGTACCCCTGAAATCAAAATTTAAGTTTTTTAGCTTTTAGTATGAAAATGTTAGCCTTAAGGTTATGAATAAGCTGGTGTGTTCCAAAACAATGACAAAATTCGTATTTAGGAGATCTAAGCATTCAAAACTTAGTCTCTCACTTCCGCTAAAATGCATCACAGATCACTGCAGACTCCAGCTTCTCATCAAATCTTCTGTCCAATCATATGCTCTCTAGAATCTGAAGTCCCGCCCCTCCTACACTATAAACAGACGCTGAATCGTCACTTCAGTGGACCTTTAAGTAGGGTTTCCATTTACCTAAGACCTGGCAAACTACTTAAACCTGTCTGAGATTGATACAGTTATCTAAAAAGATATGAGAAATAAAACAAACACTTTCTTTGAAAAACTAAAATCTGAATGAATTTACAATGAATTATTGTAAAAGGAATTCGGACCACAGTGTGTGTGTGTATATAATATATGTATGTATATGTATGTATGTGTGTGTGTATGTATATATAGTACATTAACATTTAATAACACAAAATAACATTAATTACATGAATACTAATCACCATTGAGAATAATTGGAATTAAAAACGTTCAGATGCATTATGGTATTAAGAATTTGAGGGTGCTTATTTGACATAATGTCACAATGTAAAAAAAGTGATCCTTTTATGTTCCTAAAGATGGGTTTAATTTCTTTTTGCAAAATATTTTTTTTCCTTTCAATTTTGGCATGTTGGAGTGACTTGGACATGGTTTTATGAAATTCACACAATGTATATATTGATTAATATAATAAGATACTTCAACAGAAGACTTTGTTTCTGAGTCGTTTGTTGTTTGTGTGGTGTAGGACACTGAAGAGGCACTGATGATGAACTTGAGGGACAGTCAGGTCCTCAATCACAAACAGAACCTGGACTGGAACTGGATTCTGATCATCACTATACTGAAGGTAAAACCTAAAGCCATGTTTGGATAGAATTAAAGTGTAATGCTTACTGCATTCTGTACAGTATACTATCTACTGCCTGAGTCAAGATGGTGATCTGAGTATCCCATGCATACAGAAAATTCACATGCTGTGTACAGTATACATGATGCATATTTCATAAATTGCATATAGTATGATAGTGTGCTATACAGTGACCTTTTACACTTTAGTCTCACTTTTAAATGTGTTATTGTCGTTGCATTAGATAATAACTGGCATATAAAAAATAATAAAAAGAAATGTTTCTTGAGGAACAAGTCAGCATATTAGAATGATTTCTGAAGGATCATGTGACAATGATGCTGAAAATTCAGCTTTGCATCACAGGAATAAATTAAATTTTAAAATATATGCAAATAGAAAAGAGTTATTTTAAAGTGTAATCATATTTCACAATATTAGTTTTATTACTGTATTTTTGATCAAATAAACACAGCATTGGTGAGCAGAAGAGGTTTCTTTAACAAACTCTTTTTAACAAACTCTAATTACAAAATCTTACCAACCCTGCTTTGTGTGTTGTTGTTTTTGTTTTCTAGTGGCCAAACGTTAACCTCAGAAATAACAAGGACGAGCAGATGCACAAGTAAGACCAGCAAGTGTTGTGCACACATCATGACATTCTTGCAAAGCACTAACCACAGACTACATCCCTAACGTATGTGTGTTTGTGTGCAGATTTGTAAGGCGCTTGCTGTATTTCTATAAGCCCAGCAGTAAGCTGTACTCGGCTCTGGAGCTGGATCATGGCAAAGCCAGACAGCTGACGGTAGCAGGCTGCCAGTTCAACCAGTTCCTCTTGGATTCGGATGAGGTGAGAAGGCAAAAAAATTAGACCCCCGAACCTTTGTTAAATTACTCCATAAGAAGCACAGTAGCAGTTAGGGCTGCACCATTAATGGAAATAAAACCAAAATAGTGATATGGCTTAGTGCAATTATCAAATCACAAAGACTGCGGGTCTTAAAAAGGTCTTACTTCACCCTTACACAAATTAAGGCCTTAAAAAAAGACGAAAGTCTGAAATTAATAAAATCATGGCATTAAATGTTGCATGCATTGCAAAAATTGAATATCTTGCCCAGTATTTTTGTTCTGTTTTCCAATACAAATATCAAAACATCTTTAAATCGAGATACATTTGAGAGGCAAATGTAAAATGAAGTCCTGAAAAAACAGGAAAAAACAGTGGTTGATTAATTTCACAGAAAACAAGACTTTAAAATTTATAAAATTCAAGAAAATTAAGACATTTGGACTGGAAAATAAGAGGAAGAACATCATTTTTTTGCAGTGTGATCAGAAGGTACAGTAAAAGATATTTCCATATTCTAGTGATTCTAGAGCGATTCAAGCTAAATTTTTTTGTAAAAATGAATCAAAAAGTAATGGATATCTGTTGTAAGTTGTATCATCAAACTCGGAAGTGTTGCTAATACAACTCATTGTGTTTCTCACAAGATATTTACATTTAGAGAACATATTAACATATTGTTTTCCCTTTAATTTATTCCTTAAATTTTCTTTACTTGGTCTTAAAGGGTTAGTTCACCCAAAAATGAAAATAATGTCATTTATTACTCACCCTCATGTCGTTCTATACCCCGTTCTATAAGACTTTCGTTCATCTTCAGAACACAAATTAAGATGTTTTCATTAAATCCGATGGCTCAGTAAGGGCCTCTATAGACAGCAATGCCATTGTAACTCTCAAGATCCATAAAGGTACTAAAAACATATTTAAAACAGTTCATGTGAGTTCAGTGGTTCTACCTTAATATTATAAAGCGACGAGAATACTTTTTGTGCGCCAAAAAAACAAAATAACAACTTTTCAACAAAACACTGCTTCGGAGCTTTACGAATCGAATCAGTCATTCGGATCTATTATCAAACGGCTAAACTGCTGAAATCACGTGACTTTGGTGCTCCGAATCACTGATCCGATTCGTAAAGCTCCGAAGCAGTGTTTTGAAATCGGCCCATCACTATATTGTTGAAAATTTTGTTTTTTTGGCACACAAAAAATATTCTTGTCGCTTTATAATATTAAGATAGAACCACTGAACTCAAATGAACTGTTTTAAATATTTTTTTTTAGTACCTTTATGAATCTTGAGAGTTACAATGGCATTGATGTCTATAGAGGCCTCACTGAGCCATCGGATTTAATCAAAATATCTCAATTTGTGTTCCGAAGATGAACGAAGGTCTTACGGTGTGGAACGACATGAGGGTGAGTAATTAATGACAGAATTTTCATTTTTGGGTGAACTAACCCTTTAAAAAGGTCTTTAAAAAGTCTTAAATATACCTTTATAAAACCTGCAGAAACCCTGTGTAATGTGAAGCACTCATCAACAAACTCCCTGTGGTGTTCCTTCAAAATAAAAGTCAGAAAATGAAGAAATTGAGTATTGTAATTTTACAGTTGCAATGTAAAATATAATTATTTAATTATTTTCTTAAATACTCAATTTTGTTATTTCACAGTGAAATAATACAATAGTAATATTTCTTATTGTTTTTTATTTAGTAATTTGTATATTTTTATTTAGTAACAGTAATGATTTTATTAATTATTACTATTTATAGCCATATTGATATATAATCACAACATTTTGGCCAAATTGTGCAACCCTACAATCAAGCACAGCAAGCCTGTTGTTTTTAATCACATTTTAAATCGCAATTCGTTTTTTTTTTTTACCCCCAAATCATGCAGAACTAGTAGCAGTTAACTTGGTTTATTGTCTTTTGTTTTTGTAGGATGGCCAGGGGTATTTAGAAGAGTTTGTGAAAGATATTGTCCAATGGCTCACATCCTCTTCTGGGCTTAAACCTGAACGCAGTCTCCATAGCAATGGCCTCCTTAGCACCCTCAGTCAGCACTACTTCCTGTTTCTGGGTACTCTGTCTTCACAGCCAAACGGAGTCAAAATGCTGGAGAAATGTGGTGCATTTCAGTGGTGAGAACACACACAATTTAATATGTTTATTGTCCTGATAAACTTTATTATTCTGCCTATATGAAAAACTAAAAGTACTGTGGCGGTACCATATTACAGTGATGGTAACGAATGGTACATTAAAATATACAGTATCATGGTGCTGAATTATTACCATATTTATATACACCAGTCCTTACTTGTTACTTCAGGATACTTAAATGTCATGTTGGTATCAAGTTACTCCATTTAACTGTGGTATTACCATAGTACCATGTTCAGGAAAAAAAAAAACATACCTTATTTAGTGTTTCTGCAAACCTTGAACATTACTGAAAATTTGTCACAAATAAACTGTAAAAATGCACAAAAAAAGTATTTCCAATCATGTTAATACTATGGTTCCTTGGTAGCAGACAGTATGATTAACTATGTTTGGTTTTGATTTGTTTTGTACAGTCTGTTGAACTTGTGCTCGATGAAAAACCAGGATCACCTGCTGAAACTAACGGTCTCTACTCTGGACTACAGCAGAGATGGACTCGCTCGAGTCATTCTGTCCAAGATCCTCACGGCGGCCACTGACGTAAGATCACGCTCATCATTTCTGTGTTTTGAGCTGGGTTATTTTACTGTGCTAAAACTAAAACCATAAAAAAAAAAAAAAAAAAAATATATATATATATATATATATATATACATACATACATACATACACACACACACACACACACACACACACACACACACACAGAAGTTACCTTATTTTATTTCAGCTTATTTCTCATTTTTAACTAAAACTTAAATAAAAATGAATAAAAAATAAAACTATATAGACCTATTTTAAAAAACAAAAATGAAGAAAACAAAAAAATAAAATTAACTAAAATTAAAATGAAAACAGTAAAAATAAAAACCAAGTTAAAATATTAGTAAAATGTAAAATTGTATCTCTGACACTAAAATATGGAAAAAGATATAATGGATGGATGGATGGATAGATAGATGCATTTTAGAGTGATTTTCCCTATATTTCCTTTCACTATGTAGTGCAACTTGCCTTTTAAATAAAACAGAATAATACACATGCAATATGTTGTTACATGGTGTGTCTTTATATCTTATATCTTACATCTTTAACCCTATGATTATTCAGGTTGGGTAAGAATAGTCAAATCTAGCCTAAACCATAAAGTACTCACCCACCAGCAGGTTGAAGTTCTTCAGGAATGATGTAGAAGACTTTCTTGTGGTTGTTCTTTTTGAGACTCAGTTTGTAGTTATTAGTAAAGTCTCACAGGAGGCAATCGTAACAATAAAAATTTATTGGTTACAATACAAAGCAGTTAATGCAAAAATTCAAACTTAAAATCAGCTAAGATTTTAAGCTACCCTCGGTAGTGTATCAGGTGTCCTTCAGGCAGCATCTGCGTCTTTTTAACTTCTTTTTGGGGAATTCCAATTCTGTTTCATTGATCCAATCTTACTGTTGTAGGAATATCAATTTCTGTGACTCATGTTCAATAGCTGGATGTCCTTCCGCCGCCTCCTACGATATGTCATTTTTAGTTTCTCTTCCTCTTCTTCACTGTAGTCTTTGTCATTTTCCTCTCCGCTTGTGGTTTTAAAACTTTCTCTTCACCACCGTGCTCCCTCTCGTTAACCTTTGTGGTTAGTTGCAAACATTGTTCACGAATTTATTTTTCACACCTTTTGCTCATTTCATCCTGTTCTACATCAATATCATTTTAGGTATTGCAGTTACTTTTCAAGCACATGGCATTCAAACACCTATATATGCCATTAACTTGATTATGATGTCACTTTTTGTTAGTGAGTAACTTTAGTTAGTGTGTTCAACCATGAGTTGAATCAACTCCAAAGCAACTACATAAATTTATTCACTAACCGATCAGAAACGTCCAGTTTAATTTTAAAAGTTGTAACTTCTTCCTGAGTCTCTCCATCAGTGTCCGACTCTGCTTTGAACAATGGAAGACTGAACACCGTTACTGACAATCCTCATTTTGGCTGCGTGAGAAATAGGGGCAAATTTGAACTACAATAAAAGATCTGTGGGGTATTTTGAGCTGAAACTTCACAGACAAATTCTGGGGACACCAGAGACTTACAGTATCTCACAGAAGTGAGTACACCCCTCACATTTTTGTAAATATTTTATTATATCTTTTCATGTGACAACACTGAAGAAATGACACTTTGCTACAATGTAGTGAGTGTACAGCTTGTATAACAGTGTAAATTTGCTGTCCCCTCAAAATAACTCAACACACAGCCATTAATGTCTAAACCACTGGCCACAAAAGTGAGTACACCCCTAAGTGAAAATGTCCAAATTGGGCCCAAAGTGTCAATATTTTGTGTGGCCACCATTATTTTCCAGCACTGCCTTAACCCTCTTGGGCATAGAGTTCACCAGAGCTTCACAGGTTGCCACTGGACGACATCACAGAGCTGGTGGATGTTAGAGACCTTGCGCTCCTCCACCTTCCGTTTGAGGATGGCCCACAGATGCTCAATAGGGTTTAGGTCTGGAGACATTCTTTAGCAAGGCAGTGGTCGTCTTTGAGGTGTGTTTGGGTTCGTGTGACTGGTGAGTAAGTCGTGTGACTGCTCTGCTTCAGTATGTCACAGTACATGTTGGCATTCATGGTTCCCTCAATGAACTGTAGCTCCCCAGTGCCGGCAGCACTCATGCAGCCCCAGACCATGACACTCCCACCACCATGCTTGACTGTAGGCAAGACACTCTTGTCTTTGTACTCCTCACCTGGTTGCTGCCACACACGCTTGACACCATCTGAACCAAATAAGTTTATCTTGGTCTCATCAGACCACAGGACATGGTTCCAGTAATCCATGTCCTTAGTCTGCTTGTCTTCAGCAAACTGTTTGCGGGCTTTCTTGTGCATCATCTTTAGAAGAGGCTTCCTTCTGGGACGACAGCCATGCAGACCAATTTGATGCAGTGTGCGGCGTATGGTCTGAGCACTGACAGGCTGACCCCCCACCCCTTCAACCTCTGCAGCAATGCTGGCAGCACTCATACGTCTATTTCCCAAACACAACCTCTGGATATGACGCTGAGCACGTGCACTCAACAACTTTGGTCGACCATGGTGAGGCCTGTTCTGAGTGGAACCTGTCCTGTTAAACTGCTGTATGGTCTTGGCCACCGTGCTGCAGCTCAGTTTCAGGGTCTTGGCAATCTTCTTATAGCCTACGCCATCTTTATGTAGAGCAACAATTCTTTTTTCAGATCCTCAGAGAGTTCTTTGCCATGAGGTGCCATGTTGAACTTCCAGTGACCAGTATGAGAGAGTGAGAGCGATAACACCAAATTTAACACACCTGCTCTCCACATTCACACCTGAGACCTTGTAACACTAACGAGTCACATGACACCGGGGAGAGAAAATGGCTAATTGGGCCCAATTTGGACATTTTCACTTAGGGGTGTACTCACTTTTGTGGCCAGCGGTTTAGACATTAATGGCTGTGTGTTGAGTTATTTTGAGGGGACAGCAAATTTACACTGTTATACAAGCTGTACACTCACTACTTTACATTGTAGCAAAGTGTCATTTCTTCAGTGCTGTCACATGAAAAGATATAATAAAATATTTACAAAAATGTGAGGGGTGTACTCACTTCTGTGAGATACTGTATATTACATCTTGTGAAAGGGGCATAATAGGTCCCTTTTAAAAGCAAGCAAATAACATTTTTTTTTTTAAACCAGTAAATAGCAATAAATACAACAATGTAAAGGTGTTTTACTGATTCTGTAGTAATCTGCATTTCGTTCATGTTCTTTAATGAAACACACGATTTGTTATGTCAGATAACTGTTATATCCATCTTATACAATTCTTGTAAAAACCTTTTCAAGTGGATTCTGACTGTATATTTGAATTCAGCTTTATGTGAATGAGTGATTGAGTGATTTTCCCTGTATGTCCTGCTACAGAACTGCCGTCTGTACGCCACCAAACACCTGCGCGTGCTTCTGCGCGCTAATGTTGAGTTCTTCAGTAACTGGGGGATGGAGTTGCTAGTCACCCAGCTGCATGACCACAACAAAACCGTCTCCATGGAGGCGCTGGACATCCTGGACGAAGCTTGTGAAGACAAGGTTATTAGCATCACAGCTACAGGAAGTTGATTTAATGCAGATCATTTTTTCACGTAGTTTCAGAAATTAATGTGAAAATGTCTTAAATATTTAGGTAATAATCTGCTAAGCATTAAATAATGTAATACTGTATTTTGAAGTTATAAAGTGTTACCCAGGATGCTGATTGGTTTGTATTAGTTAAATGTGTTTCTTACAGCAACTTTGATACTTTTTATTTCTGATGTGTTCTGATCACTCCAGGCCAACCTGCATGCTCTGATCCACATGAAACCTGCTCTGTCTCACCTGGGAGAGAAAGGCCTTCTGCTGCTGTTGAGGTAAAACAGTCTTGGTTTTTAGTTACTGTATGCTTAGTACATAAATGCATTGCTTAAAAAGAAATTTTGTTATATGCATATATATATATATACTGTTACTGTGATATAGAATTATCATTTTGGTCATAACACAGTTAAATAGATTATTGAAATTAATTAATTTTTAGTTAATAATTTAATCTCAAATTTCTCTTTTGCTTAGAGTTTGACGTTTGATAAAAATATAAATTGCTTTATATATTCATATTTCCTTCCACATTTTAATGCAACTTACCTTTTAAATAAAATATGCATGTAATATGCAAAGATGTTTTATTGGTGCTGCAATAATTTACATTTTATTAATGTTTTTAATATTTATTATGCAAAAAAATGCAAATAGTTTTTGATAAAAGTCCATGAGATGTTTTTTTTATTTAAAACATTTACCATCATAGAGCTTTCTCCATCATTTACTGATAAATACTGAATATCCAGTTATGCCATTTATTTATATAATTTTTATTTAATGATGTTTAGTCACGTTATTTAACAGTCATATATAAAGATAATATCTGAATCTGTTAACTGTGTAAAATTAAATATGTAAATAAGTTCATAAGCTGTTGTACTCCTCATTTGTAAGTTGTTTGGTAAATAAATAAATGTAATGTTAAATGTCTCTTTGTTTTCCTTTGTAGGTTTCTGTCCATCCCAAAGGGCTTCTCTTACCTCAACGAAAGAGGCTACGTCAACAAACAGCTAGAAAAATGGCAGAAGGTGAAAGCATCAAAACAAGTCTGTCTCAGTCTGTTTCACGTCTGTGTCTGTTTGTTCCTCTTGAATGTAGAAGTGTTAAGCCATGTGTGTTTTTGCAGGAGTATAATCTGAAGTATGTGGACATGATTGAAGAGCAGTTGAATGAAGCTCTCACAACATACCGCAAACCTGTCGACGGAGACAACTACGTCCGACGCAGCAACCAAAGGTCTAAGCACTGCTTATCTTGTAAATATCTTGTAAATGAAGAAGTCAGTTCTTAATATATTAGCAAATTACCACTACTATTGCACATACTTAAGGTTAGGGAGAAACCCCACCCACATCCGGTGATGAACTGCCCTATTAGCATAGACACAACCCTGAGTGAGAAGCACAGAGTCTGCTGTTTCTGTATCCTCGCTGTAGCAGCTGGAGTTTTACGATGTCTGAGCCACAGAGGCATTACAAATGTTGTGTTTTGGGATGTACCAACATAACAGTCTCCATAGACTCCCGCCGTCTGAGTCACTGAGGACATCATGGCTAAATTTAATTTTTGAAGGACATGCACATGAACGCCCTTTCTGACATTTTTGGTGCGTGAGATTGTCCTGTTATGTTGTTAGTTCATGTTAACCAATATTAACAAATGGAACCTTATTGTAAAGTGTTACCATAAAAGCTCATTCAAAATATTAGTAAATACTATAATAGTATATAAATAATACTAAAATATATGAATATGGAGCATACTTTTTTTTTTTTTTTTTTAACTGCAGTATATATCTCTCGCTCTCATGTTGTAGGTTACAGAGGCCAAATGTCTTTCTCCCTGTGCATTTATATGGGCAGTTGGTCCATGATAAAACCGGCTGCCTGCTGCTGGAAGCTCAGGTACCTGATTATGCACATGCTGCTTGCTGTCACTCTATAGCTTTGTGTGTTTTTGTGGATTTATTTGTTAATCTATGTATTTGTTAGGGTGTTATCCCGGATCTTAGCTACACAGTTCGATCTCCAGTGTTGGATAAATGGGAAGGTGTTAAACAGCTGAAGGCTGCGCTATGGGCTCTGGTCAGTGATGGTTTTTACTTACTGTATGTGTTGAGTAGCTAAGGATGTCCTTAAATGTCTCTAGTTTCTTTGTATGTGGTGTTTATGGTTTTAATGTTTAACATTTGAAATGTTCCAGGGCAACATTGGCAGCTCAAACTGGGGTTTGAACCTCCTACAGGAGGAGAATGTGATTCCAGATATTATTGCTCTGGCTCAGCACTGTGAGGTTCTGTCCATACGTGGGTAAGACTGCCTAATATAGGAACATACTCGGCTATTTGCAACTTAATACCCATAGACGGCATCTGTCGGAAACCAAGAGGCCAATGCGTAACAGTCCTATCCAATATATATTCATTCTGCACAAGATAAGGCCCATTTACACCAAGGACAATAACTGTAACATAAACGATAAATATGTAGTTTTAATAATTGTTCTAATTCTGTGAAAATAGGGAAGTCCACACCGCAACTATAACGACACAGAGAAACGATATTGTTGATAACTTTCACATCAATTTTTTTTCCTGCTGATGAATGATTAATAGATTGACAGCCAATCATAATCCACCTGACTTTAAAGAGCTTAAGCACTTAAAGCGGCAGACAACTGCAGCGTGCACTTAAAATAAACAGAATGGTATTGTGCATTGGTGTGGATGCTAATGTAGTTATCGTTATAGTTATCTTTATAGTTATCGTCTTTGGTTTGAATGGGCCTTTAGACCCGATCTTTTAATGTCATGACCAGCAAAAAAGTAAGCCTGGTAGTTTGACGCAACTACTGTAAAGCAATGTTTACATGCAGTTTGGGGTCAGAAAGGTTTCTTTTAAAGAAATTGATTCTTTTATTTGTCAGAGATGCATTAAACTGAATAAAAGTAACAGTTAAGACATTTACACAAAAATATTAAAATATCTGTTTTCAACATTGAAAATAATAAATGTTTCTTGAGCAGCAAATCAACATATTAGAATGATTTCTGAAGGGTCATGTGACACTGGACTGGAGTAAGTACAGCTATCAAAATATCTAAAATATACGGAGCCCCGGACATGACACGCAGAAAAAGAATAGCAGGCTAAATCATGCGCATGATTTACTATTTCGTTCCCTCGATTTATAAATCATGCGCATGATTTATAAATCGAGGGAACGAAATAGTAAATCGTGCGCACGATTTAGTAAATCGAGGGAACAAATTAGTAAATCGTGCACACGATTTAATTTTTTTTCTTGCATGTCATGTAAAATGTACATAAAAATATAATAAAATAGAAAACAGTTTTTTTAAATTGTAATAATATTTCACAGTATTACTGTTATTACTGTATTTTTGATCAAATAAATGCAGTCTTGGTGAGCTGAAGAAACTTCTTTCAAAAAAATTTTGAAAATCTTGCAGACTCCAAACTGAACGGTAGTGTAGAACATATTTTCATATTTTACAAATGTGAACATTTCTTTTCTTGACACTCTCAATGTCTGTTTTTCCAAAGTGTTTCAAAATATTGTGGCTCTGGACAATATAAGATTAACTAAAATAGTAATAGTGTAAAATACAGTTAACTCTTTCCCCGCCATTGAAAGGATTTTCAGGTTTTCCGTGTTTTCACTGTTATATGGTAGGGGGCGGTATTACACAACTTCTGAAAGAGTACAGAATCTCCGGATCAGAATCTCCCCCCCCCCCCCCCAAAAAAAAAAATATGCACAAACAGTTATATTTTATTATAACAACATAAGTGAAAGAGAAAATTATATTTCTCAATTGCACAAATCCTTCATTAGAACATTTGAAAAACACACTTAAGAGAATCCAGTTAACTATTTACATTGAATTATTTTATTATACACTTGTGTCTCCCAAAATGCCTGAAAAACATGCTTTAAGTCCTGATGTCCTCTACAGTGAACATGTATGAAATCAATGCCCTGTTCTGTAACAGAAAGTCATTTTTTGATTTGAAACCCCATAACGTTTTGACATAACGTCTGAGATGTTGGTTTATGAAATACAATTTGAAAAGTAGTCCGATTTAAATTATAATTACACAGATTTGAAAATTCCGTTGGCTAATTACAGGGCCTAACGTTAACCCAACTGATGGAAATAAATAATAACTGAACTTGTAACAGTTTTGTTGCAAAGCACAATATTATGGTGAAATTATATCTCGTGTTTGTTGAGTTAAAACCGAATTATTGTTGTATAAGCATAGCAAGCATCATAGCAAAAAGGCTAACAAACTTAAGAGTTATACCCACCAATTAACATTAGCCCTTCATTCATGACATGGATACCGTAATAATCATACAGAGAGAACATAGTTGCATACCTTTATCTTTGGCTCGTTTCTCCTTTTTTCTAAATTGGGCACCTGATGGCTTTGACCTTTTCCTGTCCATCTCTGTGTTTATTTGGCACTTGACAATCAACAGATTTCCCATCCCCCCAAAACTGTCACTCACGACCAGAAGTCAAGACTAAACCATTTCACCTTGGTGACCACATAATCGTTTTGTATTACCTATTTTTATTAGCCATTTCACACAATTCAGAAAAACAAAAATGTGCAGGAACTATAGGCCTGTATTTATAATATTATGAATGAAATGTGCGTTTTTTGGAAGAAAGTCGAGGTGTGACTGACTTTAGCCCACTAATTCCATTAGAGTATTGCTCTATACAGTGGATCCCCCATTCCCCCACCTTGTCCATTCCATTTGGGAGAGACCCAGAGGTGAACTGTCCCCCACGCCACGCCCCGCTCCCCTTTCCCCTTTCCCCTTCTCACACAGCTTCTGTGCACGGCACCTTCTCAGCAAGCAGGGGCGCCAATTTGCCAATTCCCCACACAGTGAAATGATAGATAATAGAAAACCGCTTTGCGGTGGCGGCGCAGAGAATTTATTTATTTATTTTTTTAAATGCTTGTGCCGCCCCCCATGTATCATGAAAAAATGCCGCTCCGGGCGGCTGCCCGGTTTGCCCATGCCAAAAACCACTACTGGATAAAAGCATTGCTTATGCTCATTGTAGTCACAAAAAAACACGATTTTTCACAGCTCTTTGTTCAAAATGTTCAGATATTCATACAACAAAATATTCCATAAAACGAAATAGTCCATGAAAATTTTGTGAAAATTATCAAAAATGCTGGTGGTGGCTGGCAACTTTATAAAAAATAAATAAATAAATAAATAAAATCTGGCAGGGAAAGAGTTAAAATAACCTTGCAGCATAAGTCCATTAAGTAACCAACAGCTCTGTCTGTGTAGTACGTGTGTGTATGTGCTGGGCGTGATCAGCCGCACACGGCAGGGCAGCGATGTGCTGAAGGCTTTGGGATGGGACTCTGTACGGCACAGCCGCAGGCAGCAGTGGCCTGTCGTCCCTGAAGAAGTGGACGCTCCGCTGCCCAGCGAACTGTCATCTGTGCCCAGCACGCTCAGCCTCAACTCTGAGTCCACCAGCTCACGCCACAACAGCGAGAGCGAAAGTCAACCCAGTGAGTCAATGCACACGGTTCACATGTCAACTTGAAAACTTTTCTTAAAGGGATAGTTCACCCAAAAATGAACATTCTGTCATCATTTACTCACCCTTAAGTTGTTCCAAACCTATATGAATTTCTTTCTTCTGCTGAACACAAAAGAAGATATTTTGAAGAATGTTGGGTAACCAAACAGTTGATGGACCCCACTGACTTCCATTCTTCAAAATATCTTCTTTTGTGTACAGCAGAACAAAGTAATTCATACAGGTTTGGAACAACTTGAGGGTGAGTAAATGATGACAGAATTTACAGTTATGTATGAACTATCCCTTTAAGTCCAGTTTACACCAAGGACGATAACTGTAATGATAGTGATAAATATTTAGTTTTAAAAATAGTTCTAAATGTAAAAGAATAGCAGAGTCCACACCACAACTATAACGTTAACGGCACAGAGGAACGATATAGTTGGAATCACTTTCAGAATGATTTTTTTCAGCTGATGAACAATAAATACATTGACAACAGAATCCATCCTGCTTTAAAGAGCAGCTGATAATAAACAGAATGTGATCATCCATTGATGTGGACGCTAATATAGTTATTGTTCTTGGTGTGAACGGACTTTAATCAGTTTTTTGGTCTAAATGTCTAAACATCCTTGCATAATTGCATTATATTGCACAGTTGCATAATATTTTTATTACAATATTGGCATTTTTTCATCTCTAAATTCTCTAAATATGCCAATGGAGTAGGATCTTTTTCAAGATAAATGAAAGAAATGAAAACTTTTTTAATCCTTCTTTAGTTTATCTTATTTATTTTGTTTTCAAAGTAAATTGACATTGTTTAAAGGATGTTTAGAAAAAAATTGTATTTTTTCCACTTAATTTTTGGTGGAAATCAAGACAAAGCACTAATTTAGGGGGGAAAAAAATGCATTATTTACTTTTGTGCATGATTAAATTGTATATCTTGTTTCAATCACTAATATGTCAGATTATGGAAATAAATTAGGTTATGTAAATAGTATTTCATGTCGATTGTAGTCAGTGTTATTTTAGTATTGTTTATATACTATTATAGTATTTATTAATATTTTGAATTAGCTTTTATTTTTAAAATTTTCAATTTTAATTTTAGTGTAACTAAGTAATTTTTTGTTTTTATGTAATGTTTTATTAGTTTCTTTTATTTAGCTTTAATTTATATTTATTTCAATTTTAGTTTAATCTTATTTCAGTTAGGTGTCAAGGCAGCATTTCTAATTTTCATTTAAGTTTAAGTTTTTGATCTAATATTTGAGCTTTATTTCAATTAATGAAAACTATTATTAATACTGTAGTTTTTTTTTTAGTTAATAGTAACAGATTGTAGTATCCACACATGCACAACAAACATTGTATGCATAAATAATCATTGCAATCTGTTGTTTTGAATTTTATGTCTATTGTAATATTGCATGTGTCGCTCTCAGGTTTGTATTTCATGGATGACGACCGCGAGGGTTTGGACATGTACGAGGACTCTTCTCTCTCTATACACACAAAAACCTCAAAGGACAGAAGCCCTTTCACCATCCTCACCCCCTCACATCTCAGAAACCGCTTTCTCAACTCCTTGTCTCTTCCCAGTAAGAAGGGGCGAAGCCCCACTGACACTAAAGGCACAGTCAATGCTGGAAAATCGCCCGAGGAGCTCCAGCTCATGAGGCGTAACCGGACCGTAACTGAACCCTCAAATTTTTCTCCAGGCCACTCGGGGCAGAGCGAGGTCTTTTATAATGGCAGTCGCATGCCCCGCAGCCCGACAGTTAGCCTTGAGACCTCATTTGTAGGCATAAAAGCACTAGCAGAGCCGTACGCCACAGAGGGGAGCTCGGATTCAGAGGGCAGAGGTCAACATAAGCGTGAACGGAGCAGCAGGGAGCGGTTGACCTGCGACGGTGCCTCCGTTCTGCCGGGAGGCGGCACATTTAAGAGCCGCAGTCAGAGCTTCAACACGGACACTACAACCAGTGGCATTAGCTCCATGAGCTCCTCCCCTTCCCGAGAGCCCCCCTCTGCTGTGGCCATGGATACGGACTGCGCCAGCCTCAACACGGTGGTCAGCGCCAAAACTGTGAAAATGCAACACTCGCTCAGTCCTCAGTCCAATCATAACCACATCCTGTTGTCCAAGTCCAATTCCACCTCGCTGGTTCCTCCCGGGTCGGCGCACACTTTGCCGCGCAGGGCGCAGTCGCTGAAATCTCCCTCTGTGGCCACCATCAAGAGCCTGGTGGACTGCAGCTACATCTACACAAGCCCCCGTGACGCGCTAGGATACGCCACGCTCAAACGCCTGCAGCAGCAAAGGATCCACCCGTCTCTGTCACACAGCGAAGCGTTGGCATCGCCAGCCAAAGATGTACTGTTTACAGACACAATCACCATGAAAACGCGGAGCCTCGACTCGCGGCTCACCCCACGCAGGTACTCAGTCATTAATATTTTTTCAGCTTTCATTTAACTACTACTTATTTTTTATCCAAATTCATTACATAATTATTTTTAGTTCTCTCTCTCTCTCTCTCTCTCTATATATATATATATATATATATATATATATATATATATATAGATATAGAGCGAGAACTTAGTGATATCAATCACTAAACATTATTTTATTAACTACATGAATGAGAATCTGAAAAGTAGCAATAAGATTAATAAGAATTACAAAAAAAAAAAAAAAAAAATCAGAATTCTGATTTTCATAAAAAATGTCATGATAATATGATGGTCCAAAAAGTCTGAATGAGCTTTATTTTCTATATATTTCTATATATACAGTAGTCAGCATTTGAAGTGGATCAAAAAAGTTCATCAAAGTTGTCCTAAGAAGAAGGTTTTAGGACAACTTTGATGAAAGGTTTTGATCCACTTCAAATGTTGACTACTATATATACTGTATGTGTATATATGTGTGTGTGTGTGTGTGTATGTGTATATATATATATAATATATATATAAGGGGTGTAACGGTACACAGAAGTCATGGTTCGGTACGTACCTTGGTTTTGGGGTCACGGTTCGATACGATTTTGGTACAATAGGAAAAATGGTCACACTTTAGTTTAGGGTCCAGTTCTCACTATTAACTAACTATTAACTAAGACTTTTGCCTCAGTAAACTCCTAATTACAGCTTATTAATAGTTAGTAAGCTAGTTATTAAGTTTAGGTATTGGGTAGGATTATGGGATGTAGAATATGGTCATGCAGACTAAGGCATTAATGTCTGCTTTATAAACACTAATAAGCAGCCAATATCTTTTAATATGTATGCTAATAAGCAACTACAGTAGTCAACATTTGAAGTGGATCAAAACCTTTCATCAAAGTTGTCCTAAAACCTTCTTCTTAGGACGACTTAGTTCTTTTTTTGCTCCACTTAAACTATATTTAAACATTCAAAGCTTAATCCCAACGTTCCACTCCGTTTCGCGCACAGTTCAGTGCGGGAGCATTTCAAAGTATTGTCCTTTGTCCATGAGTGCAGAAAGACACATTCGACGTGTGCACACTACCTAGTGGACTTTGTTTTCAAGCGCTCAAGTCATTTGCGTATGCGCTGTTCTTCTTCTGCTCTCTTTCCTGTTGTGGCGGTTCGCAAACAGCATTGTATTACTGCGTGTGCCCCCTTCTGGATTGGAGTGTGGATCGCCTGTGACTAACTGTATTCGTCCTCTAACTGCATGAACTGAGACATCTGTACCGTACGGTTCGGGACGAATACATGTACCATATCCGTGTGTATATATATATATATAATAATATATTGGGTTGAAATATGACTTTGGACATGTTCTTGTCAAGTTTGTGACATTCACTCATATATGAAAGTGAAATTAAAGTTCAGGGTGTTTTTTGCTGGTCCTCAGGTGTTCTTATAAAAGCTATTCTGGGCCGTTCAGCTCCCAACGCAGAGTGTCCAGAACTCTTGTGCCATGGTGGGTAGAGCAGCTCAAGTGTAGGATCCCCTCATTAGCTCGGACCACTGTAGAGTTTCCATCATAGAAACACTGTAGAGTACAAGGCAACATCCCGTCCCATGTGACTACATTTCCAGTCATTTCCCCCAAATAATTTCTCCATCTTTCACTCATTCATTCACATTTTGTGATGAGTGAGTGACTGGATACTAATACACATCAAAGACTTGGTCAGATGGTTGTGGAAACACTGCTTTAGGAAAACCACAAACCTTGGTGATGTGGTGCTGACCTGGGATGTTTGATCTACTCCTGCAGATCCAATACAAACTCGACTCAAACAACTAAAAAGGCTTAGAAATATCTTTAGAAGACTTAACATACAGCCTTTATGTTTACTCAAAATTACAGCCAGGTATTTTGTGTCAGGATTCAAATTATTTGCTGAAGGTGGATGTCCAGGAGTAGCTATAAAATGTTTTTAGTTGTGTCAGTCGTAAAGGTTATGATTAGTAGCTGTTTTTACGAGTTGTTTAAACATTTGTTGACTGTTCGTAGACCATTGTAATAAAAGCCATTAGAGCTAATGTTTTGCAGTGCGTGTGCTTGTGTTCGCTCTCCTCTCAGGTTTTTGAAAGCTCTGAGTTTTGCATCTCTGGATAAGGAGGACTTGCTGAGTCCGATCAATCACTCCACCCTGCAGCGCTCCTCTTCCATGCGCTCTATGGTCTCTAGCGCCACCTTTGGCTGCAGTGAGGACTACATCGGCCTGGCGCTACCCCTGGACATCAACCAAATGTTTCAGGTACATTTTGTCATGTACTTTTATTAATGTGTATGTGGCGTATATAGAGGTTTATGCGAATTTGATTGAATTTTCATGAGTGTTGATTCATTTGAAGGTGCAGTATTTTAACTTTTTTGCTCCCACTATGGACATGACATAACTCTGATTGTGTGGCTTATTTAGGAGAAGGATGCTGTCACTTTCCTGAGTGGATCAGACTTTTGATGACAAAATGACTTAAAAATATCCCAGTAGACTTGCAGTAATGCAGTGAGCTTAGCTGTAGCGACCTCTGTTCTCTATGGAAAATTGTTTCCGCCAATGAATTAAACAGTTTAGGAGATTATTGTGACTTTTTAACTCACAATTCTAACTTTTTTCTCACAATTGTTAGTTTATATCTCGCAATTCTGACTTTTTTTCTCCCAATTGCGAGTTTATATCTCACAATTCTGACTCCATTTCTCACAATTCTGACTTTTTTCTCCCAATTGCGTGTTTATATCTCATAATTCTGACTTCTTTTCTCGCAATTCTGACTTTTTTCTCACAATTGCGAGTTTATATCTCGCAATTCTGACTTAACTTGCAAAAGCGAGATTATATCTCACAATTCTGAAAAAAAAGTGTCAGAATTGAGATAAAATGTCGCAGTTACCTTTTTTATTTTTTATTCAGTGGCAGAAACAAACTTCCATAGTTCTCTGCTTTTTTGTAGAAACCTTTTTTTTTTTTTTTTTTTTTCCAAATTATGAAAAACTACTTGATTTCCCTGTAAGTCTTTTAATTGTGTTGAGTGTAAATGTTTACTTTCATTTAAAATTTTATTTTATTTTTAGATTAAAGAAACTTCGTATTTCCAGAAGAGAACAAGCCCTCCTGCTGGAGAAAAATCATCCAAATTTCTTTTTGGAGAATCTAATGGTATGACTGCTTGTAGCATCACCCTTATTTTTCTGTATTTCTAGTATCATTAACAATTATTAAATAGAAATACACTACCTTTCAAAAGTTTGGGGTTAGTAAGATTTCTTCTGCTCACCAAGGCTTGATCAAATATACAGTAAAAATAGTGACATTGTGAAGTATTACAATTTAAAATAAATGTTTTCTTTTTGAATATATTTTAAAATGTAATTTAATCCTGTGATCAAAGCTGAATTTTCAGCATCATTACTCCAGTCTTCAGTGTCACATGATCCTTCAGAAATCATTCTAATATGCTGATTTGCTTCTCAAGAAACATTTCTGACTATTATCAATGTTGAAAACAGTTGTGCTGCTTCATATTTTTTCAGGATTCTTTGAACAGACAGTAAAAAAACCCCCAAAAAAACACTTTTTGTAACATTATAATGTCTTTACTGTCACTTTTGATCAATTTAATGTGTCCTTGCTCAATAAAAGTATTTATTTATCTGACCCCCAAACGGTAGTGTATATAATAAATATGTAAATATGAAACACTACATCTTAGTATGAATCTGTGTGTTTTTCCTGTCTGTGTTTGTAGGTTTCTTAGATTCATGTCGTGGTCCTCTGAAGACTCAGGTGAGCATAACGGAGCTGTTAAACAGCAGCCGGTCGGAGCAGCACCACCTGCTGGGCGCTGATGAGACAACAGGCTTACAGGAGCACACGGAGCAGAACTGCCTCTACTGCAGCGCTCTCACGACCCTCGGCTCTCACACACACAGCCACCTGAACAACACACACACTCGCACAGGTGAGCAAACACACATAGTGCCAGAGTCACAAATTCAAGCATTTTAATCTTCATAAATCATCTTCCTCATGTATTTTTTTTTTTAATTTTTTTTGTGTTAATGTGTGTGATACTGCTGCTTTCTAGTGTTATTAGAGGTTCACACCCCAATGTCAGTCTTAAAGTCTCCAGATTTGGGTGAAAATGAGTAATTTAGTCTTATGTTCCAGCAGATCTGTCTGATGGTTTCTCTCAGTGGCACAGCCAGCCTTCCCATAATCACTTGGAGGTGGTCGCCCAGTCCAAGTTCTCAGGAATCTCGGGCTGCAGCGATGCGGCCGTCAGTCAGGGATCGTCCAGCAGCACTCCCAGCGCAGAGATCATACTGGGTGAGATCAGATCCCATCAATGCACAAGACTAGTTCTGTTTGACCTCTGAGATTCCGAAACCACATACTAAGACACAACCTACACTTTTCACAACCATTTTTCTGGAGTTTTTCAGTTGCTGGAAATATGTGGATGTTTTACTGGATATCAGTGAACATCAAGGTACACAGTGATATGCAATATTGAATGTTTTTATTTGCATCAAATTAATAATGACATTTATCCTGACAGTAAAGAGTGAACTTGTTTTTTTTTAGATTCTACTTTTTTTTTTTTTTTTTTTTTTTCAAATTACATTTTCTTATATTATTTAAAGGAACGACACAAAATACAGAACAGTTACAGCTTTCCCATACCAACATATATAATAATTAAGTTAAAATAATAATAATAATAATAATAGTACAGTACAGCATGGCACTAGCCGTGCCAAGGTCATGGGTTTGATTCCCAGGGTAAGCAGAACTAATAATATGTAAATGTGTAGGGTAAATAATGAACTGTTAAAAAAAGAACTTAATATTATTGGCTTCCAGTATCAAAATAATGTAAGAAAATATTGAAATTGTCCAACACAGATACGGTCACAGATATATTGTGCATTAACACATAATGTCTATATGTAAAAATGAGGAGAATTTGTGTTATGGGGTTTAGGAGATAGAAAATATCATTAGTTCAGTATAAAAAAGAATGGAAGGTCGATGATAGAAAACCGTGTGTGTGTGTGTGTGTGTGTGTGTGTGTGTGTGTGGTTCATTTAGACCCAACGTTATGGAGACAAAATGTCCCCACATAGATGGCAATATCCAAAATCCTTGTCCTTGTGGGGACAGTTTTTGGTCCCCATGAGGAAAACGGCTTATAAATCATACTAAGTGATGTTTTTTGAAAATGTAAAAATACAGAAAGTTTTCTGTGTTGTGTAGGGTTAGGGTTAGGGGATATTATATACAGTGTGTACAGTATAAAAATCATTATGTCTATGGAAAGTCCCCATAAAACATAAAACCCAACGTGTGTATGTGTGTAGGTGGGAAGGCGATATCTGAGGACGGTCCAGCCTGCAGAGTTCTCCTGAGGAAAGAGGTTCTGCGACTCGTCATCAACCTCAGCTCTTCAGTCGGTACCAAAGGACACGAAACCGGATTACTCACGTAAGATCAACCAAGAAATACTGTGCAAACATGAGTGTGTGTGTTCTGATTTCATTCCTGTGTAATGGTCTGCTGCCCTCTCCAGGATAAAGGAGAAGTTTCCGTACGCTTTCGATGACATCTGCCTGTACTCTGAGGTTTCTTTCCTGCTGGCCAACTGCATGTTCCGTCTGGCTTCACGCCGCTTCATCCAAGAGCTCTTCCAGGATGTGCAGTTCATTCCGGTACGACATCACTCTGAAACGTCTCTATAATAAATCTCCACCAAAATAATTTTACAGCACCTGAACTAAATGTATCTGAGTTCATAGTGCTCAGAAAGGTTTGTAGCTTCTACATTTGATTACAGACTCACAGCCATACTTGGCTAAAATGATTAAAAATTAAAATATTAATATATAATATATTAAAAATTAATTTTTCTTCATTGTATGACTGTCATTAAAATCACAAATTAGCACACACGCACACACATATGTGTCTATATTTAATTTTATTTAGCTTTTTATTCAGGGAGTAAGTAGATAATGAATAGAAGCGGGCCCAAAACAGAACCCTGAGGAACACCAGTAGTAACTGTAGATGATCTTGATCGAAAATGTGTAAGTTGGACGAACTGAGTGCGACCAGAGAGATATGATATAAACCAGGACAGGGGTGTGCCAGTGAATATCAAAAGTCAAAAGAAAATCAAAAATGCAGCTATCCAGAATAACACCCAGACTCTTAACCTGCGGGGAAGGACAAATTGCGAGTTGATCAATATCCACAGAAAAACAGTCAGATTTGGTCAGAGTAGATCTCAGTTTGATCGCTATTGAGTTTTAAAAAGTTTTTTGATTTCAGCTGAACAGCTGGACAAAAAAGGTGGAGGAAAAGAGCCAGGGGGTTTGGAAGACCGGTAGAGCTGGGTGTTATTGGCGTAGCAGTGAAAGTGAATACCATATTTCCTGAAAATGTGATCAAGAGGGAGTAAGTAGATAATGAATAGAAGCGGGCCCAAAACAGAACCCTGAGGAAAACCGGTAGTAACTGTAGGACAGGGGTGTGCCAGTGAATATCAAAAGTCAAAAGAAAATCAAAAATGCAGCTATCAAGAGGGAGTAAGTAGATAATGAATAGAAGCGGGCCCAAAACAGAACCCTGAGGAACACCGGTAGTAACTGTAGATGATCTTGATCGAAAATGTGTAAGTTGGACGAACTGAGTGCGACCAGAGAGATATGACATAAACCAGGACAGGGGTGTGCCAGTGAATATCAAAAGTCAAAAGAAAATCAAAAATGCAGCCTTGATGAGCATAAGAGACTTTTTTTCAAAAACATTAAAACATCTTACCAACCACAAACCAATTTTGAATTTTGAATAAAATGTTATGTTGGACGTGATATCGGTCCACCACTAGGGTTTAATAGTGTGTCTGTGATGTTGACTGTGTTTCTGTCTCCAGCTGTATGATGAAGCTGAAGCTGTGTTGACTAAACCAGCGCAACCTGTTCCGATGGAGTCTGCAGAGTCTTGATAACTCCGTCAGCTTCCTGAACACCTCATCGCCGTTATCCCCCATCCCTCCATCACCTCACCTCCCATACGGCACAGAGACACACAGTTAATTGAAAATGGAGGAGGGGGAAAGCAGGCTGCAGATGGAGGAAGCGATTACAGGAATACTGAAATGAGCCCCTGGACTTCAGACGGTGTTTCTGAAAGAGGAGCAGTTTACCAAATAACGTCTTCAGACTGTGAAACAGGTGAACCGGAACACTTCCTTGTTCACAAAAAAACATCACAAAGACTCCATTTTAAAAAAAAAAAGAAAAAAAAGCTGTTGACACTTTAAGAGCGCTGGATGCACAGATGAGATAAACGGTTCTCTGCACTGGTGTGTGTGCATATTCCCCCCATGCCAATGTTTCAAAATATCACGTAAACACTACAAAGAATTCTGTGACTGCTTTGGATTCAGTGCAAATGCTTTGACTAGGAATTTAAGACTTCCAGAAGTGAGAGAATGGGCGAAACGTTGATTACATTTGTACTATTTATTAATTTCTTTTCTTTTGTATGTGTGTTTGGATTTTTAATGACCTCCAGACAATCAGAATTCAGTGTTTTGGGGAAAAAACGTAGTGTGGGACATTCGAACCTTAGTGTCACGCATCTTTTGTTGGATATCTGTCGTCCGCAAGTCTCAGAAATACTCTTGCAGGAAATTCTCAAAAAAAAACAAAAAAAAAAACAGCACAGACAAAGAGCGTGTGAGCACTGATACACACACACATACTCACAGAGGGAGTTTGACTGATAATAGTGTGGATGTTTTCACCACCTCCAGGGTGAATCTCATGAAAGCTGTCAAGGTTCGGTGCTGTGGTCTGATCGGATGGTGATACGGTGGCGGTTAGTTTGACTCTGACCTACAGGAAATGAAACCGGATAAACATAATCATGCATGGTATAGTTTAATTGCCATACATTTAATAAAAGTGATCATCAAGTACCTTTGAAGGAATATTCTGAGTTCAGTACAAGATTTGTGCGATGCACCAGATCTTTGGCATAATGTTGATTACAACAGTGAATCATTTTGACCGTGTAAACAGTTCAGCTACATTGACTTCCATTATAAGTGTGTTTTTGTACAAACTGGTGAATCTCTTGTCATGCCTGTATTATATTTCACACTTTTGCATTAAAAAAAAATTAAGGCCATTTTAGGACCACTGATGTTTTTTTGTTAGACAATTAAGCACATCTTCTTTACAAATTCTGATTGTGATGTGGAAAAAAAAAAAAAAAGTAAAATATTTATGCACATTATTGTAGTATTTGTTGTACTGCCTTGATGCTGATTTAATTAAATTTTTAAAAAAAAAACTTTTTATATTACATATATGAAAATCACTTAAGAATAATGGAAATTTCAATAGGATTAGATTTTTTTGGAGGAGCAAAATGAGTTTAATTGTCATGACAATAATGTCACAATGCAAATTAATAGTCCTAAAACGGGTTTAATTTATGTAAAATATGTACTTTATTTTTTGTTTGCTTGTTTTTGCATTCTGAAATTTTCATGACAATTAAGCACATTTCCCTTCCAAATTCACAACTGTAATGTGACGACAACTTAATTGGTAAAATATTTATACACATCATAGTAGTGTTTTTGTACTGCCTTGATGCTGATTTAATTTAAAATATATATATATGTATTACAGGAATAAGAGTAATTGTATTTTCAATGGGATTTAAATCTTTCTGGAAGCAAAATGTGCTTAATTGTCATGACAGTAATGTCGCAATACAAAATAATAGTCCTTAAAACAGGCTTCATTTTCTTTATGTAAAATATACTTGTTTGTTTTTTTTAAGCACATTTCCCTTCCAAATTTTCAGGATTGTAATGTGACAAAAAATATTTGTAAAATACATATTAGTAGTATTTGTTGTAATGCCTTGGTGCATATATAATGTTTTTTTATATTATAGTACTGGGAATTTCATTGGGATTTATTTTTTTTCTGGAAGCAAAAAGTGCTTAATTGTCATATCAATGTCAATGCAAAGTAATAGTCCTAAAAACAGATAAATATTATACTTTTTATTTTATTTGTTTGTTATTCAAACTGATGGACTAGTCAAAATGATTTTCTGGTGTAATCGACAACATGCCACCAATGCGATACATGAAAGTGTCGAACCAGGAATATTCCTTTAAGCTGCCAAAGCACTGCTTTAGGAAGAGTATAAGTATTAGCTTGATGTGTTGTCTATATACTGGTAGTGTTTCCCTTCACATTGCACCTTTTAAATGCATTGAATCCCAGTGTGTTTCCTTTGAACGTGCGCCTGGTTTATCCCTTCAACTCTGAGCAAGCCAAACCTGCACTGAACTGTTTGACACGTTAAAACACTGGCACAGACAGAGCTATTCAAATGTTCGACCAATTTCGTAGTAGTCTCGTAGTAAGCCGCAGTTTTTATATTTGTCTTTTTTATTGATGTTCTCGACGTGTTCCTGATGTTCACACAAAGCACTGAACGGATCCATCTTTCCTGTTCTCCCAAAATGATGTTTAGATTGCATGTTGAATTGAGACAAATCCAGTTGCTTATTTATTAACTGCAAGACCTTTTGTTAATATGCGTGTACCGTCACATCCACGTCGTGTCTCAGCGCTGCTGCTACTGCCTTCAACTGACTGCGATTTGATTGGCTGAAGAGAGTGTGCCATGGCTTTGGCATTTGCCTGTGCTATGGATCTGTACCATAGTGGCGTGAGACACAAAAGTAACGAAAAAAATATATATTTATATTTTTCCTAAAAGATGACATTGCAAGAGACGGTGTAATTTAAAGGAGTTGTTTTTGTTTTTGCCTGAATTGTGGTTTCCCTTGTAAAGTGTGTACAGTGTGTTTTTGGGCACTTTCAGCTCTGGAAAAATCTTACAGTCTTATCAAAGGGATGTATAATTAAAGAGGAAAACTCATGGAGTGCATCTGTGTCGTTTGAGCGTGTGTTGAGTATGTGGAGGCATTTTACCTCTTTTGTAGTTCTGTAGGTGTATATTAGTACTAGATTATACCAATATCAGAAGACTTACTGTAGAATCATTGATTTCAAATGTAAAACCAAGATGTTTGGCAGAATGTACAGTATAGTCAAATGCACATAGCCCTAAAATAATTTGGTAACATTAGTTCATGCATCATGAACAGCATTATTATATGCATTAAACAACATTTATTAATCCTGGTTAATTTCTACACACTACTGTGTAAAAGTTTGGGGTCAGAGAGTTTTTTAAAGATATTAATGCTTTTATTCAGCAAGGGCGCATTAAATTGATCAAAATTGACAGTAAAAGACATTTATAATGTTACAAAAGATTTCTGCTTGAAATACTGTTCTTTCTATTCATCATAGAGCCCTAAAAATGTATCAAAAATATTAAGCACTACAACTGTTTTCAACATTGATAATAAGAAATGTTTCAAATCAGAATATTAGAATGATGTCTAACAGGTTGGAAATATACAGAAATTGAAGTTATCAAACAGTCTGCACTGCATAAATTACAAGTTAAATATAGATTAATCCTTATTAAAGCTACAAAACTTCTTTAGTCAAGAGCAGTGAGTAATTTTCTGTTACCTTTGTTCTTTGATTAACATTAAAGGGTTAGTTCACCCAAAAATGAAAATTCTGTCATTAATTTCTCACCCACATGTCGTTCCACACCCGTAAGACCTTCGTTCATCTTCAGAACACAAATTAAGATATTTTTGATGAAATCCGATGGCTCAGTGAGGCCTCCATTGAGAGCAATGCCACTGAACCTCTCAAGGTCCAGAAAGGTACTAAAAACATATTTAAAGCAGGTCATGTGACTACAGTGGTTCTACCTTAATATTATAAAGCGACGAGAATACTTTTTGTGCGCCAAAAAAACAAAATAACGACTTTGCAACAATATCTGGTGATGGCCGATTTCAAAACACTGCTTCATGAAGCTTCTGAGCTTTACGAATCTTTTGTTTCGAATCATAAAGGACTATTATAAATTGCACAGTGTGCACCCGGCTTAAGCCAGGATTAGGCCTTATTTCAATTAGGGTATTTAAGTAGCTTTTATAAACATACTCAAGATGTTCACCAGTAATGTTTTTTTCTAAAGACAAAATAATGGCTGACATATTTTAAGATATGTCAGTGCAAGTTACTTTCAGTTAAAAAAGCTCAAACATGCATTTTAGTCTAGGACTAGCTTAAGCCTTGTCTGTGAAACCGGGGGTAAATGTGCGAAATTTCATCGGATGCGGCAACGATCATGATATGACATCACGATCTACAGCGTCTTTTTTATAAACATGAATTCAACATATAGTAATACGTTCAAAATGTGAAAAAAATATACAACCTACTCAACATTAATGTAAAAATATCATTCTTTTAATTCAGCCAAGAGGTCATGCCATGACGAATCGATCTTCTACTGGTCGCACGTCTTCACATGATGCGAATTCGCAGGTCAGAGTTCACCAAACTTGAACTTTGGAACGCAGCGAAATGCCAACGAAAAGTGCAGTGTGACCGCACCTTTAATATGAAAAAAATCACATGCATTAACGTTGACAGCACTAGTAATAATATTGCACAATATTACTGTTTTTACTCTATTTTCAGGTCTAATCAATGCAGCCATGGTGAGCATAAAGAGACATTCATTGTTAGTTCATGAATCATAATGCATTAAATAATGTTAACCTAATTCCAAAGTGTTACCCATAACACCCATTCTCTCAAGAGAGAACATTTTACACTTTTTGACCAGAAAGGTCTACCGAAACATGCAAAACAAAGTTAAAGTACCTTACAAAATCTCAAGGGTCAAATATTGCAAAATCGCATTTCACAACACTTCTTGTCAGTAAAGGCTGTTTTGCAGAAGGAAGAGGGGCCCTGATGTCATGATCTTACTGAACATTTTTGTGATAGGATCAACAGTGCTGGTTTGCTTACTTTGGTGTGTATAAAATATCACATAACTAAGTTTTCATGACTTATGTGGCAACAGAAGTGACATAATCACTTGAAAAGCCTGAGAACTCAGACTCTTGTCTTGTGGATTTTGTCTCAGGGGTCTCCAGCACCTCTGAAGACACGTCTTGCTGCACAGAGGACATGTAAGTCAAGTTTGTGAGACCTGTGGCTGCACATATTTCTGCAGTGAGATGGCAGGATGGTGTTAGGAAAGAGGGCAGCGTGACTTTAGGGCTAATGAACGAACAACTCAGATCCTCTGCGCTCGCCAACCATGTTTTCTCCGCCGCGGTGGGTGGCATGTCTAAAATCTCGACGTCACACCACGTGCAGTCCTCTATCCTCAGAGAATGGATCTTTTCACTCGCCTTGAAAAGAACAGAAAAAGAAGTCGAAAAAAAAAACTGGGTAAAAAATTTGGGTAAAACTTTACCACATTAGTTAATATGAACTAACAATGAACAGCAGCCTACTTCTAAAGCATTTTTAGTCTTAATGTTAAGTTTTACATTTACTAATGTTTTTAAAATAAAAAGTTGTATTTGTTAACATTAGTTAATGCACTGTGTGAGCTAACATGAACAATTGTGCACTCTTAAAGTCCCCATGAAATCAAAATGGAAGTTTTTTGGCTTTTAGTATGAATATGTTAGTCTTACTGTTATCTATTCGGTTAAGTCTGATGTCACACAGCAGCGCTTCCGGGTCCAAAGGCTCTATCTCATACCACAAGAAAACAACAAACGTTGCTAATATACACACACAATGTGGTGTAATACTACCAAAGAATTATAATCATAACCTTTATCTCCACACCAAAATCCCAGATGGCCAGACAGTGATTCATGTTTTATAAATCGTTAAAATATTAATGTCTGTAACGCTGTGAGCACAGAGATTGTATGTATTTTAAATGTTTAACTTTTTAAAACGTTAAATGTTTAATATGAATAAATAGCGCTCATAAACGGCCGTCGACATGCCATTCTCAAGTGAAGCGACTCGAGGCTTGGACCCAGAAACGGCGTTGCTTACGTCACAACTTAACAAGCGGATGAGCTTCATTTACACGAAAACAGCATTTTGGGGACTTGAAAACAAACTTTTGAAATCGGGTTTCAAAGTGCGAGTTTTTGAAAACAATACTGTTATCGTCTCCGTGTAAACTACAAAAATACGAATCTCTGAAAACGGTGACGTCATGTGCATAAGTATTATGTATTCAGTCTATAGGTGACATCGCCAACTACTGGCCTGGCAGCAGAATGCAGCGTTTTTAATCGTTTTCTTGTTGTCTGTATGTGAACAATGCAAAGGAAAGAGAGTTTTTTTGCATTCAAAGTACATTGTTGTCGTGTAAACGTACCCTGAGAAACCCTTTTTCAAAAGTTTGCGTTTTCAGGCCCCCAAAACTCCATTGTGGTGTAAATGGATGGCCAAAACAAAAAAGTTTTCTATTTAAAGTTGAAAACGGTTTTGTGTAAACGGCCCCTTAGTGTGGACGCCATTTTAAAAAGCTAAAGAACCTTTTTTCCACTATAAAGAACCTTTTGTGGAATGGAAAGATTCCATGAATGTTAAAGGTTCTTCATGGAATTATCAATGCCAATAAAGCAAAGCATAAACTAACACTGACAAAGATTATTAAATGCTGTAAAAAATATATTGCTCTCTGTTAGCTCATGTTAGTTAATACATTAATGTTAACAAATGAGACCTTATTGTAAAGTGTTACCAAAATTAAAGTAAATTATAGATATTTAGGCTACTTTTTTGTATTGAATGATCTATTTTTTCTCTTAATTGGTCCACCATCTTGGATGATTGTCACACTTTTGTGAGTAAAAGGGCTCAACTAGAACATCACTTTGATCTGTTATGTAACCTGCTCATAAAAACAGCTTAACTAGCCTAAGATGGTTTGCTTGGTTTAAGCTGATTTTCAAGCCTGTTATCTGCTGGTTTAGGTCACATGCTAAAAATTGCCCAAAACCCATCTAAAACCAGCCAAAAAAAACAAAAAAAAAACAAGCATGGCCAGGCTTAGATACCATAAAAGACCATCAAACCAACTTAGGCTGGTTTATGCTGTCAAAATGAATAGAGGCACTACAGTTACAGTATTGTACAGCATCAGTGTAATTAATTACTTCATAAAGATCTTCATCCAGGTCCAGTGCTTTTATGTGCAGAAAGCCGAACGTTTCTTTTGGAAGTCCTCTTAGCCTGGAAACGGTTAGAAAGAAGATCTCATCAGAATGTCACAGATACGAACTGCAGTCCATCATCTCACAGCTAATATTATAAGACTTACATGCTTCTGTATGACCACAGACAAACACAACAACCAACCAAAACCAGGAGAGGAATCGAAATCTTTGCCATCAGCAGGTAATCTGTGGAGAGAATTGTTATCTCCTATTATAGTTCAACATTATAATGGCCTGTCCACACAGAATATAGTTAATATTCACTGTGAATATACATTTTATATAGAAATAATGTGTTTCTGTGGAGCTATTTACACTTCAAACGTTAAAGTAATTTTGTAACTTTGCTTTTGTGTAACAAATATTGAATTAATATTGAGTCAGATTAGGTGTTTAGTTTTATTTTTAGCATTAGAAAGACTTTATCAGCATCCTGTGCTTTTCTGTCTTCTCTATTATAAGCAGAAGGCAGATTTTGTTTCGAAAAGATTTTACAAAAGATTTCTATTTAAAATAAATGCTGTTCTTTTGAACTTTCTGTTCATCAAAGAATCCTAAAAAAATGTTTCCACAAAAATATGAAGCAGCACAACTGTTTTCAACATTGATAACAATAAGAAATGTTTCTTGAGCAGCAAATCAGCATATTAGAATGATTTCTGAAGGATCACGTGACACTGAAGACTGGAGTAATGATGCTGAAAATTCAGCTTTAAATCACAGGAATAAATTACATTTTGAAATATATGAAAATAGAAATCAGTTGTTTTAAATTGGAATAATATTTCACAATATTATTGTTTTTACTGTATTTTGTATCAAATAAATGCAGCCTTAGTGAGCAGAAACAACTTCCTTCAAAAAACTGTCCAAACTTTTGATGTTACAGACAGAATAGCGGGAGACACAGATTGCAAGCAGATGGAACGTTTATTGAGAAACAGCAGGTATTAACAGCAGAGGAGGTAAGTAAATGGTGGATGGATAATTAGATGAAGTGAGGATATAACACTGATACAGTCCTTTTCTTACAGGTTTGAGGAATGGAGGTAACGAGGATGACTGGAGACTGGATAGCAGGTGAACACACTCACACACAGACGATGGGAACACAGAGACTGGAAAACACGCTGGAGTATAACAGGTAGGTAATCAGGTAGAGGGGAGTTCAACTCGAGGAGTCCTTTGTGAGAACAAGACCAGACAACTGACAGAGGTGAGTGGAGTGGTTTTAAAGTCTGTGGTGATGAAGTGCTGATGGGGAACAGGTGTGTGTGATCAGTACTCTGGTGAGGGAGTGCGCAGTGACTGGTTGATGGAGGAGCCTGGCGTGTCTGTGACATTTGAACAGTAGTGTACGTTTTCTTTTACATTTTGTTATATAAATTAAAATTAGTATATTTATAAATCAACATGAACCAAAATTAATAAAAGCTGTAAAAATATTACAGCAGCAAGATATATTAATATCTTCTTTTATGTTCCACAGAAGAAAGTAAGCATTTCTGTTAGTGTGAATGTGATCTGATAGCGTTTGAATCAGTATCTGGACTCACAGTTCGGTAACACTTTATTTTAGGGTCTTTTAAGTAGTTGCTTATTAGCATGCATATTACTAGAATATTGGCTATTTATTAGTACTTATTAAGCACATATTAATGCCTTATTTTGCATGACCTTATTCTACATTCTTAATCCTACCTAATACCTAAACTTAACAACTACCTTATTAACTATTAATAAGCAGTAAATTAGGAGTTTATTGAGGGAAAAGTAGTAGTTAATAGTTTAAATGTGTTCCCTTATACTAAAGTGTTACCCACAGTTCTTTCTGGTTCTGAAGGTGGCGGTGGTCTCTGGTCCACAGCCTGCAATCGTACATGCTGCCAGGTGAAATGTGTACGGCTGGTCCTCCTCGAGACCGCTGACTGTGAAAGACTTGCTGTGAGGATCGTACTGTTTGAAGGAACCTGCCAGAACAAACAGGAAGGATGTATGTGATATACTACAGTAGCGAGGGGAGAGTAACGAACGGGTTAGTAATATAATGCAAGATTAAAGGAACACTCCACTTTTTTTGAAAATAGGCTCATTTTCCAACTCCCCTAGAGTTAAACAGTTGAGTTTTACCGTTTTCGAATCCATTCAGCCGATCTCCGGGTCTGGCGGTACCACTTTTAGCATAGCTTAGCATAGTTCATTGAATCTGATTAGACCGTTAGCATCTCGCTCAAAAATGACCAAAGAGTTTCGATATTTTCCTATTTAAAACTTGACTCTTCTGTAGTTACATCGTGTACTAAGACCAACGGAAAATGAAAAGTTGCCATTGTCTAGGCCGATATGGCTAGGAACTATACTCTCATTCCGGCGTAATAATCAAGGAACTTTGCTGCCGTACCATGGGTGCAGCAGGCGCAATGAGGGAGTTGGAAAATGAGCCTATTTTCAAAAAAAGTGGAGTGTTCCTTTAAAATGTAATTTATCATGCTATTCAATTAAAAAAAAATAAAATAAAATATGTATATATATATATAGCTGTTTAATCCTATAAAGCGTAAATTTCTGTTCTCTAAATTATCAACATGATCAAAACTTTGCTGAAAAACCTGTTGTACAATCATCTGATTGATAGTTTAGAGTTTTTAAGCAAGTAAAATGCCTTTTAGTATAAACGTCCCCCTTCAGGTCGTGTGTTCACTGTGAAATCATTACTGATTTTTTATAAAATAGTTGTAAAAATAACTTATATTATTAATAATATTTCAAGATAAACACTTATTGAACTGAAGCAACTTGATTATCCATACATCATTTTTTAGAAAAGTCATGTTAAAACGTGAATATCAAATATGATCCATCAGGCTTTTGAGGAACATTTATTTGTTCATCTCTTAATCATCATTAAGCTTTGTTCATAAAACTAAGCATTTAAATATCATCTTACTCAGACATATTATTGGGAGATATAGAGTGACAACTGATATTTATATGCATTTTATGCAAGTTATCTGCTATACTGTTTTATAAGGATCTCATTGATTTACATTACAAGCTATCAGAATTTCATTTTACCTTTTGTCCATATAAATATCAGCAAATGCACCAAATATTTTTGCTCAGTGTTTTTTTCCTCCTCGAGTAAGAGCTCCATATTGTCACTATATCCTACTATATGAGCCATGAAAGCCTGATGTATCAAATTTGATACAAAACAAAAAACACATATACTAACTCTTCTTTTTTAGATTTTGTCTAAAGGTTCAATAAACGGTTTCATAAAAAAAAAAAAAAAAAAAAAAGATTATTTCTTGTCAGGTTTTACAGGGTGAAGGAGCTACATGTTACAGAAACTTTATTGGATATTTTCATTTCATAGATTTAACGGCAACGTAACACTTACTGAGATTGTAGCTGGCCTCTGAATCTTCTTGTACCTTAATCACATATCCTGTGATGAATCCAGCGTGACTCGGATCCTCCTCATTGAAACTCCATTTCAGGTTTACAGATGACCAAGTTATGTTTGGGTTAGAGTCCAGTTTAGGGTACTGCGTGGGCTCTTCAGAACACAAAAATACTATTTATATGTTATATTGCACAATGCAGATGTGAAAATGGTTTATTTCCAAATTTCTCAAATTGAAGATGTTATTTTGATGCAATATAGCACCTACTGTACACAGGGTTCCCACTCTTTTTCAGCGATCATTTTCCAGGACTTTTCCAGGACATTTTAAATTTTACAACAATGGGAATAAAAGACTGGGATTACGCCCTAAAGTAATATATTGCTCTCTAAGTCTTTAAAAGGTTTATTGCCATAACTTAACTATAAAATCAGTTTTTAATATGAGCTCTTAATCATACATTATGACTATGGAAGATTGTTTCTGTTAAAAAAAAAAAAAAAAGGTAATTGCAACTTACTTTTACTTTTTATCTCGCTATTCTGACTTTTTTTTTCTCGCAATTGCGAGTTTGCATAATTGTGATTTGATATTCGCAATTGCAAGATATAAAGTCAGAATTGCGTGACAGAAACTCGCAATTCTGACTTTTTCTCGCAATTGGAAGTTTATATCTCACAATTCTAAGAAAAGAAGTAAGAATCGCAAGATATAAACTGTCAAATGCCAGAAAAAAGTAATAATTGCGAAAAAAAGATCAGAATAGAGTGATATAAACTCGCAATTCTGACTTTTTTTTCTCGCAATTGCGAGCTTAAATCACAATTATGTAAACTTGCAATTGTAAGAAAAATATTTAGACTTTTGATAAAAATTGCAATTAGGCTAACTTTTTTTATTTATTATTCAGTGGCGGAAACAAGATTCCATAGTTTATTGTCATTACTTAACTACTGACGCACACTTCTATTTTTTTGGCAGTAAGTTTTGGAAGATCATTATCTTTGCAAGGTGGACTTTTCAGGGTAAAAGATGGACTAAAAATAAACTCCAACACCTTACAGCTAGATTCCGATAAATAAAAAAGATAAATTCTTCAAACAGTGGTACAAGAGGATGTGGTGCTGGTCCTTCAAGAGTCACTCTCAATCTGTCTGTCTATAAAGCCTATAAAAAAATCTGTCTTGTATTTTACTACAATTCAGTATGTGATTCTTAAATGGGGGGCATTTTTTAGGATTCTTTACCTAATCTAAGTCTCTGAGATCCTGACACCTCACACTTCTGGAGACTCCAGGTAGGTTGCAGTTCTGGAAAATGGTGGCGCTGAAGACTAAAGGGTTTCTGATGGTTTCACACTTAATTCTTCACTGAGCAATTTTGCTGTCCAATGGTCATGCCTTAACTGCAATTTCTAGTATTGCATTAATATTGCATCCTTCTTGTGGGGATTTAATAATTTTTGACTTTTCAGTCTAAGATAAATCTCTTTTTGGCTCATTTTATCTGTAAAAGAAAACAAGCCTTCATAAACTAACTTCATGACTAAATACAAAATTAATGGTAGTTATTAAGATTGATTGGTTTGGAATTGGTAAAATGTGCTTGGGAAAAATATGATCAGAAAATCAACTTGCATAATAATTAAGCAAAAGATTATGCATTTAAGCAGTTAATAACATACTATAAAAATATAATAACTGCTGCAAGTGGCAACACAAGACTAAACATCATCACTGAAAAAATACTACTCTCATGTGTCAAACGCAGCATTTATGAACATTGCACTTTCTGCAACTAATGATGATTGTTTTAGGCCAGTGATAAACTCTTTGGTCTTGACTAAAGAAAAACCCAAGAACTTTTTAAAAAATAATTTTCCAGGACAACTACAAGATTTTCCAGGACATTTTACATTTTCTCTAATTTTCCATGTGTTTTCCAGGACTGGAAAATTTGTCATCAATTTTCCAGGTTTTCAAGGTTTTCCAGGACGAGTGGGAACCCTGTGTACAGTATAAGCACCTGTTTTTTGCGCTACATTAATGTCCTATAGATATATAGCAGGTAAAGTGTGTGTGTGCACTCTTACCCTGTTCTTTTAAGTATCCGATCTGTTTCTCATGAGGTCGGTGTCCCTCAGCGTTACAGTTGTAGACTGTAAATGTGTATTGAACTCCTGCTTTAAAATCCCCTGTAAAAAAAAAAAAAAAAAAATTTACAGTGATTTTAAACAATAATTCAAAATTTCTAAAGATGACTTAAAATGATTTAAAATAAGACAAAACAAGCATAAAAATAAACAACAAAAAATCAAAAACTGTATTCACCCCCCCAATAACTGTTTGTTTGTTTGTTTGTTTTTGAAGAACCAGGATATACGGGATAGCCTAATTTCAAAAGTGTGATTTCTAGAACTGGCACAGTCATGTAAATGAATCACATCTTAAAAATCTATGGGCATTTTTATATAGTAGCAACATTTTGGTTTTACAGATTGAACTTAACAACAATATACTGTATATATTCCATTAATATACAGTACCAATATATATGATACATACTTTGATTGTTACATATACCTGCAACATTTCAGCCATAAATTAATTATAAATGTTAGCTAGATTATGTTCATTACCCGTCTATCAATTATGTTGTTTATGCTGAAATATGTTTAGATAATGATTTGTTTTTTAATAATTTGAATTAGCTTTTATGTTTATATTTTCAGTTTTCATTACACTTTAGTTTTAGTGCTTTTGTCATTTTTATTAGTTCTTTTTAATATTTCAATTTTATCTTTGTTCTTATTTCAGTATTAATCATTTTTGTGCTTCAACTTAAACTTGGCAAGGCCAATAATGTTAATATACCAACCTACTGAAGTGCTAAAATCTGTTTCGCACCTTTATAATATACTGACAACTACCAAAAAACACAATCAAAGCTCATTAATTATAATCATTTGTAAATTGTTTTTAACACAGTAGTAAGTGAACTTACTGTCAACTCTAACATTTTTACCATTAGTCTTTTACCATTAAAATCATTATAATTTTTTTACAATGTAGTTGTGCCAAGCACTAAAATAATTTTCGGCTAGAAATTGTGTGTAAAACATTTAAAAAATGCAAAAGCATAATTATGAAAAAGCATCAAATGCTGCCTAGGCTCACTATGTTTTAGAACAGAGCTTTTATATACAGTATACAGTAATACTGTCACATATCTAGAAACACATTAACGGTACTATTTTATTTTGATGTTACTTGTATGTACAGCTTTATACCTGCGTTCAGGTTTAAGGAGGTCTGATAAGCTGGGACTTTTCTCCACTGCAAGTTGCAGGGGGGCGCACTACCCAGCATGCACCACTCTACGACGTAATCACATGTGGCGGCAGAGTCCCTCGTCCAGGTGAGCTGAAATCCCTTTTCATTCCCTGTAATCCTCTTCTTCTTCAGTATGTCTGCAGCAGTAACAGCAGTCAGTTATCTCACGTTATACAGAAGCGCCTTTAACATTGAGCATTAAGCTTGTCACCTGTGTATGCTGAAGGAATAGTGATGTGGGATGGTATAGATAAGCCAGACTGAGTGACGGCCCTCACGGTGATGTCACACATATGGATATCTAAGGGTAGTTCCACTTTCGTCTGCGTTACATTCATGCACACGCTCCTCTGTGGATTTCTGTTGCTCACACACACTTCATAGGCTTCAATATATGACTCTGAGTCACTGCTGACCTGAGGAAGAGTGAACCGTGTTGACACACATTGCTTTTTACAGCAAAAAAAAAAAAAATCTGATATATTTTTAAATACATTTCAAAATATACAAAAATATATTGCTAATATAGCTGCAATGCACTTAAGCCAATAACAATAACTGTGCCAAACATGGTATAAATTACCATGCATGGTGAAAATTCTTAATAAGTCTGAATAATGTTGAATATGTAAACTTACAGTTTTCCACACAAGTGTGACGGTGCGACTGGGATCATCCCTGATTTGTCTCCACAGATCTATGCTCACTAGAGGCTCTGCAGAACAAAATAACATAACTTTTTGCATTTTCTCGCTATGCAGAATTCACTGCCACGGTGCTATGGTGTTGTGGGTGGTTGCTACGGCATTGCTATTCGGTTGCTAAGGTGTTCTTAGTCTTTTTAGTGTGTTGCTATGCTTTCTAAGGCATTCTGGGTGGTTGCTAGGTGCTTACTTACTTTGATTTTCTGATGTTGAGGGATCATTGACGTCTGTACCACAAATAGTGTGGGATGAATTATGTGCCAAATTTCTAAGTATTACATTTCTGAAAAATGTCTAACCTTCGGTGTGAGCAATAGAAATAGTCAAGCATATACAGTATTACTTAGATCAAGTTTTTTTCAAATCAAACTTTCTGATAACAAACTTTCTACAACATGTTTATTTTAAAAAATAGTAAGTGTGTGTGTATATATATATATATATATATACACAGTTGTGCTCAAAATTATTCATACCCTTGGTAAATATGACCAAAGAAGGCTATGAAAATAAATCTGCATCGTTAATCCTTTTGATCTTTTATTTTAAAAATCTACAAAAATCCAACCTTTCATTGGAGAATAAGAATTTTAAATGGGGGGAAGATCTCATTATGAAAGAAATGTTTTTCTCTAATACACATTGCTCACAATTAATCATACCCTTTTATTCAATACTTTTTGCAACCTCCTTTTGCCAAGATAACAGCTCTGAGTTTTCTTCTATAATGCCTGATGAGTTTGGAGAACACCTGACAAGAGATCAGAGACCATTCCTTCATGCAGAATCTCTCCAGATCCTTCAGATTCCCAGCTCCATGTCGGTGCTTCTTCTCTTCAGTTCACTCCACTCATTTTCTATAGGGTTCAGGTCAGGGGACTGGGACGGCCATGGCAGAAGCTTCATTTTGTGCTCAGTGACACATTTTTGTGTTGGTTTTGATGTTTGTTTTGGATCATTGTCCTGTTGGAAGATCCAACCACGGCCCATTATTGGATTTCTAGCAGAAGCAGTCAGGTTTTGATTTTTTATCTGTTGGTATTTGATAGAATCCATGATGCCATGTATCTGAACAAGATGTCCAGGACCTCCAGCAGAAAAATAGGCCCACAACTTTAAAGATCAGCAGTATATTTCATTGTACACATGGGGTACTTTTTACCCCTGTGTGCACCAAACCCATCTTGAGTTTAGGACTCCACATTGGCCTTTAAGGGGGGACTGAAGGGGTGGATTCTGGAATCCACTGCCGCTTCAATATATATCTTTTAAGTTATTAATCAACATTTATCTTTCTGTTAAATTATTTGAATGACTTCTTCAACGTATGTTAAAGCATTTATTTTCCTTTTCAAACACTAGAAAATAATTTTGAATATTGTCTGTACCTCTCACTGAGAGAAAAGAACATGTTATCAGTATGTTTTGGGAAAGTTTCCTGCTCAGAGCAGGAAAACCTTGACGAAGCTGTGAATCATGTGTATGTGCGCTAAGTGTTCTGTGCAAGTCCTTTGTACTGGTGGACAACTGGCACTCTGCTTGAGACCAGCAGACGCCATGTCATGACCCCAAAAGGACATCCAGTACCTAAATCCAGAGTCCCCTCGTCAGCATCCTGACGAATGGAGATACGCTTCTGACTATCTGTCCATGTGTGGAAGATTACCAAATTTGTCTATTTTTCTTAGCCAATCAGAATCATTCAACCTGAAGTAATGACGTAGTTAGTTGACTCTGTTAGAGTATAATTGTTGTGGAAATGTGAATGTACGCGGAGCGGCCTACGAACTTCTTGTGAGACTTGAAACTGGCTTCTGCTGATGAAACTGCAAACTATTCTTCAGTAAAATTTTCTTCAATTTATTATTTTTTTTAAACTTAATAACTTTATTCATCATATCTGGTCTTTTGGGTCTTTAACTGTAAAATTCCCCTACAGTGTGCTGTGGTATCTGGCACCAAGATGTTAGCAGCAGATCCTTTAAGTCCTGTAAGTTGCGAGTTGAGGCCTCCATGGATCGGACTTGTTTCTTCAGCACATCCCACAGATGCTCGATTGGATTGAGATCTGGGGAATTTGGAGGCCAAGTCAACACCTCAAACTCGTTGTTGTGCTCCTCAAACCATTCCTGAACCATTTTGGCTTTGTGGCAGGGCGCATTATCCTGCTGAAAGAGGCCACAGCCACCTGGGTATACTGTTTCCATGAAAGGGTGTACATGGTCTGCAACAATGCTTAGGTAGGTGGTACGTGTCAAAGTAACATCCACATGGATGGCAGGACCCAAGGTTTCCCAGCAGAACATTGACCAAAGCATCACACTGCCTCCGCTGGCTTGCCTTCTTCCCATAGTGCATCCTGGTGCCATGTGTTCCCCAGGTAAGTGACGCACACACACCCGGCCATCCACGTGATGTAAAACGTGATTCAACAGACCAGGCCTCGTTCTTCCATTGCTCCGTGGTCCAGTTCTGATGCTCACGTGTCCACTGTTGGTGCTTTCGGCGGTGGACAGGGGTCAGCATGGGCACCCTGACTGGTCTGCGGCTATGCAGCCCCATACGCAACAAACTGTGATGCACTGTGTATTCTGACACCTTTCTATCAGAACCAGCATTAACTTCTTGAGCAATTTGAGCTACAGTAGCTCGTCTGTTGGATCAGACCACACGGGCCAGCCTTCGCTCCCCACGTGCATCAGTGAGCCTTGACCGCCCATGACCCTGTCGCCGGTTCACCACTGTTCCTTCCTTGGACCACTTTTAATAGATTCTGACCACTGCAGACCGGGAACACCCCACAAGAGCTGCAGTTTTGGAGATGCTCTGACCCAGTCGTCTAGCCATCACAATTTGGCCCTTGTCAAACTCGCTCAAATCCTTACGCTTGCCCATTTTTCCTGCTTCTAACACATCAACTTTGAGGACAAAATGTTCACTTGCTGCCTAATATATCCCACCCACTAACAGGTGCCGTGATGAAGAGATGATCAGTGTTATTCACTTCACCTGTCAGTGGTCCTAATGTTATGCCTGATCGGTGTGTATATATATATATATATATATATATATATATATATGAAATTTTCCGTGGACCATAGTGTGAAAACCCCTTAGTTCTCTATCTATTATTGGTGATCATTTTTCCATGACCTTACCTGTGCTGAATAGCCTTTGTGGTGTCCATCGGCCCCAGTCATTCCCCTGTACTGCACAGCGCCCCCTAATGGAGTACTGCGTGCTGGGCTTCAGGTGCTGTAGTCTAAATGTGTAATGCTGCATTGAGTCAGATCCATCCTTATCTAATTCCTGTAAGACAGCAACCACACACACGTTCTCAAACACAGGACATGCCTCAGCATTTCTGATAAATTCATTTAGTTTATCTGATGTGGCGAGTGTTTTCATGAGAGATTAATAGAGCTTGTGAAACTCTTGTCGTATTTCAGAGGCCACAACATTATTTGGAAACATGAAACAAAAACATGTTGTGCAACAGGAAAAAAAAACACTTTAAAGTGATAGTTCACCCAAAAATGTTGCACAATTCATATGGATTTATTTTACAATCTCTTTTTGAATGCGTCAGAGTATTGGGTGAATAGACAGAACTCTCTCAGATTGCATTAAAAATATCTTCATTTGTGTTCTGAAGATGAACGAAAGTCTTATGGGTTTTTGGAACGACATGAGGGTGAGTAAATGATGACAGAATTTTCATTTTAAGGTCAAATATCCCTTTAATGTGACGCATTACCTGTATTGTCCCTCCTGGTTCAAGTTCAATCTGACAAACCAAAAGAAGTCCTTTAAAACTCCCATTCAGCTGTAAGACCACCACTGAATCCAACACACCTGCAGTCACGTCAAGACGCTCAGGGACTGGAAAAACTAATGCGAGATTGAATGGTTAAGAAATTAAAGAGTTCTCCCAAAAAGTTGTCATTATTCCCTCTCAAAGCAATGCAAAATTCAATTATTATAAGCTCACTCCCTCTGCAACCTGAGGTAAAGCATCTTGATCTAGAGTACAATGGTGATAGTTCATATGAGGTTTCAACTTACAACCTTTTGTTTATCTGGCCTGGATCTTTAAGCTTGTCCACATCACTGAGCTACATGATCCCTCAATGCTTCAAACTCTGCTGTAGGAATTTAAGTCTTCACTTGAAATGGTCCATATTCACCTCTGTCTGTGATACTGAATATGTAGGTCTCGCTCTCTTGCCCCAAACTGTTTGTCACGAGTAAGGTGATGTTGTAGTTGATCTGCTGTGGGATGACTTCAAAACTGCAGGATGCAAGATTTGATTCAGGATTACAGCTGACAGCCCTGGAGTCACTGAACACAAGGAGAAAATGCAGTTTTATTCAAATCGTAATGAGTCAAAACTAAAATAAGTGTGAATTTGGCCCTGGTGAACACAGTTAAAGGATTTAAAATCATTTACTCACACTTGTGTCATTTCAAACCTGTATGACTTTCTTATGAACGCAAAAGAAGATATTTTGATCTCTCCTTAAAATGAAAGTCAGTGTTGTTTGGACCTCAAACACTCTTCAAAATATGTTGAAGAAATGCACTCTTAAAAGTAAAGGTTCTTTATTGGCATCGATGGTTCCATTAAGAACTTTTAGCATTCATGGAACTTTTCCATTGCACAAAAGGTTCTTTATAATGGAAAAAAGTTTAGATTATTAGAACTTTAGATTAATAAAATGTTCTTCACACTAAGAACATAATGGTTCTTTTAAGAACTGTTCACTGAAAGGTTCTTTGGGGAGCCAAAAATGGTTCTTCAATGGCATCACTGCCAAAAAAATCCCTTTGAAACCTTCATTTTTAAGAGAGTAACAGTTTGGAATGACATGAGGGTGAGTTAATGATGTCAGAATTTCCATTTGTGGGTGCATTATCCCATTAAGAACACTGATTAATATTCATAAATAAATGTCTTATAATGTGTCTATTTTCTCTTTTCTGTCTTTTGCATGTTCTTTTTTAAAGCCTTATTTGGCAAGTGTTTCAGTTACACTTTGTAATATTATGCTACTGATTAATTTCCCCTGGAAATTACCAGATAACCTTACAAGGACAGAGATAATACACTGTGATCTTTAGTAGTGATAAAATCAGACTAACCTGATTAGTAATGTGTACTTCCTTCCCTGCTGACCCAGTAGGTTAGGAGCTTTTATTTTCCACGAGCAGTAGATGTTGCGCATGTCTTCGGTCTCACATCTGAAGTCCTGAGGTTTATCAGGAGGAACTGAACAAGGTTTAGCAGAAATTAAAATCTCTAATCAGAAATCTCCCATCATGCTTAGAAGAAAATGTTTCAGTTTGTAATGGATTACTCTTGCATTTTTTTTTTTGTATAGCACTTTTTACAAAACATTGTTTCAAAGCAGCTTGTTTCAATGTTTCAGTTGTCTTCAGTCTTAAAAATTTTTTTTAGTGGAAAAATATTTCTTTCAAAATATTTTTATATTATTCTTTCAAGTAATATACTGAAGGGAATTAAGTAGTAATAAATATTATGACTAAGCAATAAACAATAAAAATGTAATAATTAAAAAAAAGTTAGGATCTACTAGCATCTTTGTCATAATTACTGCAGAAATAGTGTAAGAAATATTTTAGCCTGTACTGTACATGGGGCCATTTGAAAATTATGTTGGACAGCTGAACTCACAGATGACAAAGTTCACTACAGAATCACTGTCTATCCCGCAGTAGAAGTTGACACCGTATGTATTTGTGGCATTGATGTTTTCCACTCTAATGGCTTTGACCTGTGGGCTTATGTTGATGACTTTGTAGTCAGTGTTGTTGAAGAACATAGAGGTGATGTTTGTCTCTGTGGGATAAATGCAGCAGAACATCACTGTGGAGCCCTCCCGTAACACCTGATCTTCTGGGAACATCCGGATTTCATTGTGAGCCAAGTTCATCTCCCCTACAAGAAAAAGAGTAAATATATGAATCAATATGTTAATAGAACCATCCAACCACTCCACAAATTTAAACAATGGTGTTTGCATGTTCAGAAATTGTCACCACAATGCTATGGCCATGTGATTTGTTGTCAAGGCATTGCTAAGGTGTGTTTGTTTTATTTACGTTTTTACGTTTGAGCTTCTGCAAGAACTAATGAGGTTCATTCTCGTGTTACGCAGCACGTTTGAGCTTCCGCAAGAACCAATGAGGTTCATTCTCGTATTACGCAGCACGTTTGAGCTTCCGCAAGAACCAATGAGGTTCATTCTCGTGTTACGCAGCACGTTTGAGCTTCCGCAAGAACCAATGAGGTTCATTCTCGTGTTACGCAGCACGTTTGAGCTTCCGCAAGAACCAGTAAGGTTCATTCTTGTGTTACGCAGCACGTTTGAGCTTCAGCAAGAACCAATGAGGTTCATTCTCGTGTTACGCAGCACGTTTGAGCTTCCGCAAGAACCAGTAAGGTTCATTCTTGTGTTACGCAGCACGTTTGAGCTTCAGCAAGAACCAATGAGGTTCATTCTCGTGTTACGCAGCACGTTTGAGCTTCCGCAAGAACCAGTAAGGTTCATTCTTGTGTCACGCAGCACGTTTGAGCTTCCGCAAGAACCAGTAAGGTTCATTCTTGTGTTACGCAGCACGTTTGAGCTTCCACAAGAACCAATGAGGTTCATTCTTGTGTTACGCAGCACGTTTGAGCTTCTGCAAGAACCAATGAGGTTCATTCTTGTGTTACGCAGCACGTTTGAGCTTCTGCAAGAACCAATGAGGTTCATTCTCGTGTTACGCAGCACGTTTGAGCTTCCGCAAGAACCAATGAGGTTCATTCTCGTGTTACGCAGCACGTTTGAGCTTCCGCAAGAACCAGTAAGGTTCATTCTTGTGTTACGCAGCATGTTTGAGCTTCCGAAAGAACCAATGAGGTTTGTTCTCGCGTGTCAAGCAGGTTTGGTTGAGCTTCTGTTTATGTTCACTGATCAATGTTTATATCTGAATAAAAGCCTAAATTAAATCTGTTAAAGCAATCGTGTCTCTTCAGAAAACTTGGACTAAACTGTTCAATTCATATTGATTAGTTTTATGATCTCTTTATGAACTTTTTGAAGCGTCAAAGTGGTAGTTGCGTAGCTGTCTATGGAGGGACAGAAAGCTCTCAGATTTCATCAAAAACATCTTCATCTGTGTTCCGAAGATGAACGAAAGTCTTAAGGAACGACATGAGGGTGAGTAATGACAGAATTTTAATTTTTGGGTGAACTATCCCTTTAACTTCCTCTTTTAACCCATGACTGTCCTGACTTTGCACATGCCTGTTATGTGCCTCTCAACTGTCACTGATGAGTGTGCACTTCTGAGAGCATGCTGGTCAACCAGCCTCAAGAACTATACCAGACCAACTTAAACAACCACTTAAAACATTTGGTACAATGATACTTTACAGAGAAAATGCCACAAGGAATGATCTCATAAATGTGAAAGAGCAGCAGAGTAAGATCAAATGTTTATATCATTTACTCACCCTCAAGTTTATGAGGACACATGAATTAAACAAATAAAATAATGATGTGCACAGATAAATAATTTATAATAAATACTGTAATATTCCATAAAAAAATAAGAATTTCCATTTTGATTTCATGGTGACCTTTATGTCAAAGAGCATTCCAATATTATATATCACAATTAAATATATATATATATATATATATATATATATATAATTTATAGAAATATATTTGTGTTTTCTACAGTGAGTGGAATAAAAATATGGTGGTTCAGTGGTTCTTCTGGTTTGGTCTTGTTGAATTTTAGAATTTGCAATTTCGCTGAAAAATTGAATAGAAAAATAAAAATGAATGTGCGAATGTCTCAGTATTTGGTTTGTGTCACTTTTGCGTATATTGGCAGCAGATCTTATGTTGTCCTAGACTTTTGGACCCCACTACATTGATCCACCACTTTTTGATAATGCACTTGAAATGAACTTTAAATGCCTACCATAGTTGGTTTTCCATAAACTCCAAGAGCTGGATGGTGAAGCATCAGAGATGAGTCTTATTCTGACAGAGTGATCTACACAGTTCAGCGGGAGCTGTGAGGTCCAAACCATTGTGTGAACTGTGTCCAGTGGTCCTCTGCTTACATTCATCTGTGAATAGATGGTAAACAATTAGTGCAAAACACAAAAATCAGATCATAATGTGATAGGAGCTGAGGAATTATATGTTTCACGCACGCTGTCGACAATATCCATGTTTGTTGAGCGTCCAACTTGTATTTCATACGTTTGATTTCTGTGTTCTTCTTTCTGATTCATAGTCCACGCCATCTCCAGTCTCCACATGTCCATGGCCTGAAGTTTAATAATGTTCGGCACAGTATCTGTGGTAAAATTATTTATAGATATAGTAAACCTCTAGGAGAAATGCACGTATACATTACAGAAAAAGAACACTGCAAAGTGTGACCAATGAATTTGAGTATAGAGGCAAAACTTATCATGATTTATTTCTGACCTGAAGAAGAATTCCAGCCTTCAGCATTTTCATACAGGATGAAAATTAAAAGCATCTTTGTCCAATGGAAAATCATTTTTTGTAGCTGTAAAGTACTTCAGCATTCTGCTGTGTGATTTTGTCGAAGTGTAGGAGGTGTTGTGAACCGTTAAAGTTCTCCTCCTACTGCTGCCTTCCGTTTGAGGTTAAAGAAATAGTGCCACCAGACATAGATTTATTGCCTGCAGAGTCATGAAGTCAAGATGAAATATATGCTTTGGTGTTATTTTTAATTACATACAGGTTCAGAAATCGTAATGGAAGGAGGAGAAAGGTACACTGATGATAAACCATATATGTGTCATGGTTGTTATACTAAAAATCATGTAGTTTAATCAAATTATGTATTCGTTATATAAGCACAGAGCTCCACCTACAGGATAGAAATGCTTTTAAAAGGCAAACTTTTTGACCAAAAAAAAAAAAATCTGACACCATAAAATATTTTGTATCATAACCAGTGTTGGGTTAAAAAAAAAAGTAATTAATTACTAGCTACTAATTACATACTAATTATATTACTGTACTAATTACTCTCTCTAAAAAGTATTGGATTACTTACTACCAGGGGCGTAGTTTGTGTATTCAAATCCATCAGTTACAATATTTAAACATGAAAATCACAGTAGATCAAATGAAAAATATGTAGAATTCATTTATTTTGTAACAATAATTTTGTTCCTAATCAAGTATGAGTTATTAGACAAATTAGACAAAAAGATACTCCCCCTCCATTGAACCAATTGGTAACGCCCAACCAATGCGTCGCACTTTCACCAAAACAACGCGAGTGGTGCTCTACTGTTTGAATGAGAGAGCACGGGTAGCACCAAAAATGAAGAGAACCGCTGCCCAGTCGACTATATTAAACTGCTGGTCAAAGATGGACGTTAAAAAGAATAAAGCATGTACTGAGAAGGAGGTATGAGAATATTGTGTAATAGCTAAGTACACTCCACATATATTTTAGCTAGCTAATCCATTGCAATTTAGCCATAACTATCAGTGTAACTGTAACCAGTTACTAAAACAGCCGTCTGTTTTGTTAGTTCATTTTTCAATAGTGTCTGTAATTATCAATGACAAAAGTATTCACATCGGTGTTTGTTTTCTTCCTAAATTAATCTGACTTTTGAACGAATTGGCTGAATGAACGTTTTAAGTGGCTCACTCATTAAAACAGCGAATCGCTGCCGCCTACTGGCGGTTTCAATTTTTAACATAATTTCTTTCTTTTTAGAATCACTCAGTTATGTTAGAATTTGATGAATGATTATACATAAATTTCATAAAGTTATGAAGTATAGATAGATAGATAGATAGATAGAGAAGAAATAAATTATCCAATAACGCTACACATAAAACAGATTATTATTATTATTATTTAATTAAAAAAATAATAACAGGCAGCATACCAACGTTTAACCCCCCCAATGTTGAAACCAAATCTACGCCCTTGCTTACTACTAATTACTTTCTAAATCCCATATCAACCTCGACCACTTGAACAATACAAGGATAGACACAAAACTGCACTTTTAATTCTTTCAAATAAATAATATAAAACTGAATTGACCAAAGTATTTAAATGGAGGTTACATTAAAAACATATTGTAGCATTAAGTTTTGATGTTAAATCCAGTATTGTTTTATATAGAACTGTTCTATATCTATACAGTATTTAATGCAATTTCATAAGAAGTAACTGTAATTAAATTACAGAAGAATTAAGAGTAATCCCATAATTTACTTTTTCAAGGGAAAATTAAATTACAATAATTAGATTACTTCGTAATTAATTACACCCATGACTGATCATAACATAATTATAACCAAAACATGATCAACATATGCATATACTGTCAACAAAGAGACAGAAAACAATCCCTGAATGTTTATATCAAGATTTGGATGTTACTATATTTAAGATTTAGATAAACAACATTAAACATTTATTTTGGCTATATTTAGGATTTGTAATTTATAGGACGTAATATTCTTGTGTTTTAGTGGAGTTATTTTTATTAAAGATTAATAAATATTTAATATATAAAATATATTCATATATTTAACAATAACATATATTTATTAAATATTTAATATATATTTACTAGATTATAAATGTGTAGCTAATTTATACTTCTATTTTTGTTCATTTGAATTTTTTTCCCATCTAATTACAACTTTTTTTCCCTTTTTTTTACCTTGTCCTTTTCTATTAAAAAAACAAACAAACAAAAACATGTACCTGTTTTTACTTTACCTCGTTTATTTTGGTTAGACCTAAAAAAAAATAAAAAAAAGTCTGTATAAGTAGAAGCTGTGGTAATAGTGAATGTTCACTATAGTTTTGTCGGTCGTAAATTTTGGTGTTTGTTCAACGGTTCTTCACCCACGTCACGAAGCCGCCCACGCTTTCACCATGGTCCGTCCCATCTCCAATCCCCCTCCGTCCGGCAGCCTTGCTGAATAAATCCCTAGAAAAAAAAGCGGGTGCAACTGCTGCAGCACAACTGATAAAAGAGCAGAATGGGCGTGGCATGGAGAACAGAACGCTGCCTCTGATTGGTCAGGTGTGTAGGGGCCTTAATAATAATTCTCCAAATTTACCTCTTTACTGTGTATTTTCAATTTAGTGGCTACTAATTTTTCTCAGTATCATGCTTTAAGACGAAAACGCCGCTGAAGGAACACACCGATAGATTTGTCACATGGTACCTGTTACGTTTCTCAGCGCTGGTTGAGATGGACTAATCACAGTCGCTTGTGATTATCAAGAGTGATGTTTTATTTAATAATTTTACAGAGATTACCTAGATGAATATCAATATATGTGCCAGTCACTATCGTAATCCGTGGAATTACTAGATTTAAACGATTATATTCTCTATCATGTACAAAAGACAAAAACATGCTTAGATTTGAATGCGCAGAACGCGGCCTTGAGCCGACAGTCGCCCCCTGGAGGAAGTAAAGTTTTTGTCACATAATAAACGCTTAGTAGAGCGATCCCATCTATTTCAGAATCATCCAGGAGCCAGCCATTTGGGTTTGGGAATCCATTCCAATCCGGTTCGGTCCCCCCAGTTTCGACAATCGACATCCGTCTGGAAGGCCATGCGCTGCCATTAACCCAAACACACTTGATCGGATAGCAGCCGTTATTTTTATGGATATAACCGGGTGATTTCGAAGACATAAGGATACTAAAAACATCAAGGTAACAGTTAGGGAACATGTATGTTTTTTAACGTTAGAAATCCCCACGTTTATCTGTATTAGCTTGTGACGTTTGCGTGTTTGTTTTATGAATAATATAACGAGTTATAATAGAAGTCCTGTTGACATATCGAAATGTTTCGCTGTGAAATTCATAATGTAACGATATTTATAAGGTTAGAATAATTTTGGTAATTCTCGACAATACCATTCATTCCATTTAAATTTTGCCTTTTTTGTTGTTGTTACTTTTAATAACCAAATGAGGTGAATTAAAGTAAATCTGTTCGTTTGATTGGTTAAAGTGGCTGTGTAGTTTCGTGTTGTTTTCTTTCCTGGGCCGTTTTGGTGAATGGTTTATTGTAAACAGTCTTTTGGGGCGTTTCTTTAATCAGTTTATATTTTAACCCAGAAAACTTTGCATCGTCCATGTTACTAAAAGTACATGTTACTATCATTAATTGATCAAATATAAACAATAACAATGTGTATTTTTAAGCATTGGGAAATAAATTATAAGATGTAACACCATGTAATACTGACATGTACCATGGTACTGAATGATTTACTACAAGGTTCTTCGAAGAATACCAATATCTCGGTTCTTAGTAGTTTTAGTAGTTTTTTAGTAGTGCATCTTAAGTTAGACTCACTTTTTAAATGCTATATGGTCAACAGTACCATGTGATTAATTTGATAGCATTGATGTGAATGTGACCATACAATGGAAGGTTATATTGTGAGTCAACAATTACAGGACAGTTTTCACTAATGATACACCTTGTACCATTGCTTGTGTTGTCTTTATGAATCAGTGAGTAAGTTATTACACAACAATTTTGTACATATGAGGTGCTTTGAACTTTAAGTAAACAGAGCCAGCACTCCATAATTAGCAGAATTGGAGTCTCAATCTTGCGGTCTTGAATAAATATTCTTTCATCGTTTACTGAGGAAGATGGAGATGTTAGGCAGAATGTTATCGACTGACAGTCTCAGTCAACATTCACTTTCATTGCCTTTTTTTCCCCTATACAATGATTTGAATAGTGACTGAAGCTGTCATTATGCCTAATATTTTTTGAATGACATGTGAACGATGACAGGATTTTATTTAGTGTGGACAGTCCCTGTATTAATGTCATGTCTGATGAGATCTCAGTGTCCCAGATCTGTTGAGTCACTGTCTCACAACAGATTGAGTGGGTCTTATTTTAGCACACGCATGTTTATTATACTCACTCGTGTGTATTTAATATTTACTTCACGTTGGGTTAGGTGACCCTCAGAATTTGGGTCACCCTCAGTGTTATTTTAGTATTATTTATATACTGTTATAGTATTTATAAATATTTTGTACTAGCTTTTATTTTTATATTTTCACTTTAAAGGGTTCGTTCACCCAAAAATAAAAATTCTGTAATTAATTACTCAGCCTCATGTCGTTCCAAAGACTTTTGTTCATCTTCGGAACACAAATTAAGATCTTTTTAATGAAATCTAAGAGCTTTCTGTCCCTCCATATTCAACAGCCTATGCAACTACCACTTTCAAGTCCCAGAAAGGCAGTAAAGACATCATTAAAGTAATCCATATGACTCCAGTGGTTTAAAATGAATTTTATGAAGCAATGTGAGTGCTTTGTTTGCGCAAAAAAACATAATTTACTACTTTATTTATACAATATTAATCTCCACTGCGCGATCACAAGAGCACCACGGCGCATGCGTGTTGTATTGAGGTTTTTTTTTTTTCTTTTTCGCATCGCTTCATAAAATTGAGGTTAAACCACTGGAGTCACATGGATTATTTTAATGAAGTTTTTACAATCTTTCTGGTGCTTGAAATTGGTAGTTGCGTAGACTGTCAATGGAGGGACAGAAAGCTCTCAGATTTCATCAAAAATATTTTCATTTGTGTTCCGAAGATGAACGAAAGTCTGGAACGATGTGAGGGTGAGTAAATGATGACAGAATTTTCAGTTTAAGTTTTTGTAATTTTGTTATGTCCTTTTGTAATTTTTACTAGTTTTTGTATTAGCTTATTTTTTTTCAGTTCTAGTTTTAGTAATTTTAGTACTTTCATTCAAATTTATTTTATTTCAGTTAGTTACCAAAGCAGTATTTCTAATTTTAAGTTTAGGTTTTCCATCTAATATTTGTAGTTTATTTTATTTCAACTTCATTTCAATTAACAAAAACTATTTCTATTAGTTTTAGTTAACACATGGTCACCCTTATTTACAGTTTGTAAATGTGTCTGTTTCAGGTAAACTGTGGTAAAATAGGGCTGGGTATTGACACATTTTTCACGATTCGGTTAGATTTCTATTTACATGCTTGCGATTTGATTTGATTCCGATTTCGATTCGATATCGATTATTTTGGATGTAGTATATCAGATACAGTACATGGCAAATTTTCTAGAGGAAAAAATCTCTCAACTAATGCTGTAAACTACACATGGGAGACAGCGGTACTACATCACTAAAATATTGAAGGTTAAAATTAACTTATTTATATACAAACACTTAAGTTACACTTAATGATGTTTTTTTATAATAAATAAAGTTTAGAATTACATAATCATGTTTCTACTCCAATTAGTTTTTTTGAACATTTAGATCGTGGCTGTCATAACTGATTTATTCAAACATGCATTAAATATTGAAGAACATTAAAAATTATAATGAATATGTAACGGTGCATATATTTATCAGAATGCTGCTCTCTAGAGTTCATTTTCTAGCTGACTAACGGTCACTCTATGGTCATATTGACTATGGACTATGGTCACTCACTGAATATGGTTTTCTGAGGTAAATGTGACGTTACGTGACATTGTTTACAAGCTGTTTTATTGACGTCTTTCTGAGGTTGAAACACTGATTGAGCTATTACACGAGACATGATACGGATTTCTGTAAGTTGTACTGTACATTTTAACATACCTTCAGATGTTTATTCATGTCTATTTCGCGCTGTAACTGGTATTAAAGCGGAGGACAGGATGTTCACATGCGCTCCGTGCTGCCGCTTCTCTTTAACTGAGGCGCTACAGCGATCTGTTAAGCCACATTAAACCGCACCAAAACAGTGTTTTTGAATCTCATAATAAGATGGACGTCATTTGAAATCTGAGACTTCATATCAAAAGTAACAAAGCACAAAGATTATTGTGATTTATTGGTAAGAGGTGCGCTACATGTTCTGTTCATTCATCAACTGAAAACAGACTAGACTAATCGATTCTTGGGATTTAAGAATCGATATTGGTTCGTAAAAATGAGAATCGATTAAAATCGAGAAATCGATATTTTTTTTACCCAGCCCTAGTAAAACGTGAAACTGCAACTTTCTTCCTAGGGGTTTAGATGTTTTATGAATCAGTCAGACTGTTTTGTGAGTAGTTTTGTGTGATGTAAGTGGAAGGAAGCCATTATAGCACACTGCTCTGGACAGATTGTCATTGTTCTCAGCATGTGTAAATGTGTTGGGTGGGAAAGAGAGGAATTTATATCTATTCATGGCTCAGAAAAAATAAACGAAAGTGATGATGTCATGTAAGAACTCTGTCGGAGCTTTCATGGATTCCAGAGAAATGTTCTCGGCTCAAACTCTGTAGTTCCTATAAAATATTGGAAACCCGGCTGCAAATTATTCTCCTCCTCTTAGTTTTTCCAGCTTTAAAGTAGACACATGTTTATGTTAAACTTAAATTTATGGCATTTTATTTGTTCTTTTTTTTTTTTTGTAGCACAACCTTTATTTATATACTGATTTAATGTTTTTAGTTTTATTTGTTATAGCCTATTTAGTGCCAATGTTATTTTACCATTAGTATATACAATTATAGTTTTTATTAACATTTTGATTTAGCTTTTTTATTTTCTACGGAGCCCCTAAGGGGACATGGTGGGAAAAAAAAAAAAAGAGATTGGAGGAAAAATTATTTGGCAGTGCATTTGCGTTCTCTCGCAAAAGTTTTGCGAATGCAAAACATTTCCAAGAGAACGCAAAAGCATTGCAAAATAATTTTTCTCCCATCTCATTTTTTTCTTCTTCACCATGTCCCTTTAGGGGCTCTGTAATTTTCAGTTTTCATTTTAATTTTAGTTTAATTTTTAGTAATTTTGTTTTGTGGTCAAGTCATTTTTATTAGTTTTTTTTTAAAATGTTATTTAAGTTTAATTTATTTTTGTATTTATTTCCAGTTAGTGCTTCAACTTAAATGTATATCTGTTAATTGCCAAGGCAACATTTCTAATTTTGTTTAGAAATTTGAAGTTTTTTTTTTGTCTAATTTATATTTTATTTCAGGGGGTTTTTTTCTTTTTTTTTTTTTTTTTCAATTAACCAATTTTTTCCCCCCCATGTTTTTAGTTTTAGTTAATGGAAAATAATCCTGATTAGTGCACATTTGTGTTCAAATAGGCTCTGACTAAAATTTAAGGACTTGCGAAAATTTGTACAGTAGATGATTGAATAATATATTTACGACCATTTAATTTGCTGCCTTGTGTCACCATAATCAAGTTCACGGTTTTTTCTTTTTTTGTAAAAGCTATTGTCCCCTATAAATATCATCAAAATACTTGTTTTAGTAACTTTTTTGCATCACTAACTACTTTTTGTAATGGTAGCTTGACTGTAGTTTAACTAAAAATTGTGAGGAGTAGCTTGTAGCTGGTATGTTTCACAGTCTTGTCTCTAACCAAACATTAGAGTTTCACACTTCGTGAAAGACCCACCGCACAGACTGCCAACACAAACACTGGATTCCAGCGCCCTGCCGAGGTTTGGGTATGTGTGGGTTGTTATATTTGGATGATTAGAGCGAAATGATGAATCTATGAAAAATACTGTAACCTTTCAACCTCAGATGACTTCTAATCATGACTTGGTGATGCAAGGAAACTGAGTTGGCAGTGATCCATGGAATTGTTTTCCAGTCCTTGTTTCAGTAAAAAAAAAAAAAACAGTGTCTGTTTTCCTGTTCTTTGCCCTCTGGCAGTTCACGCCCGGTGGAATATTAAAGAGATCTGTCAGCAAGACCATTGTGAGCTCTCAAACAAAACAAGGTCTGCAAACACACACAATGTTTTATTTTACCGTAACTCTGAAGCACATAGATCACTGACTTGATATGAAGTCAATATTGAATCCTGTTCCTAAAGGATATTTGTTATTTCAAAACAAGCTATATGTGCTTTTTGCCGTAATAAATAATAAATGACAAGTAGTCTATTAGGGATATGGAAAACTACATTTAAAGCACAAGCTGTCTAATCAAAGTTTTTGGTTACACTTTATTTTAAGGTGACATAGTTACATTGTAATTACTCATAAGTACTGAGTAATATTAATTAACTACATGTACTTATTATAGAATTATGGTTAGGGTTTGGTTTAAGGTTAGTTACTTGTAATTATGCATAATTTACTGTTATTACTATAGTAAATACATGTAGTAACCAGTAACTACGTCACCTTAAAATAAAGTGTTGCCAAGTTTTTCCCCCAAAACAAGTTTTCTGAAGAAAATGTAAGTGGTGACTGCACATGCAAAACTGATTAGCACTATGCTCGAGTGTTCTGGGCATAGTATACATTCAGCCACTCCAGACACGTCGACTTGTCCGCCATCTTGGAACAGTTAACATGATGCTGTTCATCACTCACACTAACAAATCAATGATTTTTCATTGAAAATGTCATAGCATTGTGCAGCCTATGGCTGTAAAAACCACCAAGCTATAAAATCCAGACAAAATGGGATACTCTTTTAGAGGTGAGAATGTGCTGGGGTTTTTTTTTTTTTTTTTTTTTATGTATAACTCAATATTCAATATCCATTTGCAGAATTATCACATTAATGAAACTCAATATGCAATATCCATTTGCAGAATTATCACATTAATGATAAACTAAATGCTGTGAAAAATGAAAATCATCTGCTAATGTCTATTGCATATATAGATATTCATACATGTGAATAACTAGGTTTCAGATGAGGTTTACAGCTGAGCTGTAAACCTCATGTTAATGATGCACTAATGATGCATCTATGTATATATGTCTATGGTTCTGGGTGGTTGCCCAGGCGTTGCTATGCGATTCTTACACCGTGTCTACACCAAACGCGAGCGATGCGACAAAAGACAATGGAGCCCATTATAATCAATGATGTTGTCTACACTGGATGCGGCACAACGCGAGCGACAAATTTCCGACAGTAAACTGATGCCTTTGCAAGGGGCGCTTTGTCGCGTCCAGTGTAGACAGCTTTTAGCTGTTGCGACGCAAGCGACAATGGTCGCGACCAGTGTAGACCAAGTGTGCCACACGAGTCCTGAAAAGTGAAGCCAAAGCGTCTGGTTGGTTGGTGGTTGCTTGCTGACGGAAAGTCTCTAGATATGCATTGGGTCTGTCTTTCAGAGTCCTATTGTTTAGAATAGTGCTGGGCTTGGTACATGTTGAAGATAAATACATTCTTGGGTTTAGGGGTTTGATTACATTATTGCTCAAAGTTTGAAATGTTTGCTAAGGCAAGAATCACCGCTAAATATGTTTATCGGTTATTCTGCCAGAAACTGTAGGTTTTTTAGGATAGCCAAAATGTGCTTTTCTTCTAAAAATATTTATTTTCTTCTTATTCTTTCTTGGATTCTAAACTGTTTCTTTTTTTTTTTTTGCTTAAAATGTTGTTTTTTTTCAGGCTTCAGTTTACTGGAAAAGTGAAATGGCTTCAGTTTCAGTATGAGGTGGTGTTTGGGGATTCACATACGGGAGGGACTGAGTTTGGAGGCTTGTTTAAACTTGTATTTGGCATCGGTACCCGAGGCCAGAACTGTCACATAAGCTGCTACTTCACCCTGTGTTTGTTCATGATCCATTTTGCTTATGGTTGTCTAAATAATACCTTGTCTGGTGTGGATTGCTGAATTTGTTAGCTTGGTAGTCAGTGGTCCTTGTCCTGAAGCATTGGTGTGTAACTCGTCACGCAACGTTTGTGCTACAGGCGTAAATGATCTCTCAAACGTGCTTTATTGAGACCCGTACGTAACTACCTAGAATCCACATGGAAATTTGCTAAAAGCTGCTCAGAAGACTTTAGACCTTGATTGCACAGCACTGCCCTACCAACCACAACGTCTAGCAATCTACAAATCTAGTTATTTAGTTACTGTTTTCATGTGCGTTTCTTTTTACATCCTTGATCCAGAAGTTTCTTTGATTAAGTGAGGTTGGAGCTGCAGCATTGCGCTAATTTAATCTTTCATGGGAATGTGATGCACTCTGTATTTGTGCCCTTGTGTATTCACTTTGGAATGTCCAGCGCTGATTAAGATGCTCATGATGTGTACCAACATTTTTTCTGCCTCAGTCCTCAATTTTGATTGAAGACAACTTATCAAATGAACTGCTGTATGAATGCTATTCAAAACAACTGAACATGTTGTATGTACACAAGAGAGGGCTTGTTTGATCAGATTTGCGTTCCTAAATCTCAGTTTGGTGTTTTGTTTCTGATTTGTGCAGGATAAAAGCAGGTGAGGACTGGAAATTCTGGATTTTCAGGGAATAAATAGGCTAGCTGGGAAATTGAAGTAAATGGGGGTAGTGTGATAAGATTTGTTATTGCTTTCAGAAAAAACATTGAGTATTGTGATTAATTCTGATTTACATTGCATCAAGCTTTATAATTATCTTAGGTTAAGGAAAAAATAAAAAGAATGTTATATAATATTGTTGATAAATATGGTGATTATTATGCAATTACTCTTTTTTTTTTTTTTTTTTTTTTTTTTTTTTTATATATATATATATATGCTTTGTACCTTTATTTAATCCAAGTAGTAATGATGCATAAAAATACATAGAAATTATGGAATACTTAAAAAGAGAAACTATGTACAAAAATGATACTAACTGGCGCTGCTATTATATATTTGTGTGTATACGAAACACAAGAACTGCTGTAATCAGTAATGTGTGTCTGTACTTGCCCATGTTAAGAGGTCTTGTCTTTCCAGGCTTCTTTACTTATTGTGAAAGTGAAAATGCCATGTGAAGGCCAAGTATGGTGACCCATACTCAGAATTTGTCCTCTGCATTTAACCCACCCACACACATTAGGAGCAGTGAGTAGCGAACACACACACACTGCAAACTGTGGACACACACGAGGAGCAGTGGGCAGCCATTTTGCTGTGTCGTCCAGGGAGTGATTGGGCACCTCAGTCATTTCCTGCTGGTATTAAAAATTGAACCTGCAACCTTCGGGTTACCAGTCTGACTCTCTAACCATTAGGCCACGACTGCCCCATATGTGTGTGTGTGTGTGAAGAAAACAGCTAAACTGTGGTATTTATATATATTTTTATTAAAGTGCCCCATTATGCTATTTTAAAGGTTTCTAATTTAGTTTTGGAGGTCTGCTACGATAGATTTATATGCATTTAAGGTCAAAAACACTTTAACTTTCTCATAATATACATTGCAGCATCGGCTCTTTTCTCACAGTGTCTGAAACGGTTCAACAAAAGGATTCAGTCTCTGAAGCTCTGATTGGTCAGATGGCCCAGTCTGTTGTGATTAGTCTACTGTTTACACCGCATGTCGGAAAACGAAATGCCTATTGTCAACAACACGAAACAAACTCTTCCAGTCTCCTCTACAACTACAGTGTTTGAGGGCGGGTCAAAGTAGATGTTGTTCGCAGACAGCCAATGAAAACCATAGACTGGCATTATGCAAATTTGTTAAACAGCTATATTACACACTGCATGAAAGGTGATATACGAAAAAGCATAATAGGGGCACTTTAAGTAACTTGGAGTTGAATACAATTATGTATTGATGGCAGCAGAAGATAACCTAACTTTGGCGGTGGACTGCTTGTGTATAAAAGACTGACGAGATGACCATTCAGACAGATACTGATTGAGCGGTATCTCTCGACGCGAGAAACCCAGCTGATTATACCTTTGATTGAAACTTTTTGTTTTTATATTTTTGCTGTTACATTTTATTTTCCTTGTTTAATCAAACATTTGCAACTAATAAATTACTATTATAATAATTGCAAACAATTGTTCAAGATTATTATTGATAAGACCTTGAGCAAGGACTGACTGCAAAGGACTCTTCTGTCCAAGTATCAATTGAATGCGTATGATTTAGGTCAGATTTGGCTTATTTTACCTAACCAGAGAATAATGAATAATAAGGTTAAAGGTGTTAAGATTGAAGTACACAATATGTCTGTAAATGCATTTACGTTATATTCATGACAATGTATTACAGTAATGATGATGCCATTAAGAATAATGTAAAATATAAAAAATGTTCAGACACATTATGATACAGATTAGATGGGAGGGAAAATGTGTTAATGGTCCTGAAAATGTAAATATAATGCAGTATGATTTTCTATTTTACTTTTTGGTTTTGCAAAGTTTGAAACCGGCATGTTTTTGTGAGATTTATGCTAAAAGTTTGTGCAATTCAAAAAGGTTGATGATGGAAATGAAGAAAAATTATGTTCTATGCATCAGTATGTTGATTCAGTATCACAATTGCCCTCCAGATCAGAACTTTTTCACAAATATAAGAATTTATTTACATCCTGAAAAACTGATTTCAACCTTTAACCTCTATTTTTTATGTTTTGTTGTAGGTGTGGGTTCTGTCCTCCAGGTCTCGGTTGTGTTCTGCTCTTTCTTTAAGCGGTTTGGTCAGTATGCAGGGCTGGGTGATTCTGGCTCTGTTGCTGAGCCTCAGGGTCTTACGCTCTCAAGCGCAGAATGGTGAGTGTCATCAAATTCCTAGCCAGATTGATCATGTTAGAGAATTCTGTCTAGTCACCTCAGGTTTAACTCGGATTACATTAATGAATGACATTAATGAAACATGTCGTAATCCTTATTAAATTTAGTGTTAGTGTAATTTTGACACCTAGAAAATAAAAAACAAATTTTGAGGTTAAGATTTTTTAAAATGTTTTTGAAAGAAGTAACCTAACTCTAACTGTAATATAATGTCATAATATTTTATTCAAAATTCTCTGAAAAATATTGACATTTAAACTATCATTCAAATGTTTGCGGTCGGTACTTTTTTTAAAAATGTTTTTGAAAGACTTCACCAAGGCTGCAATTACTTGATTAAATATACAGTAAAAGCAGTAATATTGTGAAATATTTTTACAACTTCAAATAACTGTTTTCTATTTGAATACCTTTTAAATGTAATTTATTCCTGTTTTCAAAGCTGAATTTTCAGCATCATTACTCCAGTCTTCAGTGTCACATGATCCTTCAGAAATCATTCTAATATGCTGATTTGCTGCTCAAAAAACATTGATTATAATAAGAAATGTTGAAAACAGTGATTGTACTGTTGTACAGTCATAAATTATAAAAGGTTTAATTCATTACAGGTTTACACCAACTGAAATGAATGTCCAAGTCATTTCTTCTCTCTTTTTGTAATGTTACAGGTCTGGGTGAACTTCCTGTGCCCCATGGTTTAACACTACAGCCTGATTTACCTGCACAGACTCTTACATTGACATGGCAGAGTGACTCATCGCTTTTTGACATCGAGATTTTCCACACCGAGTTCATGAATGTGGTGTTAAATGTAAGCACTCTTACATCTCTGTGGTTGGATGTCATGTCGACTGTTAATCTGTGTTTTAGTTGGTTAGTGTTGAAGTACGCATTTGGGTGTGTGCCATAAATCACTGGAAAATATTACTGGTACATCATTGTGCCACCTCCAGGTCTTTACAACAATACAGTTCCACCTTTAGTTCAATAACAAGGGATTAAATGCAAATACACTCAAACCAGTTTCTCCGCCCAGTGTTTTCCCATCTCATATGAGTCACCGACTGGGACTTTGTTATGTTATGATAGTGATTCCATTCATGTCTAACTTGTTTTGGAATTTATTGGTCAATGTTAGTCTGTCCATATTGCAAAATATATTTTTCTTACTTGGATGTATTGTTATTGCATCTGTGCCCATAAAGCAATCTTTAAAGCTGAATGCAACTCTGTCGGCACACTGTTGATTACCACAGAAAACAATATCTGCTGGCCTTTCATTGTAATTGCATTACTGTTCCTTTTTAACTGAGGGACGAGTCGAAATGACTTCCTGTGGTAATTGAAGGCATGCCACAGACCCTGTCGATAGATCTGATGTATTTGCCTTGAAGTCAGCATGAAATCAAATTGCATGTGTTTACTTTCATAGTTTGAGTTCTTGGTCTTATTGTGTACAATTCATCAGGGCACGTTATTCCATATTTTTCATCAAAAACGGGGGGAAAAACCCTTTTAAAACGCCTTTCTATTTGGGCTGATGTTTTTTGGCTAGAGGGAAAATAATGCCTTTCTAAAATATTGCTGATAGTTAACAGGAAATTACAGCCATACAGTTTCCAGTGATAATAGCAAATAATAATAAAAAGCATTACGGGATATTTTGAGATGCTTTGGAGAGTGAATTTGATCTTCAGCATCCACGTCCCTGTTAAAAGTGGAAGGGAGTAGATCACCCACAATCCAATGCAAACTCTCATTCAGCTCCATAGAGTCTGTTAGTGCCCGCCCACTTTTTCAGCGACCTTAGTTCTGGAACAATTTTCCATTCATTTTTTTCTATAAGGATTTCAAAAATGTCTTTGTTTAAGAGTTATAAGCAGTGACATGAACCAAACCAACCTGCTACAAGACGAGTCACAGCATTACAAACTTTGATTTGAAGCACAGAAGTATTTGAAAATCAGACAAAAAGGTATAATACTGTGGACTTAACGGCTTTAATGAGGGAAAGAACTACAATTCTATGAAGCGTTGACAGTGACATAATCAAATTTAAAACAGAGTATTATAAAACTATTCATTTAAATAAATTGTATATGTTACGTAAAATTTATATACTTTTACATTCATTGCAAAATATATATACAGATATTAAAGTAGTTTATGACTGACTGTTGCATCATTTGCTGTGCTTCAAGGGAGCTAAAGACTTCTTTTGGCAACATTTGCTTAGTTGTCACGATTCTTAAGCCGGGTGCACACTGTGCGATTTATAATAGTCCTTTACGATTGTTGCTTGTCAGACTGTACGTTCATGATCCTCATGTCACACTGTGGGATCTCAGCTGTCATTTATGTCAGACTGTACGACAATCAAGACGCGTTAAAAACGGATGCGTGCATGAAAACTTGTCCATCATCAACCCACACACGTTTGGTGACTGTGAGCTGCATTACACGCAGGACTGAAATGGTGGCTAACAAAGACATCTCTAACGTTAATTTTGATCACGGCTTGTCTTGAAAAACGAAGACAATTTGACATTCGTCGTAGGAGAAGTCACACTGCAGGACTGTGTGCCAAATCTTCTGACACTGCCAGAATTTCGTTGGAGGTAAAATTTGATCGCAACGGTCATTAATCGGCTGTCTGTTAACATGTCAAACTAGCGATCAAAGACTACAGATTTTAGCCTAGGATTATAGAAATCTTTTAGGATTCTCAAAATTTGTCTTAGACGACCAAATTGTGGCCAAAATCGCACAAGGCGGGTGCACACTGTGCGATTTTGGCCACGATTTGGTCGTCTGAGACAAATTTTGAGAATCTTAAAAGATTCCTATGATCAAAATTAACGCTAGAGATTTCTTTGTTAGCCACCATTTCAGTCCCGCGTGTAATGCAGCTCACTGTCACCGAATGTGTGTGGGTTGATGATGTAAAACTCTGGACAAGTTTTCAAGTTGCGTGTCCATTTCTTGACTGTCGTACAGTCTGACATATAGGACAGCTGAGATCCCACAGTGTGACATGAGGATCATATTTGTACAGTCTGACAAGCAACAATCGTAAAGGAGTATTATAAATCGCACAGTGTGCACCCAGCTTAAGATTAATAATTGTTTTTGCAGAATTATGGGTAAATGAGTTTTTCACCATTCCGCTGTTACAACACTACTCTTTTATAACCCTCTGGGCCTCTTTGGTCAGAACTAACCAAAAAAATTTTGACCGAAAAAAGTTTTTAATTTTGCTTCATCGGAGTGGGATGACACTTGGTGACTTTTGTCGCATTAGCTATGTGAACACAAAAAAAATATGGTTCAGATATGTTAAAGGGTCAAAAAATAAAAAGTAACACTTTGTACCTTCGCGGTCAAAAATGACCTACTTAGGAAATTAATGGAAAAAATGTTTTTTGCTTCATCAGAATGGGATGACACTTGTCGCATTAGATATGTGAACACAGAAAAAAATCGTGGACATGATTCAGATATGTTAATCTCAAATATTGGATTTATTGAAAAACAATTACTTTTTTTAATGTTAATTTTAATGAAAAAAAAATAGCTTATAAAATTGTATAAATATTGCATAGTATCATAAAATCACCCCAAAATTCTAAATGAAAATCAAAAAATTTTATTGAACAAAAATTACATTGACTTTCCTAAAGAAAAAAAAAAGTTACCTTTCAAGGCTGTCACTTTTGACCATGAAGGTACCAACTATGACCCAAAAATGAAGGCTTCAACAAAAGCTTATATCATCGATCAACAACCTGTGAGCTCATAGTAGGTCTGTCTTTAAAGGTTTATAAGTTATTGTTTAAAAAAAAAAATTCCCCTATGGAAAAAAATTAATGGGATTTTTGCTTCCGGAACCCAACGGTTGCACTCTATTCTGACTTTTACCATTCCAGTCAAATGCAGATGGTTTAAATCAAGTCCTACCCTACAGTTGTCACTAAGTGTTGTTTCACTCAGAATCACATTATGGAATTGAATCGGGTTGCTAATGCTGACGTTAAGATGTGAGGGGTCAAAACTGCTTTTTCACTTTCATAATGTAGAGCATGGTTCTTTGTTGATTCTCAGGGAATGCATGAACTAATAAAATGTGAGTGCAGTGTAAATCACTGCATCCAAATGTATGAATGCAAATTTTCTGTTTTAATTTGTAGGAGACGGTGGCAGTTAAAGCAGATCCTGTAACAGGACAGCGTGTTTGGATCTGGCACTCGTCGTTACCCTTGGAGTGCACTTCTCATTCAGTGCAAATCAGAGCACGAAACCAGCAGTCGGTCAGCCAGTGGAGCCCCCCTCAGACCATTCCAGGTACTAAAAAAACACTTCCAAAATGGTGCTGGTCCTGAAACCGGTGCTCGGCCTGGGCATCTGCAAACCTTTCTTAAAATCAGCTCACAAACAAACATAGCACTGTGTGGTCCTTGTTTTGAGAACTTATTTTAGCATCCAAAGTCATTTAATTCACTGTCTGTATCCTTTCATGAGCTTATGCTGGCTCTACTGTGACAGTCAAAAGTTATTTCAATTTATACTATGAGTTTTATTTGTTAATTATTTAACAAATATGATATTTATGATCTAAAGATGTTTTATTTCAGACAGACATGATAAATAAAGTTGCTGGAGTAGCTGTGCAGTGAGACAAAATTAGGAACTGCCATTTTTAAACGTAGACACATCCGTTGATTATAACGGCAGTGATCTAATTTTGTACCAGATAGTTTTGTTTCTGCACTTGGAGCTGTTTTGAAAGCTATAAAAGGACATTTTCTGTTTTGATGTTGCTCTTTGGATACACTAGAAAAAAAAAATCTTCTTTAAAGAAAACTTTAAGTTATTTAAACCATTTACCAAACTCTTGTTATCTCACCCCCATCCTTTTGTCTCTAGGGTCGGATATTCCTGAGAAGTCTGAGTCTTACATGTATCCCCAGGATAAGGTGGTTCCTGTGGGCAGTAACATGACCTTCTGCTGTATTGTTAAGGAGAAGGTTGATTTCAAATATATCATGTACATGGGTCAGCAGATGAGCGCCACACGCTTGAGCAGAAGAACTTATGCCATCACAGTAACCAACCAGCCAGCATCTGGCAACACGGGCACCAACGTGGTCTGCTGTTCCCCAGAGTTTACCCTCACAGGAGCTGTGGTGTTTGTAGGCTGTGAGTACAATTCATATCAATTTATATCTAAATATATATTATGTTAAATATAAGAAATATGAAGAAATGTGCATTAAATATTTATAATTATATACACTACCATTCAGAAGTCTAGGTTAATGCTTTTTAAAAGACGAATCTTCTGCTCACCAAATCTGAATTTATTTGATCAAAAATACAGTAAAAATAGTAATATTTTGAAATACTTACAATTTAAAGGGTTAGTTCACTCAAAAATGAAATTTCTGTCATCATTTACTCACCCTCATGTTGTTCCAAACCCGTAAGACCTTCGTTCATCTTCAGAACACAAATTAAGATATTTTTGATAAAATCTGTGAGGTTTTTATCTCCCATAGAAAGCAACGAAATTACCACATTCAAGGTCTAGAGAAGTAGTAAAGGCATTGTTAAAATAGTCAACGTGACTACAGTGGTTCAACCTTAATGTTATGAAGCGACGAGAATACTTTTTGTGCACCAAAAAATAACTTCTCTTCCATGTCAGTCTCCTATGCTGTTGACACAGTGAACACAGTGCAGAGCTTTTGTGTTTACGTCAGAATGCCGACTCATTATTGGCCGGCTCCTGCGTCAGCATCACACGCATGCATCGTGCTGCTCACGTGTACAGCGTCTGCCAATACTGAATCGGCGTTTGGATGTAAACACAGAAGCTCTGCACTGTGTTCACTATGTCAACAGCATAGGAGACTGACATGGAAGAGAAGAGATTGTTGAATAAAGTTGTTATTTTTGTTTTGTTTTAGTGCACAAAAAGTATTCTCGTCGCTTCATAACATTAAGGTTGAACCACTGTAGTCACATGGACTATTTTAACAATGACTTTAGTACCTTTCTGGGCCTTGACAGTGGTAATTAAATGGCTGTCTATGGAGGAGTCAGCTCTCGGATTTCATCAAAAATATGTTCATTTGTGTTCCGAAGATGATTGAAGGTCTTACGGGTTTGGAACGACATGAGGGTGAGTAAATAATGACTGAATTTTCATTTTTGGGTGAACTAACCCTTTAATTTGTCTTTACAAGTGGTTTGCCAAAATATTATGATATATAAGCTCTATAAACGTAAATCCACCACTGTAAAATGCACATACAACTTCAGAAAACAGGAAAATTTGAGTGTTCATTTTTAGCATAATGTCTGGCAGTAGATGATTGCTGTGCAGTGTTAAAGAGCAACTTGCATGTGGCTTTGTTGTATGTAATTGCTGTAGATCCGCCGGGAGATGAAGGGTTGGTCTGTGAGACACGGGATTTGGCATCCGCAAAATGTTCTTGGTGGAAAGGACGTGACACTCACTTGAAAAGAAAGATCAACCGCACTAACTACACCCTTAATGGAAGGCAAGAAACACACTACACAGGAACCACTGACCACATACACTATAGCATTTGGCGCTCAGGACCGTAATGTCCTTGGTACATAAAAAGATCACCAAACAGCAAACCACATTAAATGAGATGGAGAAGGATACTTCTGTCATGTTTATTTTTACTGCTAATCCAAGAATTCCATTAATGTTCTAATCTAATTAATGTGCCATTTCTTGTCTAACGTGACAGCTGTGAGTATTATTCATATACATTTATATGAATATTTATAAATGCATATCAATTATTTAATAATTATTTATTATAATAATAAGTTGTAATAATAAATGTTTCATACACAACCATACCAAAGTTTAGGGTCAATTCATTTAGTCTGATTATGTGATGTTTTTGAAAGAGTCTCTTCTGTTCACCATTTGATCAAAAATACAGTAAAATCAGTTTTCTATTGTAATATATTATAAAATGTAATTTATTCCTGCAATTCAAAGCTGAATTTTCAGCATCATTACTCCAGTCTTCAGTGTCATATGATCCTTCAGAAATCGTTCTAATATGCTGATTTGATACTCAAGAAACATTTCTTATTATTATCAACTTATTATTAACTTAATGTGATTATTGGACCATTTCCTCTCGGAATGAATGAACGTCTAGGTTTTATAAGCCATATTTCTGTCCACAGGGACTGTTTGGTGACTAATGATGGGAACACCTCTTGGTGTAGTTCGAAGGTCTGGGAGGACAACTGGACTCTGGTGGCTCGAAATACTCTTGGAACAGTTCGGCTTACTGACTCCGCCCAACTCGCTGACCGCGGTACCACATTTCAATACATCTCCTTTTAAATGAGTATATCAACATTATAAATAGAGTCAGAGCGACTGTGTCTTAATATTCTTATGAGTGAGAACTTTTCTCTGACGGTTTTGTCTCTCTTCCAGTACATCTGTTGGCTCCAGCAAATGTGACAGCGGTCGAAGTCAAGGCGTGGAACGCCACACTGCAGTGGAGTTGGCCTGTGGCGGCGTATAAAAAGCTGGAGATGGTCTGCCAGCTGCAGCTCATCGGCCATGAACTTTCCAGCACAGTAAGTTCACTGCTCAGCTTTCAGCTCCCAGAACCCTGCATGCTTTTTGTTTGGTCTTGGAGTTAAAGGGGTAGTTCACCCAAAAAATTAAATTTTGACATCATTTACTCAAGAAAACACAACTTTTATTTTGAGAAATAAGTTTTATTTTATTTTTATTTTCATTTTTTTAATGAACAATTGTCAGTGAATAATGATTTAATTTCAGTTTGTTCCTCACATAAACCTATTGTACGGCTTCAGGAAATGTTTATGGTGCGTATTGTTATCGTCAGGGCTTGACATTAGCTTTTTTGCTCACCAGCCACTGTGGCTAGTGGTTTTCCAAAGTTACTAGCCACTCAGCATTTTCACTGGCCACATTTTTGACATTGAATGGGGAAAAACTGCCATACAGGCTGCTGTCACTTTAAGACCTGACGCATGGATCCATTATACTGTTACACGTGCGTTTTCTTTCTCAACTGTTTACGTTCACTTAAAACACTGTGTTTACGTGAATACTCGGCAGGACCGGCATTTTGACTTTTTTTTTTTTTGTATTTGACTGTTTGAAAAAGAACTCAATTTAGTTCTGAGAGGTGGCTTTATGTGCATATAACGAAAAACGAGTGAGTGAGGGGAGGCGGGTTTGTGTGTCAACTCGCTGTCGGAGAGATGAGAGAGAGAAAGCTGGCATCATGTATCTATTCTGAGGAAAATGAGTATTGGAAGCGTTTCAGATATTCATAGCTGCAAATTCCTCACCTTTCTGTGGCAGCTCACCTTTTTGAGATCAAAATAGTTCACCTATGGGATTTGCATAGATCTGTACATATACTGTACAGTGCTTCCTTTAGTCTTTACTTCAAAACTGTCTATAAAGGGTAATATTTTATGTATTTGAGGTCTGAGATGTGGGAACTGTGAAGAGAGAGAGGGTAAGAGAGAACAGTTTGCAGTTCAGCTCAGTATTGTTGTCTAAAAAAAATCCCTTAAAGTAACTACAAATGAGCATGTAAAGCAAATATCATAAAGCAAAAAAAAAATTCTGTGCGGAGCAGGCCCCGTCCCACGCAATGTTCTCACCTTTTTTACCCCTTACCTGTTTGCATCCCTGGATATTTCATTGTAATCGAAAAATCTATATTTTTGACAACACTTAGTTTATTATTTCAGGTACCTTTTTAAAAGACTACAATTGAAAAACGTAAATATTAAAAATTTCAACCCTCCAAAGTGGCTAGTAGGAGTGACTGCATTACACTCCGCTGCTCAAATCCACCCGCTTTTGGCGGGTTGGAGGGTGTTAATGTCAAGCCCTGGTTATTGTTATTCATGCTTTTCAATATGCTCTGCAAAATATTGAAAACAAAATTGTGTTTGAAAGAAGACTGTACAAGTTTAAAATGATATGAAGGTGGAGTTACTTTTCCTTTTATTTCAATGTTTTCCCAATTCTTTTTTTTAATCCTGTTTTTGATGCATCATTTGTATTTATTTTTGATGCACACTTTAAATTATTACTCAAGCCACCTTAGCAATGATGTTTTGTTATATAATATTTAAAAGTGGCTACTGATTTCTAACCGATGGGCTGATATTTCTCTGTGTGTGTGTGTCTTTAGCGTAACTACAGTGACACAGGTTTGATATCTGTGATGCTGGAGGGCTTGTGGCCAGATGTGGACTTCACTGTGACTGTGCGATGCGGCTCTAAGCACGGTTTCTGGAAGTGGGGGGATGAGAGCGCCCCCTACAGGATCCACACAAAAATGGACCGTGAGTGATTAAAATAACTTGCAGGAAATTAATAATAAATCTAAAATGATTTAGTCTACTTTGTCTGTTACTTAGTCACCACATATGACAGGTCAGATATATTATGTTTAATCACGCACATGCTCTTAAACACTGTGTCATTTCTTAATTGTTTACCCTGATTTCTACATCATTTCCTGTTATTTTTATGTTTATTATTTATTAAGATATATCAGGTTTCTAAAGATCTATAACAAAGTCTGTGCATTTTCAGGTCCTGATGCTCTTGATGTCTGGGTCTGGATGGACAGCAGTAACACAGGACTTGTTCTTTGGAAAGTAGGAACAAACATTGTTTTACATTTGCCATAACCTAGGATATGAAACACAGCTTATGTCATAAAACTGAATGACATGTTATTCTTTTAAGTAAACATGGTGCCATCTGCCTCTTTTCATTCAGCCGCTGTCTGTGAGAAAAAGTCACGGTGCATTAGTCGGCTACAAGGTTTCTCAGAGCTCAGCAGAGGAATACGGGTGGACAACGATTTCTCTTCCTCCTGAGAGATTTAACTATCCCATCATCCTTAACAACAGCAGTGACATCACTGTTGCCGTGGCAGCACAAAACCCAGCTGGTCTCTCTCAGCCTTCCACTGTGACCACACCAGCATACAGAGCAGGTAGAGGGAGTATGGGACATTTCCTCAGCTACCAGACTGCTAACGTGTTTTGTGCATCATATTTGGGTTTACCACATATATATATTATCAGTTAACATGGCTACTTTGACATTAAAACTATTTCGGTCTATTCTGTGTGATTTCTGACTGATCAGAGTTGTTGAAACTCAGTAGATTAGAAAAAAAAGACCTTCTTTATGGCTATTTTATGTATAAATTGCTTTCAAATAACTAAACTTCAAATTATGGAGCCCCAGCACATAATAATAATAATAATAATATTTATATAGCGCCTTTCAAGAACCCAAGGACGCTGTACATAATGTTGATAGATAACATGAATACAAATATACACATGACATGTCAACAAAATATATATATTATATTGTGACCACAAATTAAGAATTCATTCTCTCATTTTAGTAAATCATCGCAATTTCCCAAATTGTTCACTTGTTTTAGCTAAATCATGGCCTTTTAAGAATTTGTTCCCAGGATTTAAGTAAATCGTGCGCACAATATAATTCATTCCCTCGTTTTAGTACATTGTGGCCTTGTTGAACTAATTCATTCCCTCATTTTGATTTAACTAAAACAAGGGAACAAATAATTACAATGTGGCCATGATTTAGTAAATCAAGAAAATTAATTATTATATTGTGCTCACGATTACCTTAAAATAAGGGAATAAAACATTCTGACGTATTAATAAGTCGTGGGAATGAATTGTTAATTCGTTGCCAAGAAATACATATTTTTTTTCCTGAATGTCATGTCCAGGGCTCCGTATCAAATTAATTCTAAGTAATTAAGTTTTTTTGAGTGGCACTTTGGCACTCAATGCTATGTATTGCAATTAACTGTTTTAATCCATTGATAGTTATAATAAACAAAAAGACAGACTAGTGTTAAACTACGTGTTTTGTATGTGGTCGTTTATCCTGTAGATTCCCAGCTGTCTGCGTCTGAGCTGCTTGGCACAAATGGAACATTTAACCTCTCCTGGCAGCCAGATGCCAATGCAAGCAGAGGGTACGTGGTGGAGTGGGTCCCGACCGGCTGCAGTGGGCTGTGCCCTGTTGACTGGGAGAAAGTTCCAGAAAAAGAAAGCAGCTTCACTGTGAAGCCAGGTGGGTCCTTTAAATTCATCTACAAGTGACTTATCTATTGGAATTTTTTTAAATTTCCTGTTCTTTTATTAAAAACCCTAAAAGTATTTGGTCACATAAAAATTTCTGAATTCCATTGCATTAGATAATAAAATATCAAACCATCTGACTCAATGTCTTTGTATCAGCTGGTGTTTTTGGTGATTTTTAGTGGATGTATGAAGTCAGTTCCTCTCAAGTTCACACAGGTGTCCTAGCAGAGGAACCACAGGTTTAGTGCTCATCACAGTAATGTCCCCTAGTATGGGTTTTTTTTTTTTTTTTTTTTTCAGATATTACCTTTCATGTAGTGTGTAAAAGGTCTGCAGATAAGTTATTGTCTTCAGGTTGTTCAGAAACGATTCTGAACAGCCTGCAAATGAGTCGTTAGTAATTCCAGCCTTACTTCCTGCTCAAACCCATGTAGGTTTGTAACAAATTTGCATAATGCCCACTAGGGCTGCACGATTTATCGCACGATACGAAAAATAACATTGAACTTAAACGCGATTATCGTTTAAACGTGATTCTTAGTGCGATTATGAAATCGCAAAGGCTGCGATTTATTTTTTTTATTCTTATGCACAGCTTGTCACTGAACTATGGCTCCAAATGCTAATCCATCTGAAAGAACTTCGAGTTTGAATCGCTTATAATGTACATTTGAAGAAGCAACACGCGTCAAACATCTTCCCAGACGTGAGAAGCATTTATTAACATCTTGTCCAACAAAAGACAACATTTAATAACATGTTTTTACTCCAAACTCACTTCATAACGACATTTGAGCATCCTTCTGTGAGATGATGTGGCTTCTTACACAGAATAAGGCAGTCGTGTGTTTATTAGTCATGTTTAATCAATAAAAGCGTTTCAATCTTCTGTTTATTCAGTTTCAGCGATATGACGTATGTTATCTACTTCTGCGGCAGGGCATATTTGGAGTTTCTGCACAAGAGCGCCCACTGGCTTTCAGATGGAGAAGCATTTACTACTGATCACAGAGTTGTACAGCTCTGACAAGCTGCGCTTAAAATAATCGCAGCCTTTGCCAAATCGCATGCGGTTTAATCGCGATAAATTGTGCAGCCCTAATGCCCACCTATGGTCTTCATTGGCTGCCCATGAACAATGAAGCCATCGATACAGTTCGTATCACTGTTTACAAGTGCTGAGTAAGCCTCTGGAGCTGAAATTCATATATGGTAATGGGCGTTTAGTTTTCGACACGCATTGTAGACCAATCACAACAGACTGGGCCATCTGACCAATCAGAGCAGAGCAGGCTTTCAGAAAGGAGGGGTTCAGAGTGACTGAATCCTTTATCGAACTGTTTCAGACACTGAGAAAAGAGGTGATGCTGCTGCAATGAATATTATGAGAAAAGGGTTCTTTGTCCTTGAATGCATGTAAATCTATTGTAGGAGACTCCAAAACAAAATTACAATACTTTAAATTAGCATAATAATAACTACTGTAACTGTTCCACCAAGCACAGTCACACAAGTACTTCATTTAAAAACCTAACAAACATCTTTTTGTCAAATGTTTTGATTGAAAAATGTCCTTGTGCTGTCTTTGTTCAACATACATGACAGTTGGTTTGATATTTTGTTATTTCCGATGCAATGGCAATGAATTTCTTTATGCTTTGTTTTCCACCACGACTGAATGTTTTTTTCCATGCGCCTTGTTGATTGATCAGTCTCTGCTGATTTCAGACTCTCTGGAGGAAGGAGTGAGGTACACCGTATCTGTGTATGTTCTCTCAACCGGCGCTGCTACGCTGCTGCAGAGATGGCAGGGATACTCACAGGAAATGAGTAAGAGAACCACTGCCGTTCACTGCTAATAAGGCGCTTTCACACATACAGGCTTTGCCGTGAATTCGACAACATTTTTCCACTTAGAAGCCCTGCAAGACTTGTTGATAAAATGCTGGCAAGTCATTAATCATTTCGTGGAGGCATGTGAATGAGAGCATTATGTAAATGATGTAAAACACAGACATCCGATACTTGTGTGAATAACATGTTTACGCCTTTACTGGAAACGTTAATTCACCAATTTTATGGGAAGTTCGTGTGAAATGGCTTTTGACTTTTTTTACTGAGGCAAAATTGGCATCTGGTCATTTTTTGGTTAACCACTGATTTAAATAACCCATGAAATGGTTAGACAAACACAGGTTTACCTTCAGGAAGGTGGGACAGGACATATAAAAGAGCCCATGGCTTTACGTTTTGTTGCTTACTAATATATGAAAAACAGTTACACAAAATTATTTTGGCCTCTTTCGTTTGATCTTCTGTAGTTCCTGCACAGTCAGTTGATTTATCAGCCAATCAAACTGGCTCGGATGTGCTGTTGTCTTGGAAAGCCACCGCGATGGAACACCAGCGAGGATTCATACGTGGATACACCATCTACCTGGCAAATGCTGCACGTCTGGATCTTGTTGGTAAGCACTTTCACACATTTGTGAGTAGAAAAAACATCTGCTGATAAGAACAGAAATGCTTTATTATTGCATTTTAGTATAAGCAAAATGACTAACTGGTCAATGAAACCACGTCTGAAATGACGTCTGTACCGTTCGGTTTGGGACGAATACATGTACCGTTACACCCCTAGTTTTAATGCATTATGCTTTCTAAAGTTTTAACAATGAATAGATAAGTATTACATAGTGTATTATAACTGTGGTTACAATTATTCATGAGACCATTCAAAATACTTTATAATGCATTATATAGTAAAGTGTTACTAAAACTTTTATCTTTTGTTATATATTTTAATACTTGTCTCTTGTGGTTGTGTTCCAAGCTAACATCACTGATCCTGAGGTGCGGTCATACAGGGTGAAGGGTTTGTCTCTGAGCTCGTATAAGTTCATAGTGAAGGCCTACACTTCAGCTGGGGAAGACATGGGGACAACTGTGGCCATTAAAATTGAGATGGACAGTAAGACATTGTGATGTTAATTCGTAGATTCTGCCATTGATCTGTAGCCTTACTTACTATCAATGTCAACATTTGTTTTTATTTTTTAACTGCTTAAATAGAACTACTAGTAAATTCACATATTGCAGATAACATATTAGATTATGTCCTTCTCCTAAACTTCTCCTTTTCTCTGTTCATCCAGCAGCCGACATGTTGTTTGTTGGAATTCTTGTGCCGTTGGCAGCCATGTTCTGCTGTCTCATCCTCATCAGCATCTTCTGCTACAAGAAGAGAGAGTGGTAGGACTTTATTAAAGTGTTTTTAATAAGTTAAATAATTTAAAAAGCCACTTAATCAAATCCTTTTGACCTATAGTAAATGGCTTAAAGTATGTGTGCTACAACAGACAGTGTTCTTTCAGTCTTACTGATCAATCAGTGTTATTTTGTTATTGTTAATATACTAAAATAGTGCATATGAATGTTTGGATTAGTTTTTATTTTTATATTTTCAAATCATTTAAATTTTAGTCAGTTTTAGTAATTTTGTTGTGTTTTTAACGAAAACAACACTGATGTAAATCAGTTATTAAAGTGTTTTCTTGATGGTTTTTGTGTTATTTAATCAATTCCAGGGTAAAGAAAGCTTTCTATCCTGAAATTCCTGGACCGAAAGTACCTGGAGACTGGTCGTCCCCACAGGTAAAACCTTTAATGGTGATACGATACCTTGAAAAATATTGATATTTGATACCATTTTCGATACTACGGGGAAAACTGCCATATATACCGCCATACAGATTTGTTATTATCTCTTAATTTTTTGATCATTTGAGTAATTTTGTTGTAATAGCTTACACACAGCACAGGGGAGGCTTTATTTGAATCGTTGAATTACATTTTCAAAAAAAAAAAGACAGTCATATAATAAACGAATGGCAAGTAAACAGTAATAAAATAAGAGCAAATAAATTGCAAACGATAGCACAAATAAATACAATAGAATAAAGACACAAATGAAATAAACATGGCTTTAAGTTTTTCAGGTGGGTCTAACAGTAGTGTTTAGGTCAGAAGTACTACAGAAATTAAAGTAATCAAATGTAAAATAACACTGGATAGTTTTCATTTTTACAGATTAATGCTTACATTTAGGCCCTGTGTCCACCAAAGCGTTTTTTTCCCATGGCTAGTGTATTTTTCCAATTGTTTTCAATGGGAGTGCCGCGTTTTTAAAACAGCAGGAGCGTATTGAGGCGCTGAGCATCTATTTCAAGCGCTCGCCGTTTTTTACCGGTCGCCGAGAGTTAAAGAATGTTCAACTTTAGTAAAACGCAGCGCTCATCATTGTCACTTTGTACCCAGCCGTCCAATCACAGTGGAGGAGGGGCGGGACAAATACAACACCGACCAACCACCACATTCTGCTTGTACATTGTCAACAGATGACAACAACAAGCATAATAACGGAACAAAATCATTCAAAACAAGAGCCAAAGCAAATACTTTAAATTGTATTGACATTTTTATATAGAAACAATACAGAAACAAACTATATGTGAATTGAGATACTAGTAACACCACCACGAATATTCTGTATCATGGCAAGGGAAGCGTCTCAACTGAAAAAAAAACTCTGCGCTGCCGAAGCGCTCTCAAGCGCCCACAGATAGGCTTTTTCAGCAGCGCGCCTAGCGTTTTCAGCTGGCTAAAAACGCTTTGGTGGACACACAGCCTTTAAGTTAAAAAAGTTATTCAGTCAAGAGCAGCGAGTGATTTTTCTCTGTCTTTTGTTTTTTGATTAACATGACAGACGGCAGCAGGTTTATTAGGCTGCTGTCACTTTAAGAGCTGCACGGATCCAATATACTGTTACACAACAACTGTTAACAGACTGTATTTACCTGAATACTTGGCAAGAAGGACATTTTGACATAATTTTGTGGGTATTTGACTGTTTAAGCACAATAAGCCACGAAAAAAAAGTCAATTTGGCACTCGCTAGCTGTTTGAGAGCCGGCTTTATGAGAACAACACTTATATAGATCAGTGGTTCGCGTGCTTTTGATGTGAGCGCAAAAACTGCTGGAATTACTAAAATTATGCGCAATGCAAGCACTATTCAACCAAAGCGAATGAGATGAGTGAGAGTGTGTCAATTCACCATCGGAGAGAAAAGAGAGTGAGAACGCGCAGCTGGTATTGGTGTATCGATACTGCATAAGAGGAGTATTGGAACTGTTTCAGATATTTCAGTATCGATACATATCAAAATATCGATATTTTTTTGACAACACTAATTACTATTAATAACTTTGTGCTACAAACATGAATGATTCCTCAAATTGCATTTCTGTTGTTTGTGTTTAGGGTCCTCTGGATGTGAAGCCCTCTCCTCACAGTCTGGTCCACATTGTGGAGAGTCCAGAGTGGGATTTCAGTAAGAAGGGTCTGGTCCCGGTACCAGAGGAAGAGGAGGAGTTTGAGAATGACAACATCGAGGTAGACACAGACTCCGATGAACCGGCCCTCCTGAGATATTACAACCAGGTTGTCGGTGACGGCTCCCACAGTAACCATGTTTCAGACTCCTCTGGTTCCTCAACCGCCTCAGTGGGCTCCACACAGACTGAAATCACCTACGCAGGCATCCAGAGCCCGACCTCTTCACAGGGGGCGTCTGGCGGCGGAGGTTACAGGCCTCAAATGCAGTCCGCCGTGGATCCAGCCGAGCCGCAAGATGAATTCGAGGCTGACTTCCAAGACGATGGCTTGAATACAGGCTATAAACCTCAGTGTTCCTGGCAGCTGGATTCTCCAGAGGCGGAAAACTTTAGTGGTTCCCTTGGCAGCCCTACGTCGGTCACATCATCCCAGTTCCTTATTCCAGAATCCTCTGAGGAGAAACCACAGTCTTCCAGCACCTGGTTCCACAGTTTTCTCTCCGGAAAATCCTGAGAACGCACTACTTCACATATGTTTTCACGTTAGTTTGTGCCGTTCACCTTTTATGAGGATGTTTTCGGTTCGTTTTAGGCTTTGTGCCCTTACTGGAAATCGATCACAATTGCATAATCAACATCACTACTGTTTCTCAAGGACTTGTGTTACTGGCCAGAGTGGTGAAGTACTACTGAAGAGCTGAAGGTGGCCGTATCTTCTTTCGCTCGCTCGGAGCATAATGACGTTTACCCCTAGGAGCGCCACTTTTGTTCATACAACAGTGTTCGTGCCTCTTTCTGCAGCGTTTTTGGAGTGATCGCAGTAAATCTACACCCTTACGGCAATATATTGTGCACAACATTTCACTGCTCTGTTTTCATTCTTAATTTAACGGTTTTGTAGCAGTCAAATGTAGGAGATCTGGTAAAACATGATGATTTGCATTTCAGAAGATCAAAACCGATGCATTGAGGGTTTGTACTTAAAGTCTGCGCCATTTTCAGGTGATTTTAAAAATGATTATGTAGCCTCAAGCAACTTTTTCTCCAGTCTCGGTGTAAATGTAAACGGATATGTTCACGTTGAATAAGCTGACAGAACAAAAGGAAAAGCAGAATGGGGAAACGTGCATCTCGGGTTTTGCTTAAACCCTTTATGACATTTCCCTGTTTAAGAAACACAGTTGTTGAAGTGTTCACATGATCTTTCGTTTCCGGCTTCATCTGTGTAAAATGAATGTAAACACACTCAGTGTTACTTAAGGATGTTATGCAGCTAGTTTTGTGTATTTTTGTTTAGAGGTTGATGCTCAATCAGTATCATATTGAAACATACATTCGGCTAGGGCTTCACAATTTGGGGGGGTGGGTTAAAGAAAAATTGTGATTGCGATTTTTAAAATGTGATTTAAAAAAAAAAATCCAGATTTGCTGTGCTTGTTTGTAGGGCTGCACAATTTGGCCATACATTTTGTAATTGTATATCAGTGTGACTAATAATAGTATTTGTTTTATTGAATAATAATAATAAATAATAACTATTATTATTACTATTACTACTAATACTACTAAATAAAAATAAGAAATTTTACTATTGTAATATTTCACGGTAAAATAAAAAAATCAATTAAGATAATAATTTTAGAATTGTTTTATTTTAGAGTACAACTGTAAAATTACAATACTAATAGTTATGGCTGTCTTAAGTTCTTTATTTTCAAACTTTAAACCAACAACCTTTTATTTTGGTGGAAAACCACATGGTCAGCCTTTGCAATTTGATAATCACACTAGGCCATATTTGGTTTAATTTCGATTAATATTGCAGCCCTATTCTTTAAAAATGGTCTAACATAGCTATTGTTCTCATAATCCAGATTGCAGGATATAGTCCAAGTTTTCTAGTCTTTTCATTTTTGCTTTCCAAAGGTCAGTAACATTTTAAATTGGCATTATCCGTACAATATGTGAAGCACCCTTTCAGTTTTATGAATGCGTCTTTGTATTTCACACCCAAAAGTCCTTGAATATGGGACTCTCTTCAACTCTCACACATGCATAGCACCACCCAGTATAAACTCAACTCAACTCAAGTGTTATCGTATGTCTAGTCCTAGATGCGTCTGTCCAGGATGCTTGTATGTGTACCCCTGCTTGTTTCCATAGTTTATCATGGGGTTTTAAATGACCACAGTGCCTCGGGAGCTTAGTTATATTATGTCCAAAGAACAGCACCTTCTCTCAGAGCAGTTTCCCCATCATTAGGATGGACCACAGGGTAAATCACTTCAACTGGCCTTACCGACATTATTCTAACATAAAGATATATGGGAGCTATGTGTTTAACGTTACTGTGAAGGCCTTTTCCTGAGCACTGTGCATATCGCTAGTCCTCCAAATCCTTGTGCAGCAGTCAGAACAACAGATACGTCGCTTTAGGACAACATGATGTCGCTACACTGAGCCTGAATGGTAAAAGTCGACATGAAATCAAAAGCGACCCTGTTTACTTTATTAATACACATTCCTGTGTGCTGTTGTGACTTTTTATTCAAATTTTAATAAGGTTGCTCCACCTCTGAAACTAACCTGTTCTTGTTAAACAATAGTTTAATTCATGTCTGGTTCTATTCTTCCATGAAATACCCACTTTTCACCATCTAATCGATGTCTGATAGATAAAATCAAGCCCCACCTTACATTTTTTTGCATGTTGAATATCTCGTTTTCCTCTGGGACTTCACAGAACGGAAGTAAAATGGGTTGCGATGCAATTTCTTGTCGACTTTGAAGAGCATCAGATAGTAGTCATTACACTCCTAATGTGGCATGTGATTGAAAGGGCATTAGTTGAACGTTATTAGGAGAAAGATTATGAAATATGGGATAGGTCAGCATCTACTGTTGCTTAAGCTTTAAACACCTACTGTGAAAGATTTTATGTTGGAATAAGTAGTTACTAATATGTCATTTTTGCAGTTATACGTAGATATCTTTTAAAGAAGCCTACTAATGTTTATTTTTTTATTTGCTTGTATGAATGTGAAATGCACAAATGTCATTATCTATGTAATGTTTTTTTTTAACTGTTGAAGAATATGCATAGAAAGCCTTAGCTGTGGATTTTATAGCCCAGATGAGCTTTATTAGTGTGTCATTAAATGATTTAATGAGATATATGCTGTCAAAATCATCTCAAAGGCTACACTACAGGGAGAAAGTGAGAGAAATCTGATATATATATATCAGATTTGAACTACTTCCATATGTGATCAAGATGAGATCACAGTGGGATGTCACTACAAGCATGAGGCGTTAATGTAAATATCATGTTAACACTAATGTAAATATGCTTTTCTCTTGAGCATGAAGATCATCACATTGGGAATATTGCACCAATTAATATTTACTAACTAATATTACAATAATGTTGTTGCCTTTGCATGCATGACAGATTCCACATTCAGTGTTCAGAGAGGGGAAAGATAAACTTTGAATGAGAAATATGGAATAATTTCATTAGAAACACTATATAAGTGTGTGTAAACACGTACTTGTAAGAAAAAATAAAGATGTATCCAGGCGTCTGAGCTCTTTATACTCTGCTAATACACTAATATTGTGCACTCTGTATTATTATAGACAATAAATCCAGATAAACCACACTGTTTTTCTGTGTATATTTTCCTTTGGACGTTGCATTGTGTGTTTTTGTTTCTGTAATAGCATTGAGAAAGCTGTGTGCAGGAAACTGCAGTAATATTTTGCTTTGTCAGTAAATCCCCTGGTGATATTTTCTCCATTTTACCCTTATTCCAGTCTGAAATGGGCCTGATCGTCATTATGTGCAGAATGCTTTTGTTTTCTCCAGACAGGATGGCAGCAGTGCTCGTAAAAGGAGGAAGACATTCAGAGGAACATCTGATGTAGGTCAGTTGTCCTCATTTTCACCTCTATAAACCCACCACAACTTTCAGCCTTCTCTTGTTTTATTGGTGCTCTATCCTAATGCTTTAGTGACATGCATCAGTTCTGTCCTTGTATTTATATATATATATATATATATTCACGCAGATAACAATATATATATATATATATATATATATATATATATATATATTATAAAATACATATATATATATATATTATAAAATACATATATATATATATATATATATATAAAGTCCATCATATCCCTATATATATATATATATATATATATATATATATATATGGATATGATGGACTTTCTCCTTTAAATAAAACACAATTTAATATTTCCGCTGCTGTGATGGTAAAATTTTGAAGTTTTAATTAAAGATAATTGATGCATTTTCAAACAAGCACCAAACAGAGCTATATAACTTTTTGAAAATACATATACATTTTTTTCATGTTCATTATTTAATAATTAAATAAAATAAGTCTTAGAAACGTGTACAAGGTTATCTGAGATCATCATTTGGAGACAAAGCTAAAGGATCGCAACTGAATTAATTTTAAGAATGAAATCAATTGTTTTACAATTTATTTTTACAGAATTTTCAAATGGATATTCAGTTGATTTGTTAGAAATATTAATAAAAAGTTACACACACACACAGAACTTTGCGACACATATAGCGGTGAATGAGAGACTACATTAAATATATTTTTTGTGTTTTCATTTGCTCAAATAGCAAAAGAAGAACTCCACAATAGTGTTTTCACAACTTTCAAAAAGAGGGAAAAAATAGAGAGCGATTGATAACGGTAATTTGATGCAAATGTAATAATAATACTAAATATAGTGTTATAAATGTACATACATTTAAAAAAAAAAAATAATAATAATAATAAAATATATATATATATACTTAAACCGTTAAAACGCGTCATCGCAGTCTGTGAAAAGGGTCTATTTAGGTCACAAGGCACATCCACTCTGACATGAATCCTATTCAGGGAATTTTAGTTGGACCTTTGTGCTCAGCCAGTTTGGTTACTGTGGCAACACCACGCCAAAACGAGACACTCCCCAAAACAATGTCATCCATAAACTACACAGATGCATAGATTATCCTTACATCTTTGTATATATAAACATTATTGAATTTCCTTAAGAAAATTAAGCGTTCAGAATGTCTGACATAATCTGTCAGTGGCTGAATTCAGAGCTCCGGCTGTCAAAAGTCGTTGGTAAGTTACGAAATATAGCCGTTAGCAAACGAGTTAACGAGCATGACCCGTCCATAAACGTATGTATTTATACAGCTAAACTATCAGTAATAATTTCGCCTCTTTTTTTCTTCTGAATGTCATATGAATCTATTGCAGAGCCGTATTCCTTCGCAAGGGATTTTGCAAACGGTTATTTGATAGGAGAGATCCTGTACAGATATGAGCTGCAGGACGACTTCCACCTGTTCTCCAAACAAAGGTATAGATGGATGATGGACATAGTCATACATATTTTTATGTTTGTATTTTATATACATTTTTAATATCTGTCCATTAAAAAACCGGATCGGTGAATGAATAGGTATAGATAGACAGTTGGGTGGATGGATAGGTAAAACAGGTATAGATGACTGGATGGATTGATTGATTTGTTGAATCGGTAAACGGTGGATGGATAGAAATATAGATATGTTTTTATTATTATTATTATTATTAAGTATATATATTTTTATATGTATTCATCCTTTTATGGATAGATGCTCATACCATATAACATGACCTATAAAAGTAATAGGCTATATTGATGAATATATTATTATTATAATTATAGATGGATGGATGGTGGCCTAGATAAATAGATAGATAGATAGATAGATAGATAGATAGATAGATAGATAGACAAACAGATAGATAATGTAAACATTATATTTTGTGTTTGGGGTGAAGTGTGGCGTTTTTGTAAGATTCATCCAGACAGATACTTCCATGAAGGAAATATTTTAATGTTAAATGTAACAGCCATTGATAAAATGTCTTAATTATCAGTATTTGTGTTATTCCACAGCACGGCGAATGCAAAGCTGAATAACTTCACTCGTATTGAGCCCACGCTGCAGCTGCTAGGTGTGCCCTTTGACCTGGCCATGGCCAAAGCGGTGATGCAGGGCAGACAGGGGGCGGCCACACATCTGCTCTACCAGCTCTACATCCTGCTGCAGAAGAAGAAGAAATCAGGCCTCACTGCCACAGCCATGGAGGTCATGCAGCCTGCGGCCACGGCCCGATTACACCGCATAGAGAACAGCATCTATACTGAGGTGATCCATTAGTACAAGGTCAAATAAATTCATTTCTTTCCTCCTCCTCTCTCAGGGGTGGTTATAATGTTCTGGTTATTTGGCAGGTTGGGATAACTTATTGCCTGGAAGTATATTAAACGATTAGTTCACTTCAGAATTAAAATTTCCTGATAATTTACTCACCCCCATGTGATCCAAGATGTTTATGTCTTTCTTTCTTCAGTCGAAAAGAAATTAAGGTTTTTGAGGAAAACATTCCAGGATTTTTCTCCAAATAGTGGACTTCACTGGGGTTCAACGGGTTGAAGGTCCAAATTGCAGTTTCAGTGCAGCTTCAAAGAGCTCTACACGATCCCAGACGAGGAATAAGAGTCTTATCTAGTGAAAACAATCGGCCATTTTCTAAAAAAAATAAAAATTTATATACTTTTTAACCACAAATGCTCGTCTTGCACTGCTCTGCGATGCACTACTCATTACGTAATCACGTTGGAAAGGTCACGCGTGAAAGTACCAATCCAGTGTCTACAAAGTGAACGTGCAAAGACTAAGTTAGATGGCCTTTACAAAAAATAAGGTAAAACAATGAATGAGCATGACCTTTCCAACATGATTACGTAATGCGTGGCACATCGCAGAGCTAGTGCAAGATAAGCATTTGTGGTTAAAAGGTATATAAACTTGTATTTATTTATTTTTTTAGAAAATGACCGATTGTTTCACTAGAAAAGACCCTTATTTCTCGTCTGGGATCATGTAGAGCCCTTTGAAGCTGCACTGAAACTGCAATTTGGACCTTCAACCCGTTGAACCCCAGTGAAGTCCACTATATGGAGAAAAATGTTTTCCTGAAAAACCCTAATTTCTTTTCGACTGAAGAAAGAAAGACATAAACATCTTGGATGACATGGGGTTAGTTAGTTTCATGTTTTGATTAGCTTCACCAACACTGCAACTTTGGGACCAAAGAAAAGAGTCTCATTTCAGGCTGTTTGTCTCACAGCGCTTGAAGACGGTGGTAAAGCGTGAGGCGGATCTGAAGATGCAGAAGATCGCAAAACGCTTCCATAAAAGAGGGCAGGACATGTACAACCGCTCGGTCATGACTGAACTCCTGAAGGAAGAGGACCGGCTCAAACGGCAGGAGGAGAGGAGGCTGAGGGACATTGAAAAGGTCTGCTTCTATAGAGCTAAACCACAGCTAACGTTTCCCTGCGATAAATATATACCTTTAACTTTATTTATTCATTAGCATCAAACAGGCATTAAACCTGTTTGTTAAACAATTCTGTTTTACCCTCCAAGTTTTCACGAATGTGTTTTACTGTGAATCAGCATTTAATAGTGTTGACTGAGATTGACAATATGATTTGTTGTTTGTCAGCACCGGCAGGCACGCAGAAAACAGAATGAGATTATGATTCAGATTCAGTCAGCTGTAGTCCAGATCCCAAAGCCTCCACACACTCGCACATCAAGAGCTTCTGAGAAACACCATCAGTTTCGGAAAAAGCAAGAGGCTCAGGTGAACAACACTTTTGACATCTTTTTCATGATAATAATGCACATTTAGCCCCATAAGTACTCATTATTGGAATATAGTATAGCAGTGATGTTATTGTTAACTAAAACTAAACTAATAACTAACTAAATAAATTGGGAAACACTTTACACTAAGGTTTCATTAGTTAACATGAACTAACAATGAACAATACATCTACAGCATTTATTAATCTTAGTCAATGTTAATTTCAGCATTTACTAATACTTTATTAAAATAAGATGTATTTGTTAACATTAAAGCACTGTGAACTAACATGAAAAAACAGTGAACGACTGTATTTTTATTAACTAATATTAACGGAGATTTAATAAATACTGTAACAAATGTACTGTATTGCTCATTATTAGTTCATGTTAGTTAATACATGAAATAATGTTAACGAATGAGGTCTTATTGTAAAGTGTTACCAAAAATTGTTTTCAGTAATTGAAATAAAGCTGAAATAAAATAAAATATGAATATTAGATCAAACAAGTTAAAAAACTTCTTTTAGTAAGTTGCTGAAAGGCAACATTTCTAGTTGAAGAATTACTAAAACTAAAACATAAAAAAGATGAATGTAAATAAAAACATTAAAAAGACAAAACACAACTTCTAAAATGAAAACTGAAAATATAAAAATAAAAGCTAGTTTAAAATATTAATATATTATAATACTAAAATAACCTTGCAGTACAGCACTATGATGCATAAATGCATAAATACTGTATATCTTTTTTTTTGCATTACAGTAATAAGAATTAATGCACCATAAGATGATTTCTTGTTTCTTTTTTATTTTGGAATTAAAAATGACACACGTGTTTTGATAGACAAGAACTTTTTTTGAAATACGGTTCTTATGGAAAAGCATTACGAATTGTCTAAGGTTGTTTTGACAGGATTTGATTGTACGATTGTGACCCTTTAAGATGAAGTATGATTTTCAGCATGTTCATCGTGAGATAGAAAAGTTTGAGAAGCACCAGAAGAGGATTTCTCCTGCTGGCGTTGAAGCCTTTCTCTACAGGTATGTTTGCATAATGCTGAAAATCTAGGAATACAAACCAAAAACCACACAGAATCTACAGACAGCAGGGTGACATACCGTTCACAGTTCGTTCACTGACCGTCTAAGTCTTATTGCACACAAAACTGGAAATACTTTTCTGATTAGGTGAGCTCTGGGATGTAACATGTAACTTTACCTGGGTTTACAGTGGTCGTGTGACCCAGCCTATGAGTACAGGCGACAAAGAACAGTGGAACAAGGAGTACATCGAGAACATCCGTCAACGCCTGGAGGAAGACTCTTCTGCCCGGGAACAGAGAGAGATGCGGAGACGACGTGCGCTGATGGAACAACTCCAAGCCCATGAGGCTCAGCAGGTGACCGCTTATTTCAACCCTATAAAGCCTACTGCATCATATTCGATACGCACATTTCTAAGGCCTCTAAATTATCAACATGATCAAAGCTTTGCTGGAAAAGCTGTTGAACACAATCTACTACATGCCTTCTGTCATCTGATTGATAGTTTATACGTTTTTAGCAAGTAAAAGGCCTTTTAGTATAATTGTAAAAACATCCCGCTTCAGCTCATGGTTCACATGTCTGTCTGCTGTGAAATCTTTAACCATTTTTATAAAACAAACTTTAATATTGTTAGTAATATTTCATGATGAACATTTACTGGACTGAAGCAACTTAGGATTACTTGATTATCTAAGCATCATTTTTTAGAAAAATGTTAAAATTTGAGTATCAAATATGATCCATTATACTTTTGAGGAAAGTATTATTTGTATTATTTGTTCATCTCTCAATTATCATTGTATTGCATTATATGTTTAAAAACCACAGAGCTTTGATCATAAAACTAAGCATTTAAATATCATCTTACTAAGACATATTATTGTGAAATATAGAGTAACAACTGATATTTATATGCATTTTATGCAAGTAGTCTGCTATACTGTTATAAAGATCTCATTGATTTACATCACAAGCTATCAGAATTTCATTTTACCTTTTTGTTCATATAAATATCAGCAACTGCACCAAATTATGTATTTTTGCTCAGTTTGGGCCTCTGAATGAAATTGAGGTGTTTTTTTTCTCTTTGAGTCTGAGCTCCATATTCTCACAATATCATATGAGCCATAAAAGCCTGATGTATCAAATATGATACTCAACAAAAAACACATATGAAAACTTTTTCTAAAGATATTTTTTTACATTTTGTCTGAAGGTTCAATAGTCAAGTCAAGTCACCTTTATTTAAATAGCGCTTTCTACAAGACAGATTGTTTCAAAGCTGCTTTACAGTAATAAACTGTTGAACAGTAAGCTGTTCCATTTTAAAAAAAAAAAAAAAAAGATTTTCTGACTATTATTATTTTATATGTCAGGCTTTACAGGGCTAAACATCGTCTATGTTTGGAATGCAGTACTGGCATAGTGCAATGGTTAATACAATGCAAAATACTATGTTTAGACTCTTAAATCACACTTAAAAATGTATGAATGTCATGTGAAGTGTCAAACTTTTGACCAGCAGTGTATGTCTTGATATCTGGGTTCTTGCATTGATATTCTTTCTGCAGGAGGTATTGCGAGAGGAACAGATGGTCAGTCGATTGATGCGTCAGACGCAGCAGGAGAAGAGGATCGCCGTGCAGCTGATGCAAATAAAGCAGCAGAAAGAGGTACTTCGACAGAACCGGATCTTCCAAGAGAGACAATACCAGGAACGCCGCCTTCGAGACTTCCAAGAGGCCTTGGATAGAGAAGCTGTGAGAGAACATACATACACACACATGTACAAACAAAACAACCCATAAAGTGTCAGAAAAAGGTTTTGAGAGGTTCTGATTGTGATTGTCCCATCACTGCCGCTGTCCAGGTTCTCGCCCAACAGGAACGTCTCGAGCGCAGTGAACAGATCAGGATGGAGTATGAGCTTCACAAACAGCTAGTCGTCGAGCGCGCTCAGGCTCGCTATCGCAAGCACTTTGACATCTGCAGAGGAATTCTGGGACAAATTGTTGATCTGGCTACCAAAGCTGGAGAATATCGGCTTCTCACATCCAAGTATTTATGTCCCTGATCACTCTACTAAACAGCAGTCATGGAGATTAAAAAGCTCATATGATGAAAAATAAAAAAAATTTTGCTATTTGAAATAAAAAAAATGCAATGTGCTATGTAAAATAACTTTATAGTGCATTATAATAAAAATATAATATATAGCGCATTTTGCTGCATTTTTTTATAAAGATGCTACTGTATAAAAGTGTGGAGTCAGTAAGATTGTTTGTTTTTGAAAGAAGTCTCTTATGTTCACCAAGGCTGGTTTTTTTACATTTTTTCTCAGAATTGCGTGATATAAAGTCGGAATTTGCTTGATATAAAGTTGCAATTGCGTATACAGTCAGAATTGAGAGATATAAACTCGCAATTCTGACTTTTTTTCCCTCAGAATTGCGAGTTTCTATCTTGCAGTTCTGACTATATAATGTGCAATTGCGAGTTTATATTTCACAATTCTGACTTTTGCTCAGAATTGTAAGATATAAACTCGCAGTTGCGTGTTATATAGTCAGAACTGTGAGATAAAAACTCGCAATTCTGAGAAAAAGTTAGAATTGCAAGAAAAAGTCAGAATTGCAAGATATAAACTCGCAATTGCAAGAAAAAAGTCATAATTTAGAGTTCATATCTCACAATTCTGACTTTACAACTCGCAATTTGCACCTCGCAATTCTTACTTTTTTTTCTCAGAATTGCGTGATATAGTCACAAATGCCTGTTATAAAGTCGCAATTGTGCGATATAAAGTCGCAATTGCGAGTTATAAAGTCAGAATTGTGAATTTATATTCTGACTTTATAACAAGCAATTTAAAGTTTATATCTCGCAGTTCTGACTTTATAACATGCAATTATGAGTTTATATCTCACTTCTGGCTTTTTTCTCGCAATTATTGCCAGAAATAAAAGTCAGAATTCCGAGAAAAAAGTAAATTGCAGGATATAAACTCGCAATTGCAAGAAAAAAGTTTATATCTCACAATTCTGACTTTATTTCTTGCAATTGCGAGTTTATATAACTTTATAACTCACAATTATGAGTTTATATCTTGCAATTCTGACATTATAACTCACAATTGCAACTTTATATTACGCAATTCTGAGAAAAAAAGTCAGAATTGTGAGATAAAAAGTCGCGATTATCTTTTAATTTTTTTTATTCTGTGTCGGAAACAAGCTTCCATAGTTTTCCATAAGAATATATTTTAAAAACTAATTCATTCCTGTGATGCAAAGCTGAATTTTCAGCATCATTACTCGAGTCTTCAGTGTCACATGACCCTTCAAAAATCATGCTGATTTGCTGCTCAACATCAATTAGTTATTATTTTTAATGTCGAAAATAGTTCTGCTTACATGTCTTACTTTTGATCAAATGCAACCTTGCAAAATAAAAAAAATCTTACTGACCCCAGACTTTGTAATGGTAGTGTGTGTGAGGAAATAATATGGAAGGTAAAAAATGGTATAAAAAAAGGTAAAATGGCCATCTTGACTCTTTCCCAGTCTGATACCAGTGAAGATGATGCAGGAGTGGATGGAGCTGTTTTTCAGTGGTAAGCCGCTGTATGAAGTGGCCAGTGTGCAGCCCACACCTACTGACCCCACACCAGAACAGATCATTGAGCTGGAGAAGCTCCATATACTCAATAATCAAGACTACAATGAGTATGTGGTAAGTATGTTGAGTATTTTGAGGTATTGTAGATTTACTGATGTAAAGTTTTAGTGATGGTATGTTCACCTCTGAATCTTGAGTGAAATAAATGACATGTTTCTCATTGAACACATAATCTCTGACCATTCATTCGCTTGAAAACCATGTAATTGTTTCCTATGAAATAACAGTCATATGTCTGTGCATGTATTATGTATGTGCATCTTTCTGTCTGTTCACTTCAGGCCATGATGGGTGAGTGGGTTTTGCATGAAGAGGGTGAGAGTCAAGCCTCACCAGTGAATAATGATATTCTGGATCATGTGTTGAGTCGTCTACAGAGCATGATAGTCCGACCCAGTGGCAGCACTCCTCCTCCTCTGTTTCCCCGTTTCACCATCAGAGCTTGCATGCTGGGAAAAACCCACTCGGGCAAAACCTCCTGCCTCGCCAGGATCAGCAACGGTAGGAGTTGATGCTTCATCATAGTAAGAGCTGTACTGGAATGAAAAGTGCTATGACACAGCAGAACTATATTAACAAAATTTCCGGACTTGCTGTTTGTTAATCTCTGGGAATCAGTCCTTGGCATCCATGTGCTCTCAGCCAACGCTTTGATCCAGGATACTCTATCAGCCTATCAGAAGGAAAAACAGGCTGCGAGTGGAAGCCAAGAAGTGTCACAGGTCAGGAAAACTTACTCTTAGTATTATGTAAGTTTCTTGAGGTAGAAAACCAGCAGATCTGATCATATTTTTCAACAAAACCTTTATTTGAACAGTTTGTGATCTGTTTTACTGTACTGTTGTCTGTTCAAACATTTTATTTACTGCATTATTTACACTGTTTAATTCCTCTGTTGGACCATGTATTTGCCATGCTCAGAAGAACCTGGAGAGAAATGGCTCTCCGACAGAAGATATTGAGCAGCCTCAGAGAGATGAAGAGATGGAGACATCCTCCCCTCTAGAATCAGGTTTGTGAGAATATTAAACAACTTCTAAAACTGACATTATTTACACTGCCATTCAAAAGTTTTGGGTCAGTAAGATGTTTTTGGAAAGAAAATAATACTTGTATTCATCAAGGATGCATTTAGTTGATCAAAAGTGACAGTAAAGACATTTATAATGTTACAAAATATTTAGATTTCAAATAAACGCTGTTATTTTAAACTTTATATTCAACAAAGAATCCTGAAAAAAAAAAAAAAATGTATCACGGTTTCCACAAAAATATGAAGCAGCACAACTGTTTTCAACATTGATAATAATAAGAAATGTTTCTTGAGCAGCAAATCAGCATAATAGAATGATTTCTGAAGGATCATGTGACACTGAAGACTGGAGTAACGATGCTGAAAATTCAGCTTTGATCACTGGAATAAATTACATTATAAAATATATTTAATAAAAAAACAGATATTTTAAATTGTAATAATATAACAATATTTAACAATATTTCACAGTCCTATTATTTAATTAAATGGTTTTTATTATTTACTTTTATTAATTTCTGTAATAATTGATTACATTTATTCTTGAATTTATTTCTGTAGTTATCATGTACATTTATTTCCATTTGTTTCTTTCTTTAATTTAACTGCATATTAATTATTTTTCCCCTCATATTTGGTTCTCTATAAATGCTGTATACCAAACCCAAAACCCAATAAAGATAAGGTTTAAAAAGTGTGACATTATTTACTATGGAAATGCTCACTCAAGTTCCAGTAGTGATCAACTCTTCCGTATGTCTCACATCAGGACCGCAGCCTCATGAGACATCTGGACTTCATGAAAAAGAGGACAAAGAAAAAGTAAAAGCAAACACACAGCCACTCTCCACACAAACTCTCTGTATTTAGCAGCATTGAGCTCTTTGATATGGTTCGTGACGCACACAATGCTGTGTTCTGCAGTGGTCGTTGCGAGCGCAGTGTGGTGCAGCGGTAGAGAAGGCTCTTAGGTCAGGCAAAGCTGTTCCTGATCAACTTCTGGTTGACATTATAGTGGATGCTATCAGGTAAAGAGCTGGAATGCTTATTTATAAATAATGCTTATTTTCTGACTTCACAAGTTAAAATTAAATGTTTAATTTACTGTATATTACATTACTACACTCTGGAATATTTGATTTTGACTCGTCAATCCCAGAATTCTGATTCAGATTGTTTTCTGGGGGTTATTTATTCTACAAAACATTTCAAATGTCCCATTTTAGGGGGTTAACTGATAAAATTGAGTACTGTTCAGCTGGTCATGTGATCATGGCGGTGACTGTACTTATGTAGATAGTATTATAATCTCATGTGAGTGCACATGAAAACCTTTTAGTTTTTTTTTTCTTATTTACTTTGGTGAATTCATTAACAAATTAATAATTAAAGGAATAGTTCACCCAAAAATGAAAATTATCCCATGATTTACTCACCCTCAAGCCATCCTAGGTGTATATAGCTATCTATTTTCAGATGAACACAATCAGAGTTATATTAAAAAATATCCTGGCTCTTCGAAGCTTTATAATGGTAGTGAAGGGTGGCGTGCGATTTTGAAGCCCAAAAGCGCATCCATTGATCATAAAAGTAATCCATACGACTCCAGTGGGTTAATAAAGGCCTTCTGAAGTGAAGCGATGGCCATATTTATATCCATATTTAAAACTTTATAAACTACAATAACTAGCTTCCGGTAAACGGCCGTACGGATCGATTTACAGTGAAAGAGTAACCTATGACACGACGAATGACGTAGATGTAGGAGTAGCGTGAGCTTAGACTCCTCTTACGGTTCAAACAAATAGGGCTGTGCAACAAACTCAAGCTCCTCTTCTCTTGTATCAAAATCCTCAGACATTTCTCTTTAAAAATTCTCGTTTTAGACTTCTAATTCATGACCGATGTTTTGTTTTGCTCTATCCTACGGCCATTTATGAAAAGTGCTATATATATAAATTTGGCTTGACTTAACTTGCAGGTAGTCTAGTTCCAGTTTGATTTCCTCCTGCTGTGTTCTTCAGGAACATCCCTGCTGATAGTGGCTGGATTCTTGATGGGTTCCCAGTGGACATCAGTCAGGCTCAGATGCTGGAGAAAGCTCTGAACGGGACAGAACCTGATGACACTGAGACAAAAACACAAAGCAACTTATCCACAGACAAAAACACGCCTAAAGATCCAAGTCCTCCATCTCCTGCACTGGACGTAGTGGTGCTGTTAGACATTTCAGATGAGCAGGTTCTGGAGCGAGCCGCTCAACAGTCTGGTGAGTTTATTCAGATTGAAATGCTAGATGTTATTAACTTTAACATCAGTTACTCTTACCAACATGACAGGCATGGTTGTTATTAGTATGTAATAAGCTGTTATCTTCACTTATTAGTGGACGGGGAGAGCAGAGACCAGGAGAGAGAAGGCAGCGATGCTCCAGACGAAAAGATGAGTATGACAGATCTGGACACACAAGATCCAGCATCCTTGTCTGCTGACAAAAGCCTGGGGACGAAACAGATACAGCACAGGTGTGTGAAAACGTACAGTGGTTGTTTTCAGTACACGGGACATATGATTATATGACATATAATTGTGCACACAATTATAGTTGGAAAGAAGTCCCTCAGAATTGGACTTTATAACTCATAATTGTGAGTTTATATGTCACAATCCTGAGAAAAGAAGTCAGAATTGAGAGATATAAACTCGCAATTGCAAGAAAAGTCATTTGCACATTTATATCTCACAATTCTGACTTTTATATCTCGCAATTGCGACTTTATATCACGCAATTCTGAGAAAAAAAGAATTGGAGATGTAAACTCGCAATTGTGAGGAAAAAAAAAGTCAGAATTGTGAGATAAGAAGTCACAATTCTTTTTTTTTAATCCATGGAGGAAACAAGCCTCCATATAATATAGTCTTCTGTGTTATGGTTTCTTTAATAGAATCAGTGGGTTCCATGACACATGGCCAAAACTGGAGAAATGGTTTGGTAATCGGCAGAATATTCTTGTGAAAGTAACAGCAGATGTAGATGAGGAAACACTCTTTAAAAACGTGGAGATGGTTCTGATGGACACTATGGACTCTGTTGAAAAAGGTACATCGACTTGCTTCAGACTACTTAACTCTATAAAGCATGACATATGAAATTTTATATATATATATATATATGTGTGTGTGTGTATATATATATATATATATATATATATATATATATATATATATATATATATATGTGTCTATGTGTGTATATGTGTATATGTTTGCGTATGTGTTTTTGTTGAGTAAAGTATTTGATACATGAGATCTTTATAGCAGTATAGCAGATTACTTACATAAAATGCATGTAAATATCAGTTGTCACTCTATATCTCCCAATAATGTCTTAATAAGATAATAAGACTAAAAGGCCTATCTAATTACTGTTCTAAGTGAAATTCAGCTTTAATTTGTACAGACTCATTCAAACAATTTGTAGACTTGAAAGTTTGATAATCTCCCATTTTTCTACCTACAACTTTAACATTGTACATTTGCACCTATATTTCCTTGTGTAAATGCATGTCTAGTGAAATGTGCTCTCTGTCCTGACCTATAGAAGCAGCTCTGGTTCACTCCAGGAAAATGTCTACATCCTACTCACCTGAACACAACCGTCCAGAAAGTGCCAGCTCTGCTAAGTCTTCACCAGCGACCTCAAAATCTGCTGGAAGGGTCTACGTAGAGGAACCCTTACCCAAGGCACATACACATACATAACACACCTTCTCTCAGAAGACTGGCAGATGCTTCCATTAAACATGGAAAAATGATGTTCAAAGAGTCTGTGTGATTTGGAATATCAGATGGAGAGCCATTACACTTATCTAGTTTGTTTTTTAATCAGTTTGATACTGGCTGGTATGAGATTTATATGTCAAAGTCTCTTAGGGCCCTATCATACACCCGGCGTAATGCAACGCCAGGCGCAACAAGTGTTTTTCGCTAGCTTCAGCTTGACACAGTTATTATTTTCACGTCCAGTGCCCACTTTGTTTAAATAGCAAATTTGTGCTATTCATCTGTTCACCCATGGGCGTGCTGGTCTGAAAACGAGGTGTGTTCAGGTGCATTGTTGGCGTGTTGCTATTTTGAGGCAACTGAAAACAACTGCACCTTTGACCAACAAAAACCTGGTCTAAAGTCAATGCTGCAATATTTTTTTGTTGTTTTTTAAAGGGCGTGTTAGTAATATGCACCTATAGGTGGGTGCACAACGCACGTACACTCTGCTTGTTACACACACAGAGACTCGCAGCAGCACACAAACATGCCAAATGTTAAAAATAAAAAGATTACAATGCTTTAACCTCACGCATGCGCAGATCTGTTTCCTTTCTGGAGAAGCGTTCAGTCTTTCCGCTTGCAAATTCCCTCATGTAAATAGCAATCCACCATGGTATAAGCGTGCCTGGCTTTTAAAGGGAATGGGAGATGAGACTCTGATTGGTTTATTACATGTTACGCTTAAAACACACCCATGACTCATTAAGAGACTAGGTACAACCCTTTTGGACCACGCCAACCATTTTTTCCATCGTTAAACTAGCAAAAGTGGATTCGGACACAAGTGCACCTGCACCATGCGCTTCAGACCATGCGCTTAGATCGTTAAAATAGGGGCCTTAATGTCTCTTAAATACAGAAGAGGATTAGGGCCAAGTAATAATAAAAAAAATAAAACCATCTTGAGATTAAAGTCGTTAAAATGCAAGATTAAACTCATTAAATTTTGAGAAAAAAATCAAAATAAAATGTAGAGAATAAAGTCATGTTTTGAGAAAAAACGTGTTAAATTTCAAGAAAAAAAGTCTAAATAAAATGTTGAGAATAAACTCATTAAATTTTGAGAATAAAGTTGCTGTGTTTCGAGAAAAAACTTAAAATAAAATGAAATTAAATGAAAAAACTTGAAATAAAATGTCGAGAATAAATGCATTTGATCAGTGTTCATTGCATACTGATAGAGGACATGACAGAGTTAGATCACTTAGTCAAGCTATATTTTAGGCTTATTTTCCTCAATTTAACAAGTTTTTTTCTAGAGACATGACTTTATTCTCAAAATTTAATGACTTTATTCTCAACATTTTATTTTGACTTTTTTTCTTGAAATTTAACGAGTTTTTTCTCGAAACACAGCAACTTTATTCTCAAAATTGTATGATTTTTTTCTCAACATTGTATTTCGACTTTTTTCTCAAAATTTGCATTATAATGACTTTAATCTCAAGATGTTTTTTTTTTATTATTGCTTGGCCCTAATCCTTTTCCATACTTCAAGGAGTTATCTTATGAAGGAAATAATATCTTGAAAGAGTTTGATGTACTATGAAAACATATGTTACTGTAGCTCACACTGCCAAAACCAACAATGTAACTTTCAGACAACAAAACATCCTCCACATTCCAAAAAGATCATTTATTGCAATTAAGAATAGAAAAAAATTGTACTGCTTTTCTGATATCAAACAGATGCACACTACCGTTCAAAAGTTTGGAGTCGGTATGATTTTTAATGCTTTTAAAAAAAATACAGTGAAAACAGTAATATTATGAAATATTTTTTTACAATTGAAAATAGTTGTTTTCTATTTAAATATATTTTAAAATGTAAAACAGTATATTGCTGTGATTAAAGCTGAATTTTCAGCATCATTACTCCAGCCTTTAGTGTCACATGATCCTTCAGAAATCATTCTAATATGCTGATTTACTGCTCAAGAACCATTTCTTATTGTTATCAATTTTGAAAACAGCTGTGCTGCTTAATATTTTTGAGGAAACCATGATACATTTATTATACAGAGGGCATAAAATGGTTGTGAACAACTAAACTAAAATGTTTTTTGGCACAAAACAATTAAAAAAGTATTATATGATCCATTTATATCATGTCAGTTTTTGTCTTTTTCTCTTATGTTCATCTTTTTGCAGGAGATCCCAGAGTATCTTGTTCCATACTGGGAGAATGTCTGTAATTCATATGTGACTAACGTCAAAACAGTGATGCAGAACCTCCGCAGTGAACGTGAGCTCATCATTCACCACCTCTACAACATCCGGTGAGAGAACAGCGTTCGTCTATGTGAGACGTGAGAGCCTGTGAATTTGTGTGTGAGTGTATAACGTATGTGTGTGTTTGTATGTTTCAGGGAGAACTTCAGGCAGTACCTACAGAAGCCGGATCTGAAGCAGGAGTTTGTAAGCGTGTGGCAGCGCGATTATAACAGCGTTCCTGACAACATCAGAGAGGACGAGGAGACTAAAGGAGAGCTCCATCAAAGGCTGGATGTGAGAAACTCCTGAACTGCAAAAAATTATTTTCTTCCTCAGTATTTTTGTCTTATCCACTACAAATATCTAAACATTCTTAATACAAGATACATTTAGTTGAAAAGAAAAATAACATCAGATATAAAGACTTTATGCTTAAACAAGTGAGGTAAGAAAAATGAACTTGATTATTTAAATCACGTTTTGTGTGATATTTTTTTATATCAATATTTTTATTAAACTTCAAAAAGAAAAAAAATCAATGAAGACCAGAAGGCCTTAAAACATATCTGCAGTATATTTATTAGCAATAAATCAAGGAAATGCATTTTAAAATTATTTATTTATTTATTTATATTTCTGTGTGAGTTTCATTTAAACCTGTCTGTTTAATGTTTTTCAAGTATTTCAGTAGTTTTGATGTGTAACATTGAAAACCAATAAAAATTTGATGAAAAAATTTACAAATTTAAAAAAAAAACTATTTCAGTGAGCATTTGTTTGTTGCAGGTTTATCACAAATTAGCCACAAATAAACATTTTTCGCAATAAAATATGTGTTCAAACTTTCCTTCTAATCAATGTGTGTCTTTAATTCGTGCAGGACTTGCGTGAGCGTCTGTGGGACATCTGTGATAAGCGCAAGGAAGAGGCGGAGCAGGAGAGAGCAGGTGTCATTGATGATGGCTGGTTAGATGATCACACTGCTGTACTAATCAACCATTATTCTGCATTAATGCAGGTAACACACACACTCCTCTAACACATCACAAAACCACATGGGATTGGAGTTTGAAGTCTAATGGTTCTCTGTGTGTGTGTGTGTGTGTGTGTGTGTGTGTGTGTGTGTGTGTGTGTGTACAGATTGAAGTGGGCCGCTTTCAAGACTCCCTATGTCTGATGAGAGATTACTATTCAGCGATGTGTAAAACTGCATTTCCTGAATCCACACGTGGCTTCACTCGCATCCCATTGCTTGACATCACTGCAGATGAGCACGAGCAAGAGTCAGAAATGTAAAAAGAAGCATTACATATCATGATTTATCATCATGTCACAGACATTACAGGACTATAGACCTTCTCCTGAGCTACTGTAGTTGTCCATCTGTCTGTCTCATAATGTATGACTTTGGCTGTGTTCAGAATAGCATATACTAGTTTTGCAGTCTGCATGCAAATTTTCACCTGTTTGCCAACATGTCATTGTATGGAATATTGCATCCCAAAATGCAGTATGCGCTTATTTTCCTTCTGTTTCCAGTGTGACAAATTAACTGAATGAACATTTTTATCATACTGCCAAGAGTTTGATTTCAGAGGTGATACGTGGCCACCACTTGTAGAGCTGAAAATGTTCACGATAAGGTCATGTGTGACAAAGTAATAAGGTCAAGTCACATTTATTTACATAGCGCTTTATACAGATTGTTTCAAAGCAGCTTCATATTAATAAACAGGAAAATAACAGTGTAACGTAAAATTCATCAATTATAAAACAAATTCAATTTCTGCTGTAAATCAGCTCTACAGAAGACTAGAGTGTCATTATTCATTTCAAGTCTGTTCAATTTTGATTCAAATTAGTTCAATAACAGTGTCGATGTTGCAAAGTTCGTGTCACTATCGTCACTATCCAGCTCAATTGAGTTCTCGTCCTATAGTGTCAGTGCAGTTCAATCAATAATATTACTGAATATTTATTTTCTTTCAAACATTTTACAATGTGACAACAATGTAGCAATATGCATAATGCCTACTGTTGTACATACTCTTTTAAATAAACAGTAAGCAATATACAGTACAGTGTGTACAGTAGTATTCAATTCTGAACATAGACATTGTTTTTTACAGTAAAGATGTTTAAATAGACTCTAAAGGACCACAGTGACATACTTGATGTTTGATGTGTTAATATATTATACATTCATATTTCAGCTCTGGCCCTGCACTGTTAGAAAAACCTGCAAAGAGTGCTGAAGAAAAAGAATCTGAAATGGAGGATAAGAAGAAAACTAAAGTGTATGTGTGCTTTTAATTTTTAATGTTTAAAAATAAGCATGTTTGGTGAATAACTGGACATGTTTGTGCTGTCAGGTTTCCATTGGTTTCCTGCAGATCTCCCACTTCTGAGCTCCTCAGACAGATTCTGCACCATCCTGATGAGAAACTACTGCAGGAGTTCTTCCAGACAGCACTCACCGCCGTCAGGAGCATGGTGTGTGCTTATATCTGTGTGTTGGTTATAAGAAATGTACAGTATAATAACGTTTTTGTTGTTTCACTTAAAAATATGGGCCATATTTGCTGTTACTGATATACACCTTCTGACAGACAAATGCAATTTGTTTATTTTAAAAAACTTGCAGCATCTTTCAGTTAAGGCAAGAAATATTCCTCTGAACAACATCATGTTTAAGTAGTGGTGTCACTGTAGACGGAAATCCTTGAAAAGCCCTTTTTTAGGAACTCAAATCAATGAATAAATCTGTAAAGATTTAGAAATTGAGTCAAAATGCAGATAACAATAGATAATCTATAATTTGATTGAAAACAGTGGTTTAATGCTGTGTAAATTAAAAAACTAAAAATCAAAATTGCATCAATGAACTCATAATCACATATTAAAAACAGCTATTTTTGATTTTGTAATTTCTATAATAGTGGCTACTAATTTGAATAAATTGTTCATAAACACTACCATTTACAAGTTTGGGGTCAGTAAGATTTTTTTTTAAAGAAATTTATTCTTTTATTCCTCAAGGATTCTTTAAATTGATCAAAAATGACAGTATGATTTTTGGTTAAAAAATATACATTTCAAATAAATGCTGTTCTTTTAAACTTTCTAATCATCAAAGAATCCTGAGAAAAAATTAATTATGGTTTCCACAAAAATATGAAGCAGCACAACTGTTTTCAACATTGATAATAATCAGAAATGTTTCTTGAGCAGCAAATCAGCATATTAGAATGATTTCTGAAGGATCATGTGACACTGAAGACTGGAGTAATGATGCTGAAAATTCAGATTTGATCACAGGAATAAATTACATTTTAAAAAATATATTAAAATAGAAAACAGTTAAAGTGCAATAGTATTTCACAACATTACTGTTTTACTGTATTTTTGAGCAAATGCAGCCTTAGTGAGCAGAAGAGACTTCTCAAAAATATTAACTTCTGAGCAATATTGTATTTATATTTTTCATTAATGTTTCATTATAATGTTGATTCTTTAATCTTTTTATCCATGTTTAGACATTTTGCAGTTTATTTTACAAAAACGATAGTTCCTACTCAGAATTCTGTTTGGATGAGCTATGAGTTGTAAAATGGTGAAATACTCCCCTGTGATGGCACATCTGTCTTCACGTGTGTTTGCACACAACTGTGTGTCAGGTGTTGGCAGAGACGCAGCAGCGAGAAGAAGAGGAAGGTGATGAAGAACAGAAGCCGATGGAGACACAGAGAGTGCAGACTTCAAGCTCTGCTACGGACAATAAGAAAGCAGGGAAAAAGAAAGGTGAAGACCCTCTACTCAATCACACGTGTGAGTTTCAGCTCTGTAATGTGTTGACATGAGGGTCTGTGTGTTTTAGGTGCTCCCACCCCTCCTCAGGAGCCCAGTCCTCTGCCCACAGTGGTGAAGAACCCTGAGGAGATCAAGAGGAGAGCAGAGAGGAAGAGAATCAAACAGGAGTTCACAGCCGCACTGAAACGTGAAGGTATGCCGTGAGCTCTTGGCTGACATTGTCTAATAGTGCCTGTTATATTGTGCTGTTGTATCATTATGCAAACAGTACAGAGCTTCAGGATGCTTGTGTGTGTGATGTATAAACAGTAAGAATGTGCTGCATTTGTGTGCAGAACATGCGGTGAAGCTGCGTCTGGAGCTGGTGAAGGCTCATGCGCTGAGAACCGTGAGCAGTCTGCAGCAGAGAGCCGAGCAGGGCTACAGGAACATGGAGGAGTGGCTGGGAGCTCGCTTCCTGTCTGAGATGAACAGGTGAGAGGAGAGGAGGGGGACGGACGTGTGACGGCAGATCAGGAGAGGAAGAGAACACTGTCTCTGCTTTCTTGATTGTAATCCATTTAGCTCCAGAGATGAATGTAAATGATAAATATACTTCTAAAAGACTGAATATCAGAAATAGCCAGGTCGTATGTTGCTCCCGAAACCACAATGATATTTTGCAAAATAAATTGACTCTGCAATTTTTTTTAAATTAAGATTAGCATAAAATTAATTCAGTACAACAAATACTATAATGTATAAAATCTTGTTTTGCAATATAAATTCTTAAGCAACTTATTTTAAATATACTTTTTTATTTTATTTTATTTTATTTTTGTTTTTGCAAGAAGTCTCTAATACTCACCAAGTCTATTGTGTTTTTTATCACAATATTAATATTAGTAATATTGTCATTTTATTTAAATTTTTCTATTTTAATATATTTTAAAATGTAATTTAAGCAGCCATTAGTCCAGTCTTCAGTGTCACCTGATCTTTTATAATAAGAAATGTTTCTTGTGCAGCAAATCAGCATATTAGAATGATTTCTGAAGGATCATGTGACACTGAAAATTACATTTAAAATATATATAGAAAAAAAATAGAAATTGTAATATTTCACTATATTTCTGTTTTACTCATTTTTTTATTCATTAAATGAAGCCAGACTTCTTTTAAAAAACATTTAAAATTTATTATTCCAAGCTTTTGACCAGTAGTGTATTTTTAATATTTTAAATATATTTTCTTCTGTTCATTGAAAAACTTAAAAAATATTTGATAGATAGATAGACTGATAGACTGATTGATTGATTGATTGACTGATTGATTCAGTTCAAAATAAGTTGACTCTTTATAAAAATATGACTCGGACATATTCTTATGTTTCAGGACATTTACCCCAAAATACCATATGTCCTTCTCATCATACTGTACACATGTATATGTGCATAATATGTTTGCTTGTGTTTCCAGTATCGACCAGCTGACAGAGTTTGTGCGGAAGCACATTGAGAATGGAGTTCAGATCCATCATGAGCTCGTGCTGCAGAGCGCTGATTTCTGTGTGGATGGAGACACACGTGTCGTGGCGAGTCCAGCATCCGCTCCACGCCGATCCCTGCTGGAGAAGCCCAAGAACAGCACTCTCACAGTCCAGCAGCTGCACATCCTCTGTGCTCAGCTGCGCAAGACCGCCCCTACTGGTCAGAATCTGCATTACATTTCTGTCATTAGTCATTTTTTGAGTGAACAATTCCCTTAATATTGTGTGCTAAACTGAATAAACAGAATGAGAGATGAACAGAACTAAGCAGAACTGAACTGAATTGAACATGTTTGAGTTGAAGTTAGTAACTTTATTGTGTTGTGTTTAGGTCTGCTGTGCAGTAATGAGTTGACTGAAGTTCTGCATGAATTAACCTCTCCTCACATGGGTAGTGACATCCTACCTGAGCCCTGGATGCACATTACTCCCTCACAGGTACATCTTCACTCAAACTCCTCCGTCTCTGACTAGCAGAGCAAATTATGGTTTGTTGTGTGTCTTTGGTTGAAAACAATCATACTTAATTATCTTTCCCAATGAACCATTGCTTAAAGTTGACACGAAACAGAAGTTGCGATCGTCTTTTCTTCCCTAATGTGATGTTTCTGAGTGAAACAGCTTCTCCAACAAGAAAAATATGTAGGGCGGAAATTAATTTTGTTCATCAGGAATTGATTGGATGGTTGTGGTTTGCTATTGGTGGATCTCGTGAGTGACAGGTTGCCCCGCCCTCACACCAGTAAACACATCATCAGAGAAGAGATGTCGCTGCAAGAGAAAGATTATAAGGGCACATGAATTTAAAAAATGATGTGCACGGATAAATAATTTATATTAAATACTGCAATATTCCATAAAAAATATGAATTGTGCGTTTTGATAACATGGTGACTTTAAGAAGGAAGTGGCTGGAATTTATTCATTTTGAAAGTATTTTCATTGCTTTGGCTTGGTATATAAAAAACTGAAAAGGGCCTTATTTTAATGTTTTTCACCTCAATGTCCTGCTTCAACAGGAAATGCATCCAAACAGAAAAAACTGTGCTTGTCAAGCAATTCCATAGGGTCTATAAATTAGACTTAATCTCATCTGATTATAACGATAAATGTCAAATTATAGTTACTAATATCCACAATATATTTATCAAATATGATACACAGAAAATTATTAATTAAAGATAAATTATAAATTCAAAATTAGTTTGGTGGAGCTTCAAACTAAGACAAAACATGAAGAATACACAATTTTGAGATCACCAATGTTAAGACATCGTAATTGACACAAACAAATCATGTCAAACGACAGACTAGCCTGTTTGTACTCACATGATAATGAATGTGCTGTTTTGTGTGTGTGTGTGTGTGTGTGTGTATGTGTGTGTGTGTGTGTAGGTTGAAGAGCTGGTGTGTGTGTTAGCTCAGGACTCGGAGATGCTGGACTGGCGTCAGTTCCTGCTCAGTGCTGCTCTGCCGTGGCCGTTTCCCTCTCAGATTCAGCTGTTAAAAACCCTCCAGCGCTTCAGAGCCGTCGACACTGCAGGAACTGGACTCATCACACAACAACAATACGCACAGGCCTGTTACACTCACACACATTTCACAGAACATCACTGCGATAGTCATATTAGATCTGTAAACACAAAATGTTCATATTATTTCACTTTTACTGCCTTTTTATAATGACAATATGGTTCCACAGTTTTATTGCAATTTTATTCCAATTGCATGCTACTTCTACAATTAAAATTAATTAAAACAAACCTCAAATATATTATTGTTCTACATTTCTATGTGTCCATCAGTTCAGTTTATCATCTGTTTTGTTCTGTGATCAGGTTGAATTGTGGTTTCCCAGTGAAAGAGATCTTCCTGTCCCAGATGACCCAACTGAACCTCTGCCCTACGACAGACTAGCCAACCTTAAGAAGGTAATGAAACATGAAGGATTTTTACAACTTTAAAGGGGGGTCATATTATTATTATTATTATTATTATTATTATTATTTCTATTTTTTTTTTACTACATTTTTTACATTGCATTGAAAAATTCACAAAATAATCTCCATTGATGTGCCTCTCAAACTGTTATAAACTTGTTAAAATAGACTTTCTAACATTGGGATCCTTCTGAGGTGCTGAAGATCAGAAAGAGTTATTTTTGCTGATCAGTTTAAAAAAAATGGCCTTTTTGAGGAGAACACTATTGAAGTTATGAAAGTTGATTCCTCATGATTTGACCCCTTTAATGCTTTGAGCAGTAAAACATCACTGAATACAGTAAATGCATTAATATTGATGGCTTTGAAACTTTGAGACTCTAATGTTTCTCTGATGTTCTGATCATATAATCTGTGTATGAACATGCATATGTTTTTTCCCCCCTTCTTTATATGTATAGTTTTTCTTCAGTCTATTTGCGAGCTCACACTCATCCCCGCTGATGCTGGACTATCTGAGAATGCTGCTGTATTTCTGCTGCCATCCTGAACCGTCTCAGGGTTTCACCAGAGCGCTGGGCCTCATGATCGGACACACACTGCACTACAAACACACCGGCCCCCTTACACAGGTACACACACACACACACACACACACACACACACACGTTTGTTTTTGTGAATTGAGGGGACATTCCATAGGCGTAATGGTTTTTATACTGTACAAACCGTATTTTCTATCGCCCTACACCAACCCTACCCCTAAACCTACCCATCACAGGAAACTGTGCACATTTTTACTTTCTCAAAAAAACTCATTCTGTATGATTTATAAGCCTTTTGAAAAATGGGGACATGGGGTAATGTCCTCATAAGTCACCCTCTCCTTGTAATACCTATGTCATACCCATGTCATTATACAAATTTGTGTCACAAAAACATGCACGCACACACACACACACACACACTTAATAGACTCTTCTGAGCTGAGTTTGTGGGTGAATTTCACAAAACCTGTGAGGACTTGTTGGGGTCATATTTTACACCAATATCAAAAGAAAGAAAATTACATCTTTTCAGGACAATTAAGACTTTTTGCATCATAACATTTTAACGACAATTAAGCATATTAATCTTGCTTATTGTTTTTTTACTTGTCATTACTGTAATGTGCAAAAATAATCTATCTGTATTGGTTCAATCCGCTGTGTTTCTGTTGTAGTCTGTGCCGTATATGGAGGGCGCTGGAGTTGAGGAGTGTGACGCTGCTGATGAAGAGGAGAGAGGGGTGGAGTCTGATGAAGAGGGCGTGTCAGCTGATGATGTGCTCAGAGTTCTGAGTCATGAAGATGATCACGTCTCTTCACATCTGAACCGCTTCCAGCCGAACCGCAGGAGCAGAGATGAATTCAGAGAGGTACAATATAACAGCTCTGATCCAAAACTAAAAAGATCCATCAGCCAGTCCTCACCCCCATTTCATGTGAATTATTTTAATTCAAAATATAAACAAATGAGAAACTTTTCGATTTAAAGTAGCAAGCAAGATGTCAAAAATATTTAACAAATCATAAACATAGCTAATAATTATTAACCATAACCAACAATGTGCATGTGTCAGTCACTCTCATAATTGTCTCATAAATGTAGGGCTATTTTGTAACACATTTGTGTGTCCAGTAGATGTTTTGAAGCAAAGCAACATAATCTGTGGTTCTGTAGATCAGCAGATGATCCAGATTGTCTCTACAGGACTGTATTTAACGTGTTATCGTGTGTTCAGGAGCTGCTGAAGGTGTTTATGGAGTTGGGTTTTAAGGCTGAGGAGAAGATTGCGTTCTCCACACTTTCCCAGCATCCCTTTCTGCAGGATCTAATGGAAGGATCCTCACAGTACCTGCTTCCTGTGAGTACAACACACAAACATGTGATCTCACAGACACTACAACAGAGCTCAGTGGTAAGAGCTAAACACTGTTCAAATTAATATATAAAAATATATAATTTTAGTGATTCCAAGATTCCAGGCACTAAATGGATTAATTCTGCTTGCATTAAAACATCCATTTGAAACATTTTCAGAAAGTTTTGTGGCTTTTATTCCATGTTTCATGCAAACTTTGTTTCAATAGGAAATACATCAACACTGGACAGAAAAAATGCACTCGTCAAGCCTTTTGATTGGATATTTATTGTAATTTATTATGTGAAATACAAATGAAGTGTGTATTTTCGCTAAAACATAAATGCGTTTTAATTCATTGTGATTATATGTCTTTATAGGACATTCACAGAATTTTCCAGACCCAACAAACTGAAGATCCTCAAAGCTTCTCAACATGATCAACACACACCAACACATGAATCACACAAGGTACATGCTAATGCTAAATTCATCATGAAAGCATGAAGAACAGTGATCTGCTGAATTTACCCTTTAATAACCTAAATGTTTCTAAGTGTATTTACAGTAGTGGAGATACACATTTGATTGTAGCTGTGTATTCCTGTCTCATATTACAGCAATTCTGTCAAATCGAATAATCTGGTGTATTTGTGATTCAGAGATGACTGATGTGGAAGCTTGAACATGATCGCTTACAACAATAGCAAAATAATCAGATAAATCAATGTAAAATCAGCATAAAACCTCAACACAAATGTAAAGTAAAAACATTATCTAAAAAATAGATGTTAATGAATGTATCCGAATACACAAGTATGTATGAATAACAATGTAAAGAAAAGAAAATAAAGAATGAACTGTGAATGAACAATAAAGAAATAAATTTATCTTTAGTCTCTGCAAAATGAATAATGTTCAGTTGTCTGCTGTCTTTGCACATGTCAGATCCACAAACACCCACAGCCACAGGTGAGATACATGACTTTACATTTGTCAAAAATTATGGAAACAGAGTGTAACTTCTACTGTTGAACAAACAATCATCTCTAAAAATCATATGAAAAGTGAAACCCTATAATGAGAGTGAAAAATCTTTAAAAAATAATAAAAACAGCATAGACGTGTGGACAGATCCATTCAAGACTCTTCAGACTCGGCATCGCGCATCTCAGTGTCAGCCTGATTCTCTTGATCTGCAGCCCCAGAATCATTGCTTTTATTGGTGTGACAAACGATGTCATCCAAACCTTCTATCTTAGTTCGTGCTTTGATGTTATCCAGGATGGGCTGCATAGTAAAGCCGTATTCCATAACACTCAAAAATGTAGGTCTTTCTTCTTTGTACACATAGCCACCAGTGTGGATCCCAATCAGATTGCAGTTTACATCAAAAACTGGAGAGCCAGAAGATCCATGAAAGAAACAAGAGTCATAAGTAATCTGGTTGTCAAAAAAGTCCCATTTCTGTTTTGAGTTCACCTCCATCATAACATTAAAGAGATGGTTATTCTCAGATGCATGTTTATATGCAGCCTCCAGTCGATTTATTCCCTCAATGATGAAACAGGGATCCATTTTCTTGACCCCTTCCCCTGGATGTCCCACAATGCAGATCTGACCACTGTTAGGAGGGTTTGGACTATAAAAACTGAGCAATTTAGGATAGCCCGCAATACCATCAAGAGAATCCAATTCAAGAAGAGCATAGTCAAGATGCCTACCTCTGTCATCCTTCCCGTGAAAGTAATCTATGAGTTGTTTAACTGATATGTGCTTGGTCTTCTTTGCTTCCAAACCTTCATATCCAAATACTGCGGTGAAGGTCGTTGAAAACTTCATATCTCCAATAACATGAGCATTAGTGAGGATGAATCTGTCGAAGAGTAAGAAGCCGGTTCCTACGGGAGACTCCCCGACTCGAATCTGACACACAGAGTCAGAGAGCTTCATGAGCTTCTTCACTTTCTTCACCTCTGAAAAATTCGCAACACTTTTATGATATTCTTCTCTGAATATTTGGGCCAGTGGCTTGTTCTCTTGTTTCTCTCGCTGCTTTAACGTCTTCAGTAAATCTTTAAACTGATCATGCAGAATTCCCAGAATCTCTTTAGATTCGTCTATTTTTTTAACTACATACAACTTAGTTGAGGGATTGGTTGAATTTGTTGTTTTACCATCTTCTTGTTTTTCTTGCTCAGTGTTGATGGGATTCTGGCTTGGGCAGACATTTTCTGCTGCATCAGCATCTGAATCTACATTAAGCTCATTTCTGATATGAGTCTCATCATCCTGACTCTCTGGTTGATTGTCACTGATAACAACTACCTGGAAAGCCTTTCTGTCAAGATCCTCCACAGGTATTGACAATTCATGTATTGTCTCTGAATCTCAGAAAGTCCACAGTCTTTACTGAAAATGACATCGTTGAATCGTCCATCACGTTTAAGAGCAGTTTTGACTTTCTCTCCTTTGAATGCAAACACACAAACATAACGAACCCTTTCCCTCAAAGCTTCGCTCTTCAGTAAACATGTCACTCCTGGTCCTCCTCCTTTTTCAACCCAAAAGGTGACTAATGCTTCAGGTTTACTTCTTTTACTGAGGAGTGAAGGATCTGCAGTTGTTTGTTGATTTGAAGAACTATTTCTATCCTTTTGGATGAAGGTTATATCTAAGGTCTCATCTTTTTCAATAAGACAGCAGGGGAAATCTGTCTTCACAGCAGCTCTAGGAACTTCTCCTTTGGATCTTTGGATGAGTATTTCTTTCTGTATGTTCTTCTTTTTGTCTTTTTCGTTCCTGAACATTTTGCTTGTATTAAGAGCCTCAAGCACAGTCATGATTGTTTTACATGACACTGAAAATGTCTTGTAGTTTAAACGAAACAGGAAAGTGTGTTTCTCTTCAGCTTTCTGTTAAAATAAAAAAAAACTATTTATGTACACAAACATTCAAGTGAATTCCACTGAAGAAATCTTTAAGTGATCTACCTGCTGCAGATCTTTCGAGGGTCCCTCTTCAGCTTCTTTCTTAATTGAATGAGCCGTTGTTTTCTGGGAAAATGTCAACAACAGTGAAGTTAATGCAGGCTTACCACTGTCTACATCTTTCTACCATAATTTAAATCATGAAAAGAACAGGTACTGTAAGTGCATTGTTACGGCCCTATCACTCCAAACATGATGCAACAAAGCAAAACAAATGTCTTTTCACCCTGAGAGGGAAATGAATATACCTTGAGAAAATACAGTATACAGAACACTCAAAAACATCTGCTGTAATTGACAAGTTGGAATCTGTGATATTTTATTACAATTCAAAGGGAATATTATTGATTTGTTACCATTCCATCTGTGACTTTTTTCTTTATATCTACAATGAGAGTTGAAGAACAATTATTTTTTATAAAAATCTGTCTTGTATAAGAATATCAAAATATAGTCATAAAAACCTAAGGAATTAACAGATAAAGCAAAGACCATGGTTTTTTCAGTGTGTCCCAGGTAAACACAGACGCTGTGTCTGAATATGCCTGCTTCCATACAATATAGTAGGTGAAAAGCAGTATGTGAGCCGAGTAGTATGTCCGAATTCAAAGGTTTTTTTTTTAATTATTATTATTTTTTTATTATGCAATAACAACAAAGACATGACAAACAGCAACAAACAATATTTAACAACACTAAACAGAACAAAGATGAGGGTCACAAAAAAAAGAAAAGCATATTAAATTAGGCCAGATGTATTACATCGTAACAGAGCCTTACATGCAATATAATTTTTAGAATTTCTTAAAGAGTTTAGATATAAATCAAAATCTTTCTTAAAAATAAAAAAAGAGCTTTCTTAGAGAATTTGCATTTGTGAATATAAAATTTGGCAAGAAAGAATAGTAAATTAAGTACAAGATTAAAATGAGAAGGGTCTAAATTCAGAGAAACACCAAAAAACACATTTTTTGGGCTTATGCAGAAGTTCGACGATAGATATCTTTTAAAAAAGTTTGAAAAATCAACCCAAAATACTTTGCAATACACACAGTCCCAAAACAAATCATTAATCGTCTCTTCAAAATGATGACAAAAGGAGCACATGGGGGAAATATTATTATTAAATTTAGCTAGTTTATAATTAACTGAGTAGCAGTTGTGAATAATTTTAATAGAGACTTCAACAACTTTACTAGATAAAAGATAATTTTGCTGAAGAAGCTAGAAATCTTCCCAAATTATATCATTAAATTTGTTATTCCAAAAGCTTACACAAGCAGCTAAACAGATCTGATTTCTGTTAAGAATTGAGCAAATTTTTTTGTTTGACAAACTGCTGAGAAGACATTGATCAACAAATAGATTTGTGCTGTCAAAAATAGGAGGAGAGCATAAAGGACCTTTAGGGCCAGGATTGACTAAAGATTTGACACAATCAGGAATTGCACCAAAAACAATGGCATACTCTCTTGGGGGGACTGGGAAAGAGAATTCTTGCATAAAGTATTCATATGAGAGTATGAATACTTTATGCGTCTGAATTCAAAGTTGTCACAAAACGAAGGTACCTAGATGACCTACTACTTCTGGTGACATTCTGAAGTGCGCATTCAATGGACACTGTACTATCACATGAGGCCACGGGAGAGGATTTGTGAATGGAAGTGAAGCAATGTAACTGATGGCACATGACAATGACAACATGGCAGATGTAGTACGTCCAAATTTCATTCATACTATATAGAACACTTTTTTTAATGGTTGCAAATTAAGATTCAAGCCAATTGTAGTACCTAGTATATAGTATGCGATTTCAGATGCATCCAGAATGACATATTTGGGTCTTGGACATGGAAGGTTCACTTTTTTTTAACTTTAGTTAATGTGTAATGTTGCTGTTTGTGCATAAACAACATCTTTAAGATGTAAACATCAATGTCAATAACCCTCAGGAACTATAGTTCACAGTAAATCGTGACAAGTTATCAAAAAGCTTTTTGCTTTGTGGGCCTAAAACACTATAAATCAAACATCAAATATCATGACCTTACCTGAACATTGTCACTAGCTTGTGACGTCTCCCCAGATTCATTGTCTCTGGCAGTCTGATTTTTCTGAAAGAGATGACGACAATTCCATTAGAACAAACCCTAAACCCAATGCGATGTCCAAGCAGAGAGAATGAGAAAGACAACAGTCACCCACAGGACTCTGTTGAGAGGAACTCTGAAGGTCCGTCTCCTTCCGTTTTTTGTTGGGTGGTTCTTGGGTAACATGGGTAGGCATGTTTTTGTCTGCTCCGTGTGTCTTTGAATAAGACAAATGATGATGAGCTGAGAAAGATTTTTAACTTTGTAGATACATAGTAGGGGTGTAACGGTTCAAATTACTCACGGTTTGGTTTGTATCACAGTTTTAGAGTCACGGTTTTGGTACGGTTCGGTATGTGTTATGTTCCGTTCAAGCACAAGACTGGAAAGAGGACTCAATATTTGCGTGCTGTATGAGACGCGGGGGGTTTGCGCGCTTTAGATGAGCGTGCAAGTTCTCATTCGCGTCTTCTTGTGCTTGAATGTTTAAATTGGCAAGGCTTAAATGAGTTTAGTTTAAACACAGATAGCAACATGAGATGTTAGGGTCTCACCAGCGCTCGTGCGCTATCAACAACCAGGTGAAGACGGAGTAAATGACTGGTTATATTCGAGCATACCACACTCTATTGAACAAAGTTTACGTAGAGTGACTTTTTGACCACGTTTTTTTGATAATCGCTGTTGTTGTAATGTATCGGGAAGCCAGAACGCATATGTTTGTCTGTCTTTAACCATGTTAAATTTGACAGTGCTAACTGGATCAATAAAGGTGTAGCCTGTGTCAAGCCCCATGTCAACAAATGACCTCACCAGTGCCACTGTACTTTAAGAAACTCCTCCTAGAGCTTTAATCAGATCAAGGTCATATTTGGTCAGTCTAATCTAAAGGCCTTTGTGACGTTAAATTGTGAAGATCTTGAGTTTTCGATGAAGGGCGTGTTGGTGGCGGCCTGACAAAGTTCAATGTTTCGCCATGAAGGAGGAAGCTGTTGTAACTGAGGCATACAGTGTCCGATCTGCCCCAAACTTCACATGTTTGATATGAGTCCTGGCCTGAAGACATCTACATGCCAATATTCAGTTAGTCATAGCGCCACCTGCTGACAACAGGAAATGGCATGCTTTGCACAATAATTCACTCCCAGAAACACATTTATACATAACATGAAGTACCAAACATACTAGAAACACGTTAAATCATGCAGCACTTGGCTAAGTGCTAAAGTTCGCAATTAATGCCACGAAACAGGAAGTTGTTGTAACTCTGGCAAACAATGTCCGATCTGCTCCAAACTTTACATGATTGATAATAGTCTTAGCCTGAAGACATCTACATGGCAATATTCAGTAATAGTCAAAGTTCCACCTGTTGGCAGCAGGCACGTCAAAATGACTTATGGCCATATTTCAACTGTATTTACTCGCTTACATGCATGTCACCCACTGTTCACTGTTTTCCTAAGGCCACCGGGTGGTGGTGGCCCCGGGTGCGAGGGCCCTTTCATCACTGCTTGCAGCTTTAATTAATGTTGTTTTCTTACCATGGAATGATCTGTGACTGTGTCATTTGTGCTGTGTTGCACTCTCCAATTCATCATCCTTACAATCATGATATAACCATGAACAACTATAGTCAAAAGATATGGTAAAACGTGAGAACATTCAACTAGCAGTGTCCTACCATGCTATGTTGTGGTGATGTGATGCTGCATGAGTCAGAGGTCTCCTCCTGACTGTCAGAAATGACATCCATCTGGTAAAAATCAGAACCATGAACAACAATAATACAAAGATAGCCCAGGCAGTGGTGTATAAAGTACTTGAAAACCATACTTGAGTAAAAGTATAGATATCTTACCAGAAAATGACTTTGGTTGAAGTTAAAGTCACTGTTTAGAATATTACTTGAGTAAAAGTTTTAAAGTATGTGACATTGTTTGTAAAAGTATTTTTTTTAAATGAAACGTACTTAAGTATTGAAAGTAAAAGTACATGTAAAATGCAAAAGGAGGGAAAAAAATTATTAAAAATTGTTCTATACACAGTTTGAGCAGCAAGATTGTGATACAGTTTTGTGTTCAACTCTCTTTTATTACATTTTGTTTCTTTGAATTAAAAAAAATGACAATGTTTTGTAATTTTTAAATATAAAAAATACTAATGTTAATTATACATTGATCATTCATGTTAATTCGTAGTGCATTATAACTAATGTAAGAGACAACTTTAAAATGTTAAAATGTAAATGTTGAAATTAACAATGAACAATACTTTTATTAACCTTATTTAATGTTACAAATGGACTCTTATTGTAAAGTGTTACCATTTCATATAAATCCAAACAGTCATGCTTAAAAATTGCCATCTTTACACACAAAGGCATAGCATAGGTCTATTATATGTATACTTTCACACATTATTTGCCTCTATTTTAGAAAAATTGATGATTATCTAGTGAAAATGTGTTAAAGTGCCAATAAAAAACAAGAACTGAAATCGAATACATTTCTGATTTGTTATGTTTCTGTCGCTGCATGATGAGGATACAGTTTAAATATGCAACTTCGCTGGATAACGAATGCATAAAAGCGAACAAATGGATATAAACTAATGCAAATGAATGGTAACAATCGTGACGTTAAACAGTTGGTGTTTTTGTCAGTGTTTTAACCGCTTGAGGTACTAATTTTAGCATCCTCTCAGCCTCGAGGGCAAACATACTACTGTTCTCCACTAATGCAGCATCTAGTCAACAAAATAATTACTTTATAGTGATATGAAAACGTACTGTAGTGTACACTATACAGTGGTGTGTGGTGGTGTTTTAAAATGAGGAGGCAAAGTCCTCATTTATGTCCCTGTTACACAATTTTAAGTTAACATTACATAAAAAGAGAGACCAAATACAATTCTATTTTGTTATTTTTACACTATGTAATGTTCTGTTTATTAAAACCAAGTATAAATTTCATCAAGTTAGTGTTTTGACTCATTTTTAAATTTATTCCAAAATAATAACTAAAGGCAGTAACAATTTAAATAATATATTTTATTTATATTATTATTAACTAATATTCAGCTTTTCTTTTTAATAGTCAATTTATTTTCAGCCGTCATCAAGCTTGTACGTAGGCTACACACTGGTCAGTGGTCACCAGGGTTGGGGAGTAACGGAATACATGTAACGGCATTACGTAATCAGGATACAAAAATCCAGTAACTATAATTCGTTACAGTTACGTCAAAAAACGTAGTAATCAGATTACAGTTACATTTTGAAAAAAGGGGGGATACTATCAGGATTACAATCGTTTCATTTAAAACTAAATAAATAATTATTTTGCCATAATAACACATATGAAGCGCTGCTTGATTATACTGTATTTCCTGGTTCTGTTGCCAGTGATGACTCACGTCTACAATCTCCTCAGACGCATATTGAATCACTGCTGCTAGTTGAAATGTTGCTGCCCGCGGGGAAAACGCTTTCAATTCATGGAAATTTCGCTGTTATTTTGTTTTCAAAGAAGAAAATGCAAACAACATGGTTGTACAGTGCAAACTCTGCCTTCCAGCTACGAAAACACTTTCTTTATCAAAGGACTAAAAAATAATCTGTAATACCATACTGTAGCCACTAGATGTCTGAATAGCCCTTTACATATATATATATATATATATATATATATATATATATATTCAGGGCTGTGTATTCCCAAGTTGTGGAAATGAGACATGATTGCTTAGTTTTAATAGGTTTTAAAAGTAACCAAAATGCTAAACATTATATTTTTAAGCTCTAAACAACAACAACGATAATAATATTGCAGTAGATAATTTATCAGATTTGTAAAATATTTTTATTGTTGAGACCCATGGAACGTGTAACATTTCAAAAAACTTGCAGAAATTGAGAAGAAATAATTAAAATTAAATTTAAAAATGCAAATTATTTATAGTAAAGTTGATCCCCCCCCCAAATTTGTCTTTCTTTCTTTATGACCTTGAAGTAATCCAAAAGTAACCAGATTACATTACTTTCATATTGTGGTACTTGGATTACGTTACTGAATACTTTTTTTATGAAGTAATTTGTAACTGTAACGGAATACATTTTTAAAGTAACCCTCCCAAGCCTGGTGGTCACAGACATGAAGATGTACCTTTAATTTCACCACGCTGATTGCTCATTAAAAACCCCCCGCAGTCATCATGTTTTCAGGCCATTTTGAGTTTGATTTTGACATGACACAAAGCGGTGATATGTAAGTGACAGTTGTTTACTTACTTTTTAATTAGTCTTCCCATTAACGCCATCACTAGCTGTCTTCATTCAGGCCGATTCGACAAGAATGCGCACAAAAACAAGAGGCGGGATTTATCGCACGAACCAATCATGTCCAATCATAACCAATCATATCCAATCATAGCGCAATTGAGGCATTGCCTCCTCTCACGTGACTTTCCCCCATTCATTCTCACACAACCCACCGCACGACCTTATGTAGCTCCTCCCCTTTTAAGCGCTGCGCTCGTTGTCTTTTGACTTCCGGTTTGTATTTCCACAGCGATCTTAAAGGAACACTCCACTTTTTTTGAAAATAGGCTCATTTTCCAACTCCCCTAGAGTTAAACAGTTGAGTTTTACCGTTTTCGAATCCATTCAGCCGATCTCCGGGTCTGGCGGTACCACTTTTAGCATAGCTTAGCATAGTTCATTGAATCTGATTAGACCGTTAGCATCTCGCTCAAAACTGACCAAAGAGTTTCGATATTTTTCCGATTTAAAACTTGACTCTTCTGTAGTTACATCGTGTACTAAGACCGACGGAAAATGAAAAGTTACGATTTTCTAGGCCGATATGGCTAGGAACTACACTCTCATTCCGGCGTAATAATCAAGGAACTTTGCTGCCGTACCATGGCTGCAGCAGGCGCAATGATATTACGCAGCGTCTCTCACAAATGTTTCCATGGTTGCAAGGCACGCTCGCTGTGCAAGCAGGGGGTCACATGCGCTGCGTAAATATCATTGCGCCTGCTGCACCCATGGTATGGCAGCAAAGTTCCTTGATTATTACGCCGGAATGAGAGTATAGTTCCTAGCCATATTGGCCTAGAAAATCACAACTTTTCATTTTCCGTCGGTCTTAGTACACGATGTAACTACAGAAGAGTCAAGTTTTAAATCGAAAAAATATTGAAACTCTTTGGTCATTTTTGAGCGAGATGCTAACGGTCTAATCAGATTCAATGAACTATGCTAAGCTATGCTAAAAGTGGTACCGCCAGACCCCGAGATCGGCTGAATGGATTCGAAAACGGTAAAACTCAAACTGTTTTACTCTAGGGGAGTTGGAGAATGAGCCTATTTTCAAAAAAAAGTGGAGTGTTCCTTTAAGACTGCCGACTCTATAAAACAGAGGCAAAGGAATGTCCGGCGGATATCGAACATAAAACTAACTTTACCGGGCTCTTTTTAGGTCGGTTTGGTGTGTCCAACAAGAAGGCGCTCACAATGGAAACAACCATGACATTGATTCGTCAGGATTCGTTCACGAACGAAACACCTCTAATCCAAACACCGTTGCTGTTCATACACACTACACTACAATGTAGATTTTTTGCATGGTAAATTAATTCTTTCACGAATAATTCACAACATCGGCTTTAATCAATCATCGAACAGGTGAGGAGTCAGGTGAGAGTATAAACCTGCCAGGCTGTTATTGAAAATAAGAACCTGTTCTTAATGACTTGCCTGGTTAAATAAAGGTTAAATAAATAAAAAATAAACAAGGCTTTAGATGATGCACACGATTACTGAATTTACTATCATAGCCAAACAGTAGAAGACAAGAAACTAGGATCCTAATTTAAGAAGTCTACATACATTCCAAGGTTATATTCCAAATATTGATATCCTTTAAAGGGAAACCAGGAAATCTTACCTTGTCCAAGTTAAAAGAGAATCTGGTGTATGACAGTTTCTGTTCTCATCTCATTCAGTCCACGCTCGCTTTCATCTGACTTCCTGCTCTTCAGTTCACGCCCAGTAAAGGTGAAACGAAAGTAGGTTTCAAGAATTTATGATGAAACAAAAGCTACTCACTTCTATAAAGTGGCAAGGATGAACGCAGATGAGCTACGCCTAAAAAGTCATAATAAAGGGCCTCTTCCTATAGGTTATATTAGTGATTCAAATGTAATAATAAAATCTTAAATAAAAAGGCTTCAAAAGGAAAACCTTTATTATTTTCATTATAAACTTTATTTCACAATTATTATTATTATTATTTACTTTTAGACAGAGTAAAGAATTATTTAGGAGTCAAGAATGGGGCCTGATTAAAATAAGTAATATTGAATATTTAACTTTTTCAAATATAGGCTATAGCTTAGGCTAATTTATATTTTTCAGTGCAGGCCGCGTGCTTCTGAAATTAGCCTCAATTGACATAGCCTATATTTTTGTCCCGTTTATTGCTATGGTTATCACCAGTGATGGGAATAACGGCGTTATAAATAAACGGCGTTACTAACGGCGTTACTTTTTTCAGTAACGAGTAATCAAACGAATTACTTTTTCTCCCGTTACAACGCCGTTACCGTTACTGACAAAAAAAATGCCGCGTTACTATAATTGAGCTCACTGAAGCGGTTTTCATCCGAGTAGGCTCTCTCTCAGCCATAGGACCTGCAAAGTTTTTTCTCTGGTGTGTGTGTTGGGGTGGGACACAGGCTAACTGATGATGGTTGATGTGTGACTAGAGATGATCATAGACCTGCAAAGCGTTTTGTTGTTAAGAAACAGTACAGGTTAGACATACACAAATATAATTTTAAACTGATAATAATGATGCTCTGTGTGTGTGTGTGTCTGAGCATGCGAGCGGAGCGCGAGCTCAAACCAGAATACCCTTTGTGACATGCTGTGACATCGAAAATATGTGAAATAAGTTTTTTTCTAGTCGACTAGTAGTTGTTCATTTAAGCCATTAGTTGACTAATCACATTTAGCCTATATTAATTTAATTTCTTAAATACTGGAGAGAATAAACCATAATAATGAGCGTTTCCGTAATATAGGCTATATAGCACTCAAGCGTAAAGCTTGCCGTAAAGAACCGGCAAAAGTAATGATTATGAATGTGACAAAAACAGCAAGGAGACATTTTAATTGTTTATTAATTAAGAAATGTTTTCTGAATCAGTGTCGGCTGCAAAGATTAAGCTGACATTGCTGACTCTCATCATCTCCGCATGGACGCGCCTGGAGAGAGAATGCACGTTTCATTCGGATTACATAATCAGAGTAGCCTATTTCTTTATTCGTTTTTAATTATTTCGTTTAAAAGTAGACATTTCAAGCTTTCTATAGATATTTTTCTCACGTCTTTGAGGCAAGCAGCCGCTGAGTTTCGGTTCATTTAGCCTATATAAGACGCGCTCCAGTTCGTGCAAGTGATCGCGCCCGCGCCTCCATGCCATGATTATATTGTCTGCTATATTTGCTTCTTATTTATTAAATCCAGGCAATTGGTTGATGAAACATAGATTAAAATTAAGATACAATTTTTTACAAAACGAAATTCACTTTAAAGAAAGGCTTTCTACAAAACAAAACTTCATGAAGTATTCAAAATCATGTCTGACCCACTCCATGTCTCCCGATATTTTGCGCATCTTATGCAGTGGCGCCCCCAGAAAATTTTAATAGGGGTGGCCAGACAAGGCCACAGCAAATCTTGGGGTGGCAAAAAAAATAATAAATAAATAAATAAAAATAATTTAAAACTCTTTCCAACTTTCAAATGCAGATTGACCACCCAAATCAAGACTACATTGTATATCAGCTGGTATGTACAGGTGGGCAAGGGGTGGGTAGTATGACCATAATATGAGAAATTTTATAAGTTATTTTTGTTAGGCAGCATGCTGCTGAATGCATGGACGTAATATACTGACAAATATCCAGTTTTTACCCACCTGTTTACCTTCACTTAAGCCATAACCGACTGTATTCACGCGAGACACTCCACACGATGGACATTTTGACATCTGTGTGTGCGTGTATTTGACTATTCAGGCGCAAGGAGAACTTATCGCGAGAGAGAGAGAGAGAGCTTCTGTTGTGTGTCATTCAGCGCGATTCCGCCTATCCCGCCTTCACTAACAGCAAGTTAATCGATAAAGAATTGTGATTGAAATGTAATTTTGTGATACGACGAGCTTGGCTACCTTTCATTTGTCTGTAAGCTGAAATTATATTCAACCCGCCAAAGTGGCTAGTGGGAGTGGCTGTTTTACCCGCCACAGCTGAAATCTACCCGCATTTGGTGGGTTGGCGGGTGTTAATGTCAAGCCCTGTGTGTGTGTGTGTGTGTGTGTGTGTATATATATATATATATATAAACTCACACACAGGGTGCGATTTGTGAAAAAAAAAAAAAAAAAAAAAAAACAGAGGGGGGATGTTTTAAAAAGTTTTTTGGGGTTTTTTTTTTTGGTCTTTTTTTTCACAAACCACAGTTGAGCTATTTTGGCAGCTGTTACAGAAACATTTTTACAATAAATCTTCTGATTTAACCTTGAGATTTATAGATTAGACAGCTTTGCTTTATAATGACACTATTTCTTAATTTCTGATAGGAATGCAAAATCATGAAAAAACAATCGGTAGTTATTGATCGTTTGAATAGAATACCGAGAGACAAACTTCTACATTCAGTCGCGTTTTCTCCCATTTATTTTTGATCACAGTGCATACACATACAAACTTTCACTCCCAAAAGTGCGCACATATGGAGAAATACACGTTTACCTCAGATTTCGTTAGATAGAATAGAAGCAGGGCCGTACGCATGAGTTTCATAAATACCGAGGTCACAAAATGTAGTTTGCTAGGGGGGTTCGGGGGCATGGTCCCCCGAGAAAATTTATATTTCCCTGGTGTACACATGTGCATTTTAAGATGTTTTAAGGCCAACAAATTGAATAAATAGCTTTAAAACCATGTCAACAAATACATACATGCACGCACAGTTTTGAGGCAGTTTTAATCGCATGTTTGGTAATTTCATGACTTAATTTACAACAGAACAACGACGGTGCATGCTCGTTTCTTTTGCGCTTCATTTAAGCTATAATAAAGTAGGCTAATATGCAGCGCGCGCCGCATTTGCGCATGCAATTTTTGAGTGCGCGCCGCGAGCACAGTATAACGGCTGATTGGACAGTCATGTTCATTTTTCTTAATTTTACTGACATAGCCTGACAACATCTCATCTGACTGCAGTTCACTGTTGTTCAGCTGAAGCTCCCTCGTCGTCAACTGTAGCCTATCTTTTCCAATTTTCATTGATTCAACTGATTCGTTCAAAAAGCTGATTCATTCAGTAAAGAAATACCGCCATTTGTTGCTCAGGGACGCAATTACAGTGCTGTGGATTTGTTTTGAACTATATTCGTTGGCGAAATTGTGCAAAAACAGGCGATGGTGTCTAAAATGTAAACATGAATAAAATTAATATAACATTTGTTATCATGCTGATATCTGGAGAAAAACGGCACTCTTCATGTGATATTTAACTATATTAAAGTCTCACAGTGAAAGCGTGCACTCTAAATGCGCACCGACACTAGTCCAATCTACAAGACAACATCACATACAGGGATGTCAGATCGATTGTGCATCGTTAAAACAACAATTATGATAAAATCGCAGACTAAATATATCGCACACCCCTACCCTACCCTCTTCACAGTAATTATAAATAACATTTGAAATTCAGGTCTGTAGATATTTCTATTTAGACTCTTGGGGGCAGTGAAACAGCTAGGCTACTCTGGTGGCGCCACTCAATCTACAATCTTTTTTGGTGGCATTTTATTTTCTTTCACTTCATGAACTTGTGAATTTACATTATGCATTTAAATTAATAGTAGCCACTGCAAAATCATACTGGGGTGGCCACAGGGGTGGCCAGAGTTTATACAGGGGTGGCCGTGGCCACCACTGGCCACCCCTTGGGGGCGCCCCTGATCTTATGATGCATCTTACTCATGCTGTTCACTTTTCATAATCAAATACATGAATTTAAAACATAACATAGGACTATTTAAACATAAATATGAAACTACATTTTCTTTAATGGCTACCAACACGTAGTACAGTACAGAGAAATTTTATGTCGTGAGCAAGAGCGGATCATGAGTCACAAGTCGGATCATGAATAATTTATTTTTAGACTTATATTTAATAATAGGGGTATCCAAGTTATTTGACATATTTAAACATTTTTTTAAAGTAACGCAATAGTTACTTTCCCTGGTAATTAGTTACTTTTATAATGATGTAACTCAGTTACTAACTCAGTTACTATTTGTGAGAAGTAACTAACTATAACTAATTACTTTTTTTTAAAGTAACGTGCCCAACACTGGTTATCACTATGGCTGCGTTTACACTGGCACAAAAAAAAAAAAAAAATCTGATTTTTTACTCAAATCTGAGTCACAGATCAGATCGGAATTTGTTTCACACAACAAATTTTGTGTAAACACAAAAATCCGCACGAGATCCGATTTTTGTGCGTCCGACCTGAGCCATGTGGTTTTAAATTATATCCGATATCTGTACATCCGATGTCTAAACATGTAGCCTATATCTCTCAGCAATGAGGTGATACTTCGCTGTAATTAAACCAACGAGATGCACTATTAGACTACTCTCTCTCTCTCTCTCTCTCGTTAATTCATCTGAATAATTCAAATTCATAAAAAAAGTAATCTTACAGTGCTATTCACTTCAGAATTCTAGATTTAAGGAACTGTAAATAAAATAAACGAAAATTACCGTTATTTTCCTGTATCCGTTTGGTCAGTTTTTGCGCTGCAAATTGCAGTCCATGTCAATCATTGCAGAGTGAATCTCGCAATCCATTTAATGTCATTCCAGAAACTTTGCCTCATAGCAGCATCAAAAACAAAACCTTTATTCAAATTCTGAATGGATTAGTGGTTCTACTGTTGCCAAGAACCAGACAAAAATGTGCAAAGTATAAAACAAAGTGCAAAGTACTAAGTCATATTCTCAGGTTAGTCTCTCAGTGTATGTAGTATTCCAAAATTAATTAAATTTACACTTTATTGTGGGTTTTGTGTTTTTATTTTAATACAGGTTAATTACCAGTAGTAATCATGAAATAGTCTGATGGATGGATTAATTTAATATCTCAGGATTTTTTTATTTGATGTAAGAAAACACAAACAAAAACACAAATAAAAGAAAGAAAAGAATTAAAACAGCTATAAAAAGTACAAATCAAAAGCAAAAAAAGCACAAATCATCCAACATGTCAGTAGCACTGAGCAGTTATTTAATATTTATTAAGAAACATTTATAATAAATAGAACATAACTGAAAAAGTAAAACAGCATTCAGACAAAAATGTTTAATGCATTTAGACATTATCTTTTTCTCTTATGAATTAGTTTAATTTACCATTCTACATGCCTATAGTTATTCTTTATAAAAAAAAATATAAAACTACACAAGCTAACAAGTATTATATGACTAAAACTCAAAATAATTCATTGAGTTGAGTGGATAAATTAAGCATGATCTGCTGTAACATCACAATCATGTTGCATTGTGGTGTATGGAGCTGCCTGAAGTGTACCTTGACTCAAAATTTAGGGTTTGAGGGTATGTCCATATAAACTTCCCTCATCCACTTGACTAAGTGGAATGCAATTCAAGATGTCAGGAAATTCTATATAATAATAATTTATCTATATTTGATTATAATTTTTAACTCTTTATTTTTGATTGTACTCGTTATTTGGATTCCAGTGTCGTCAGGGTCTCGCACCAGATATTAAAAAGCTGATCAACATCATACTTCCTCTAATAGCAGCTTTATGCCATGGTTTCCCATGTAAACTTAGCTAGAGTAATATTATTAGTCAGAGGTTAAGGCTCACCCTATTTAGACTGGTCGAGCAACATTGTATTGTTCTAAACCAAAATTCCCATTTTAGCTTTTACAGTCTAAATACACTTAACTAATGCCAAGTTGTTAGCGGGAGCTCTCAAATCTCATTTGCCGTGGCCATTACTAACCTGGTCACAGAATTGCTGTAACATGGACTGAGATTAATATCTATTAGAGTCAGTCATTTCAGAGTAAATCAGAATAAATGCAACTTCTTATTAGTCCGGTAAACATGTATGGTGCCAATTACATAATCATAAATAAGATAATCAATAGAAAACATAAAATGCTCAGAAATAAAGAGTAAAAGATGCATACATGACATAAGAATGATGCATGGAATACAATCAACACTATGGGCTCATCTGGCTAGATTCGCCCTGAGGCTTTTACAGCCTTTCCTTAAGTACTCAGATCAAAATAAATATTATTAAACATGGAGGCATGAAATAACACTTGGAATATGCATTAATTAGATCTAGGGAGTGAGAAACAGGAGGTAATTTGGATGGAAGATCATGGGAAAGGACAACCCCCCTGCAGTATAGTATCTCTAAAATTGTTAACCTTTATTACTATTTAGTCTGTTTCTCAGTTGTACCAGTCGCACCGAGATATTTCAAATTATGCCAAACATGACTGTGAAAAATCACTTGTATTCACGTAGAACATTGTATTTTGCATATAACCATTCTGATAACAAACAGCAGATGCAAAAGATGGATGTAGTGTCAACTATCTCATCTCAGATTGGCCTCAACATTAACAGAGATAAGACCAAGATTCTCAAGTCTCGTGACCTCGAGGCCGACATTACCAAGTTACTTCTGGAACCAACTGGAAAGAATGGCCAAAGACAGAGGGCTCTGGAGATATGTGGTTGGCAGCCCATACCCTGGCAAGGGTGATGGGCATAAGTAAGTAAGTATTCTGAGTGAACTGATTAAAGGGAAGGAAGTGGGGAGAAGAAACAAATGTAAAGGAAGAACAGGAGAGAAAGACGCTTTCCAGCATCTTCACTCTGCATACAGATGCCTGTATGTGTTTGTATTGTCTGTATCTCAGGAGATCAAAGTATCTGAGGTTCTTTATACTGTTTGTTGTTACCTGGATGATCAAAAACTGTTTTATGTTTTGTGATGTAAGTCCCATGTTTGTTTATAGTCTTCAGGAAAACCTCCAGATGCTGAAAAACCAATGAATGTGCTGGACCAGAGGATTTTCTTAAAATTTTTAATCTAAGGTCATCTAAATTCTAGTGGCTTCCTCAAAGTTGAATGAATTAACTTTTTTTAAAATTAACTTTCAATATGTCCCAACTTCCTGTTTTACCAGGAAATAGATCAACACAAGACAGAAAACTGCTCATCAAGCCTTTTCATGTTATTTTTAAAAAAAATGTGTAATACAAATTAAATGTTTTGTTTTACAATTCATTCAGTGTTTGAATAGCAAGATTATTTATAAAGAATCAATATATTCATTTCTTATTTACAGGACATTCAAAACATTTTTCAGACCCAACAAACTGAATATCCTAACAGCTTCCCAACATAATGAGCAATCAAAACAACATGAATCACACAAGTTACATGCTAAAATACATGAAAGTGGAATAATCATTAATGCTGTATTTGTTATATTAAATGGTTTTATTTGTTGTAACTGACATCTACATTAATCAAATAGGTATAAAGTGATCTGAGGTTTTGCTGTATGAGTCCTGATTTTAACCTTTAAAAACATCATTCTAAAATGTATTTACATTTGAGTGTATTGTTGTCTCTTATTACAGTGATTGTCAAATCAATTAATTTGGTGTATTTTTGTGATTCAGAGAGGATTACTGTTAAAGCTTGAACATGATCCCTTACAACAGACAAAACATTCAGATAAATCGATATAAAATCCCTATAATACATCAACAGACATAAAAAGTAAAAAGAATATAAGAAAAATGAATTTAAAGATATATGACTGAATGATTTGTTGTTTGAGTGAAATGAGTATGTATGGATATATGAATACACAAGTCTGTATAAATATGTAAAGAAACTGTAAAAAAAAAAAAAAATAGTAATAGTAATTTTAGTCTGTCAGATGAATAATGTTCACTGTTCTGCTCTCTTTGCACAAGTCAGACCCACAATCACCTGCAGGTGAGATACATGACTTTGCACTTGTCAAAAATAAGAGAAAACTAGTGTAACTTCTGCTTTTGAACACAATCATCACTAAGAATTAAATGAAAAGTGAAACCCCATAATGAATTGAAGGCTTGTTGTCATGTTTTCCCAAAGAAATGGAGATGGATGCCTTCAATCACAATCTTCCATCTCAATATCGGTCTCATTCTCTTGATCTGCAGTTTCATACTCACAGCTTTTATCACTGTAGGCTTCTAAGATATTGACAATCTCATGCAAACCTCTTATCCTAGCCTGTGCTCTGATCATATCCAGAATGGACTGCATGGAATAGGCGTATTCCACAATGCTTCTAGTTTTACCCTTTTCTCCTTTGTACACATATCCACCAGTGTGCACACCAATCAGATAGCAGTCTTCATCAAAAACTGGAGAGCCAGAAGATCCATGAAAGAAACAAGAATTATAATTAATCTGGTTTTCATAAAAGTCCCATCGATCTTCCAAACTCCTCTGTGTAATCACATGAATGAAATTGATATTCTTAGATATGTGTTTATCTGCAGCCTCTTGTAGATTTGTTTTCTCAATGATGAAGCAGGGGTCCATTTTCTTAATCCCACCATCTGGATGTCCCACAATGCAGATCCCACCACTAGGAGGGGGGCCAGGACTAAAACGACTGAGCAACTTAGGACGGTCTGTGATTTCATCAACAGCATCCAGTTCAAGGAGAGCAAAGTCAAGATGGCTTTTATTGGCATCTGTTATGTAACAGTAAGCAGCAATCTGTTTCTTGAATGGCACCAGCTTCACTTTTGAGTCCAGACGTTCAAAATCAAATGCGGCTTCTACAGACTTTGTAGAAGAAAGCTTGTCTGGAGACTCAAGAAATTCCATAACAACATGTGCATTAGTGAGAATAAATTGCCCAAAGAGTAGGAAGCCGGTTCCTCTGGCGAATCCCTCCACTCGAATCTGACACACAGAGTCAGAGAGTCTCATGAGCTGCTTTATTTTATACACCTCAGAGAAACTCTGAACACTTTTGTCATATTCTGCTCTGCAGACTCTTTGGGCCTCAGATTTTTTCCTCGGTTTTTCTTGCCGCTTTAATAATATATCCAGTAAAAATGGAAACTGAGCACGCAGAATTCTCAAAATCTCTTCAGAGTCTGGAATTATTTTAAACAAATTAGTGAAAGAATTTTTGTATTTCATTGTGTTTCCCTTTTTGGTTTCTTCTTGTTCAGTGTTGACGAGATGCAGTTTAGGATCAACATTTTCTTTCAAATCAGCGGCTGAAGTTTCATTCATTTCAGGGCTGACATCACTCAAGAAGTCATCTTGGCTGTCTGGCTGGTTTTTGTCACTGATAACAATGATCTCAAAATGCTTTCGATCAAGATGCTCTACAGTGCTTGACATTCCATAGTTTATCTCGCTCCCAAACTCACGGAGTGCACACTGTTTCTTGAATATGACATCGGTGAATTGTCCGTCACGCTGAAGAGCAGCCTTCAGTTTGTCTTCTTTGAACGCGTACACACAAACTTCCTCAACTTTCTTCCTCAGCTCATTGTTTTTCATTAAGTGTTTCACTTTCTCCCCTCCTTTTGTTTTAATGTAAAAGATTACTAGGTTTTCTGATTCGTTGGAGAATGAAAGCCTTCCAGTTGTTTTTGTCTTTGTATCAACATTTCCTGTGTTTTTGATGAAGAATATATCTAAGAGCTCATCTTTTTCAATAAGACAGCAGGGGAAATCGATCTTCACAGCAGGTCTATAAACTTCTGCTTTGGATCTCTTGACTATTTCTTTATTCATGTTGTCTTCATTGATCTTCTTGAAAATCTGGTTTGTATTAAGAGCATCAAGCACAGTCTTGGATGTATCACATGCCACTGCATGTTTCTTGAATTTGTAGCGGAAATTGAAAGTGTGGCTTTGCCCTTCCTCGCACTGTTAAATTCAGAAGAACAATAATACAAAAAGCATTAAACATGTATGAATAAAAGATTTCCATAAAATGCTTAGCAATATTGCTTAATATTATAGAAATAGCAGGGATGGGTATCCACACAATTTTTCACATTTAATTTGGATCCACAAGTCACTGATCACAGTTCATAATGCGCACCTTTTTTTAATTCTTTAATTTAGTTGTATTACTCATGAAGTAGAAAATCAGCCACTGATTCGACAATGATCTGCAGAACAAGAGGATCAATACAGGTAAAGGCATTTCAGTTGATAAGCACCAAGTACCATTAAAATTCACATACCTGCTGCATATGGCTTTTTGATGGACCCTCTTTAACTTCCTTCTTGAAAGAATTGTTCATCCTTTCCTGAGTGAATGTCAACAAAACAGTACTGTTAATATGACTTCACCAGTGTACATGGTTTTACCATCATATAGTAAATCATAAGCAATGCAATAAATTGTCACTCTCAAAAGATATGGATTTTTAAAGCAGCTATCAAGAAGCTTCATCTTTCCAAAGTGTTTTGGCTAGAGAAATTCCACACACACTTTTTCAGAAGACTTAAATAATCTTCATCCAATGATATAGTCAGTATGCAACAAACCTTTAGAGTATCATGGACATTACAGGTGCTGGTCATATAATTAGAATATCATCAAAAAGTTGATTTATTTCACTAATTCCATTCAAAAAGTGAAACTTGTATATTATATTCATTCATTACACACAGACTGATATATTTCAAATGTTTATTTCTTTTAATTTTGATGATTATAACTGACAACTAAGGAAAATCCCAAATTCAGTATCTCAGAAAATTAGAATATTGTGAAAAGGTTCAATATTGAAGACATCTGGTGCCACACTCTAATCAGCTAATTAACTCAAAACACCTGCAAAGGCCTTTAAATGGTCTCTCAGTCTAGTTCTGTAGGCTACACAATCATGGGGAAGACTGCTGACTTGACAGTTGTCCAAAAGACGACCATTGACACCTTGCACAAGGAGGGCAAGACACAAAAGGTCATTGCAAAAGAGGCTGGCTGTTCACAGAGCTCTGTGTCCAAGCACATTAATAGAGAGGCAAAGGGAAGGAAAAGATGTGGTAGAAAAAAGTGTACAAGCAATAGAGATAACCGCACCCTGGAGAGGATTGTGAAACAAAACCCATTCAAAAATGTGGGGGAGATTCACAAAGAGTGGACTGCAGCTGGAGTCAGTGCTTCAAGAACCACTACGCACAGACGTATGCAAGACATGGGTTTCAGCTGTCGCATTCCTTGTGTCAAACCACTCTTGAACAACAGACAGCGTCAGAAGCGTCTCGCCTGGGCTAAAGACAAAAAGGACTGGACTGCTGCTGAGTGGTCCAAAGTTATGTTCTCTGATGAAAGTAAATTTTGCATTTCCTTTGGAAATCAGGGTCCCAGAGTCTGGAGGAAGAGAGGAGAGGCACACAATCCACGTTGCTTGAGGTCCAGTGTAAAGTTTTCACAGTCAGTGATGGTTTGGGGTGCCATGTCATCTGCTGGTGTTGGTCCACTGTGTTTTCTGAGGTCCAAGGTCAACGTAGCCGTATACCAGGAAGTTTTAGAGCACTTCATGCTTCCTGCTGCTGACCAACTTTATGGAGATGCAGATTTCATTTTCCAACAGGACTTGGCACCTGCACACAGTGCCAAAGCTACCAGTACCTGGTTTAAGGACCATGGTATCCCTGTTCTTAATTGGCCAGCAAACTCGCCTGACCTTAACCCCATAGAAAATCTATGGGGTATTGTGAAGAGGAAGATGCGATATGCCAGACCCAACAATGCAGAAGAGCTGAAGGCCACTATCAGAGCAACCTGGGCTCTTATAACACCTGAGCAGTGCCACAGACTGATCGACTCCATGCCACGCCGCATTGCTGCAGTAATTCAGGCAAAAGGAGCCCCAACTAAGTACTGAGTGCTGTACATGCTCATACTTTTCATGTTCATACTTTTCAGTTGGCCAAGATTTCTAAAAATCCTTTCTTTGTATTGGTTTTAAGTAATATTCTAATTTTCTGAGATACTGAATTTGGGATTTTCCTTAGTTGTCAGTTATAATCATCAAAATGAAAAGAAATAAACATTTGAAATATATCAGTCTGTGTGTAATGAATGAATATAATATACAAGTTTCACTTTTTGAATGGAATTAGTGAAATGAATCAACTTTTTGATGATATTCTAATTATATGACCAGCACCTGTATTTCCTTTTTTCTTGCTTTAAAGATTTATTCTTTTTTTAGAACAATGGCATAAACAACATTAAAAATAGCATATATTATTAATTGAACACATTTGAATCCAATACAATTTAGGACATTACCAAAATTAGATTGAATTATGTTATTGCCACACGAATTAATGAAAAGCGCACTCAAATTACGTAAGATTGTTAGTTTCTTTAACGTGCACCATTTAAAAATATGAAATCTTAAAGTGGGAAGAAAAGTAGGTCAGTAAAAACTTTCTATATTGCAAGTCTTCTAAAGCCATAGAGTAGCTTTGTTCGAGGAACTGACCAAAATGTATTTATTTGTTTTCTTTGAATATATCCAGAAACAAATGTGGAGCAAAAATAGTCTAAGGAAAAACATTATCATTTGAAAAAATTATTTGAATAAAGGCATTTTTTTGGTCTGTTCCTCACATGTGACAGATCCAGAAGCCTGGAAATACAGTGCACAAGCTATATAGACTACTTTAATGGTGCCATTTTATGAGCAACTCAGTGTTAATGATTAAAGACATGGGTCTTTAAAAAGCATTTTTATTTTTTTAATAAATTACAAATGTATGGTTCATTTGCACTTGATTATTTACTTGACCTTGATGTCTTCATTGGCTGAGACAAAGCAATGACCTAAAACTTTATTTCTTAGACCTGAATCATTATAATTAATGAAATATCATGACCTTACCTGGGGCTTGGGCCTGTCATCGCTGCTTGCAGCTATATTTGTTATTGATATATCAAGAATTTACCTGTACCTTTTCACCAGTTTGTGACATCCTTCTGGCTCCACTGTTACTGTCAGTCTGAAACAGACATTCCACAATCTTCACCATAACCATTTAGACTAAAGGTCTTTGCACACTGAAGGCCTTTGCACGCTGAGTCCGAAATTCGCATGCGAAATTTTCGCACGTTAAAAAATAAATACGACCTCACGTTATGTCAATCACGTTTGCACACTGCCTCCGAAACTTTCGTCCGTCATAAAAAAATTCGGATCAGGTTCGATTTTCTGCGTTTTTTCACATCTGTGGCACGCATTTTGAGAGACGTTTTGACAATTCAGAGCCACCGTACGCGAACGCCAAAATCCCCAATGCCATCTGACAAGTTGATCCACGTCGTCTACAGCACAAAGCAGTAGCACTGTATGACAAACAAAGTGCGGAAAGAGACAGAATATAAAGATAGAGTGTGCCAGTATCGCTAGCAAAGCATCAAACTGAGGCACTGACATCGTGAAGTAGAAACGCTCGGGATAATCCCGCAGCTCCTTGATGAGGTGGAACTCTCCTTCCTCTCTATGCAATCTCGGGATTGGATGGACCCAATATTTCCTCTTTCTTTTTCTCTTTTTATGAAGAGAGAGGACAACTAAATCATGCTCACTGCTTGAAGACTCCATTTTGTATTGTTTTGCGATTTTTTTTTTTTTCGCAACGGATTCATTAATACGCATCGGACTCAGTGTGCAAGATCTCTGTGCGTGACGAAGTTTTAGGATCACGAATACAAAAAAACTCATACGAAAGTTTCGGACTCAGTGTGCAAGGTCTCTGTGCGTGACGAATTTTTAGGATCACAAATACGAAAAAACGCATACAAAAATTTCTCAAGGTGCGGTCACACTGCACTTTTCGTTCCATTGACTTCCATTCAAACGCATGTGAATGCGTCAGACTGGAAACGCAAGCTCGTGCGAAAAATTTCACATTTCGCTGCGTTCCAAAGTTCAAGTTTGGTGAACTCTGACCTGCGAATTCGCATCACGTGAAGACGTGCAACCAGTAGAAGATCGATTCGTCACGGCATGACCTCTTGGCTGAATTAAAAGAATGATATTTTTGCAATAAAGTCAAGTAGGTTGTATATTTTTACATTTTGAATGTATTACTTTGAGTTATGTGATGAATTCATGTTTATAAAAAAATACGCTGTAGACCGTGACGTCATATCACGACCGTTACATCATCCGAAGAAATTTTGCACGTTCCAAGTCTAGCGTGACCGCGGCTAGTGTGCAAAGGCCTTAAGGCTAAACATTTCAATACAATGTTCAGCATAAAGAATGGCAACAGCCAAGCTTAGAAATTTGAAAATCAATATTTATAAATCTATGATGCATAATATTTTGTCTCCTCAAAATAATCCAAAATGCTACTGTTCATCATTTTCTTCGCTGGTGTTGACAAAGAGTGATGTTGGGAATTCATTGTTTCTGTGAAGAGGACAAATGATGAGCTCAAGATATCTCAAAAAAATCTGATAAAAAGCTATAATACTACATTACTTAAGTATGTACAGTTTAAAAATTGCTTACAGTCTAATGTTACAATTACAATATGTATTTTAATACATTTTTCACACAACTGGATTGCAAGCAAATTTTTATTTCTGAGATGATAACGAAAACTACCTTTGGAATAGTGCCTACTGTTTGCGCTTAATATTTCTGAAAACAGTAGGCAAATTAAAACCTGTACTGCACAGTATTCAGTAAGCATTTGATTGCAGACACGTTCGTCCGTCGTCCAGCAAATCCTCGTTCACCAAAGCCATTCCGCTCCGCTTCCCATTGTTCGGTGAAGGACGTATTCATTCATTAAAGTCCAACCAATAATATTCCCCTTGGCAGCCCGCAGTGTTTGAAAGCAGGGAATATCCCGCCAAAGCGCCTGATTCGTCATGATTCGGTCACGTATTACCAGTGAAAACAGAGAAGTAGGCGTTTGCAGTGATTTACGTTTATATTATTGAGATAACTGAAATCATTCATGCTAGAAATGTATTTTTAAAAGCTGTAGTAAACCTCTAGGGTAACATTATATTTCGTTTAATATATTTTGTTTTAAAAAGTTACCTTGTGTGAGTTAAAATAGCTTAAATGAAGCAGGAGAAGGTGCGTATCATCTGCTTTCCTTTGGCTGCGTTCCAGTTCGTTTTTTAAATGCCCTTCCCTCGCTAACTTGCCTCAGTCTCGTTGACTCGGATGTACGTCATTGCTTACGTTGCATGAGTGCCCACTACTGGCGAAAAAATTGCAATGTGCTGAATTGGAACGTCCTAAGCCCTTGATCATTATTTTTATTTTTTATTTAATTTTATTAATTAATTTTATTTTTTTATTATTTATTTTTTCCCCTTACAAAATTGTTTAATGGAGCATTCTATATGTATATAAGTGTGTTTTAAATATTGAAAAAAAATAATTTATATATCATAGAGTTGTTTGTGGTGGGGTAAATTAAACGCGATGTGCGGTGACGTCACAATCGTGTTGCACTGTGGGTTATGGAGCTGCCTGAAGTGTACATAAGTAGACTCATAAATCGAGGGAGCGAGGGTCTGTCCATATAAACTTCCCTCGTCCACTTCACTAAGTGGAACGCACTTCAAAATGGTGGCAGGGATTCCCCCGAGGGGAAGTGCTTAGGGAAGTTCGCGAGTGCGTGTCTAAAACTGGAGTGGAACGCAGCCTTTGTGTGTGTTAAGTGTGATCTCATGCAGCGCGCGCAAAAGATTTCGAATTCTTCTTTTAGTGTTTTCGCGGGTTACAGACCATTGTAAAGCTGCATACCGCCACATACTATATTGGAGTGAGTAAATGCAACGTCCCTTTCAAGGAAAATCTGTCAGCTCGGCGGCCATATTTGCAACGCCTTTATCAGCCTTTATCAATCAGCGATTGGCTCTTTTACTTAGAAGGCGGGACGTATTCCGCCATATTGCGCGTTGCAGTTTCTCCCATTCATAACTAATAGGAGTGAACCATCTTTCTATATCTATAGTCTTTGGTAAATGGTAAAATCAATGTACAATCTTTGGTAAAATTATGGCTTCATTGATCTCTAGACCAGTGTCACATTGAAATAGACTAATCTTCTGTTTTAAAGGTTTTAATTTTAATAGATTTTTAAATATAATGTAATATTTTATTTAATGCAGCACACAACTGAAAAACAAATAGAGACACATACAAAAGATTTTGAATAAAAACACTGTACAGGGCCAATAGAAAATATAGCAGAAATAGTCACAATAGATGCTAGAAGCTTCACATATGCTTTGATTAACAAAGAAATATATTTTTCTGTTGATCACTGGCAATAAATAAATAAAGTCCACTTTGATTTTATGAATTATGTTTTGTTCAGCTCATAATAGAACATCATGTAGAGAAACATAGCCAGTTGACTAAATAACACATTAGATAAATACCCATATATTGCTTCATTTGTGATTATTTTACATAAGAGCCATGTGGTGGTAAAGGGACTTTGCTACTGTGCTGTGTGAATGCCTACTGAAAGCACTTGAGATTTTGAATGTCAGAGGAAGCACAAAAACAGAAATGGCTAAAAAGAAGACAAATTCTATCCTTTTTAGCTAAACTCTGAATAGACCCTTTTCACATTTCCGGGTTTCTCCAGAAGCGGAAGTCGTCATAGGTAAAATTCTATAGCGGTGAATGGGAGAATACATTAAATATATTTTTTGTGTTTCCATTTGCTCAAACAGCAAAAGAAAAACTCCACAATAGTGTTTTCACAGCTTTCATAAATAGGAAAAAATAGAGAGCGATTGATAACGGCAGTCAGAAGAGAGAAATATGTCATTTTTACCGTCACTCCCACAGCTGCTGTATTAGAAACACCCTCACAGCAGCGTTAACTAGTTTTTGTAATTTGATGCAAAGGTGATATAATACTAAGTATATTGTTATAAATATATATACGTTTTTTTAAAAATGAAGATATAAAAAACTTTGCAGGATTTATGATATTGATGACCGTTAAAACACATCACAGTCCGTGAAAAGGGTATATTGTGGTGGGTGCGAGCTGCATGATGACACCATATATTTATTGTGTTTTTTAAAAACACTCAAATCTGTCAATGAGCAGCATTAAAATGTCAAGACATTTTTCCTCATTCAGTTATACACAATTGTACAGAAAGGTAATTAAGATCTCAGGAATATTTATTTGAGGTATTGATGAAATGCAAACAAACAAGAACACAAATAAAAGAAAGAAAATAATCAAAACATAGCTGCTATACAGATTTGTGACATCAAAAAAAGACAAATTGTCCTTCAAAATGTCAGCAGCTCTGAGCAGTTATTTAATATTAATTCAGAGACATTGATAAATAGAACATAATTGAAAAAGTAAAACTGCATTCTTGTTATATGCATTCACAAAGAGATTTGAAGTTTACAGTACAAAACAAGATCTGAATAACCAAAATGAGATATTTTCTTCATATTTTTTATCTGTAACTTTAAAGTGTGATCTGTTAAATAATGAACGATTAAACAAAATACTCAAACAAAAGACAGAAGTGTTTCCTGTGATTTACTGGTAAAACAAGTTCTCATCCTGATGGTGAAAGGTCAGAGGTCAAAACAAAATCTTTAATCTTTAAATTAAGATTCTATAGAGAACTAACGTGAGACTTTTTCTTCCCTTTTCAGCCACATATTAAACGTTCCTCTGCATGAAAAGCAACCGTCACTGCTGTGAAGATGCTGCACCTTCAGTGCACTACAGTTGTGTATGTGGGGTTTGCTATTTTGGCTTCATTGGGAAGTAAAGGGACAATAAGAGGTAAGAGCAACACACACACACACACACACACACACACACAGAAAACGCATACAAAGAGACACACAGAAGCGTTAAAGGGTTAGTTCACCCAAAAATGAAATTTCTGTATTTATTCTGTATTTTTTTACTTTTTTTTTTTTTTTTTTGGCGCACAAAAAGTATTCTCGCCACTTCATAATATTAAGGTTGAACCACTGTAGTCACATGTGATTTAAACATGTTTTTAGTACCTATATCTGGGCACTGAAAAAGGAAATGATCTTGCTGGCAATGCAGGCCTCACTGAGCCATCGGATTTTATCAGAAAGATTTAATTTGTGTTCTGAAGATGAACGAAGGTCTTACGGGTGTGGAACGACATGAGGGTGAGTAATTAATGACTGAATTTTCATTTTTGGGTGGATAACCCTTTAATTATATACAGTTCTTTTAATAGAAATGGAGAAGATTTGCTCCATTTTGTCCATTGTGTGTCTTTTGTGGCTTCAAGCCACATGGCAAACCTGTTTGGTGAGTGGAGTCAGTTCACACCTCAGGTCTTAGGACTGAGGGACTGGGGTGAACAATGTGGAAATTGGTGATAGCATTAGTCTGCTCAATGACATGCTAATGTCATCATTCTTCCCTTGCACAAATGGTCAGGGTGATTGTCTTTGCAGGCTTGTCTCCTAGCCCATCTAATTCCTTCTTTGTGGAACTTCTCTTGGAGGTGTGAGTTTTGGAGTCCTGTGCTTTTCATCATGGCTGATGAGGGGAGTCTGCCCTCATGTCTGCCTGCTGATCACTACTTATGATTGAAATTGTCATTGTGTGCGGCAAATATCATTGGCTCTCATGATAAATAGCTTGTGATGACCATTTTTAAATCGCTTTCTGTAAAAGTGTCAGTGAGTAAATGTAAATCAGCAATGTCTGTAGAAATCGCTGAACGTCAACTGCGTTTACACAATGCCATCACACAATCACAAAATGTATTTAGCTGTGCTAATTAATTATGCATTAAATAATAAACACGAGTATATGCATTATATATTGTAATAACGATTCAGCAGAGTGATGATCCATTTGCAGTTTTATTGATAAGCAAACACAACAATGGCAAGGATTAGGCAGAAGCGTAAACAGGGACAGGCAGAGATCAGGGCAGGCAGCAAAGAATCAAACACGAGGAACAGTCCAGTTAAACACAGGTATAACAACCCACAATAAACGCTCAGAAATGATCACCAGGGCAAATCAAGCCTTCGCTGTGTGTGTGTGTGTCATGTGGTGCAGGTGCGTGCAATCAGTCCCAGGAATGAGGGCCACTGGGAAATGAAGTCCGAATTGAAAACAGTCAATATTCAGGTGACGGCTCCCTCCGGTGGTGCGAGGGGGGAAGTGCAGGAGCCTCACTTGTAATATATATATTATTGGGGCAAACTAATTCAAATTTTGGCCAAAAAAATCAGAAGTGTTGACACAATCCTTTCAATCTTTATCTTTTACATGGCTGAGAAGTGTTGTGTGAATTAAAGAATTAAAAAACATTCAATAATGCTTAAATATAATCAAAGTATCTGAGGTTCTTAATACTGTGTTGTTACCTGGATGATTAAAAACTGTTTTATGTTTTTTGATAGTAAGTTCCTTGTTTATCCTGAGCAGTTAAACTGCTCAATATAGTTTTCAGGAAAAACCTGCAGATGCTGGAATTTTTTTTTTAAATCTATGCATTTAAATATTAGTGTACTCCTCAAAGTTGAATGACTTAACGTTTTTAATTAACTTTCAATATATCGAAAACTTCCTGTTTTACTGTGAAATAGATCAACACAAGACAGAAAACTGCTCATCAAGCCTTTTTTTCTTATTGTATTTTATGTGTAATACAAATTAAATGATTTGTTTTACAATTCATTCAGTGTTTGAATAGCAAGATTATTTATAAAGATTCAATGCTTTCCTATTTCTTATTTTCAGACCCAACAAACTGATCCTAAAAAGCTTCCCAACATGACCAGCAATCAAAACAACACGTACACGTAATAAATGTAATTGGAATAATCATTAATGCTGTATTTGTTATATTAAATGGTTTTATTTGTTGTAATTGACATCTACATTCATCAAGTAGGTATAAAGTGATCTGAGGTTTTGCTGTATGAGTCCTGATTTTAACCCTCAAATATGTCATTCTAAATGTATTTAGTGGAGATACATTTGATTGTGTATTGTCTCTTATTACAGTGATTGTCAAATCAATTAATTTGGTGTATCTGTGATTCAGAGAGGATTAGTTAAAGCTTGAACATGATCCCTTACAACAAAGACAAAACATTCAGATAAATCGATATAAAATCCCTATAATACATCAACAGACATAGAAAGTAAAAAGAATATAAGAAAAATGCATATAAAGATATATGAGCGAATGATTTGTTGTACGAGTGAAATAAGTATGTATGGATACATGAATACACAAGTCTGTATTAATAACAATGTAAAGAAACTGTAAAGAAAAAAACAGCTGTAATTGTAGTCTCTGCCAAATTAATAATATTCACTGTTCTGCTCTCTTTGCACACGTCAGACCCACAATCACCTGCAGGTGAGATACATGACTTTACACTTGTCAAAAATAAGAGAAACCAAGCGTAACTTCTGCTTTTGAACACAATCATCACTAAGAATTATATGAAAAGTGAAACCCCATAATGACAGTGAATAATGTCTCAGAATTGAAGGCTTGTTGTCATGTTTTCCCAAAGAAATGGAGATGTGTGGACGGCTTCAATCACAATCTTCCATCTCAATATCGGTCTCATTCTCTTGATCTGCAGTTTCATACTCACAGCTTTTATCACTGTAGGCTTCTAAGATATTGACAATCTCATGCAAACCTCTTATCCTAGCCTGTGCTCTGATCATATCCAGAATGGACTGCATGGAATAGGCGTATTCCACAATGCTTCTAGTTTTACCTCTTTCTCCTTTGTACACATATCCACCAGTGTGCACACCAATCAGATAGCAGTCTTCATCAAAAACTGGAGAGCCAGAAGATCCATGAAAAAAACAAGAATTATAATTAATCTGGTTTTCATAAATGTCCCATTTATCTTCAAAACTCCTCTGTGTAATCACATTAATGAAATTGACATTCTCAGATATGTGTTTATCTGCAGCCTCTTGTAGATTTGTTTTCTCAATGATGAAGCAGGGGTCCATTCTCTTAATCCCACCATCTGGATGTCCCACAATGCAGATCCCACCACTAGGAGGGGGGCCAGGACTAAAACGACTGAGCAACTTAGGACGGTCTGTGATTTCATCAGCAGCATCCAGTTCAAGGAGAGCAAAGTCAAGATGGCTTTTATTGGCATCTGTTATGTAACAGTAAGCAGCAATCTGTTTCTTGAATGGCACCAGCTTCACTTTTGAGTCCAGACGTTCAAAATCAAATGCGGCTTCTAAAGACTTTGTAGAAGAAAACTTGTCTGGAGACTCGAGAAATTCCCTAACAACATGTGCATTAGTGAGAATAAATTGCCCAAAGAGTAGGAAGCCGGTTCCTCTGGCGAATCCCTCCACTCGAATCTGACACACAGAGTCAGAGAGTCTCATGAGCTGCTTTATTTTATACACCTCAGAGAAACTCTGAACACTTTTGTCATATTCTGCTCTGAAGAATGTTTGGACCTGAGACTTGTTCTTTAGGTTCTCTCGCTGCTTTAACGTCTCCATTAAACCTTTAAACTGAGAACGCAGAATTCCCAGAATCTCTTCTGAATCAATTACTTTAGTGTATTTAGCTGAAGTATTTGTGGATTTCATTGTGTTTCCCTTTTGGGTTTCTTCTTGTTCAGTGTTAACGGGATGCTGGTTAGGATCAACATTTTCTTTCAAATCAGCAGCTGAAGCTTCATTCATTTCAGGGCTGACATCACTCAAGAAGTCATCTTGGCTGTCTGGCTGGTTTTTGTCACTGATAACAATGATCTCAAAATGCTTTCGATCAAGATGCTCTACAGTGCTTGACATTACATGGTTTATCTCGCTCCCAAACTCACGGAGTGCACACTGTTTCTTGAATATGACGTTGATGAATCGTCCGTCACGCTGAAGAGCAGCCTTCAGTTTGTCTTCTTTGAACGCGTACACACAAACATCCTCAACTTTCTTCCTCAGCTCATTGTTTTTCGTTAAGCGTTTCACTTTCACCCCTCCTTTTGTTTTAATGTAAAAGAATACTAAGTTTTCTGATTCGTTGGAGAACGAAAGACTTCCAGTTGTTTTTTTCTTTGTATCAACATTTCCAGTATTTTTGATGAAGGATATATCTAAGAGCTCATCTTTTTCAATAAGACAGCAGGGGAAATCGATCTTCACAGCAGCTCTAGGAACTTCTCCTTTGGATCTCTTGATGACTATTTCTTTATCCATGTTGTCTTTTTTAATCTTCTTGAAAATCTTGTTTGTATTAAGAGCATCAAGCACAGTCTTGGATGTATCACACGTCACTGCATGTTTCTTGAATTTGTAGCGGAAATTGAAAGTGTGGCTTTGCCCTTCATCGCACTGTTAAATTCAGAAGTACAATAATACAAAAAACATTTAAACATTTATGAATAAAAGATTTCCATAAAATGATTAGCAATATTGCATAATATTAAAATATATACAAATAATATATAGCAGGGATGCGTATCTGCACAATTTTCCAGATTTAATTTGGATTCACAAGTCACTGATCACAAGAGTTCATAATGTGCACTTTTTTTTTTAAATTCTTTAATTTAGGTGTATTTTTCATGGAGTAGAAGACTAGCCCACTGATTCGACAATGATCTGCAGGACAGGAGGCTCAATACAGGTAAAGGGATATCAGTTGATAAGCACCAAGTACCATTAAAATTCACATACCTGCTGCATATGGCTTTTTGATGGACCCTCTTGAACTTTCTCCTTGAAAAATTTGTTTGTCCTTTCCTGAGTAAATGTCAACAAAACTGCATTGTTAATGTGAGTCCACTAGTGCACATGGGTTTACTATCAAATTGTAAATTATAAGCAATGCAAAAAATGATCACTGTAAAAAGATATGGATTTTTTAAGCAGCTATCATGCTTTGTTTTTTCAAAATGTTTTGGCTAGAGAAATTCCACACACTTTTTCACAATTATTTAAGACCCATAAATAATCTTCATCCAATGATACAGATATGTCACTATGCAACAAACCTTTAGAGGATCACGGACATTTTTTCTCTTTTTCTTGCTCGTCAGATTTATTTTTTCCTAGAAAAATGGCACAAGCAACATTAAAACAGCATATTATTATTATAAATAACTGAACACATCTGAATACAATTTAGGACATTGCCAAAATACACTGAATGTTATGATATTGCTACACAAAATTAATCAGAGACGTGTGAGGAAGCAGTGCGTTCTCAATCCGTGATTTTTTGGCACGTGGCGAATGTGGACGATGGGGCTGAGAGTGAGGAAGCATAGCGTCACTCACTGCCAAACTGCACCTGATATGGCCCAGAGAATGAGGAAATTGCTCTTTTACTGTGAAAGCAGGCAGGACAGAAGTTGTCTCTTTTAGAAAGAACAAAAGATTTTCCATACGGCCCTCCTCCAGGGGAAGGAGCCGTGCTCTCATGTCTCCTGTAGAGCAGCTTCCCTCATCTCCGGGCCGCGCGTCTCAAGGCCGCTTAGATGGATGCTTGGAAGTCTTAGAAGCGGTGTGAGGGAAGGGCTGCGTTGCCTTCCTGCAGGATGCTCAACGTTGCGGCCTCTCCGGAGCAGGTGTAGACACTGCAGGGGGATGCCCTCAACAATGAGCAGACTGGGGGGAAGCCCGCAGCGGCCTGGGCAGGATTTGCTTGATGGTCTCTGTCAACTCTGCATCTGACTCAGTATGAGCGAACTCACCCGAAAGGGGGAAGCTCAGCATCATCTTCTGTAGAGGACATTAGCCTGCTCTCCAATGCAGCCATCGATCTTCACCCGGAGCACTGAATGACATGCTGGGTCCCCCATGAGAAGGACCTGGCATCACCTGGCAGTTCAATGGCACATGAATTGGCAGAGGAGTGGGAGGTCAGTGGGGGCTGCACTGGCGGAAGCTCTCCCACTGTAAGCCTCAGGTCTCCCAAAGTGTTAAAGGTGCAGTGTGTAAATTTTAGCTGCATCTAGCGGTGAGATTGCCAATTGCAATATAGAGAAGCTACACAGGACAAATATGTCATCTGAGACAGCAGAGAGTAGCTAGTCAATCAAACGCACTCTGTAGAGCAGTTTGTCCGTTTAGGGCTACTGTCGAAACATGCCGGCGAAAAATGGCGACTTAACATGTAAGGGGACCCGCGGTGTATGTAGATAGAAATGGCTCATTCTAAGGTAATAAAAACGTAACGGTTCATTATGTAAGGTCTTTATACACCACTGAAAACATACAGTAGTTATGTATATTATATTGCATTTCTGTCAATAGATCCTCCTAAAACTTACACATTGCACCTTTAACCATGCCTGTGGCTCTGCATTGTGCAGAGGCAGCATTCTGGGTAACAGCAGAGGGGACTTGTTCCTTTACGAGGAAGGTGAGTCTCAACTAGGCCTGGGCGATAAAACGGTATCGATATTTATCGACGGTACGTCTTAATCGATAACGATAGAAAAAATGTTCGATATAACTCTCGATATAGTTACTCTTAAATGCATTAAATTGTAAACAGAAATGAAGTTCGGTTGCATTAACAACAACTCTCAAGCTCGCTCCGTCCCTGGGTCACAAACAGACGCGCTACGAGTGACACGCAAACAAGTTGCTGTGGAGTTCAGTTGCGCAATCGCCACGTGAAATCAGAGCACACAAACACATGAAAATGAGTGCTGTACCTGCCGGCGACGAGGAGATTGTTAATAAAAAAAGTACTTGTCAGCTCGTCAGTGTGGCAGTTTCATGGTTTCCTTACGTCTTACAGTTGATCTACTTCAAAGTTCGTCTTGAGAGAGCAGTTGTCATGTAGGTATTAACAGCTGCACAAACACTGTTTTCAGCCACACAGTATCTTTATTTCTGTGTTACAAATATTCAAATGATCACAGAAGTACTGAGATAAAAGTTTATAGGTCAGATATAAATACTAATGCCTATGTTATCGATCAAAATAGAGCAAATCAGCTCTTGAAAGAAACTTGGCGCTGAAAATGACGCATTTATCGATATTATTGTTTCACCACCAGGTGGCGATAAGTGACTGTTAAAAAATGTATTTGAATCTTCATTCAACAGATTCTTTCAAATACACTGATTCATCCAGTAATGAAACAAGAGTATTTATGAGCGAGTCATTGAATCATACATCCAAACATATTTTTAAAAAATAATTCAAATAAATTAAAAATTTTAAAATAGACTTCAGCAATTAATATTTTGTCAGAACCTCTAGTAAATTACTTGTTTGTTTTTTGTTTCGTTTAGGTGTCATTCAGAATTGTGATCTCAGTTTGAAACAAAAGTTTCTCAATTTATCCAGAATTGTGCAGCTCTAAGTTTCTTTAACACTTATTTATTTAATCTTCATATAAAATATAAGAAAGGTTTGTTGGAATTTTATTTGTTTTGTTATAAAATGTTGTTGTTTGCCTTAATTAAAAATGCATTGGTTAAAATCAAACTTTTTTCTACTGGTCTTTTTTTATAAAGGTTATTATTTTTTTCAATAATTATCGATACCGAACAATATGAAACATTATATCGTGATAAATTTTTTAGCTGTATCGCCCAGCCCTAGTCTCAACCAGTGTCGACATGGTCATATTCACACAATGAGGACATAAACCATCCACGAATGCTGTCTCAGTATGCTCTCGGACCAGGCATGTGAGACAGTGATCGTGGCCGTCAGATAAAGACAGGAAACTACTACAACCAGAAACACGTTGACAGAAAGGCATCTTTAAAAAGACGCTTGTTGTCTGATTTGCTCTTTTAGAAAAAAAACTGCCCTTTTTGACTGAAGCACCCAGGGGAGAATCGCTGCACTTATCAGTGCACTGCAATGCACTGGCAAAACACCACTGAATGCGCCCTCTTCACCAGTCCAGAGAGATCCCCACACTGCAACTTTTTTCCCAAGCTGATTTGGAAAGAGCGATCGCTGCTGCAACACTCGGCTCTGAAGCAAATTTCTCAACGAGTGAAAGCCGCCATCTTAAGGGGCTTTCACACCGGGCAGTTCTAGTTCTAGGAACTTAGTTATAGGAACTATCCATAAGGGTGGTTCCCTGAGAACTAAATGTTCCTCTAGGGCCATTTTCCTGGTTGCATTAGCACTGCCAGTAGTAAACTCTGAGGTGACGTAATCCATGCTTGTTGTTGTGACATTTTGACTGTGCTGAGAAAGCTAGAGCCTGAGCACACAGTGCTCCTATTCTCCATCTTCATTAGTTTATGATCTGTCTAACAGTCCTGTCAAATACGTTATTAGATAGAACTGTTATACAGAGAAAGTAGACAGCGAATCTCATAGGTGACCTATTTTGATCTCAAAAAGGTGAAAGGTGAGTTTGCATCTATGACAACTAAAGTCTTTCCCAGTCCCTGCGGTGCATACACGCCAAAAAGCGGGTACTTCCACCATTAGTTCTAGGTACTATGAAATGGTTCCTCTGGTGTCAAAGTCCCTTTAAAATACCCGTATGTACTGAGGAGTGGCTTGGCATGCAAATTCTACTCGCCAATTCCATTGGCTGTTTTTATAAAATTCAGAGGTGATTGGGGCTCCATTTGTCAGCCATCAACATAATGTTGAACGTGACTGCCAGATAGGGAACTTTATTTCTTAGACCTGAATCATTATCATCATCATAATCTTACCTGTGCATTTTCACCAGTTTGTGATGCCCTTCTGGCTCCACTGTTGCTGTCAGTCTGCTTTTTCTAAAAATAGACATTCCACAATCTTCACCGTAAGCATTTAGACTTAGGCTAAACATTTCAATACAATGAAATGTTTAGCTCAATACAAAACATAAAGAATGACAATAGCCAAGTTTAAAAATGTGAAAATCATGTATAAATCAGATATATCATGCATAATATTTTGCATTTTGTCACCGCAAAATAATCCAAAATGCTACTGTTCATCATTTTCTTCTCTGGTGTTGATCAAGAAAGGGTGATGTTGGCAATTCAGCGTTTCTGTGAAAAGTACAAATGATGAGCTCAAGATTTACTCCAAGAAATCTGATAAAAATCTAGGTTTATATATTTGGATTACATATGCATAAAATGCACATTTTCCACACAACCAGATCGCAAGAAAAATTTGATTTCCGGGATGATAACGGGATTATTTGCTGAATTATCAAGCAACGCGAGGAGATTATGTAACAAAACTACTTTTGGATTAGTGCCTACTGTCTGCACTTACTATTTTTGAAAACAGTAGGCAAATTAAAGCTTGTACTGCACAGTATTCAGTAAGCATTTGATTGTAGACACGTTCGTCTCGTCCAGCAAATCCTCGTTCACCAAAGCCATTCCGCTCCGCTTCCCATTGTTCGGTGAAGGACGTATTCATTCATTAAAGTCCAACCAATAATATTCCCCTTCGAGGCCCACAGTCTTTGAACGCAGCGGGGAAAAGCGCCTCAAAACGGAGACAACCATGATAGTGATTCGTCACGATTTGTTCACGAATAATAATCCAAACAACTTTTATGTTCAATGCAAGTTTTTTTGGATTGCAAATGCTTTCACAAATAAGCCACAACACGCGCATTTTATCCTTTACAGCAGGGATTCCCAAAGTGTGGTACGCGCACCCCCAGGGGTACGCGAGCTGCGCGAGAGGAAAAATGTAATGGCGGTCTGTTTTTTTAAGTGGGATTTTTCCATACAATAAAAAAACATGAACAGTAAACATTTCCTTTGTAATCGCTTTTATTTTAAATACAAAAAAATAAAATTTATTAGTTTTTGATAGAAACGTAGAAGAAGACAGCTACTGTCTTCTTCTACGCACTGCTCTTCTTTTATGCACTGCAGGCTAGGCTATATGCGTGCCAACTCGTTTCATTCATTCCATATATATATTATAAATACGCTTAACTGGCTGAAATCAGGGAAACTGTCAAGTGGGACGTCTTATGATAAAGTTGTTAGTCACGAAGGAGGAGAGGGACCAAGAGAGAGTGAGGATTTGGAGGCAACAGAGACGGAGAGAATAGAGAAAGAAAATGAGCGGGAGTCAGAAGATGCGCCGGAGGAAACCGAAGAGGAGGGAAGGAGATGGCAAAAAAGAGGTGATGAGGGTGAACACCAGACGGGGGAAAAAAGAAGGAAATATGATGACAATTATCTGGGTCTGGGCTTCACTTGGATCGGCGATACAGATTGCCCGAAGCCTCAGTGCGTGTTGTGCAGTGAAGTTCTAGCAAACAGCTGTCTGAAGCCGTCTTATCTCCGTCGTCATTTAATAGGCCTATTGCTGCAATGTTTCTTTTACGCGGCTGAAAATAACCGTGCTTTCTGTTACTGAGCCTGTGTCTGTCACTCGTCCTCTTAAAAGTGGAAGCTTGTGCGTAGCTTTGTTGCATTATATTGAAACTTTGTTGATGTTGTTATTGTCATGCGTGTTCTGGTTATTTGCGCATGATTAAACATGAGTCTTTATATGGCGATAAAACAAAGCTTTGTTGCGTTTTTTTTTTAAGTGGGGATTGGGGGTACGCAGGAAAAAAAGTTTGGGAACCGCTGCTTTACAGCATTTGTTTGTTTTATTACCAGTGAAAACATATTATAGGTGTTTGCAGGTGATTTAGGTTTAAATTATTGAGATAATTGAAATCATTCGAGAAAACATTCATGCTAGAAATGTATTAAAAGTTGTAGTAAACATCTTGGGTAATAGTATTATATTTTGTTGAATATGATATTTTGTTTTAAAAAGTTACCTTAAATGAAGCAGGAGAAAGTGCGTGTCGTCTGTTTTCCTTTGAGTGCGTGAGCTAAGCGCGCGCAAAAGATTTCAAATTCTTCTTGTGTTTTCGCGGGTTACAGACCGTTGTAAAAGCTGCATACCGCCACCTATTGTTGAGTAAATCAGTGAGTAAAATCAAAGAACAGTCTTTGGTAATTTTAATCGCTTCATTGATCTCTAGACCCGTTTCACGTAGAAATAACCTTCTATTTCTAGGCTACCTATAAAGGTTTGTGGTAGATTTTCCCTACGCACCTGACTTAGGTTAAGTGAAGTGAAGTGAAGTGAAGTGACATGTGGCCAAGTATGGTGACCCATACTAGGAATTTGTGCTCTGCATTTAACCCATCCAAGTGTACACACACAGCAGTGAACACACACACACCGTGAACACACACCCGGAGCAGTGGGCAGCCATTGCTGCGGCGCCCGGGGAGCAGTTGGGGGTACGGTGCCTTGCTCAAGGGTCTCACCTCAGTCGGGGTATTGAGGGTGGAGAGAGCGCTGGACAGTCACTCCCCTCACCGACAATCCCTGCCGGATTCGACTCGAACCCATGACCTTTGGGTTACGAGTCCGACTCTCTATCCATTAGGCCACGACTGCCCCGACTGCCACGACTGCCCCGGGTGTCCCAGGCACCTATGAATTTATACTCTGTACTTCAGTACCTGTTCGAGTCGGCCGACGTCTCCGCCTGTTTTGGGGCACTATCACCTGGTACTAAGCTCTTTAGTTCTCCTCCACTAAACACTATCACTTGAGTATAGAAGTAAGATCTCTAGTGCCTAGTCTGCTGCGCTGCTCAATAACCGATGACTCCAGTTGTTGTCCTTAAATGCTTTTAATCAAATCACGGCCGAAAGAGTTCTCATCAATCTCAAAGAATCTCTCTCCAATCAAAGAATACAGCAGGTTTTATAGGATTTCAGGTACATCTCACAGTTAGTATAGCATGATCTATTACTCATAATCATCAGTCTTAATATGATTGGTTCAGATTTAAGAAAAACAACTTCCTCTGCCATGCTTACTGGCAGAGTAAATTTAGATTACTGAATCACAGGATCATCAAAAAATATCACCGGATTAATATTTCACTGATTACTCAATAGGTCAAAACAATTTTCATAGACTATTTTTTATCTCTAGAAGGATGCTGTTTCGCCAGCACAGCAGAATTTTCCACTTGTTACAACACACAGTCCTAGCGACTATTTCTCTATTTCAAAGTTAGCTTGTTAGGCCTGTAGGAGAAAAGAAATGTTAGGAAAGAAATGTTAGTTTATAATTTATTAGTTCAAAAATTCCATCACAGGTTTTATATTGTAATATTCTCTACCTTTATCCCCGAATATTTTGCCTCTTTGTCTAAGTTGCTTTTAATTAGTGATTTACCTTCATTTTCTCTATTTTATAATTATATTTCAATGCTATATTTTGTTAATTTGTCTATTCCATTTCCTTGCATCCCTATATGTGCTGGTATCCAGCAGAATTGAAGCTAATTTTTATTTATTGCAGTTCACAACTCAAAAACAAAGAGACACATGCAAAAGATTTTGAATGAAAATACTAAGATCTATTTTTGTATAGGCCTTATAAAATAGGAAATATAGCAGAAATATAGTAATCAAAATGGATGCTAGATGCTTCACATACGTTTTGTTTAACAAAGAAATATATTTTTCTGTTGATGACTGGCAATATATAAATACAGTCCACTTTGAATTTATGAAAAACATAAAAACAAAAAGAATAAATGGTTTCTGTAGTCAGGTTTTGTTGAGCTCATAATAGAGAAACATTTTCAGTTGACTAAATAAAACATGAGATAAATACCCATATATTGCTTTATATCTGATTATTTTACACAAGATCCATGTGGTGGTAAAGGGACTTTGCTACAGTCTTGTGTGAATGACATTCAAATTATTAAGTACTTTATAGGCAGAGGCAGTACAAAAACAGAAATGGCAACTGAAAAGGCAAAAAAAAAAAAAATCTATGCTTTTTAGCTCAGACTCTGAATTATGGTGTGCAAGCTGACTGATGATACCACAGATTTGTTCCATTGAGCAGCATTAAAATATCAAGACGTTTGTTTCTCATTTAGTTATACACAATTGTACAGAAAGGTAATTAAGATCTCAGGAATATTTATTTGAGGTATTGATGAAATGCAAACAAACAAGAACACAAATAAAAGAAAGAAAATAATCAAAACATAGCTGTTATACAGATTTGTGACATCAAAAAAAGAAAAAGCACAAATTGTCCTTCAAAATGTCAGTAGCTCTGAGCAGTTATTTAATATTAATTCAGAGACATTTATAATAAATAGAACATAATTGAAAAAGTAAAACAGCATTCTTGTTATATGCATTCACTCTTTCATGAAACAGATTTGAAGTTTACAGTACAAAACATGAGCTGAATAACCAAAATGAGATATTTTCTTCATATTTTTTATCAGTAACTTTAAAGTCTGATCTGTTAAATAATGAACAATTAAACAAAATACTCAAACAAAAGACAGAAGCATTTCCTGCAGGCAGAGATGGGCAGTATTTTAATTAAATGTATTTAAAATGCGCATTTAATTACTTTTGAGTATTTTGTAATTTGTATTTTCCTTAAAGAAAAAATCTAATTTAATGTGTAATTAAATACTTTGAGAGAAAGTATTTTGTATTTAAAATACTTCAAATACATTCAAATATATTATTTTATTCTTGCATTCAATAACTTTCATCACCGGGTTTAAGGGTAGGGTAGGTCATTTTCGGAGAAGCTAGCAATAGCGAGCTAGCTTTGAAAGCATAAGAATCCCACCCTCCCTTCAGAGCGTCTCCAAAGCCACGCCTCCTCAAACACATGAACGCACACAGCAGGGAGAAAAAGCGTTACGAGAGACTGTGTTAAACTACCTTATGTCTCAAAGCACATAACATTACAATAATAATGAACATAAACAACTTAAAGAGCACTGACCTGTAGTATCTGACTGCTGCAGATTCATTTCGGCATTGATAGTGTTGCCATTGAAACGCAGTCACGAACCACTCCGAGTATAACGTCACGGGTTGCCATCTCTTAATTACAGAATTTACGGCATGAACGCTGCATAAGCTCATTGTTTTGGTTCAGGAAGAACTGTAACGGTGCATTCACACGGGGCATTGGTGTCAACGCTTGATGGAGGGCGTGTCTGAAGCTTGGTGCTGACGCGACCGTCATAGTGACAACAGCCAATCACATTACTTTCCGGTGTTGCAAGAATGCAATTGGCTAGCGTCTGCGCTAGGGTATTTGCATAAGGCAATCTGATTGGCTGACGCTTGCGTTGGCGCTTGAAAAGCAACGTGAGTCAAGCGACCCACAATTCAGTTCGGCAACACGTGACATCACCCATTCAAAGTAAAAGAAAAGCGTTAGCGCCGACGGCCTGCGTGAATGCGCCGTAAAAGGCGGCTGCTGTTTCGGTTACGGAGCTCGTGACCGACGTCTGTCTTACTTTGCTTAGCAAGGTCAGAAGCAGGTAAAGAAGCTGCTTTTGTGCTCAGTCAAACTGCTTTAAGGTAAAGTATCTAGTAAAATATGCTATCAGATATTATTCACTGAATGTCATTATAGGACAGAAGATTAACGCAAATGGCTAGAAATTGTCTTGCTAGCTAAAGCATGACGTGCGCTGTCTAGTGATGCGTGGATCGCAGTTATATCCGCGGGTGAATTTCTTACTTTAATTCTACTGTTAAATAGTTGTTAGTGCTTTTTGAATGCTTTGGCTATACATAGCAACTGAGAGCAACTCTCTCTTACGTGTATCTAACTCAACTGTTACTCTCTCACTTCAGATGATTGCGTGTAAATTTTGTTTGTATTTTTGTATTTTCAAATGACAAATTACTTGTATTTTAATTAAATACATTTTTTCACAGCAGTATTTTGTATTTTATTTAAATACATTTGATGAGTAAGTATTTGTAATTTGTAACTAAATACTTTTTGATGTATTTGTGCCCATCTCTGCCTGTAGGTCATTTACTGGACAAACAAGTTCTCATCCTGATGGTGAAAGGTCAGAGGTCAAAACTGAATCTTTAAACTTCAAATTAAGATTCTATAGAGAACTAAAGTGAGACTTTTTCTTCCCTTTTCAGCCACATATTAAACGTTCCTCTGCATGAAAAGCAACCGTCACTGCTGTGAAGATGCTGCACCTTCAGTGCACTACAGTTGTGTATGTGGGGTTTGCTATTTTGGCTTCATCTGGAAGTAAAGGGACAATGGGAGGTAAGAGCAACACACGCGCACACACACACACACACACACACACACACACAGAAAACGCATACAAAGAGACACACAGAAGTGTTAAAGCTGCAGTCCCTCACTGGACACTTCAGGAAGAGTGTGTAGATTAAAAAGTGCAAACAGTTTCCCTTTATTGTTTTCCTTGTTCTCATACATCATCAAAGATGCGGCTACGAGATGCAGAGGTCGAGAGGTAATGTCCTCCAGTGTACCTACAGAGAGACAATGACGTCCATTAACAATGAGAAAACTCCATGTTCTTCAATGAAATACTTGAAAATGCTTAATTTCCTAACAGTTTCTTCTTGTACAGTTTCAAGAAAAAGTATGTGAACCACTTGTAGAATCTGTGAAAATGTTAATAATTTTAACAAAATAAGGGAGATAATACAAAATGCATGTTATTTTTTATTTAGTACTGTCCTGAGTAAGATATTTTACATAAAAGATGTTTACATATAATCCACAAGACAAAAAAAAATAGCTGAATTTATTAAAATAACCCCATTCATAAGTATGTGAACCATTGATTCTTAATACTGTTTGTGGTTACCTGGATGATCTACGACTGTTTTTTTGTTTTGTGATGGTTGTTCAAGAGTCCCTTGTTTGTTCTGAGCAGTTAAACTGAGCTCTGTTCTTCAGAAAAAATCTCCAGGTCCTGCAGATTCTTCAGTTTTCCAGCATTTTTTTGCATATTTGAACCCTTTACAGCAGTGACTGAATGATTTTGAGATCCGTCTTTTCACACTGAGGACAACTGAGGGACTCAAACACAACTATTAAAAAAGGTTAAAACATTCACTGATGCTCCAGAAAAAAACATGATGCGTTAATAGATGGGGGTGAAAACATTTGGAATTTGAAGATCAAGGTAAATTGTATTTAATTTGTCTTCCGGGAAACATGCAAGTATCTTCTGTTGCTTCCGAAGGGCAGTACTAAATGAAAAAAATGATATTCAAGCGAAATAAGAAAAATTTGGACCTCTTCATCCTGTTCAAAAGTTTTCACCCCCCGACTCTTAATGCATCATGTTTCCTTCTGGAGCATCACTGAATGTTTGAACCTTTTTTAATAGTTGTGTTTGAGTCCCTCAGTTGTCCTCAGTGTGATAAAATGGATCTGAAAATCATTCAGTCACTGTTGTAAAGGGTTCAAATATGCAAAAGATGGTGGAAAACTGAAGAATTTTTGGGACCTGGAGATTTTTTCTGAAGAACAGAGCTCAGTTTAACTGCTCAGAATAAACAAGGGACTCATGAACAACCATCACACAACAAAAAAAAACAGTCGTAGATCATCCAGGTAACCACACACAGTATTAAGAATCAATGGTTCACAAACTTTTGAACTGGGTCATTTTAATAAGTTCAGCTATTTTTTTGTCTTATGGATTATATGTAAACATCTTTTATGTAAAATATCTTACTCAGGACAGTACTAAATAAAAAATAACATGCATTTTGTATGATCTCTCTTATTTTGTAAAAATTTTGCACATTTTCACAGATTCTGCAAGTGGTTCACATACTTTTTCTTGCAACTGTATCTTATACTTGAAATTGTCATTGTGTGCAGCAAATATCATTGATTTCATGATAAATAGCTTGTGATGTTTACCATTTTTAAGTCACTTTCTGTAAAAGCATCAGTGAGTAAATGTAAATCAGCAGTGTCTGTAGAAATCCCTGAATGTCTACTGCATTTACACGATGCCGTGATCACACAATTAATTAATCACAAAATGTATTTAGCTGAGTTAATATGCATTAAATATTAAACATGAGTATATAGTACATAAGTATGAGTACATAATTTGTTATATATATATATATATTATTTACACACACACACATTTAATATACATATACATTTAAATATAGAAAAAAATGGTTGAATAAACAATTAATATTCATCTTAATATTCTCACCTTTAACTTTAAAGTCTGATCTGTTAAACAATGAATTATTAAATAAAATAGTCAAACAAAAGAAAGAAGCATTTCCTGTAGGTTATTTACTGGTGGATTTACTTTCTTTTTTACATGGGTAAAAAGTGTTGTATAAAAAATAAAAATTTAAGAATCATTTTAAATTTAAATATATTCAATGTCATATACCATGCATTGTCTTTTGAAAAACAGTATTCTCAAGCTATTAGTTCCCATAACTGACAGTATGCGTTTATATTGTGAGATAGTAACACAGACCTCCTGTTATCTGTTTCCAGCGGTTCTTCTCCAGTGAAGTCCAACGGTTCAACGTCTTGTAGTAATTCGACCTTGTCGTTTCGATCTCTACGAGACTGAGCTGCACACACACACAAACCCAATGCTCTTCATCACATCTGACCAAGAACTCAAAGCAGGAGTATTTTTCAGTAAGACTAACAGAGTGAATCCTCCTCACCTCTGCCAGAGTCTGTGCTGGAGCCTTCCGTCTCCTTCAGCTCTGAGTACACACTTCTGCTCCTCCCGCCATATCTTTCCCTCTGTTCACTGTAGCGTTCCCTCCAATCCTGACAGAGATATGATAAACAGGGTTCAGACAGGGACAGTATCAGTGATTACCAGGGAATGTACCTTCATCATTAATTGTGAGGCAGTTTAGGCAGAAATAAACTCACTCTCCGTCTGTTCTCTCCATCCTCTGTTCTCTGCCGTTTTCTTCTTTCTGAAAACCAGAGCAACTTTTAGAGCATTTTAAAGACAATGAAATTATAACATGAAATATAATTTTTTTTTTTATTTGGTATAATTTACAAATTTGGCCTATAGTACCTCTCCGGATGAGTTCTCTCCCCTCGTCCACCAGGTCAGAGGTCAGATCATTCTCACCCATAAACTGCTGGAAGCCCAGCAAATTCAGACAGCGTGTGCCCAGACTACAAAGAACAAGAGGAAAAACAAAGAGCTAACAGCCTTCCAACAACAACAATCTCTATAATATTTCAAAGCTAAATATTTTGTTGGAATTACATCTCACCTGAAGTAAGTTGCAATGCAGAGCAGAACGATGAGCATAGGATAATAAATATAAAATCCATTAGCGATGAATGACAGGACCTGCATGGATCCCATTATCTATTATAGAGAGAGAGAGAGAGAAAGATTTTGGAGTGATGTGGCCATAAGTATTAATACAGCTGGGTAATATACAGAATATATATGATATAAAATATGACATAAAATTAAGCAACATCATTAATGCTTTTTTAATATGCTTTTTATATGGCCAATTAGTTTTCCTATAGACATAATAGGACATAATGGTGCCTCTGATTTAAAGCACAGTAGCAAAATTAAGCATTAATAATGAATAATGGAATAGTGATTCCAATTCAAAATATTTTGTATTTTGTTTGCATCATCAATTAAAAGTGCTAACGAAGTTGCATATTGCATTTTTATCAAATTATCATATTCAAAGTCATACACCATTGTATTGTCTTTTCAATATATTGTTTGCAGCGATGGCATATAAATGCATGAGAAAAACAATATTCGTTATTATTGATTTCACAAGTTAATCACAAATGAATGCTGTTATTTTAATATGCTTTATATAATATATGCCAATTAATTTACATATAGATAATAGACTTGCAAGACAAAGATATTTTAATAGTGTCTCTGACTTGAAGGTCAGTAGTAAAAGTAGTGGTTTTAGAATTCCAGTTCAAAGTCACCATATTGCATTTTTAGTAAATTAAAGTTTAATTCAAATGTAGTAAAATAAAGTAAGTATTGTTGTTTATTACCAAGTATTGTTAATTGCATACATTTAAATAAATCTAAAAAATATTATTAATTTATGTTCTCATTTATAAACACCATTTTAAGCTATTTCAGCAAAATCATGAAGATATACTTTAAATAAAAGGATGAAAATATGAATATTATAATTATTATAGTAATATAATCCAGCCAATTAAAGTCTTACATGCTAGTTGTATAGATATGTTATCATATTTTCCTGTGAGAGTGGTGTGTGACTCACTGAATTGTACGCTGTCTGCTTTCTCTGCTGATGGGAGATGGTGGAATCCATGTGAATCACACCCAGAAAGTTCAGACACAGCGGAGGCGTCAAACGACAAAACAACCTGTGCATCAATCAGAATTATATGCTGAATACTGATACAGCAACACATCAAAAGAACCCAAGATGGTTTTTGTAACAGTCACATGGTGTTTCGTACATGCCGCTGAACTGCAGGCTGTAGGCGTCCGTCTGGTGGTGAGGGGCCAGGTAATAGTAGTTAAAGACTCGGATCCGGAACACAGTGGAGTACACGCAGTAACACAAGAAGAATATGGTGACAAAACACGCCATCTAGAGGACAAAGACAAAATAACAATGTACAGGTTGTAGTTTTTTTTTTTTTTTCAACCTCACCAACTACTTTTCACCAATAATAAGTCTTTTTATTGTTTAATTCTTTTTCTAATTCACATTATAAATGTCACATTATGCAAGTAAAATGGCTTGCAAATGTCATTTTATTTTGACTTTAAGTGCAAAAATTAATATTCGCAAAGCACCAAGTAGACCTGTCTGTCACAATCATGAATTTTGTGCTGATAATTAATTGTCATTCAAATAATTGTGATTAACGATTTAATTCTGTTTTGTTTATGTCACTTACAGTGTAAACCAAATGTTTTTTTTTTGTTGTTTTTTTTTTACATGGAATCGTACATATAATAAAATTAAGAAATAAGCCCCAAGAAGCCATGGTTTACAGTGAATTTAGAACAGCTAAGGGGCGTTGTTAGGCACAACACGGAAAGTTTATTCCACATACCTGGCAAGGTTTCATAAAATAAACATAAAATGTAATGCTATTGATAAAAACTATTATTCTTCCGCCAATGTACTACTTCAGAAATGGAATGATTGCCAAACAAACAGACACAGTGGCGCAGTAATACTGATATAATGAGGTCACAGGTGTATGTTTGTAGAGTAATTTACAACGGCTTTGAACACGGCTCAACCAATCAGAATCAAGGACCAGAACTATCCTTTTTATAATTTATAATAAAATAGGCCCATTTGATTTACTTTAATGCTGTAAAAAATGAATATTATTTAATTTATTTAATATTTATAATCTAATTTAATACAATATAATGCAATCTGATTAAACCCACAAGCCTTTATTTCGTATGAAGGAAGACATTTGACTATCTCTGTGTACTTTAAAACATTATTCTTTACTCCCTGCCAGATTATGACCAACTACACTTGAAAAGGAGACCATGCCATGCATTTGAAAGGATTTCTTTAAGCACTTAAATTTGGATGGCAAAATGAGATTGAAAATTAAACTGCACAATTATTGCGCTTATCTCAAATAATTGCGACTAAATCAAATAAATACGATCAGATGATTAATTGATAATTGCAACAGGCCTAGCACCAAATTCAAGTAAAAATGGGCTCATCCTCTAACTTTTACCTCAGTGGATAATTTAGCATCAAAAGTACATCTAGGATGCCTAAAATTTAATTAAATATATTTGTAGTGTTTTTATATATATATATATATATATATATATATTAGTAAACCTTGTTCTATATTGTTACAGTTTGCAATTGAAAACGGCTAAATAATCACACTGTCATAGACTCAAACATTTTTTTAATAAAAATAATGCAAAATATGGTTTTATAGCCAAAACATTTGATGCATGTGGCAAAAAGTTCACTTTCTCAGCCATGCTGGAGCCAGTATGCAGTTTTCTGATTGGCCGTATACAGCCTTCTCCATTATTTGTGTAATTGTGCTTGTGTTCCTCACCTCTATGTAAACGTAGTTGTAGTCTCTCTCTGCGAGCTGGATGAAGACAGCGAAGAGAGACAGAACGGGCTGTGTGCTGAAGAAGGTGCATTCAGACCAGACCACGGCTGCAGAGAACATGCATAAAAGCACAGCCAGCAAGCGATAACACCAGCGCCGGAAAACACACTCCCAGTACCACTCTACAGGACAGAGAGAGATGCATGAGGTTATTACCTATACAAACTGCTCCTCTGAATCAATAGCTTATAACATTCATTACTTAAGGTTAGTGATTTAAACAAATTCTTAACCCTAAATATAAAACTTTACTGTGCAACGTTTGTGCTTCGGACATGAATGAGACCTCAAATTGTGCGGATGGTGATGAGAGGTTTTCTGTTACTATAAGTGATCAGACTTGGATTACGAAACAGGCAAAAATCCTGCAGACCTCCATTGACAGAGGGGTCTGAGCCACTGAGAACAACTTAACCGCATATCAACGGACAGAATTTCTCTTTGTCCTGGTCACGGGTAGATGACAATAGTCATATTTGTGCTGAAATGAGCCAACCATTCCAAACATAAATACTATAAAGAGTCTTTTCAAAGAAGCTTGACATTTGATAAGAAAACTATTGATATTTCTGTCAGCATTTGCCAAAAGACTGTTCCACAAATATTGCAGTCTTGCTAAACTTGTGTTTTTGTGGAACAGTCTGGTTTTATGAAAAATCCTAAAATACAGAGCTGCAGAAAGCACCCAGGTAAAGTTTGCGTTGAAGAAACAGATGAGCAAACACAGGTGCAGGCCCAAGAGCATGTTTGACTGACATGTAATGCAACCAATCACAGTTTGTTTTGTTCCGCGTCATGTTTAGGGGTGTGAAAATATAAAGTCGATGTCTCTGCAATAACAGACCGGCGTGCATCTATAAATTATTCATTCAAGAACGTTGTGCAAGTTTACCGCAACAGTGGAACCACAGATTACAAATACTTTTGAAAATCCAGCGTTTAGTTGATCCTGTTAAGCATTTATTGTCACAGTTGTAAACATGACAGCTTTCTTCTTCCACGAGGGGGTCTGGGATCACAGCATTTGTTTCTGGGCAGACCGTTAAAAAAAATGAAACACACACATCTCCCTGACATACTGTAGAATTCAACCAATCAGATGACGACTTCGAAACTCCTGAAGTGTTTCCAGATAAGTGTGCCAAATGCATCAGACGTTCAGCCAACGGTCCGTGGGCGTGACGTCTGAGGCTGAGACTAAAGCTCCTAAACCTAGGACAGCTTAGAAGTCCTCCTGAGGTGAAGCCAAAGCATTTCAATCGCCCCCTTGTGGCAGTATTGGTCATAAACCCCGCCCTCTCCATGTAATCGAATAGGACGCAAGCCAAACTAAAAAATCCAATTACACTTCAAATACTTTTTTTCCCAAAGATCATTTCTGTCATTTTAGGTAGTTCTTATCACGCAGACGTATGTTCAAGTGTTCATTTTTCCACTAAGTTTGGTTTTAGTTAGTTATTTGATGCTATAAAAACTGGGTGTAACATCATGATTGACAGATGTACTTGCGTTTGAGTCTGCGGGAGCTCGGGCTCCGAATAATGTAATCGGCAACCACCATTACTGGGATATTTTGGCTTCATTTTTCTACATTGGAAGGAAGCAGAGAAGCTTTTTTTAAAAGTCTATTGTATTATCACATGGAAATGCTAAAACCATGTTTTTTAATCATTCTCATTCACTGGAATAGTTAGTAACGTTAGTAAGTTTGTGTATGCGTTTATGAGAACTCAAGGTCCCAAGGTCATGAAGTATCTGGAAAAATCAATGAAAACTAAACTGTCATTCACCCACACTGAATATATTGTCATTGTGAAAAACATTTTAAATTGCTAAAAGGTCAATAGGAATGCATTGTTTTAAAGTCTTTTTGTAGGCATGCTCATTGTGAAAGGGCCTTTACTCTGTTGAAGGATTACAGATCTCTGTATCTCTCATAAAGGTGTTATTGTAGTAAGAGCAGAAAGGTATTTTCGACTACAAAAGAGAGTGAATGTATTCACAGGTTTCCTCACCCACGGTGGGCGTGTACAGGTACTTGCTGATCCATCCAGGCGGTTCTGCAGAGGGGAAGCTGTGAACGAACTGGTGGGTGGAGCTTGTCTCATTTTTGGCCACATCCTCTAAGTGAAAAGCCTCGTCCAATAGAATCTGCCACTGAACTTGTGTGCGGTTATGCCTCTGAACAGCATAGATCACCTGACAGGAGATATTAATACAGTGCATAAGTCTCAATCATGAGATTTTTTTATATATATATAAATTTATTTAGCTGCAGTGTTTTTATTACCTGTTTATGTAGTTTGACTAAACTCTTTTTACTAGGATAAGGGTTTCCTTTGTCATCAAAGTCCTCATAATCATCCATGTTTCTGCCCATCTTTTCCTGGTATTCTACAGGACACTGGGAAAGACATGAGGGTGTTAAGGATCCATATTTACATACGCACAGTCAGTAGGATGAAGATTACATGAAACTTACCTTTCTCAGAACAGTGTCAATGCATTTGCGTAGAGGATGATTGTATTTGATTGTTTCATTAACTGTTCTGACATCCTGTAAAAGAGCGGACATTTAAGTATGCATTTATTTTTTATAAGATAATGCATGAACTTTGATCAAAGAAATGACAATCTCTCACCTCCATAACATCTTCCAGGTTTTCTTCGGCATCTGCTTTTTCCGTCATCAGTTTTGCTGCTTTAAAGTACGTCTTTGCCAGCAGCTGCCCGTGGCACGATGCCCTCCAATAGGAGCGTGGGATTTCTACCAGGCCGTATCCCAGCAACAACACCAGCAGGAACAGCCCCCAGGTGTTGGCGGCGGTAATGCCAATCGTCCGCAAGTCAGACCTTTAAAAATGCGTTTAGTTAAAATATGTCAGTTAGGGAAGTGAGATGTGCATTGGTCTACAAATGAAAGGAGTGATTGGTTGAAGGGGAAAGAAGAGGGCGGAACACTGACCAGGAGAGGTGCCACTTCGGAGTGACGGCGACGTAGATGAGCAGGGAGCAGAAGATGAGCAGGTATGTGCCATAGTAAATGGCATTTTCTATCAGGGCTGTTTTTATTTTCCCTGAGATGGAGAAACCTCCTGAACGTGCATACGACTGCATGAAGGGAATCAAGAGCCTGCGCACAGGGGAACAAGACGTTAGAACATTTTCAAATAATTTATACTTCAGTAAGAGCAAAATCTGCCATTGAATTTGTAATTAAACAAGTGCCATAAAATAGAAATGATTTATTGTCACTAATGCTACTGTAACTGGTCTGTCAGTAGTGTTGTTATATGGAGCGCAACCCAATTTTTCCAGCAGCCTTGGTTCCAGAAGTATTTTCCCCATTTGTGTTCTTAATATAATTTTTTGTAAAAAGTTCTAAACTCTAAACCAAACTAACTAGCTGATCAATCATAGATTAAAGGAACACTCCACTTTTTTTGAAAATAGGCTCATTTTCCAACTCCCCTAGAGTTAAACAGTTGAGTTTTACCGTTTTCGAATCCATTCAGCCGATCTCCGGGTCTGGCGGTACCACTTTTAGCATAGCTTAGCATAGTTCATTGAATCTGATTAGACCGTTAGCATCTCGCTCAAAAATGACCAAAGAGTTTCGATATTTTTCCTATTTAAAACTTGACTCTTCTGTAGTTACATCGTGTACTAAGACCGACGGAAAATGAAAAGTTGCGATTTTCTAGGCCGATATGGCTAGGAACTATACTCTCATTCTGGCGTAATAATCAAGGAACTTTGCTGCCGTACCATGGGTGCAGCAGGCGCAATGATATTACGCAGCGTCTCTCACAAATGTTTCCATGGTTGCAAGGCAGGGGGGTCACAGGCGCTGCGTAATATCATTGCGCCTGCTGCACCCATGGTACGGCAGCAAAGTTCCTTGATTATTACGTCAGTCTTAGTACACGATTTAACTACAGAAGAGTCAAGTTTTAAATAGGAAAAATATCAAAACTCTTTGGTCATTTTTGAGCGAGATGCTAACGGTCTAATCAGATTCAATGAACTATGCTAAGCTATGCTAAAAGTGGTACCGCCAGACCCGGAGATCGGCTGAATGGATTTGAAAACGTTGGTAAAACTCAACTGTTTAACTCTAGGGGAGTTGGAAAAAGTGAAAAAAAGTGAAAAAAAAAGTGGAGTGTTCCTTTAATCATTTTAATTCAAAGTACTTGAAAATATATAATATATAATATTATATATATATATATATATATATTTTATTTATTAATTTATTTTTTTTGTGGGCATGAAGTACTCAATGAAGCATTGCAAAAAAAAAAAAATGAATGAATGACTGTAGTCATTAAATAATAAAATAAAAATGATTTTTTTGCAATATTTGCAATTATTAATGTTTAAATATTTAATATTTATATTAAATATTTAAATATTAATAATTTTATAATGAATAATTTTACAATTATAAATATTAATATCATTTATATTTATTATTTAAATATATTAAGTTGTATACTCGACTGCATAATTTGATTTCTGGTACTGTTCATGTGTCTGTCAAAAATGACAGAATTTGTTTTATTTCAATGAAATAATTGTACTATATTTTAGTTCAATGTTTTTTATTTAATATTTTGTATTTTTGGGGGATTATATTTATGCAGTAGTTATAATCCATTCATTCACTTTTTGAGTGTAAAATTAAATTTCGAACTTAAATGATCATAAATCTTTAATGCTTTGGGTACAGACTTCAGTTTGGTCTATTTTTAAAGATGACACATGGCCGAAGCTGCTGAAGTGAAAAAAAGTTTTTAAAAATGCACAAAAATACCATTTTCAATTTTTATATTAAATATATATTTTCCATTTTACTCAAAAACTGAGAAAATCAATAAATCTAAACAAGCTGTGTTCCAAATTTGAGGTTGATATCTCAAAAAATGTGCTTTCAGTAAGATTTTGTTTGGGCGCAGTACCAAACACTTCCACTAGATGAAATTCGCATCCTATTCATTTCCAATGCAGTCGTTTTGGACCATGAACAATGCGTGTGACTATTTTTTTTCAGGACCATTTAACCTTTTCGAATAATGTCCATTATTTTATTTTATTTTTTTTTTTTATGTGTTCACATAGCAAGTGCTAAAACCTTTACCAAGTTTCGTACCATTCCACTGAAGTAAAAAAATTCAGCGGAATGGTACAAAAAATAAAACGCAAAAATTTTCGGTCAAAAATGACTGAACAGCACCAGAGGGTTAAGCGTTTTTTTTTTTTTTTTTTGAAAATACTGCATTATAGCTTAAAACATTTAACAATATCAGAGCTCATAGTAGATCTGTCTCAAAAAGATGTTTATTTCCAGAACCCTACTGTTGCACTTTATTGTGAAGAAACACAGGAATGACATAATTTCTCTCTCACCATGTCAGGAACTGTGACGTCCAGTACACCACCCTCCAAAACACGGGAAGAATTCCATCTGGGATGTAACTCCAAGGCTTATGGCAAGACTTTGAGACCCTATAATCAGGAGAAGGTGGGGTGATGTTGATAAAGTTAATGTATAACCATATTCAGTGTGTTAACTAAACATAAAAAGTCTTAGCACTATTTGTACAACAGTGTTTAAACAAATTTCAAGGCTTTATTTCTTCCTAGAGCTATTCATTAGACCAAAGCAAACCTCTTTACCTTTGTGTCGGAAATACCGAAGTGTTGGAGGAATTATCACGGATGAAAGTGTTGCTCGCCACAAGGTGGACCTGATTATCAATCTCACACTGGTTATATATGGTCTGCAGATGCACAAGGGAAACAAAACATCACAGTGGTTGAGAATAAGACAACAGATTTAGGTGTTCATTGTGTTTAGTAAGCGTTTCTTTTACCCGCAGGAAATGTTCTGAATTGCATGCTTGCCATCTGTTGATCATGGCAGTCATGCATACACTAAAGCATGTTTTGTAAATGGCTCTAGATAAGAGCATATGTTAAATGCCTTAATTATAAATGTAAACATCATAGCCCATTCTAACTGTACTCAATGTAAATTTGTAATTTACAGAGTTGTAAAGAGAATTTACTATAACTTTCCCATTAAATTCCCAGTTATACTGCATAATAGTTTTTAATAAAAATTTATAAAGATTGCACAAAAAAAAAAAAAATAATAATAATAATAATTAAATGATTTCCCATGACTGCATTTAGCTCACACATACTGAGAACACTTTTTATGTTTATGTTTATGGACCTGCAACCTTTCAGTTGCCAACTACTAAACCACAACACCTCTAACTATGGTCTGTAGCTGCTTTCAGGAACGCATCCAGGAGGTCTCACCGTGCTGACGTCCAGCGGGAGGATGAAGACGATGAGGAAGCACAGGAACCAGGCAAGGAGGGTGGCGAACAGGACCATCCGATGCTGCTTGCGAAAATCTCCATAGCGGTGCAACAGGAAGAGCGCGAGGAAGAACACCACCACCACCTCCAGCGCGAGCGCCACGCCACTCATCCTGACTGCTCTCTCTCTCTCTCTCTCTCTCACATGTAACCCGTCAAACTGGCACAAGACACGCCATTGACACAAGCACTGTTTGGATAGAGCAACTTCATCAAGATTCGTACATCTATTAATATTGACATTAATAACAAGTTAATCTAAGCCATAATGGCTGGAATCTGTCTGTCAATGAATCAAACAGGGTGAATCTCACAAAGGAATTCCAAGGATAAATTTTACCCCCAAAGCAAAAGAAAAAATAAAATATTACATTTTAAAATGTATAGTAATACATAATTTTTTATAGAGTGAATTCAGGGTGAATGGGACACTTTTTGCCATTGAGATGACTTGGGAAAAGTGTCCCAATCAACCTGAATTCACCCTATATTTCAGTAATGAGAATTGGGAGGTTAGGATGCTTTATTGTTACTAATATAAATTAATTTTCATTTTAGCAAATGAAATATGATTGAAATATTCTAAAATAAAATATGAAATAAATTAAAATTATAAAATAAAAATCAATTATTTCAATACTTATATATATATATATATATACAGTCAAACCAAAATTTATTCAGACACCTTGAACATTTCATTCATTAATTCAGTTTATTCACTATAGTTTAAAAAAATGGTAATAAAATGTGACAAGATCTCGGAGTTAAACTGTGTCAGAAAAAAATAATCTTAATTATGCCAGATAACATGGTCAGGTCAAAGTGTCTGAATAATTTTTAGTTCCAAAGTTTTATCAATTTTACTGGTAGTCCACTGTATGAAGAATTTTTGGGTATAATATGTCACAGTTTACTTTATTTTGCTATCCTCACTTACATAAATGAACTAGTGTCCCACTAGTAAAAATATATCAAAAATATCTGAATCATTTTTTTATATATATATTAAAATAATATAAACAATAAGAATAATAATTCAAAGAAGTCCTTTTAATTAATAAATAATAATCAATGTTTACACTAAATTAATAACTAAACGCTAATACAAAGAAATAAAAAGAAAGTATCCAGAAACACAAGTTAAACCGGTGTCAAACTATTGAAATTACTATCGCTGTAATATCGTTTGTTTGAAATTATTTCGTTAAGGTAGAATACCGAAAAATACCGGTCACTAAATTTATTTCATGACACGTAATCATTGCGCAATTAATAGTACAAAGTCAAAGAGCTTCTGTTCTGTCACATCTGTCGGAGGACTTTTCCGACACAACTCATTCTCTGACCGTCAATAAAACATTATAGCAATACCTGGACAATAACTTACGAGTTTAACAGACTGTCAGGACGATATCTGAAGAAAGCTTAGGTCCGTTCTGAGTGAATGATCACATCTCGTGATAGAAATTAAGCTGTCCGTGATATTTGTGTACAGAACCTCTTGACGTGACACGTAACTGAGCAGTGATGCGCTTCCTGTTCGCGTGATGCATTATGGGAAATGTAGTTTTTCACAGGTTTATACATAATTTTGTGAATTAAATTTTAGATCCCGCCGTCTATTTATATTTAATATCACTGTGTTTACATTAAAATACATTTTTAAAAATAAATTTGTGATGTAAATTTTTGTTTTAATAACATGGAAACATGAAAATTAAATGTCCCGTTTATTTATATGCTCCTTTTTTATATATAATTTTAAGTAGATTTAGTTTTAGTAACATAAAAACACATGGCGATTAAAGGTCCTTCAGTTTATTTGTATTTCATATTACGGTTATACTGAATTACATTTTTTGTTTACAATTTTGTGAAGTGAATTTTAGTTTTAGTAACCACATAGGCCTAAACACGAGAAGATTAAAGGTCCCTCAGTTCATTTATATTTCATATTACTGTGTTTATATTGAATATACAACCATTACAGTGTTAGAAAAATTTAAATGTCACCATTAATCAAAAAAATGATATATAGAGTTGATTGTCAGATCAGATGCCAATAAATAGCCTACATGGTCCAAGTGCAAACAAGTTAATTTTCTTGAGACTTTTAGGCCATATTTGTAAATGATATTGAGCAGAATATGATGATATCAGAGAAGAGTCAGTCAGAACGCTTTGCTGCATTGAAATCCTCTGGAACATTGTTCTCCGTTGCTTTGTAGAAGTTACTTGAAGGTCTATATGTAGATAAAAGCCCAGGCCGAGAGATCATCTGCCCACAGCGAGCCCAGAAAATGAGCACACACTGCTCGATCTTCCAGCAAACACTGCACTTGACCGATCAGATCCAAACTCAGGTTCTCCAGCAATCTCAGACACAGATCCCAGTCCTCCATATAGTCTGTATTCCCCAGAGAGTCCAGCAGCAGAGAGACCATCATGTCAGCAGACCGGAGCCAGTCCTGAACGTTCATGTTCATAATGTATGTTCAGTATATGTCCATGCACTGTCAAGCGGGAAGGAAAGAGTCAGATCAGCATTTGCAGTGGCCGCAGTTAACAGGTGTGTGGATGCTAAAGCCATCTGCTCCTCTGATCTTAAACCCCTTAACACCACACAAGGAAACGCTTACTGGATTATGATGTATATAATATGGCAAAGGCATATTATCAGCATTTTATTGTTTTCCATTTTTATCTATTTTGCAGTTTGTTTTCCCTGCATTACTATTTAGAATTATAGTAAATTCACAAATTCTGTAATAACCATGATATATATATATATAGGGGGACACAGTTTTCCAGTCATCTCAATGGCAAAAAGTGTCCCAATCAACCTGAATTCACCCTATATAAAATATTAAATGTTGCCACTCATGAACAACCACAATGTTTTAATAAAAAATATTTATATATTTCTTTAAAATTTATATATATACAGTTGTGGTCAGAATTATTGCCACCCTTGGTAAATATGATCAAAGATGAGTGTAAAAATAAATCTGCATTGTTTATCCTTTTGATCTTTAATTCATAAAATTAGCAAAAATCTAACCTTTCATTGAAGGAAAAGAATTGAAAGTGGGGGGAAAATCACATTATGAAATAAATGTTTTTCTCCAAAACACGGCCACAATTATTGGCACCCTTTTATTCAATACTTTTTGCAACCTCCTTTTGCCAAGATAACAGCTCTGAGTCTTCTTCTATAATGCCTGATGAGTTTGGAGAACACCTGACAAGAGATCAGAGACCATTCCTTCATGCAGAATCTCTACAGACCCTTCAGATTCCCAGCTCCATGTTGGTGCTTCTTCTCTTCAGTTCACTTCACTCATTTTCTATAGGGTTCAGGTCAGGGGACTGGGACGGCCATGGCAGAAGCTTCATTTTGTGCTCAGTGACACGTTTTTGTGTTGGTTTTGATGTTTGTTTTGGATCATTGTCCTGATAGAAGATCCAACCACGGCCCATTATTGGATTTCTAGCAGAAGCAGTCAGGTTTTGATTTTTTATCTGTTGGTATTTCATAGAGTCCATGATACCATGTATCTGAACAAGATGTCCAGGACCTCCAGCAGAAAAATAGGCCCACAACATTAAAGATCCAGCAGTATATTTAACCGTGGGCATGGGGTACTTTTTATCCATGTGTGCACCTAACCCATCTGGTGGGTTTGCTGCCAAAAAGCTCTTTTTTTAGTTTCATCTGACCACAGAAGCCGGTCCCGTTTGAAGTTCCAGTCTTGTCTGACAACTGAATGTGCTGGAGATTGTTTCTGGATGAGAGCAGAGGATTTTTCATGAAACCCTCCCGAACAACTTGTGGGGATGTAGATGCTGTTTGATCATTTTTTTTAGGCTTTCTGAGACTCAAGACTCAACTAATCTCTGCAGTTCTCCAGCTGTGATCCTTGGAGAGTCTTTGTCCACTCAAACTTTCCTCCTCACCGCGCATTAGGACGATTTAGACACACGTCCTCTTCCAGGCAGATTTGTAACATCTTTAGTTGATTGGAACTTCTTAATTATTGCCCTGATAGTGGAAATGGGGATTTTCAATGCTTTAGCTATTTTCTTACAGACATTTTCTATTTTGTGAAGCTCAACAATCTTTTGCCGCACATCAGAACTATATTCTTTGGTTTTACTCATTGTGATGAATGATTAAGGGAATTTGGCCTTTGTGTTTCCCCATGTTTATACTCCTGTGGAACAGGAAGTCATGTCTGGACAATTTCATGTTCATCATCACCCTGGTGTGCTAAAAAAAATGTAAATATGAATGGGAATATACTTCAGAGATATTTTACTCATAAAAAATTCTAGGGGTGCCAATAATTGTGGCCAACGTGTTTTGGAGAAAAACATTTATTTCATAATGTGATTTTCCCCCCACTTTCAATTCTTTTCCTTCAATGAAAGGTTAGATTTTTGCTAATTTTATGAATTAAAGATCAAAAGGATAAACAATGCAGATTTATTTTTACAATCATCTTTGATCATATTTACCAAGGGTGCCAATAATTCTGACCACAACTGTATATATATATATATATATATATATATATATATATATATATTATATTTATATTTAAACATTTATATTTAGAACTATATATAATTTATATAATATATAATTTATATATATATAGTCATTTTATTTATTAAATATTTTAATATATATAAAATTAAATAAATTATATTTAATTATATATAATATAATAAATATTATACATTGTATATAATATTCTTTAAACCACTTCATGAGGTCCATTCTGGAATGTTTTTTATTCACTACTGAGGGATGAAATGAACATTTATTGGCTGATTTTCCTTGACCATTCCAAATAATATATACATTTTCTGCTGGTACAGTGTTCTTTATCCACTAGGCGGCGATATTTGGACTAAATATTGAGTAAACATTTCATCGATAAAGTTTGGACGCGAATGTCTGCTTTGTCCACCAGGTGGCGCCTTTTAGCATTTTGCTCTCGTCCCAATTGAACGTGCACAATTCAATTAAGTTGCATGTTTGTTTTTATTTAAAAAAGTAATTTGTTTCATGTTCAAACTTAACAGTGGCTTTGTAAACAATTCACTCATGTAATTGGTTTTGTCCTTCCCACGGCTGGATTTCAGGCCGTCTCATGCTGTACTCTGATGAATGACAAAGAAATCAGACGCCTGAGAAGATCCATAAAGTGCTATTGTTACACCAGCAGCCTTTTATATTCTCTCCATTATAAACTGCTATTGTTAATCTTGGCTTATTAAATACGTCAAACAACATCATTTAAGAATGACGGAAGCCGCTATTAGACTCTTGTTAGAGAGAGAAACCTAAAACATACGGCGCACAAAAGCTATGGCAAACTGATCCTGATTCTTCCCTTGGCTCCAGCCAGGCTGATCACAAAGTCTGAGCAGTTCATTATAAACCGCTGTAGAGCAAACCACACAATAACCACAATAACCACCCAAACCCAGCCGGATCACTGCTTTACTCAAGTTATTTTTAACTATTTTACATCTTATTAAGTTTAACTTATAAACATCTCCAGCTGTTCTAAATGAATTTGCATGCAAATTGTTCAGTTCAGTATTATTTTAGTTTTATTTATATTATTATAGCTTTTAATAATACTTTGAATTAGTTTTTATTTATACATTTTCAGTTTTATTTTATTTTGTGCTTTTTGTAATTTTTATTAGTTTATATTATTTATTAAATATATATAGTTATATATTAAATATTTTAGCTTTATTTCAGTTTTAGTTTTAGTCCGTTTTTAGTTTTTATTTATTTCCAGTTAGTGCTTCAACTTAAATAGTTGACAAGGCAACATTCCTCATTTCCATTTTTGTTAATATTTTGAATTAGATTTTAATTTTTAATTACAATTTCAAATTTACATTAATTTTTAGTAATTTAACTTTTGTCATTTTTATTAGTTTTTGTTATTTTATTAAATATTACTATTGAGGTGTAATTTATTTTTAATTCAGTTTTAGTTTTTATTCATTACCAATCGGCGTATGACATCAAAGTACCGCGAGACCGATTGGAGAGCAAACGACTCCTTATGCTTTTGAATCGCTCTCGCGGTACTTTGATGTAATACGCCGATCAGTCGGCGCAGCGCCGAAGCATCTCGAACAAGCTTTTCATATTTTAGACCTGTCGGGATGGTTTTCGCGGGAAATTGCTTACATACACCACTCGCCGTGTGTTTTGTGTAATCATATCCATAAATGGAGAAAAGTTGCTCCTACATTGATGCTTGTATCATGGTGTGGGAGTGGCCTAGGTTAGCTGTCAAAACAAGCAAGAAAGGTTGAAATGGAGCAGCTAAATCTAGAACCTCCGGGGAATCACCCCTTTATAAAAAAAACGCTGAACAGAGAATCTGCTGGCAAAAAGGAGGACGCGACAGAGCTCGTAATAAAACAAGAATCAACATTGGAAAATGGCTAAAACTGAGGGATTTGATGCTGTAAACGCGACGTGGAGATGGCGTTTTTATTGAACAGGTAAATTGTCATATGTAGCTCTCTAACAGAGTTTATTGTAAAGCATTATCTATTGTGAAGGCTCATTTCATTATGGTTATTGTAGTGCTGTGCTGGAATATATTTTCAAGGTAGTACAGTGTCTATTAATGGGTAAAGCTACAGTAACGTCTTCAGCTAGTCAGTTTGGTTGACCAAAGTTTCATGTTTCTCATCATCTTCGAACATCTGATTTACAGTCAATGCTAAAATGTTTGAAATTAGCTTTGTAGATAAACATAAACTGTGCTTATATGAATTTCGTTGGAAAACTAAGACTTTAAATAACAATACATATTAGAAATTGATTATTTGTTCCAGAAAGCAGCCAACAAGTGTGAATCATACATGTTGCTCCTTGAATAGAGTTTAAAAAGCATCCCAGGATGCACATCATCACGTTTATTTAAAGGGATAGTTCACCCAAAAATGAAAATAATCACCCTCATGTCGTTCTACACCCGTAAGACCTTCGTTCATCTTCTGAACACAAATTAAAATATTTTTGATGAAATCCGATTGCTCAGTGAGGCCTCCATTGAGAGCAATGCCACTGAACCTCTCAAGATCCATAAAGGTACTAAAAACATATTTAAAACAGTTCATGTGAGTTCAGTGTTTCAACCTTAATATTATAAAGCGACGAGAATACTTTTTGTGCGCCAAAAAATCAAAATAACGACTTTTCAACAATATCTAATGGCCACTGCTTCTGAGCTTTATGAATCTTTTGTTTCGAATTAGTGATTCAGATCTCCCATCAAACGGCTAAACTGCTGAAATCACGTGACTTTGGTGCTCCGAACCACTGATTCGATTCGTAAAGCTCCGAAGCAGTGTTTTGAAATCGGCCATCACTAAATATTGTTGAAAAGTCGTTATTTTGTTTTTTTGGTGCACAAAAAGTATTCTCGTCGCTTTATAATATTAGGGTTGAACCACTGTAGTCACATGAACTGTTTTAAATATGTTTTTAGTACCTTTATGGATCTTGAGAGGTTCAGTGGCTTTGCTCTCAATGGAGGCCTCACTGAGCCATCGGATTTCATCAAAAATATCTTAATTTGTGTTCCGAAGATGAACGAAGGTCTTACTTGTGTACAACGACATAATGACATTATTTTCATTTTTGGGTGAACTAACCCTTTAATTACTCACCCTCATGTCATTCCAAACCCGTAAGACTTTCGTTCATCTTGGTAAAGCAAATGAAGGTATTTTTAATGAAATCTGAGAGATTTCTGTTCCTCCATAGACAGCCTACGCAACTGAAACTTCACGCTTCAAAAAAGTTCATAAATAGATCATAAAACTAATCCATATGAATTGAGCGGTTTAGTCCAAATTTTATGAAGACACTCGATCACTTTATATGATGAACAGATTAAATTTAGGCTTTTATTCACATGTAAATATTCATCAACTCACACATCAGTTATGGTAAACAGAAACTCAAGCATGTTTGCTTGACATGAGAGAACCAATGAGGTTCATTCTCGTGTGTTACGCGTCACGTTTGAGCTTCCACAAGAGATTTGTTCTTGTGTGTCATTCAGGTTTGGATGAGCTTCTGCTTATGTGAGTAAAAGCCTAAATTAAATCTGTTCATCATAAAAATTATTTGTGTTATTTCATTATTTTGATCTCTTGTATTCTAAAACATTGATAACGGTCATAATAATGAGTAGGTGTGTCCAAATCTTGTTTAAGCACAAACACATGCGGATGCATAAGCACCAGATATCTGACAGGCTCATAAAGAGATCATATCGACAGCATACCACAGTCTTCTGACTTGGGATCAGCCGTGTTTATTTAATTCAGTTCATGCATTAGCGTGACCGCCGATCCAGAAGCAGTTTTTCAGTGAGTACGGCCCTTGATCTCCCTCCTTCTATTCAGAGCGAATGTACTTAGGCCTCCTTGTCCTGCGAGTGCAGCATAACAACAGTGCAGCAGCATGGGGAGGTTACGATTGAAGTTTGATCCTGGGAACCCCTTTGCACAATGCCATAGCTTCACAAAGCCGGCCCACAACTCCCTGCGTTCCCACTGTCTCTGTTCTCTGGAGGGTAGAGAAGAGAACGGATCGCATCACCTGCCCCAAATACAGCCCTCTCCCCTGGGAAACCCCCACCCTGTCTCACCAGTCTGAGATAGATGCCCATAATGCAGCAGAGAGGTAGACGGGTTATAAAGGTCTTCTTGGAAGGGATGGACGGTGAACGAAAGTGATGTAATGTTGCCTGGGATTTCGAACAAACCTCTAAGTATGTACTTCGTTTAACACTGTTTGTGCTACAGACCTTATTGATAAGATGTTAGATTTATGATTTTCACCTGGTGAACGATACAAAAATGTAAAAATAAAATTTTATTATATAGAATTCTTAAAAATATAATAAAAAATTATATATAATATTTAATATATTATATTATATAATTTTTATATAACTTTATATATATTTAAAAAAACTTCTTCATATTTTTACTTTTTATTGCTTTATTGTGGTGGTTCATGAGTGCCAACATTAAATATTTAATAATATAAAAATATGATAATAATTTAATATAATGTTTAATGTTTTTATGTGTTTTAAAATTAAAAAAATATATAAGAAATTAAAGATTTTTTTAAAATATAAATTAAAATATAAATCTTTAAAAATACTTCATTAAAAAAAAAAACATATTTTTTTTATATATATATATATATATATATAATTTAAATATATTTTTTCGTATTTTATTACAGAAATTTGTATTATTTTTCTTTTTTGATGTTTTATTGTGGTGATTCTTGAGACTGCCAGAGGAATCAGTCGGATCACACTGTTATGATGAAAATGCATGACTTCTGGGCAGATCCACATCATGCATCAGTTACTCCGGAAAATTAGCTAAAGTCATGTGTGCGCCTAGATAAACACTCACTCTTAAATTATGTCATACTTCCCATACATGCCCTAAAACAGTCAAAGACGGACTCTTACCTTAGTTTAACCTCACTTTATTGATTCATCTGCAGGGAAAAATCTATAAAAAAAAAAAACAAATATATCTTCTGCTGACATTTGCTGTTAAAATAAGTACGAAAATTCTGATATAAAACTACTATTACTTAGTTCTTCTCATCTACATTCAACAAAAGCTGAAAAAAGAGCAGACACAAGCAGATGTTTCCCAGTCGTGCCTGTCGTTCCCAACCAGTGTTTCCATGGAAACTCCAAATCTCAGCTCCTAATTCAGACATCCCTCTTTTGTCATTTCCCAAAATGCCCTGACCTGCTGTGTGCTTGTATGGGTCCCTCAAACACGTTACAATGGCACACTCTATCAAAATGACTTCCTAACCCCTCGTTCACCCCTCCACCTATAGCTGCCTTTACTTCAGGGTCAGAAATTAGCTTTTTGTTTTTTTTAATGACATTTACCACCCTAGAACTAAATATCAGAAGTTTTTTTTTTTTTTTTTAATGAGGATACATATTTTTTTTAAACATAATGATCATTTATGTCAGATACTTGAACAAATTAACTGAAATAACAATCTGAATAATTACCTGTAAACTTAAAGCTGCAATATGTAAGATTTTTGCAGTAAAATATCCAAAAACCACTAGGCCAGTGTTATATATTTTGTTCACTTGAGTACTTACAATATACAAATGTTTCCAACTGTTTGTAAATCATGAGAAAATTGCAATTTTAACCAAGGCTCCGGGACGTGTGAGGAGTCGCCTGTCAATGGCGTCATACCCGCGTTACCCTCGGTTTCCAGTTTTATTTTGTAGAAACCATGGAAACACCAAAGACGCTTTAATATATTAAATGTTTTATTAGACAAGCGAACAACTGTTTTGATATATTTATAGACAGAAAACGAATTATTGTTATATAGCTCAACACGTTTAGTCTTATTGTTTAAATCTAATTTTCTTGATTTTTGGCGAGTACCATGCTTTACCATGCCTCAGAGAAAAACACTATTTTGTGAAGTAGCTAACATAGCATAATCAGATGCAGCTTTATTTTTAGTAACAGTAATACAGAATTTTCTCCATCATACAATATGTTTTAAAATTAATTGCATGCCATTTATCAACACAATCCATCCAGTATTTAATATGATATTCTAATATCGATCTATCTTACTGCAGTGTGCAACAAGTGTCTCACAGCAGCCGCTGAGCGAACGCACAGACTAACGTTATAACATCATTTTCAACACACTCAGATGTATCTAATATGATAAACAGCGCTGTGTTACCTCATACTCATGACCGGAAAAGCGGAAGTGGCGCCGGCGACTGTGGCATAATAAAAGTTCCGCTGCTCGCGGCGTGTGTTGCCTTCGTCTCTCATTAACAATCGCTCCAGCGGCCTCGTTCAGCTCCCACAACACTTTGTTAGAATAGATAGCTTTATAGATTCACTGATTTAAGTTAGTACTTTTATTTACTTCATATTCAGTGTTTTAGGCTATGTTCACACTGCGAGCCTTAATGCTTGATTTTTGCTCAGATCTGATTTTTTTTGTATAGCTGTTCACATTGTTGTTTTAAATGTGGCCAATATCAGATTTCCAGTGTGAACAGACCATGGTTCTGAACTGACCTGCATGCGCAAAAGAACGATACAAACGGGGTTGCCAGGTTTTTACCACAAAATATCAATTGTAAATTCAAAAATCGCGTCATATTGTAAAAATCGCGTCATACGGAAGTAAACGTAAAAATCGACCTGATGATTCAATTGTAAAAATTACGTCATACAGAAGTAAACACGGAGGGCATTAAAGTAAGCGATTACGCTAATATTTATAGTGTGATCTGCCGAGGAAGCCAGTGAAATTGTGCAGGCAATATGAAAAATAAAGACAATGATGTGACAAAAGAGAGCAGAGTTTTGAAACGTTTATGATACGAGCCCTCATGTTTTGCTTGTATTATAGAGCTGTTGAGTTCTGACACATCACTGTCCTTCTACTCACTACCTTTCACAACTGTCTTGATAACGTTGGGTATGTAAAATCTTTGAATAGACCCTCATGAGCGCAGAATCGTGACGAATGTTCATCTCGAGTTACGTAAATCGCATAAATTCCGATATGACTGTTCACACTGCGGTCGCATTAGAAAACATCTGACCTGTATCGGATTTAGTACCGGATAAGGGAGTGGCACAAATCGGAATTGAAAAGATCAAATTCCATGTGGTTTGTACTGTTCACACTGTCATGAGGAAAACCGATACGAGTTACATGTGGGCAAAAAAAAAAAAAAAAAATCAGATTTGGGACACATTTACCTGCATATATATTTATTTATTTATTTTGGTAGCTTAAGACCATAATTTCTTCAATAGAATATTCTGAAATATGTCAAATAATTCAAAAACAGAAGAATTATTTACAGGGTCATTTTCCAGTTTCTACTCCCACGTGTGCAATTATGTAGTTTCTGCATCACCAAATTGCTATAATAATAATAATAATAATAATAATAATAAAGATCCACAAAGCCACGGCATTTACACTTATCAGGGAAATCATCCAACAACCAACTTATTTTTTCTCTGCATATTAAGCAAGCCGGGATAGGAGAAAGCATTTTAACATGAGAAAAATACCACACTTCAGCAGTCTTACATTTGCCTAAAATTGTATAAAACTTTTTTTTTTTTTTTTTTCCCCATTATATCCATTGTAGAATCACCTGATACCACCATCAAAATCATCAGGTCATTGAACGTAATTGTGAAATAACTAATAATGTTGCTCAGGGTTGCCCAATCTCGTTGTAATGAGCCCCTTTAGGGCTTTTAGCAGACAGTGTTCAGGTTTATTCTGCTCACTTGAGCTTGTTTTTCTCCAGGTGAGGCAGAAGCTGCTGAAAAGGTGTTGAAAGTAACTGTGAGTATTTGGACACACCCACACACACACACAACCATGTTGGGTTTTCATGTTTTATGGGGACTTTTCTTAGACATAATGATTTATACTGCACAAACTGTATATTTTATCCCCTAACCCTAACCCGAAACCTACCCATCACAGAAAACTTACTACATTTTTACATTTTCAAAAAAAATCCCCATCATTTATTATGATTTATAAGCTGTTTTCCTCATTGGGAAGCTAAAAAAAAAATGTCTCCAGAAGGACAAGGATTTCGAAAATTGGCATCTTTGTTGGGAACATTTTGTCCTCATAATGTGGGTTTACGTGACACACACACATACACACATACACACAGAGATGACTTCTCTATCTATTCCAATTTGCAACACTCTCTTAAAACACCAATGTTCCCTCACTAATCAACGTGAAAATATTCTATACACAATTGTAATCAATCAAAATGTAGTTTGTAATTATTTTTAATTGTCACATTAACCACTTGAGTCTTTTTGTGCTCTCAGAGTGTCTATTCTAACCGTAGAGAGTTCCTCTGTTATAGGTTCCCTTTTCATCAAACATATGATGAAACACTGTTGACTTCCTGGAAAAGAGAGAGACAGTGCAAACGGAGGCGGGAGAGAGTTGCGATTCTTATCTGATCAGCGGCCCAGATTCACTCCAAGTCACACTGGGTGCCAAAAGCTGAACCACAGAATTTCACAAATCATCTTATTCAGCTTGACTGGTGAAGAAAAGCTAAAGAAAGCTTTCAAAAACACAATAAAACCTTACTGGAATCGTATTAAAACCTCAAATTAAATAAAACTGTTATTTTTACATTAATTAATTAATTAATTAATTAATTGAATAAATAGCTCTTCTTTTTTACTTTTTTTAAATTAAACTATGTTTAATGTTTGCTCATACAGGCCACTGTTGTTCATTACAGCAATAAACATGTATTAAATAAATAAATTAATTTTTTTTTTTGAATAAATAACTTCTTTTTTACTTTTTTAAATTAAAATATATTTAATGTTTGCTCATACAGGCCACTGTTTTTCATTACAGCAATAAACACGTATTAAATAAATAAACAAACTTTAATAAAAACTTTTTTGTAAACTTTATTTAAATTAAAAATATATTAAAAAATATAAAATATATATATATATATTATAAAAATATATATATTTTATAATATATAATTATATTTATTTTATGTTTATAAATTTTTTTTTTTAAATGAACATGTAGGCCTATTACTTGAATAACAATGAATAATGAATAACAATTCTTTTTTAAACTTTAAAAATATGATATATTGATAAAATCAAGTCACTCCTACATTTTTTTTTTTTTTTTTTTTTATGTCCAATAACTTCTTTCACTTAGGAAATATGTCAGATTATGGAGTAAAATGGGCTGTGAACAGCATTTTATCATCGACTTTAATGACAGCTTAGACTAGACCCGACATGAAATCCACAAGTTCATACAAAGCCTGCAGATCATGTTTTGAGATCAACATGAAATTTCATGCTGAATTTTCAGCATCATTACTCCAGTCTTCAGTGTCACATGATCCTTCAGAAATCATTGTAATATGCTGATTTATTATCAATGTTGGAAACAGTTGCTTAATATTATTTTATAACCTGTGATTCTTTTTTAGGATTCTTTGATGAATAAAAAGTTAAAAAATATCAACATTTATTTAAAATAGAAATCTTTTGTAACAATATACACTACCGTTCAAAAGTTTGGGGTCAGTAATTTTTTTTTCTTTCTTTTTTTTTGGAAAGAAATTAATACTTTTATTCAGCATGGATGTGTTAAATTGATAAAAAGTGATAGTAAAGATTTATATTGTTATTGTTTATATTGTTAGATATTTATATTGTTAAATGATTTATATTTTGAATAAATGCTGTTCTTTTTAACCTTTTATTCATCAATGAATCCTGAAAAAAGTATCACAGGTTCCAAAAAAATATTAAGCAACACAACTGTTTTCAACATTGATAATAACTGAGTATCAAATCTGCATATTAGAATGATTTCTGAAGAATCATGTGACATTGAAGACTGGAGTAATGATGCTGAAAATTCAGCTTTGCATCACAGAAATAAATTATATTTTAAAGTATATTAAAATAGAAAACCATAATTTTAAATTGTAATAATATTTCACAATATTACTGTTTTTTCTGTATTTATTATGAAATAAATGCAGCCTTAATGAGCATAAGAGACTTCGTTCAAAAACATTAAAAATAGTAATGTTTCCAAACTTTTGACCGGTAGTGTATGTTTGAAATTAGTCCAAAAAGTTTTTTCAACTTAATTTTTCTTAGTCAGAGTGGTCTCAGACATTTGGAGCTCACTGCATGTGAAAACAAACACATGCTTTTCCATCTCTTCATCTAGAGGGGCAGGAGGTCTTTCTAAAGTCCCTCCCACAGTTGAGCTGGCAGTTCCTCCTCTCCAGTGTGTGAAAGAGCTCTTCTCTCTTTCAGCAGGCTCCGCCCCTTCTCATCTTCCCTCCACTCTGTTATTGGTTCCTCCCTGTCCTTCTCACTCACACCCTCCACGCTTGCAGTTCTTTTCTTCCAAACTCTTGCGCTTTTCTTTACAAGTACACACTTCTCTCCAGTCTCTCAGCGTAGAGGATCTTTGTCACAGGAAGAGTTGGACTGGATCCTTTATTTTGATGTGAGTACACTACACGGCGTGTTATTCTTCTGAATGTGGGTGTGAGTTTTCTCAGACCATGTGAGTCCAAGTGTGTGAGAGGGGGAGCAGCAGTGTTTGGTCTGGCTGTATTCCTAGGACACATGGAAAGATAGCTGCAGTTCTCACTGTCTTGCTCGTTCCATGTGCAGATGCATCTGGCTGCGTTTCAGGGACCTGTGCTGAAGTCCTTTCTAATGAAGTCATTTTCTGAGACTGTTATAGAGTGACTGTGTGCATGCAAATGGTAAAACAAGCTAAAGTCCTGGTTGAAGGGGACTTTTAGTCAGATTAACAATTCAAAGGAAGCTTTAATTGGTTGAAAGGATCCAAACTTTGGACATTGGATGCGTGTCTTCCAAACAAACCAAAAAAATATCTAATACAAAAGTTAAGATAAAAAGGGTTTTAGTTTTAGGCAAGATTCTTGTTGCTCATACTACTAACCCTAATTATTATAATTATTATTACCTCAAATCTGGTGAGAAGAAGTGTGCTATTACTTTTCTTAGAGATTTGATTTACAGTTTTCACATGGTAGATGAAAAATCTTTTAATTTTGTTTAATTTGCAACCATCTAGTGATGCAAACACAATTGCAATCCCTCACAACAATGTGATGGTTATTTTTGTACGAGCAAGGGCCACTCACGTTTTCTTCGTAAAACAATATTTACCTCTGTTATTATTACGATGATGGAAATTGCATTAATGACGTTACCTATATGTTGTTCTCCGCAGTTACTGCCCACAGTGGAGTGTTTCCCGTCAAAAGTTCAGCGGCGTCTGGTGTGTCCGGTGTGGCACCCCCTCCAGGCATGACTCAGAGTAACGGGGAGACGCGTCTGCGGCGCAGCAGAGTGCAGCAGCTGCGGGACGGCATCACTGAGCGCTCGCTGAGGGCCCGCACCTCCATACAGAACATCACCACTAATGACGTCAAAGGCTTCTTCTTACGGAATGCTTTCGTCATCCTCACAGTTGTGGCCGTCATCATTGGTGAGATGATGTTTGATCTTATTTGTGCCTCCTACCCTGAAAGTGATCTTAAAATACAATATTATAATTGAATAAAATAAATAAATAATTAAATAAATAAATAAAAATGTAATAAAAATACTAAATATGGAATATGAAAGTATGTGTGTGTGTGTGTGTGTGTATATATATATATATATATATATGTATATATATACACATATTAATGTCTAAACCGCTGGCCACAAAATTGAGTACACCCCTAAGTGAAAATGTCCAAATTGGGCCCAAAGTGTCAATATTTTTGTGTGGCCACCATTATTTTCCAGCACTGCCTTAACCCTCTTGGGCATGGAGTTCACCAGAGCTTCACAGGTTGCCACTGGAGTCCTCTTCCACTCCTCCACGACGACATCACTGAGCTGGTGGATGTTAGAGACCTTGCGCTCCTCCACCTTCCGTTTGAGGATGCCCCACAGATGCTCAATAGGGTTTAGGTCTGGAGACATTCTTTAGCAAGGCAGTGGTCGTCTTGGAGGTGTGTTTGGGGTTGTTATCATGTTGGAATACTGCCCTGCGGCCCAGTCTCCAAAGGGAGGGGATCATGCTCTGCTCATTCATGGTTCCCTCAATGAACTGTAGCTCCCCAGTGCCGGCAGCACTCATGCAGCCCCAGACCATGACACTCCCACCACCATGCTTGACTGTAGGCAAGACACTCTTGTCTTTGTACTCCTCACCTGGTTGCCGCCACACACGCTTGACACCATCTGAACCAAATAAGTTTATCTTGGTCTCATCAGACCACAGGACATGGTTCCAGTAATCCATGTCCTTAGTCTGCTTGTCTTCAGCAAACTGTTTGCGGGCTTTCTTGTGCATCATCTTTAGAAGAGGCTTCCTTCTGGGATGACAGCCATGCAGACCAATTTGATGCAGTGTGCGGCGTATGGTCTGAGCACTGACAGGCTGACCCCCCACCCCTTCAACCTCTGCAGCAATGCTGGCAGCACTCATACGTCTATTTCCCAAACACAACCTCTGGATATGACGCTGAGCACGTGCACTCAACTTCTTTGGTCGACCATGGCGAGGCCTGTTCTGAGTGGAACCTGTCCTGTTAAACCGCTGTATGGTCTTGGCCACCGTGCTGCAGCTCAGTTTCAGGATCTTGGCAATCTTCTTATAGCCTACGCCATCTTTATGTAGAGCAACAATTCTTTTTTTCAGATCCTCAGAGAGTTCTTTGCCATGAGGTGCCATGTTGAACTTCCAGTGACCAGTATGAGAGAGTGAGAGCGATAACACCAAATTTAACACACCTGCTCTCCACATTCACACCTGAGACCTTGTAACACTAACGAGTCACATGACACCGGGGAGAGAAAATGGCTAATTGGGCCCAATTTGGACATTTTCACTTAGGGGTGTACTCACTTTTGTGGCCAGCGGTTTAGACATTAATGGCTGTGTGTTGAGTTATTTTGAGGGGACAGCAAATTTACACTGTTATACAAGCTGTACACTCACTACTTTACATTGTAGCAAAGTGTCATTTCTTCAGTGTTGTCACATGATATAATAAAATATTTACAAAAATGTGAGGGGTGTACTCAGTGAGATACTGTATGCATATATGAGAATTACGAGGCGGCCGCCTCCGTCAAGTTTCGTGCCGCCTCCGGCTGTCGAGTGTTGGCAAAACTTAGACAGGCAGTCACATGCTCAGATACCCCTTTACCACGGTTCCGTCAAAGAGTATAGAACCCAAGAGGCGATGCTTTTTAGGTAACAGCCACTAGGTGGCGCTTCGGTAGCGCGGCAGCCATTTTCGGGTGAAAATGAAAACTGGACAATAGAATCCATCACATCTTACGTACCCAAAATCGGCGAATCTCACAGCCAAATCAGAAACGCAGTAGAAAATTTCTCAAATTCAGTAAATTTTATGACACCTACATTAAATGTATTGTCTTAGCCTATATATATTTTATGTTATCAGTTGTGGAATCCAACCATTAACGTACACATCTGAGGTAACGTAGTTAGCCTACTTTATTGAGTATTTCCATTGTATGCAACTTTACATATTTACTATTGATAGTAAATTAATAAATTAATAATTAATAAAGGTAAGATCATCATGTTTGTAGCGTGATCCAGGGGATTAAAACGTACAATATATTTCAGACCTTGTGGAGTAATAGTATCCCCTGGATCACGCTACAAACATAATGACCTTATAGAACATGATGCATTGCTGTGTCTGTTATCCCATAATTCCCACTTTTGGACACAGTGGCTGTTTTTTTTTTTTTTTTTTTTTTTAAACATAGTCTTGCTTTAAAGGACATTAATATAAGACAACACTGCAAAAACAGTTTACTGTCAAGCTGTTATATTCTGTTATATATTTATTGTCCAACATTCCCATTTTTTTCTGACGCATGTCCTTAATTTAATTTAATATGTTGGTATTATTTCAGTGTTCACAATGCTATGTGTCGGCCTGTGTCTATTCTCGAACCGTTCCGCCCATCCCCACTGCAGAAAATGGGGTTCCGTGCCGAAAAGATCGCTTTCACTCCGGCCCTACAACTTGCTGGCCTCGAACGGAGCCGCTTAGGACATTCTGGGAGAGCACACGAAAGTGATGCGCGGATCGCGGTTATATCCGCATCAGATAATCGTCGGGTTGGGCAGGCCAAGTAATAAATAACATTCCAAGTAATTGCGGGTGGATGAGAGATAAATCAATAAAGACACAGAACTCTCATTTGGTAAAACGCAAGGAATGTGCGTCACTCTTTCACTTTCGTTTTAGCTTAACAGAAGTTATTCTGATAAGAGTGTTGTAATGAAACTGACAATTTTAGTTTGAAGGGAGTAAAACCTGTGTTTATAGGCTATTAAGGAAATGTAATTTTGCCAAAGAATAACTTTTATTTTAGATATTTAGGCCTATTTAAAAGCAGCCTACTTAAGTGTCATATGTCATTATATCATCATGCTTAACACTGAGAATTTGAATAATTATTTTTGTGATGATATCTAAATCAGAGAATATCTTAGGTGTGGGAAGTTGACGGGTGGATGATTTATTTTTAACAGAGGATTTTGGTGATGTTAGAGCTTATCCACACATCTCTAGCACACAAGCCCTATAGAGTCCCCTTAAAGTTCAGGTACAAGACTTTTTCTTTGTTCAGTTTGCACACTGAACATGGATTGGAGCTCTTAATTTTGAACTCTCAAAGTGCACCAGATTAATGAATTTATCTTTAAAATGTACAAAGTTTTCTTCCGGGGGAGCATGCCCGTGGACCCCCCCTATAGGGACAGAGGTACAACCACCACAGAAAACACACAATCCTGTGGGAAACACTGTATATATGATAGTGTTTTCAAAATACAAATCTTATTCTCTTAATATTAAAATACCTAAAATATGTGCTTGTAAAAGCACTTTCAGCGCTTTCAGCTTTATTCAGCACTCTCTCTTTATATATACTCTCTATACTTGGAAACGGAATTCCCAATAGTTTACTTGTCAATGTAACTACTTTCGTTAATGATTTCTTCTGAGCCTTTGAAGCATTACCATACCAGCAACTCACACAGAATGTCATGACGCTTTCAATAAAAGTCCCATAAAACATCAAAAGCATTCTACTATGGACATTAAAAGACAACAGTTTCTTTAAGAAATACATCCTCTGTTGTAACTTCTTACTTAAAGGATTAGTTCACTTTGAAATGAAAATTAGCTCAACCTTTACTCACCCTCAAGCCATCTTAGGTGTATATGACTCTCATGTTTCTGATGAAGACAATTGGAGAAATATTAATAAATATCCTGACGCATCTGAGCTTTATAATGTTAGTGATAGGGTTCAATGAGTATGAGCTGAAGAAAGTGCTTCCATCCACATCCATCCATCATAAACGTACTCCACACGGCTCCGGAGTGTTAATAAAGGCCTTCTGAAGTGAAGCGATGCGTTTGTGTAAAAAAAAAAAAAAAAAAAAATACATCTAATGGTGGCCTAAAGCCTTGCCCACACCAGGATGATTATCACGTGCGCATATCGCCAGCGTTTTTCGAGATGTTTTTCGACGCGTCTTTGTATTCATACCCAAGTGATTTTCAATAGCGATGCGCAGAGTGAACGTGCAAATTCACTCCCTGACAGTAGATGGCGCTTGTGCTTAGTGCAAGTGAACGGTAGTGCAAATAAACATATTTATGAATTAGACATTAATAAAATGAAAGAAGATAAAAATACAGATATAAAATGGCATATACATGACATGAGGAGATGGTAGTCAGAAACGATAGTGCAAATAAGTCACAATGATAGTAGTGCAAGTGAACGGTAGTGCAAATAAACATATTTATGAAATAGATTTTCTCAACTATATTTCTTGAATGTAAAAAACAAAACAAAAAGAAAACAATAAAAATACAAAAATAAAATGGCATATAATACATATATAATCTAGTGGTGTGGCCAAGAACTGGCAGAGCACCCATAGTTTGTAGGGGTCTTTTTCATCTACTTACTTCCTCTTCGTCGTCTTAGGTATCATAGTGTGCTCGGCAAGTGTGCTTGAGCGCCACCAAGTCGTGTTTTCCTGTAACTTCAGCAGCTCCAGGCACGTGAACAAAAGCGCCAATGTCATTGGTTGGCCAGGTTTTAATGCGGCGCGTCAAACCAAAAAAACAACCCCGAGGCGTTTTTTTTAAAAATGGCGCTTTTACGCCTGCCGTTTTGCGCGTCGGTGTGCACACTCACATTGGCGCCCTTTGTTTAGTCACAAAGCGTTAAACGCCGGCGAAAAGCGCATGCAATAATTGTCTTGGTGTGCACAAGCCTTAAGACTTTCGCACAGTACTGTGTGTGTGTGTGTGTGTGTGTGTGTATATATAATCTTTTACAGAAAAGGTTTTGAAACTTAACTAGGTGGAATGACCATATCTGTTAATCAGCCAATCAGGAACTGCTATTAATAATCTCAAAAATGCGTGATTAATTGGCCTAAATTTCAACATAGCTTAATATTTTAGGGAACATGTTTAATGTAATACAGGAATATTTAGCAAAAGTATTATGTTATGCCATCATATATTCAACATCTTATATATTCGATTTCAGGAAACCAATATTTTTCAGTATTCTTATACATTTTAATGTCATAACAGACTGAACCTCACCCATGTCATGATACTAAAATAATAATATAAAAGAATACTATTAAAGACGGCATGAAATAGAAGTTGCAGTGGTCTTTTTTTCCCCTATTGTGAATGGCTTTTCCAACAAGAAAAAATGTAGGGCGGGGCTTGATTTTCTCTATGGGAATTTGATTGGTTGGTTGTGGTTTGCTATTGGTGGATCTCATGTGAGTGACAGGTTGCTCCACCCTCACTCCAGTAAACACATCATCAGAGAAGAGATGTTGCTGCAAGAGGGAAGGGGAAGTTATTTTGATGAAAGATTATGAGGCACATGAATTTAAAAAAAAATAATGTGCATAATATTCCATAAAAAATAAGAATTGTCCATTTTGATTTCATGGTGACTTTAAAGAATTCCAAAAAGGAACATTTAAATGGAATTTCTATAGTAATTTGAAACCAATATGATCCAACTGGATAAACTGAAAATCTATTTTTGTAAATAATCCCATTATGATTGGTTCCAAACTGGAACAGAAATTCCATTAGCTTTCTTTTAGGTTTGTTTTGACAACGACAGTACTGTGCCATGACATCAGCAGAAACGCACCCTATTTCACAATTTCACAATCGTGACATTTATTTTTTTCTGTCTCAGAATATTAAAATGTGTTACATAACAACCTAAACACTCCAATTTTAAAAAAAAGATTTTTTGTTTTACAGACCCATTAAAGCTGCATGTGTGTTTCTCTCACAGGTACAATTTTGGGATTCGGACTGCGGCCGTATAAAATGTCATATCGAGAAGTTAAGTACTTCTCCTTTCCCGGAGAGCTGCTGATGAGAATGCTGCAGATGATGGTGCTCCCCCTGCTGGTGTCCAGTTTAATTACAGGTAAGGTTCCACCGTGGCGCCACCAGGCACTGACCAGTCATGGGCAACTCTGCCAGTTAAACCCAGAACAACATGAGTCTGAGATAAACACATGACGCAGTGGAAGGGGATGGGCTGAATGTGATCTGGTCAACACCCTTTGTTATCTCACTGGGGCAACTGAAACAATTCAGTCTGTTTCTGCAGCTGTAAATGTATTTGTAAATCGATTTTTATAGTTGGCAAAACTGTATATGCATATAAAAATAATAGTTTAAGAAGGATTCAGTTTAGTTTTGAGATCTTCAACAAGGCTGATCCTATGGAAGCTTGTTTCCACCATGGAATAAAAAAAAATAAAGGATAATTGCGACTTTTTATCTCACAGTTGTGAGTTTATATCTCGCAATTCTGACTTTATAGCACGCAATTGCAACTTTGTATTACACAATTCTGACTTTATAACTCGCAATTGCGACTTTAAATCACACAATTGTAAGAAAAAAATTCAGAATTGTGAGATAAAAAAAGTCGCAATTGTCCTTTTTTTTTTATTGCGTGGTGGAAACAAGCTTCCACAGATCCAACTTCTACACTGCTAAAAAATATTTTCTTATTTAGTATTTTTGTCTTGTTTTGTTTTATATGGAAGTTATAAAGTCCAATTCTGAGGGAAAAAAAAGACTGACTTTTTTCTCAGAATTGCGAATTTATATCTCCTAATTCTGACTTTATAACTCACAATTCTGACTTTATAACACGCAATTGCGAGTTTGTCAAGAAAATCTGAGAAATAAAGTCAGAATTGTGAGATTGTGACAATTGTGAGAAAAAAGTCAAAATTGTGAGACAAAAAGTTGCAGTTATCTTTTTTTTTTTTTATTCAGTGGCGGAAACAAGCTTCCATATTTTTGTGTCTATTACAAATATATAAAAACATTTACTTGAGAAGGAAAATGATTAAAGATATTAAGTCTCGTTTTCTGAAAAATTCAGTGAGTTTATGCTTAATTTAAGTGAGTTTAATGCTAAAATTAGTTATTTGAAACAAGAAGAAATATCTGCCAATGGGGTAAGAAACAATCTCGTGTCCCCTTTGAAATAAGTTTATTTTTCTTGTTTCAAGCATAAACTCACTTAAAAATTATTATTATTTTTTTTTGTTTGTTTGTTTTTAGAAACGAAGATGTTATCTTAGTCATTTTGCTTCTCTTGATTTAAGAATGTTTCGATATTTGGACTGGAAAACAAGACAAAATGCTGAGTATAAAATCATTTGTTTTGTTTAAAAATAAAGGAGAATCCTAAGGAAGGATAACATAAGCTCTTTGAGGGGTTCAACCGGTTAAGGAAAGTGGGGGCAGGTGAGAGTGTTTGTAAGGTCAGAGCTTTGATGGTCTTTTTCCAAATAGACAATAGGTCAAGGGTCAAAGTGACCATACAGAGAAACGAACAAATGCTTCTTTCAGCCACCTCTCTCTCACACACACACTCTTTCTCTGTGTATAAATAGCATTTGCTGCCTTCTAAATAAAGACGCAAACTGTTTCTAGACAGATTGATGGCTGCTGTGCAGCTTTATAGATTGACTATGGAATTAACACAGCTTATATTGAATGAAGAAGACAATACTTTGAAAGATAAATAACTGCTTTAAATCTATAGAGTCCACATGAAACAGCTTTCACGAGCCATTTTACATACATAATCGGACATATCTTGGAGTGAAACATGATATTTAATGAGAAAGTGTATGGCAGGACTTGATATTATCCATTGAAAATTGATTGGATTGAGAAAAGAGGATGTTACATACTAGAATGGAGTCAGATGGCTGGAGTGGAGGGGTTAAAAAAGTTAAAGATATCCATAATGTCACCTGAAAAGGAAAGAGGTGGAGCAAATTATTACATTTTGATGTTCACTTCTTTGGAATGACATTTACAATAAGACCTGAAATGTGTATTAATAGCCTATTTTGATTTCATATTGACTTGCTTGTAGCTGTCTGTAAAGATCTTTTCAGATGAACGCTCTCTTGCTCTCACTTGCACAGTCACAAGGCTGAACATCAATGACACAGTAGAGGCCTGTTCAGATCAAACGCTCAGAACATAAACATGCACATAAACACACCCACGTGGTGCATCACAGCTTGTCGTCGGGTCAGCCAAATCTGTAAAAGCCAAAACAATGACAAACTGTTCAATGGCTGCATGGCCATACATTTACTCACTAGAATGCATGAATGTAAATACACTGTGATTTAAAATGCTGTGTATTGTCACTATAACATACTGTTTAATAGTAAGAGATAGAGAAAGAGAGTTTTTATTGCTGTATAATAATAACCTGAGGGAATGAACTAAAAAAACAAGATCTTTGCATTTTCTGAAGAAGCTTTATTTTACAGTAATTGTAATGACGATTCAACAGAGTGAGGATCCATTTGCAGTTTATTGAAGTAGCAAACACAACAATGGCAAGGACGAGGCAGAAGCGGTAACAGGGACAGGCAGAGATCAGGGCAGGCGGCAGACATACAAAGTCCAAAGCAGAGTCATGCACGCGGGCGGGTACCCGACGGGTGACCTGCCAAATTTTATGTAACGGGTGGAATAATATTTACGTGTCGGGTGCGGTGCGGGTGCGGGTCGGACGCGCGGTAGGCACGGATAGACAGCGGGTCCAATAGCCAAGACTGTTTCAACTCAATTCGGTGCATTTGACAGCTGCTTTCAAATGGTCCCGTGCTTATTTGTGTTCACGCTCTGTCTGAAGACCGTTAAAGGCTTCTAATTACAGCAGGATTTGCAGCGCTGAGCATTGTAGGCAATCGCGTTGCATCTAATTGAAAGCTATATTGATTATTAAAGGGAGCGCGCTTTGCTCGCTTTATGTATTTAATATAGGCTATTTTCAATTTGAATAAAAGTTTTAGAATATTTTTCGCGCTGCTACAAAGAGGACCAGCAGCCAGGTAAACACTGCTTAGTTTCAGAAGAGACAACCGCATTTAAATGCAGAGTGAATCTGATAAAATATTTACTAGCTTTAAGCTTACAGGTAAATAGCCCTACTAAAACATTCTTTGTTCTATTATTTTACTTGTGTTGTTTAATGCAATGTTTAATTAGATGCAGCAACATATAATGCCTAATGTTGGCTTTATTGCTTGTGTTAGGCTACATGAGAAAAATATTTTTGTCTACCTGCATGTAGGGTCGGGTCGGGTCGCGGTTTTTATGTCAAACGAGTCGGGTCGGGTGTGGGCTAAAATTAGTGTTTCTGTCGGATATCGGGTTGGGTGTGCTGTTAATAACTGCGGGTGTGAGGCGGGTGTGGGTTTATCAAACAGGATCCGTTCAATGGAACTAAGGTGCCAAGCCCAACCCCTGAAAAACAACCCCACACCATAATCCCCCCTCCACCAAACTTTACACTTGGCACAATGCAGTCAGGCAAGTACCGTTCTCCTGGCAACCGCCAAACCCAGACTCGTCTATCAGATTGCCAGACAGAGAAGCGTGATTCATCACTCCAGAGTCCAGTGGCGGTGTGCTTTACACCACTGCATCCGATGCTTTGCATTGCACTTGGTGATGTAAGGTTTGGATGCAGCTGCTCGAACATGAAAACCCATTCCATGAAGCTCTCTACGCACTGTTCTTGAGCTAATCTGAAGGCCACACGAAGTTTGGAGGTCTGTAGCTATTGACTCTGCAGAAAGTTGGCGACTTCTGCGCACTGTGCGCCTCAGCATGCGCTGACCCTGCTCTGTGATTTTACGTGGTCTACCACTTCGTGGCTGAGTTCCCAATTGCTTCTACTTTGTTATGATACCACTAACAGTTGACCGTGGAATATTTAGTAGTGAGGAAATTTCACGAATGGACTTATTGCACAGGTGGCAACCTAACACGGTACCACGCTTGAATTCTTCTTAGTTCTTAGTTGAATAGTGTTGGCTAAATCTGGTGCATTTTACATATTGTATGTAATATTAATGTGCATTGTCCCTTATTAAATAAATAAATGAAATGAAAATGAAATGAAATTCACTGAGCTCCTGAGAGCGACCCATTCTTTCACAGATGTTTGTAGAAGCAGTCTGCATGCCTAGGTGCTTGATTTTATACACCTGTGGCCATGGAAGTGATTGGAACACCTGAATTCATTGATTTGGAGGGGTGTCCCAATACTTTTGGCAATATAGTGTATATATACATACACATTATATACTTACAAACTTTTGTTAGATGCGATTAATCACAATTGTGAATTGTGGGGACATTCCATAGGCGTAATGGTTTTTATACTGTACAAACCGTATTTTCTATCGCCCTACACCAACCCTACCCCTAAACCTACCCATCACAGGAAACTGTGCACATTTTTACTTTCTCAAAAAAAAACTCATTCTGTATGATTTATAAGCCTTTTGAAAAATGGGGACATGGGGTAATGTCCTCATAAGTCACCCTCTCCTTGTAATACCCATGTCATGATACAAATTTGTGTCCTGATATGTCACAAAAACATGCACACGCACACACACACACTTACAAACTTTTATGTTAGATGCGATAAATCACGATTAATCTATTTGACAGCACTAACACACACACAAACAGCGCGCGCACACACACACACACACACACACACACATCATTGACAGCACTAACACACACAAACAGCTCACACACATCATTGACAGCACTAACACACACAAAGGGAAATCTAATGAGAAATGCAAACTAAAAACTTTTTTTTTTTTTTGCAGTTAAATGTGACCTGTACATATTTTCATGTTTCATCCTCTGTGGTTGCTAGGGTGTTCTGAGTGGTTGCTAGGTGGTTGCTTACAAGTCTGTGATAATTCTGGGTCTCTAGAGGTGCGTTCACACCATGTCGTAAATACCGTAATTATGAGATTTCAACATGTAAAAAGCATTCACGTCCTTGTACCACCTGACCGCTGCAAATTCATTTAGGCGTTGATAGTGTTGCCATAGAAATGCATAATTGACAGTCCGAGGTCGGCTCAGAGTAGAACTTCATCTCGAAATTACAGTAATTGTGACATGCCGCGAACGCAGCATTAATCTGGCTCCGATCACCCTTTTTATTGTTCACCAGGTGAAAATCATAAGCCCAATTGCTTATAAAGTAGTAACATATTTTTCCTTAAAATTTGAGGAGTCATTCATGTGTGGATGCTTCAGTGTTAGAGCCTTAAATATTTGATTAAACAGCTACTTGATGGAACAGACAGATTTAGTTTATCAACAAAATCTGGCCGTTCACAGACGGCCATGAAGAGTGTGCTCTCATTAGATGAGAATTTCTTTGTGAGGGTCGCACACAGTTCGTCTTTGAGACCGTGTGTATGTGTATGTGAGGTAATTACTTTGCGGTATAGGAGAATAAGACTTTATAAGACTCTTGCAGGGGAAGTCATCGTTACCACAGAGACGAGAACTAATGAGAGCAGCAGGAAAAGAACATGACCTGTGCAGAGGTTCCCAGGCCAGTGTGTCTGTGGGTGCTGGGGTGGAAGCTGAGGGGGCAGTGAGATCACTACTTAGATCACACACACAATAATGGAAGACATACATAGTTCAATACAATGGCTGTTCAGTCCTATAGAGGGAAATGTTGAAGGGCAGCTGTGGTCAGTGGCCTTCAGGAAATATACTGTTTTACTGCTATAGAGTCTATTGTGGTTGAACATCAATGTAGCTCTTTTTCCCTTTCTTTCTTTCTGTCTTTCTTTCTTTCTTTGTTTTCATTCGCTCATTCATCCTTTTTCTTTCTTGCTTTCGTTTGTTGTTTTGTTCTTTTTTTCGTTTGTTGTTTTGTTTGTTCTTTCATTCTTTTTCAGTTTCTTTCTTTCTTTCTTTCGTTTGTTTTGTTCTTTTTTATTCGTTTGTTGTTTTCGTTATTTTTTCGTTTTTCGTTTGTTTCATTGTTTCTTTCATTATTTGTTGTTTCTTTCATTCATTTGTTTTTCTTTCTTTCTTTCTTTCTTTCTTTCTTTCATTCGTTTGTTGTTTTGTTCTTTCATTCGTTTGTTGTTTAATTTTTTTCGTTGTTTCTTTCATACATTTGTTATTTCGTTCTTTTTCTGTTTCATTGGTTCTTTCGTTATTTCTTTTATTTCTTTCTTTTGTGTGTTGTTCTTTCATATGTATGTTTCGTTCTTTTTTCATTTGTTGTTTCATTCTTTTTTTGTTTGTTTCGTTCTTTCTTTTGTTCTTTTTCCATTTCTTTCTTTCCTTCTTTCTTTCATTCTTTTCTTCTTTCTTTCTTTCATTCGTTCTTTTGTTTGTTGGTTTGTTCTTTCTTTTGTTTGTTCGCTCATTCTTTCTTTCGTTCGTTCTTTCTTTCATTCGTTTTTTTGTTCTTTAATTTATTTCTTTAAATAAATTAGTAAATAAACAAGTAAGCTAAATCACCTATCACCATTGATAAAAGATTTTTTAACACTTGTCTTCGCGATTACTGTGTTTTACTTTCATTTTTATGGACTTTTAGGTAGTTTCTTTTTGTTACCGGTTTCCTTTGTTTCATTTTCCTGTTCTTTGTTGGTTACCATGGTTTTTGATTAATTAGCACACCTGTTCATGTTTGAGTTTATTATCCTTGTGTATTTAAGTCCCTCAGTTCATTGTCTGGTGTTGTTTGTGCCATGCATGCTGTTTCGTTGTTTTTGCACTCGTTTGGAGATCTGTTTTGATTTCTTTAATAAACCAAGCTGCTATTTTGAACTACTTCGCCTATCTTCATCATCATAGGACTTAAAACGTGACAACACTTTTATTCAGCAAGGATGCATTAAATTATCAAAAGTGACAGTAGACTGTTCTTTTGAAGTTTATATTCATCAAAGAATCCCCAAAAAAAAAAATCATCACAGTTTATGCAGCAAATATATGAAGCAGCACAATGTTTTTGACATTGATAATAATAAGAAATGTTTCTTGAGCAGCAAATCAGCATATTAGAATGATTTCTGAAGGATCATGTGACACTGAAGACTGGAGTAATGATGTTGAAAATTCAGCTTTGATCACAGGAATAAATTACATTTTAAAATGCATTCAAAAAGAAAACTTAAATTGTAATAATATTTCACAATCTTACTGTTTTACTATATTTTTCATCTAATAAATGCAGCTTTGTTGAGCATAAGAGATTTTTTTACTGACCCTAAACTTTTGAAAGCTAGTGTAGAATGAGCAGGTGTGTGCAAATGTTTGACTGCCACTGTATGTCTAGTATATGCTGTTGCTCACAATACTATATGCACATGCATGCACAGAATCATGTGAAACTAACTCATACTGCAGTCTAATGTCACCTGTGTGCAGGTATGGCCGCTCTGGACAGCCGAGCATCAGGGAAGATGGGTATGAGAGCTGTAGTTTACTACACCACCACCACTATCATCGCTGTAATCATTGGGATCGTCATGGTGCTCATCATCCACCCTGGAAAAGGCTCTAGAGACGAATTCACAAAACAGGAGAAAATAGAACAAGTCAGTCCAGCAGATGCCTTCCTCGATCTCATCAGGTATGATGAAGTACGTTTTTAATTTACAATTGATTATATTGATTTTTTTTTTTTTTAACTTTTATATTATTATTTTTTTTTTAACAGAAACATGTTTCCTCCTAATTTAGTGCAAGCTTGTACGCAACAGGTACGTTTTTAATGCACAGAAAACACTAAAAATCTAGTTCCCCATAAGATGGTAAACAAAATCAAGTAACTGTGTCTATTCTCTCTACCTTCCACAGTTTAAAACACAGTATGCCAAGCGAGTGGTCACAGTTAAAATTCTGGTGAACGACACATTGTTCAGTTTGAACAACGGGTCGCAGGAACTCAAACGTGAAGAGATAATACCAGTGCTGGGAACAGTTAATGGAGTCAATGCACTCGGACTCGTGTTCTTCTCCATGTGCTTTGGCCTCATCATTGGAAACATGAAGGAGCAGGGCCAACCGCTACGGGATTTCTTTGACTGTCTGAATGAGGCCATCATGAGGCTAGTTGCAATTATCATGTGGTGAGTGATTTAGAGTGGGAAAGTTCTCAGTTTTGAAGAAATGAAACTATGAAGACCTGCCAGATTTTTTTTATTTTTTATTTCAACTTACTGGAACATTAGCAAATGAAACAGAATTTATTGGAAAGAGTTGAACTGCTTTGCTAAGTTCAGCAGAAGTCCATCTTTTAATTTATTTATCAGTTAACATGAAGAAATGAAACTGATGACCTGGCAGATTTTTTTTAATTTTTTTATTTCAACTTACTGGAACATTAGCAAATGAAACAGAATTTATTGGAAAGAGCTGAACTGCTTTGCTAAGTTCAACAGAAGTCTATCTTTTAATTTATTTATCAGTTAACAGAGAGCACAAGTCACTCGTATTTCTAAAGGAACACTGCCCAACAGCGACACCCGCAGGTAAAGTTACAGCAGGAGTCATGCCTCCCTTTCCACTCATAGAAAACCATTAGACCCCCTATAGCATGCGGTGGGTTTTGTGGGGGGTAATTGAGAATGAATGGGGGAAAGTCACGTGAGAGGAGGCAATGTCTCCATCGCGCTATGATTGGATGTAATTGGTTATGACTGGATATGATTGGTTTGTGCGATAAATCCCGCCTCTTGTTTACGTGCATGTTCCGCGCGTCAGTTTGAATGAACAAATGATGGCGTCAATGGGAAGACTAATTGAAAAGTAAACAGATCACCCAGTTAGATATTACCGCTTTATGTCATGTCAAAATCAAACTTGAAATGGACTGAAAACATGATTTTTAGTGCAATCAGCTTGGTGAAATTAAAAATACATCTTCGTGTCTGTGACAGAAGGTGTTTACGGAGCATGACTGATGATCCAAAATAGCCTAAGTTGACTATTAAAAAGAAAAACATCAATACACAAATAAAATATATTGTTTAAATTGTTACAGCCTTTAGTTATTATTTTGGAATGAATGTAGAAATGCTAAAAACACTTGATGAGATTGACTTGGTTTTGATAAATAGAACATTTATTACAATACATTGTTAATGTACAAAAATACAAAAATAGAATTGTATTTGGTTTCTTTTTTGATGTAATGTAAAGTAATGTTCATTTACCAAGGAAGATGTGTCAACGTTAAGAGTAATGCATGTGAATTTACATTGATTCATAAATAAAAAATGTGCCTCCTCATTTCAGAACACCACTGCACGCCACTGATATGTGTATATGTGTGTATATATATATATATATATATATGTGTGTGTGTGTATATATATATAGTCAACATTTGAAGTGGATCAAAACCTTTCATCAAAGTTGTCCTAAAACATTCTTCTTAGGACAGCTTTGATGAACTTTTTTTGATCCACTTCAAATGTTGACTACTGTGTGTGTGTGTGTGTGTGCGTGTATATATATATATATATATATATATATATAAATTCAAATATCAACATTTGAATTTGGGTCTGTTTACATGCTGAACAAAAAATGCTTAATAGCTCAATAACTGATCATGACGATTTAAGTTATATAACCCAGGGTGCTTTTGCAGTTAATTGTAGTATACATTTGTTCCAGTTTGTTGCTGTCACTCTGGTGATCCTAATATTGCAATTGTGCCACATATATCACTCTGTTTTGTAAGAATTTTTCTGCCTGTTTCTGCCAGTTTAAGTAGATTGAAACAAGTCTTACAAACCTAAAAAAAAAAAAAAAATCTAAGCACAGTTCCTGGTTCATTTTGAATCAACATTGCAGGTGAAAAAATAAAAAAATTCAGTAAGGAAATCAGGTGGGAATGATTCACTGACTGTTTTCACACCTCAGGTACGCTCCACTGGGCATATTGTTCCTGATTGCTGGAAAAATAGTTGAGATGGATGATATATCAGAAATGGGAACCCAGTTGGGAATGTACACCATCACAGTCACCATTGGCCTACTGATACATGCAGTCATCGTACTGCCCTTGCTCTACTTCATTGTGACGCGTAAAAATCCTTTTGTGTTCATCGCTGGACTTCTGCAAGCCCTTTTCACTGCTCTTGGTACCTCTTCCAGGTGAGCTTTTACACACATACTACTACTTCAGCTTTGTTAGAATTAGAATATATATATAAAGTTTGGAAACATTAAGGTTTTTTAATGTTTTTGAAAGACGTTTCTTCTGCTCACCATGGCTGCATTTATTTGATCAAAAATACAGTAAAAACAGTAATATTGTGAAATATTATTAGCATTTAAAAGCACTTTTCTATGTGAATGTTAAAATGTAATTTATCCCTGTGATCAAATCTGAATTTTCAGCATCATTACTCCAGTCTTCAGTGTCACATGATCCTTCAGAAATCATTCTAATATGCTGATTTGCTGCTCAAGAAACATTTATTATTATTATTATCAATGTTGAAAACAGTTGTGTACATTTTTTTTTTTTTCAGGATTCTTTGATGAATAGAAAGTTCAAAAGAACAGCATTTAACTGAAATAGAATCTTTTGTAACATTAAAAAATGTCTTTACTAAATTTAATACATCCTTGCTGAATAAAAGTATTAATTTCTTTAATTTCTTAAATAAACAAACAAAATTCTTATGGACCCCAAACTTTTGAACAGTAGTGTATAATGTTACAAAAGATTCTATTTCAGTTAAATGCTGTTCTTTTGAACTTTCTATTCATCAAAGAATCCTGAAAAAAAAATGTACACAACTGTTTTCAACATTAATAATAATAAATGTTTCTTGAGCAGCAAATCAGCATATTAGAATGATTTCTGAAGGATCATGTGACACTGAAGACTGGAGTAATAATGCTGAAAATTCAGCTTTGATCACAGGAATAAATTACATTTTAAAATATATTCACATAGAAAACTAGAGTTTCATAGAAAATTTATTTTAAATTGTAATAATATTTAACAATATTACTATTTTTACTGTATTTTTGATCAAATAAATTTAGCCTTGGTGAGCAGAAGAGACTTTAAACATTAAAAAACCTTAATGTTTCCAAACTTTTGACACTGCTGATCGATTCAAATCAGTGAAGAAATAATCAGAATAAACTTTTTAAAAAAGATTTTTTGATCATTAACTTGAACTGATGTTCATAATACTGACTAATAAGAGGAATTCATTTGGAATTTTTGTTGTACTGTATGTTTTTGATTCACTAAAAATATTTTTTTTTTCATTTGTTCATTAATTGGGCGTGTATGTTGTTTTAGTGTGCAGTCCACGAGGATGTCCTGTACACTGTGTTTTCTTTGCATCACATTCAGTACAGACCTCAAACTCACATTCATAAGTAAAATATGATTTCTTTTGCCATAGCGCTCCAGCTTTTTGAGCAACATTTTCCTTTTGTGTTTCAATGGAATAGTGTTGTTATGTGTTTGGAACATTATGATGATGAGGTTTAACAGATGAGTAAGTGACAGACTTTCAAATCTGCCGTGTCTCTCCGTAGCTCTGCCACTCTGCCCGTCACCTTTAAGTGTCTAGAGGAAAATAACCATGTGGATAAACGAATAACCCGTTTTGTGCTGCCCGTGGGAGCCACCATAAACATGGATGGCACAGCTCTGTACGAGGCTCTGGCTGCCATCTTCATCGCACAGGTCAATAACATGGAGATGAACTTTGGAGAGATCCTAACCATCAGGTACAGATAGGAATCATTAAAAAAAATCTTTTATGACAGCATACAACATTTATTCAGTTAAGGCAAGACACCACAGGTGAATAGAGTAAAATTTGTGATCACCATACTTCCCCAGTTAATTAACCACAGTACATCAAGACATTAACTTGTGTAATACACATTTGAAATGTTGTTTAAATATATAAATATCTATTTTTAAGATCTAATTTTTAAAAAAAAAAAAACTCTAATTTGCATACATTTCCAGAACAGAAATATGAACACTGGAATTGGATGCAGGTTCAAAATTCGTGTTTCATTTTGTTGACATATTAGAGTTAAAGGTTTTTACATAAGATTTTGGGTGTCATTTTATCACTGAAATACTGTTAACAGTCCGGAAGTTTGGTGTACTGAAGTGGAGATTTCTCGCTCAGTGCATGAGGGAAAAATAATGATTTTGAGAAAACTGCCTTTATAGATATTTATTGTAATTGAAATCTACAGCAAATAGATAAAGTGTAATAATAATAATAATAATAAAACACTTAAATGTGTATTTTGGATGTTTTTTTTCCTCCATAATCTCAAAATTGACCAGTGCATGAATTTCTTTCTCCTGTTATATCTTGCCTTTAATGTTAATTTCTCACACCATTCAGTATTTTATATATAATGAAACCCAAAATGATTTTTGAATACATGCTTTGTGTCATTTTTAAAGCATCACAGCAACAGCAGCCAGTATTGGCGCAGCTGGAATCCCTCAGGCCGGCCTGGTTACCATGGTGATAGTGTTGACTTCCGTGGGACTGCCCACTGACGACATCAGTCTAATTGTCGCTGTTGACTGGTTGCTGTGAGTACTGTGTTTTTGTATTATAACAAATGTTTAAAGTATTTTTGTGTGTGAGATCATCTTTCGCAAGACTCAATACATGCATGGCTTATTTTACTTAAAGGGTTAGTTCACCCAAAAATGAAAATAATGTCATTAATTACTCACCCACATGTTGTTCCACACCCGTAAGACCTTCGTTCATCTCCGGAACACAAGTTAAGATATTTTTTTTTTTAAAAATCCGATGGCTCAGTGAGGCCTGCATCGCCAGCAATAACACTCCCTTTTTCAATGCCCAGAAAGCTACTAAAAACATATTTAAAACAGTTCATGTGACTACAGTGGTTCAACCCTAATATTATAAAGCGACGAGAATACTTTTTGTGCACCAAAAATAACAACTTTATTCAACAATATCTAGTGATGGGCGATTTCAAAACGATGCTTCATGAAGCTTCGGAGCTTTATGAATCATTTGTTTCGAATCAGTGGTTCAGAGCGCCAAAATCACATGATTTCAGTAAACGAGGCTTTGTTACGTCGTAAGAGTTTTGAAACTTCAATAATTCATGTGACTTTGGCACGCTCCAAACCACTGAATCGAAACAAGAGGTTCATAAAGCTTTGAAGCTTCATAAGGCAGGGTTTTGAAATCGCCCATCACTAGATATTGTTGAATAAAGTCGCTATTTTGTTATTTTTGGCGCGCAAAAAGTATTCTCGTCGCTTCACAACATTAAGGTTGAACCACTGTAGTCGCATGAACTGTTTTAAATATGTCTTTAGTAGCTTTCTGGACATTGAAAAAGGGAGTGTTATTGCTGGCGATGCAGGCCTCACTGAGCCATCGGATTTCATCAGAAATATCTTAATTTGTGTTCCGGAGATGAACGAAGGTCTTACGGGTGTGGAACGACATGAGGGTGAGTAATAAATGACATAATTTTCCTTTTTGGGTGAACTAACCCATTAAGTTTTGCACATTAAACTGGGATAGGAGGAGGTATTTGAACAACTACACACATCAGCTTTAACAAACAGACAGGGTTACCGCTGGAAATATTGAAGAATTTTCAGATTTATATTAATTTGTATAGCACTTTTCACAATACACAGAAAATTTATTTATAATGTCTTAATATCTTCATGCCTTATAATCACATTTAGCACATTAGAGCTGGGTGATAATATAGTTTACAGATGTTTTCAGAACATCACAAGTCGAAATTCTCCTGTTCAGGGTTCCCACAGCTTTTGATGAGTGAATGTCCATGACTTTTACAGTCATGTTGGATTATGAATACTGACATTTTTAAAAAAGTAAAAATGTAAAGCAACATATACTGTAGCAAATCTCAGCTGCGTGTTTGTTTATATCATTGCAAAATATTATTGCACAACTCTATATATAAAGTTGGATATCCAACTGATATATACACTATATACTGTAGCAAATTTTCATTGCAAAATGTAACTATTATCGTCTAGCTCTTTATACAAAGTTGTATATATAAGCATGTTCAACTTTATCTGCATGCATACAGTATACTCGTGTAGGGTGATATATACTATATAGCGGGGTGGCTAACCCTGGTCCTGGAGAGCCACAGTCCTGCAGAGTTCAGCTCCAACCCTAATCAAACACACCTGAACAAGCTAATCAAGGTTTGAAAGGCTGCTAGAAAGCTATAGGCAGGTGAGTTTTTATCAGGGTTGGAGCTAAACTCTGCAGGACTGAGGCTCTCCAGGACCAGGGTTAGCCACCCCTGCTATATAGCAAATCTCAACCGCTTGATTGCTTGTATCATTGTAACATGTAAACTATATTATCGCCCAGCTCTAATCTGCTAAATGCGACTAAGGCATGAAGATATTAAAGGGGACATATTGTGCAAAATTCACTTTTATAAGGTGTTTAAACACAGATGTGTGTCCACAGTGTGTGTAAACAAGCCTATAATGGTAAAAATCCACCCACTCCTTTTTTTATTATCCCCATAAATCATAAACAGTCTCTCTGAGCAAGCGGTTCCAGATTTCCCCTCCTCTTACGTAAGAGTAGAGGGAAACTCCGCCCATGACTGGTGACGATCTGCCCTATTAGCTTAGCTCCTGCCCTGAGTGAGCTGTACACAGTCCGCCATGTTTATCTCCTCGCCAGAGCATTTAACAGCAGCATTCAAGTAAGAAATGTATTCTTATTAAAGCTACTAAAGTTATTTAATCAAGAGCAGTGAGTGATTTTCTATTTTTCTTTTGTTTGATTCATATTAACAGCATATATAGCAGTAAGTACTGTATATTACGCTGCTGTCACTTTAATACACAGACCTAATAAACACATGCAATTTCTTTCCCTGCTGATTACGTTCACAGACATAACCGACTGTTTTTGTGAACCTTGTGTGTTTTTGACAATTTATTAAGACGTGAAGGAGAACTTAGTTTAATACTCTCGGGACGCGCCGCCTGACATTCAGCTTTCTGTGCGCGTGCTTCAGATGTATGCGCTCAGAAAACCATATATCATGTTTAAACTGTTATGGCTTTAAAACGCATGAAGATGATGATGAAGAACTGCTGTGCCACATGAGCATGACCGCGATAGAGATTTTTTGGCAGGGTATCCGAGGCACGAGCTGTACAGGCCCCGCCCTCTTCTGGAAAGAGGGGTGGGGAGCAGCAGCTCATTTGCATTTAAAGATACATGCATGAAAACAGCTTTTCCTTCCACTCAAAAATGGGCATTTACAACATGGTATAATGCCTATTTGTCTCACACTAAGGCCCTTGAAACTTGGTGTCATTTTAGCCAATTAGTAATTCATGTCGTGAAGACAAAAGAATTAATTATGTGTACAAAAAGAGACATGACAATCCAGCCAATTTCACTTGTGGGTCAACAAGTAGAAATTGTGGAGAATTTTAAATATCTCTGCTCAATCCTGGACTCACAGGTGAGCTTTGTTGATAACTCTGAGTATATCTTTAAAAGATGTTCACAGCGACTATTTCTTCTAAGACAACTCGGTGGCCTTGGAGTTAGTCAGCATATTTTAGAACTTGTTTACAAATCTATTGTGGAGAGTGTACTGTCTTATCATATCCCTGCCTGGTATGAACATTTAAAGTGTAGATAAGAATAAGCTTACCAGAATTGTGCCAATGGCAAGCAAAATTGCTGGCAGACCACAGAAGCCCTTAGGACAACTTTATGTTGAAAGGGCATGGAAGAAGGCGAGAAGTATTCTTGCAGATAGTTCTCACCCTCTTTTTAGCCAATTTGAGCCCTTGAAATCAGGTAGGCGCTACAGTATACCTCTTGTAAATAAAAATGTGTTTAAGCGATCATTTATTCCAAATGCTATCAAAATTCTCAATTCTGCAAATGTTTGATAAATTAAATGACAGCGGCATGAATTGTAATCTTTATTAAATGTGAATTTGTCTGTTACTACTTGTATAGTTAGTTTATGTGCTGGTGAGCCAAAGACAATTTTCCACCTCGGTGGACAATAAAGATATACAATACAATAATAAATGATCTGTGGGGTATTTTGAGCTTAAACTTCTGTGGACACCTGAGACTTATATTACATCTTGTAAAAAGGGGCATAATAGGTACCCTTTAAGATATAATAAACATTATGATTTTCTGTAAAGCTGCTTTGAAACATTGTGTATTATGAAAAGTGCTTTACAAATTGACTTGACATCTGAAGGCGTTTTGATGTAATATTCCTACACACAGACAGAACTTCAGGGCTGAGCAGGAAGTGAGATATTCCATTTTTCCCATAATCAAATGTACATATCCATGCAGCATCTGCTTCCAGTGAGTTTTAGAACCCATTGAATAATACACCCATATCCGATAGCATGTTCTTGAGACCTTTATTCCCACCACAGTCACAGCAGTCACCGAATTCAAGTTCAGTCAGGGACCTTGTCGTCCCTGTGCTGGTTAAAGCAGAGTACAGAACAGAAGAGGCATTGTGAGGAACGTTCATGCTAGGAAAGATGGGTCAGGAAAAACACCACACAAGATGGAGGGACTGTTTTTCTTAAGCGGAGGCTACACAAGGCCCTCAAAACACAACAAAGGCTCAAGTGACATAGCGATCCAGATGTGTAAACATCACTATTGATAAGGAGATGACTTTGATAAGATTTTCTGGTGCATTTTGGTCAAGAAAAGCATAATTCCAGCAATAATTCCTGAATCTGTTTGTTTTCATCGGCTATTTCAGAGATCGGCTGCGCACCACCACAAATGTTTTGGGCGACTCTATTGGTGCTGGCATAGTGGAGCACCTGTCCCGTCACGAGCTGCACTCTACCGATGCCGAGATCGGAAACTCCGTGGTGGAGGAGAATGAGACCAAGAAATCATATCAGCTCATCTCTCAGGAGAGCGAGTGTGAGAATGCCAAGAACCCTGACAGCGAGACCCAAATGTAACTGCTTGTTTCCTGAGCAGAAAACTGGATTTTTTTTGTACAAACATTAGTGACTTAGTCAGACGCTAGTCTGATATTCATCTCAAATCTTTTTATATACTTGTCAAAGATATCCAAATGTGTTGAAGTCCATTGCACAAGTAGAGATGGACATGTGTGGTCCACAGCGGTCCTCTTTGAACTGTTTTATTGTAGAGTATATAGTTTAGATTGGTAAAAATCTGATTTCATTAGACATAATTTTTAATAATTTTCTAGATGCAGGTTTGTTTTTGTTAATTCAAGAGAAACTGAATGTAACTGTGGAAGTTGTTTGTTGCTTCTACTTAAGCTGGCTATGGTTTGTTGAATTTAAATAAGCAATGAATTACATCCATTCAGTTTTTAACTGAGTGAGTAATGCTAAAACAAAGTTAAAAAGAAATAAGTGAAGCATGTTTAAACTGGTTGTTATGAAAAACACAGGATGTTTTGGTAGCTTAAGCTGGAAAGTGAGTTGGTGAGTCCAGAAACAACAGTACAATGTTTTCATGCTACACGATGTCAGCAGTCATTATCTGTGGTCACTCTGACTGTGCATGAATTGTTTTTGGAGAAACTGTAAATTCAACTGATGTAATCATCTTATTTCATGTTTTTATAGATGACTGTCATTCTGTACAAAATAAAGAAATTTATAAATAAAAAAAAGAGCATTTTGGCCAGGACTGCTCACATTGCCTGTGTTCTTCTCACAATTGATTTCACTTTGCAATGACAATTCTAGCATTAATGTAACACCACCAGTTCTGCAGTATTACATTCATTATCAGCTGACAATAGCTCATCAACCTTGACAAGTACATGGTGTTACCGTCTTAGAAAGAACATGTGATATGATCTGTGCATATCAAGACCTTGTTGACACAATTTTATCATCTCCTTCTTGACCTGTCCCAGCAGTTCTTTTTTTTTTTTTTTTTTAACTTGAGGTGAGTATAATTTTACATGTTTAACTGAGAACACTCTTAAAAATAAATGTTATTTATTGGCATTGATGGTTCCAAGACGAACCTTTAACATCCATGGAAACTTTACATTCCACAAAATGTTCTTTATAGTGGAAAAAGGTTCTTCACTTTAAAAAAAAAAAAAAAAAAAACTTTCGCTGTTACACTCAAACCATCCTTGTTCACGTTACTTAACTACACAAACTTAATTTAACAGAGTTGTTTCTACTAAAAATGAGTTGTCAGCTTTACATAAGTGTTTATTCAGTCAGCTTAACATTGCTGAATGAAACGCACAAATTAATGTTGACAACTAACTGGGCAGTGGATCGGTAGTTCCCAGCATGCTTTGCAAGGGACTGCATTACAATAATTTAGGGATTAAAGTGTTATTTTATGTTTTTCAGTAAAGGGAAAGATGTTGTTAGGTTAGGTTAGTGTTTAATGTTCAGTTATGTTGGACATTTAGAGGAGTTTCTTTAATGTTTTTGAATTTTGTAGTTACCATCATGCAGAAGAGTGGCGCATGAGCACTCATATATGCATCTTTATAGGATGGAATTCCTGCTCTCATTTCAATTGAGTTTGTTCAAGAAGTTATTTTTTTGGAGTGCATTTTGTTGAGCAGATAGTTAATTTAATAAGGTAAATTAAGTCAATAAATGTGTTCACCTTATGTAATAAACTTATAAATTTAACATAACATTATTAAATAAATGGCACATTAATATTATGTAATAGTGACAAATTTAAATGATTTGTATTTACTCAAAGAAATTTTGTCAGCTGTACTTGAATTTCTTTTGTTCATACAACTAAATTGTTATTTGTACAAATTACTCAATATTGTTGTGTGGAACCACTTGACACTTCTTTTTTCAAGTAAATCCAACAATTAATTTTTTTGAGAGTAGATTATTAAAATGTTCTTTATGCAGAAAAAGATGGTTCTTTAAGAACTGTTCACAGAAAGGTTCTTTGGGAAACCAAAAATAGTTGAAAAAAATAAAAATGAAGAGTATAGCAACACATACAATCTATCTTAGTGTTTTATCAATGGATTGAGCAAACAGTGGCCCCAAAATGTGTTTGGACACTTATACCTCACTAAACAATATATGAATATTACTGCATATATTGCAAAATATCTAGACAAAGCAAATTTATTCATATACACATCATGTATAAAAAGTACTATACATAGACATAGTAAGGAAAGAAGAAAAAATAAAAACATACAATTTTCTATTATAAAATAAAACTTGTATATGTATGCATTTTGCACATGCTTTTATCCAAAGCAACATTTTTTTTTTTTTTTCAGTTCATGCCTTACCTGGGAATCGAACCCATGACATTGGCATTGCTAGAGCCATGCTCTATTGTTTGAGCTGTATGAATAAAAATAAAAAGACACAAAAAGAAATAAAATAAAAAAAAATTCCAAATGAATAAAAAGGAAAGAAATAGTAAGCATAAGAGAATATAAACTGAAAAAAACTGATGCAATCAGAAGAACAGTGCTTTCTTGAGAAAATGCACAGGCATTTTCATTCTGGACTTGAATACCATTGGGATAAATATGACATTTAATGGTTAATGGAAGTCATGATATTATAGCTAAATATATTTCATACAGCTACACAGAATTATTTCACTTCAAAAGACCAATAAATCCAAAGAAAGTAGTTAATAAACTACAGGTGTGCCCACTAGCTTTAATCGTTATACTAAGTCGCCACCCAGTGGTGAGAAGTGAAGCTACAGAAAGGCTCAAAGGACAGGGCTCTATAACCCATAAGTTCCTACAACACTGAAGACTACTACCAGTTCCCCCAGTAAATATTATATATATATATATATATATATATATATATATATATATATATATATATATATATATAGTAGTTTCTTGATTATGCAATAGGATGTTTGAGGCATTCCAATATTCTATTCAATTATATTCTGTTCTAATATTCTATTCTGAGGGTCATATAAATTATAAATTTTGCTAAGGAATCCCATAAATTTTTTCAAATGCATCATACTTCATGTGTAATATACACTACCATTCAAAAGTTTGGGATCGGTTAGATTTTTTTTATGTTTTTGAAAGAAGTTTCTTCGGCATTTATTTTATCCAAAAATACAGCAAAAATAGTAATATTGTGAAATATTACAATTTAAAACAACTGTTTTCTATTTGAATATATTTTAAAATGTAATTTATTCCTCTGATGCAAAACTAAACTTTTAACATCATTACTCCAGTCTTCAGTGTCACATGATCCTTCAGAAATCATTCTAATATGCTGATTTGACAACATAAATGCTTTTACTGTCACTTTTAATCAATTTAATGCATCCTTGCTGAATAAAAGTATTAATTTCTTTCCAAAAAAACCCTGACACCAAACTTTTTAATGGTAGCGTATAATGTTACAAAAGCTTTCTATTTCAGATAAATAAGAAATGTTTCTTGAGCAGCAAATCAGCATATTAGAATGATTTCTGAAGGATCATGTGACACTAAAGACTGGAGTAATGATGCTGAAAATTCAGCTTTGATCACAGGAATTAAATACATTTTAAAATGTAATTTAATAGAAAACAGTTTTTATAAATTATGTAATATTTCACAATATTACTGTTTTTATTATCTCTATACTCACAAATATTATCTTATCTTATATATCTCTCTCTATACACACAAATATTTGTATATGTGTTTTATTCTTGTTTTACATCCACCTCAGTACATCATGTAATAGTATTTATAATGCCCATATATATATATATATATATATATATATAAAATGTATATTATAGTATGTGTATTAATTATAAAGTATATTGAAAATAACACTATTAATATGCCCTGATGTGGATGTAAAATATATATTAAAAAAATCTAGAATAAAAAATATCTTGAATCATTTGGGCTCTAAGTTGTATGTGTTTTTCGCACCTGACTGAAACACACTGGAAATTGTCAGCAGCAAATCTGCGGGAAAAAAATAATCACGTTATTAGTATTTGTATTTCCGGTCAACCTACAATTCCCCCTGACTAGCGACAAAGCATCAGTTGTGGGGCTTTTTGTTGTGAAACAAAGACGCAAGAAAATGTGTTTTACGAACATTTACGCGATTCGTTAATAAGGAGCTGAATTAAACTCTGCTCCATGATGAAATGTTTTTAAAGTGTGATCAGAGACAGCCTGACCTCCCCCACCCCAGATAAAGATAGAGTTGGCTTGTTGTTAGCTGGCTCGGCTAAACAAACCCCGCTAGCCCGCGCTGATCTTTTTATAGCAGAGAGGGGGAGCCAGAGACTTACAGCAGACCGACAACCAAGCTCTCATCCCAACAACAGTCCCCTTATTTTTTTCTTCTTTGAAGTTACCCCAAGCTAAGGTAAATATGAAACCCTCTCACAATTCCTGCTAAGTCCGTCTTCGCGTTCCCTTACCACATTTCGACACATTTCCATTTTGTTTTTCTCGACGGAACGGCTCTGAGGAGACGAACGTCGCAACGGCTCGGCTAGTCGTTCTCCTCCGGCGCGCCCCCGTGGCGGGAAGCGCGTGACCCGGCGTCGCGCTCGTGCGTAGAGTCCGAGGCTTCTGGGGAGCTCGCGGAGGCCTCGCGACACAAACACGGGCGAGTGTTTTTGTGTGGAAACTCAAACGGATTATATACAAATATCCCACGCGCACTGTGATGACCGAAAACGTTTCGTCGCGCGACGTACAGCGTGAGGAAAGAATGGAGGAAAGCAAAAAGTGTTTTTATTGTTCGCGAAGGGAGACAGAAAGATGTGCGTAGCCGAACTAGCTTTCGCGAATGTTTAGCTTAGCAGAGGCTATCGTTTGTTAACACTAAATGACTAAACTTTTGACAGAAAATTGTATATAAAATAACAGAATTTGTTATTTGAATAAGTAAGAACACAGGCGGCTCGGGTTTCTATAAAAAATTCACCTTTCAGATCAGAGCAATGCTAACTAGCGAGCATCTGCAAGGAATCTATTAAGTCCCGAGCTAACGCTTTGCTAATAGTCAAAATCATCTCTAATCATCTTTCATTTACCCACGAACGACTTGAATGCTTGTTATGGTAAATATTTACAATCTCTGGTGTTCATAACTTCTCTATGTTCGTCATGTTTTGAGTCATTACGGCTGAATAAACGTCAGCGAAACGCTTTGAGGATGAATGGTTCCTCTCTCCAGCGATCGACTTGTCAACACTGTGTTTTGGTCATTTTGTGTCACCCTGTTTGTACAGATGTGATGCTTCACTCCACTGTATGACCTGCCAAATCCTTTAATAGCATCTTGCATCAACGATTTAGCGAATAATAACATAAATTAGTCACAGTCATAATTGCATTCAGAACTTAAGCAAACTGAAATTCGTTTTCACCGTGTTTTCGATATAAAATATAAATATGTGATCGCTTTAGACGTTGAAATCGTTTTTGATTGTGTAGTTTTATTTTCTAGCGACAACAGGCTTGATTATGAAATTATGCATTATGTGCATATCGCTGCCGAGTTGTTGTCATGAAACCTGCATGCAAGCGATCGGAATGGATTCATGAATATAAATAAGTGAAGTATTGGCATTTAAAGGGACAGTGCAACAGAAATGCCCGTTTGCATTTGTAATCTGCCCGTCAGAGATCATCTCTGGACTGTTTACCTTCCGAATACAGTTTCACATGTAAATGATTCATGAATATTAATGTATTCTAAATAGCCCGGATGCGGAAATGCATTCTTGGGATACTGTAGCATCTCCTTTTGAAAACATGGAAGAGGTTTTTGTGATTGGTTTATTTGAAATGCATTTAGCATTTTTTTTTTTTTTAACACAAACACACGCGGCTTGTTGTCCTTTGAGCAGTGATGTAGTATATTGTTTTGCTTAAGTGTAAAATGTGTTCTAGTTAAATTATGTGGGGTCTGCTTCTTAGCGTCTCCTCTTTTGTGCTTACTATGTGCTGTCAATCTCCCAGCTGTCATTGGTCCCTTTGGGAGACAGGGTTGGGCTTGCATATCTAATAGAGGGGTGTGTCCTCAGTCCATCCTCTGTCAGTCCAGAGTGGGTGTGTCCGTTAGGCTGTCTGCACTGTTTGTAGATGTTATCTGTCTCACATGATGCTCCTCTACATGGTAGTAAGTGTACATAGAAATCAATACACCTGTTACAGACTGAGTGGACTGATTCTGCCAGGAAGCATAGTGTCTGTTTTGAAACGAGTGTATAATTTATGTTGATCTATTCAAGTCAATGCACAGAATCGTTTGAAAAGGCAAACATCCCATTCATAACCTCATGCAAACCCTCTTTCTTTTTGTAGGATTGAGTGAGATGTGAGGGATGGTCAGCGTATAAATATCTCTGTGGAACTCTGTGTGCATAAGACTTCTGTGCCCAGCCGTCAGTATGAATGGGGACATGCCACATGTGCCCATCACAACCCTTGCTGGGATTGCTGGTCTCACTGACTGTAAGTACACACATCACACTACTCATACTTGACTGGCCAATGGAGCGCAATAGTAACCGCACACATTTTCGGTGGATTTGGTTCTAGAATTTTTTTTTTTTTCCCCTTAATTTTCCTGTAGGGATTTTAAAAAAATTCTACAATATAAGCAATGAACCAATCTGCAAGATGAACCACAACATTGCAATCGTTTGCTTTAAAACACAAAAATCTGTGTACTTAAATTCTTTTATGTGTGAGTGAACAATTCATCCCATGAGGCATTGCAAATGAGGAAATTGGGAAATAAAAATGATGGTCAAATATAAAATTATTGATTTAAAAAAAAAAAAAAATATATATATATATATATATATATATATATATATATATACTTATCAGTGACTACTAGGGGTGTGACGATACACTTAGCTCACTAGATGATACACAATATTGGGTTCACGAGAACGGGATGATATTTTAACACTATTTTCGAGAAATCTTTATTGATGAAATGTAAGACTGGAAAAATAGTCTTTTATTCGACTGAAGGTCACAAAATGCAAAACAATGCAGGTGTATTTTGAAATGTTTTAACTAATCTAGGGCTGTCATTAACAATTATTTTGGTAATCGAGTAATCAGTTAATTATTTTGACGATTAATTAATTAATTAATCGAGTAATCTGATATTTTTTGTGGTAATAAAACTAGACTTAAGTGAACAATAGCCTTTAAAATGATTTAAAATACATAAATAATAACAATGAGGCAATAATTATTGGTTAAAATAAGGTATAAAAAGCAAGTAATTATATAGTTTTATTGAACAACACTGTTAAAATACATAATGTAATAATATTCAACTTGCGTACGTTATGTATTATATTTAGGGCTGTGCCGGTAAACTTGACAACTGCACCACCGTGGTGGCCGAGTAGCACCGGTGGTGATATGCCAAAACACTTTTTTTTTTTTTTTTTTTTTTGTATGCTAATGCTGTTTTACGTGAATATTATGACACGAATTTACAGCACAAAGCTTTGTTTACATAAGAAATAATAGGTTAGCAATTAAATGTTACATCACAGCCATGGCTGAATGAAAGGTACGTGAGCCCATAAATTTAAGCTTTGTCGGCTTTGTATTCTGTTTTGCGATCTGGTCGCCCAATTATCAGCTAATTTAACAGTATTCCATTAGTTATTCTATTGGACATGGAATCTCTTGTTTCTTTTCCCAAATTTTCATTTTCACAGGGGATTATAAATATTTCTTCCTTTGGTTCGCTTTTAATTAGGCCTTTTTTATTTGCATTTCTTTACTGTGGTAAAGTAGAAAAAAATGCTGTAGAACAGTTACCTTTTTGCTTGCACGTAACATTCTGTTTAACACAGTTTGTCCTTGTTATTAGACTTGGTAAGGCACGTCATGTTTATTTGTATAGTGCATTTCACACACACTGGTGATTTTAGTTTCGCTTTCTCTGGCAGCGCAAAATCAAACATAGCCTAAATGTCTTGCACCTGCGGAAGATAAATATATCTATAAAATATAAGATATAAAATATATATATATATATATATATATATATATATATATATATATATATATATATATATATATATATATATATATATATATATACATAAATAAATATATATACATACACACACACACACACTACCACCGCATCACCGCTGAGTTGGTCCATAACCACCGCTGTGGTAAAAAACTGCCACCGTTACAGCACTAATTATATCAAATGCCTGCAGAGGGTGTCAATGGACTGGTGATTGTTGTTGTTGTTACTCTTTACAGCATGATCAAATCCTTGTTTAATATTGGCTAAATAACATTTAATTCAAATGTCCATTTATCTTTAATATTTGGCCACTTCTTTACAATAGAGATGCTACAGCCACTGTAATTTCTTGATCTAGAACATGTGGGCATCAAAACATGCAAATTCAGAGCGAGGGTTTAAACTAACTATACTAAACTAACTATATTGTGATATATATCGCTATCGCGAAATAAGAATTTGTTCAAATCGCCCACCCCTACACTACACATATAAAATTGAGCTTTTGAGAGAGGAAAAACTGATAATTCGCGTTTAAGTCGCATTTTATTATTACATTAATGTAAAATACCGGTAGGCTTAAATAAAGTGACATGTTTACAAACATTATGAACACTATAAACATAGCTATAGGCTGTTTTAGTTCCTCTCACTCCACAACAAATCCTTTAAATTTAACGATAATCAGAACAGAACAAGAATTAAAAATAAAAGAAGCTATAAAGAATAAAAGAATGTAAACATCAAGCCAAAATGAATCAATTTAAAGTGAAACTGAAACAGAAACTGGCTCATGTAGCCTACCCCTCATTTAGCACAAATCCAAATGTTTCCATATTTGCGATTTATCTGAATGCTAAACTATTATTTATTATGTAAACTAGGCTTACTTTACTCACATTCCCATATCCACGTAAAACACCATCCTTCACATGCACAGAAATGTGCTTGGCATAACACCGCAGTGGGGCGGTGGTCACACTGAATGGCACAGATTGTACTACGGACTATTTAAATTGAGCAGTGAAACTTTTTAATATGTTTTGTTTGACTGTTTTTTTATTTTGATAATGAACAGCTGTGATGTCAAGTTTGCAAGAGCTGATAATGTCGTGTGTGCATGAAGCACCTGCGCGATAACTTGAAGCAACTTAAAATACTTTATAAAAAATATGCCTGAAATATGAAGGTAAATGTTGTACAAACTTATCTTAAACACATCCTATATAATCAGAAATAATATAAAATAAGAAAATGCTAAATATTTCTTAGCCAAAAAGTAATAGCAATAAATAACACCAGTAATAGGCTATTATTAACAGCAAATGCTTTGTAAAAACAGAAAACAGCAGCTTTCAGCCTGTCACCATCATGCAAACATGAAATATCAAACGGGTTTACAGGTTTTTGCATTCCATTGCTCTATTTGTCCTATTGTTTTTATGTTTGGCGGACATGTTTGGGTGTTGCACTCGTGTCTCGCGTCTTTTGCAGCGTCTCACCCATGAAACGGCATTCGAAAAACACGGTGGTCAAGTTAAAAAAAAAAGCTCAACTCGCGTTTAATATCTTTGCCTTTTTTTCTCATTCCACTGCCTGCGTCTCATTTTTATAATGCAATAAAGCATTTCTGAATGAACAGCCGCTTAAGAATAGTGATGTGTTCTACGTTCATAGAGCGTCACATGAGAGCGGTTAATCAGGCGCGCCGGCGCCATCATGAGGTCGGATCATTTTCTTCTCCTAATACGGTTATCATTGCTGTATTGTCAACATGACTAATTGTAACGTTTTATTCAAAATCGCGATTTCTCGATTTAAAAAAGAATAAAATCGAGGCAAAACATTAAATTCTAATTAATTGGAAAAATCGCCCAGCCCTACAAACAGGATGCGCTTTCTGCCATCTGTTTCTTTGTTTGTGTGTCACAAAAATAAACCAAAACTATAGGCTACTATTTCTCGCACAGTTTAGTCTCCGTTCACAGAAGCACTGCAGGTGCGTAGTGTGACTATGTGTGAATCCTCATGTTCTGTTCTTTATGCTGCTATTAGAACATATAAAACTAAACGCCTGGAAAACGAATTTTGTTATTTTTAATGGGTCACAGTAGTGTTGTCACGATAATTTCCAACTTCGATACGATACCTTGAAAAATATCGATATTCGATACCACGGGGAAAACTACCATATATACCACCATACAGATAATTTATCATCTCATAACTTTTTGATAATTTGGGTAATTATGTTGTAATAGCTTACACGCAGCACAGGGAGGCTTTATTTGAATCGTTGAACTACATTTACAAAAAAAAGACAAGTAAACAGTCAGTAATAAAATAAGAACAAATAAGCAAATTACAAACGACAGCACAAATAAATACAATAGAATAAAGAGACCATCCCTGATATATAAACAATAACATTATTCTTTGGGTGCCATGTAGTGATATCCAAAGTAACAGGTGTTTTGCACATGGTTATTTTATTTATATATATATATATATATATAATATATTATATAAACCATTTTGTTTGCATATTTCCAGCATAAATAACTGCATTGTTATTTTTACTTGTATATTATATTGTTATAACATTTTGCTCATAATGTCCACTCCTTCCTAAAAGCTCATTTATATTATTTATATTTGTTTTACCTTAAATTTGTATGCTATAAATGTTACTTTGGTCCTGTTTAATATAGAGTAATTTATTCTGGTTTCAGAGTTGTTGTTTTTTTTCTAATTTTGCTGAAAAGAAGTTGCTTTCATGGACTCTGATTCATGTACGCTATAAAAGGGGTGTTTTACATTGGGTGCGTCAGAACATCTCTGACTGCACTATAGGTGCCTGTTAGATTTCTACCCTGGGAGATCTTGTAATAAAGAAAACATGGCCTTATTGCACTCTGTTTTTGTGTACAGTGTTGAACCAGCTGCCCCTGCCCTCCCCTTTACCGGGCACCACCACTAAGAGCCTGCTGTACAGCGGGCGTGTAGCTGAGGAAGTGGGGCGTCTGATGGGCTGCAGGGATGAAACTCTGGTCTCTCAGCTTGCCAGCAGCCTCAGCCAGGTCTCCACGGAGCACATGTGAGTTTCTGCTTACATTTGCCCTGTACATAAACAACACACCTGCATGCCTTTTCTGTCTCTGCCTATCTAAAGGCCTTGGTATACTTAATTTTTCACGCTCTGCTCCGTATTATGCACGGTCATGTCCGCACAGCTTACGGTACTCAACAGCGGATGAGCGTGGATGGACGCGTTCGACATGTGCACAGTTCACTCGGAAGGATAGAAGAAAGTAGCTGATCTGCTACTGCATGCAAAGTTTAGAGAACCAAAACAGAAACGATGGAGAAGGATATGCTGCTTTGTCTCTCTTTACACACTCTTATTGGACTACTTTACAGTACATCACAACTGTGTATGTTGCCACCTAATGGACTCTTCTGTTTCAACATTCATGGTGTGCGCGGACGTCCGCGGACCCTCCCGATGAGGAAAATTACGTCATGTGGACAGTGCGTGGAGTGTCAGAGAACGTGGATGGCCAAAGCATACTTTGGGCTTAAAGGATTAGTTCACTTCAGAATTCAAATTTCCTTATAATTTTCTCACCCCATGTCATCCAAGATGTTTATGTCTTTCTTTCTTCAGTTGAAGAGAAATTAAGGTTTTTGAGGGAAAACATTCCAGGATTTTTCTCCATATAGTGGACTTCACTGGGGTTCAACGGGTTGAAGGTCCAAATGTCAGTTTCAGTGCAGCTTCAAAGGGCTCTACACGATCCCAGACGAGGAATAAGGGTCTTATCTAGCAAAACGATCTGTCATTATCTAAAAAAATAAAAATTATATACTTTTTAACCACAAATGCTCATCTTGCACTAACTCTGCGATGTGCCATGTAATCACGTTGGAAAGGTCACGCGTGACGGAAGTACCACAGTAGAAAAACTCCATCTCATTTTCTCCTCCAACTTCAAAATCGTCCGACATCGTTGTTTTACCTCTTTTTGTAAAGGCCGTTTGACTTAGTCTTTGCACATTCGCTTTGTAGACACTGGATCGGTACTTCCGCCTACATCACGTGTAACCTTTCCAACGTGATTACATAATGCGTGACTATTTAGATAATTTACTCACATGGGGGTGAGTAAATTATCAGGAAATTTAAATTCAAATCCTTTAACTCTCTGCACATGCAGGTCTATCTGTACTTAGGGCCCTATGAAATCTGTTTTATTTTTTCCCAATTCATTGTTCTCCATTTTAATTTCTCTGGATTCTGATGTTAATGGTTTAATTAAATTTAATTAATAATCAAAATGGTTGTCTAATCAGTTGAATTTATAAAACTTTTAACAATTTAATAATTCATATAATAATAATTAAATATATTTATATTTCTGGGTTCTGTTTTTAATTTATCAGGAAAAAGTGGTACCAAATTAATGCATAAAACTTAATAGTTTAATCTTTTAAAATGTATTTCCAAATTAAATTCTAGGAAGTGCTGTACAAGAGTTTTACAGTTTAAATTAAACTTGATTCTTTATAGGAACATCACACAATTTTGTTTTATCAGTAATGTTTTAATAAACTATTGCAAGGAAACAGGAAGGACTGCAGTTTAATATTTACAGTAGTCCACATCACATTTAAGTGTACAACCCTACTTTTGATTTAATAATCCAAAATTTGCCAAACTTTGTGAGATTCCATGTTATACAGTAAATTCCATTTTTATAACTGGATTCTGTGATTCCATCTGCATTTTCTGCATTGTGGAAATCATAGTGCCCTACGTACTCTGTGTCTCAAATCTGATGTGTTTTCCACAGAGAGCTGAAGGACAGCCTGGGCAGTGATGATTTGGAGGGAGATGTTCCAGTTCTGCTGCAGCTTTTGCTGTCCAGGAACCCCAACATTTTCAGGAATAAGACTGCACCCAGCACTCCCCAGTATCCGGCCCAAGCAGGTAAGAGTCATTTCAAGCACATAGGGAAACGGATATTACTGTCTCCCTGTAGCTTTGTGTCAGGTGTCTTACATTACGAACATTGCAGTTTATTGCTCTGGCCACGTCTGCAGTCCTCATGCCTCCTGCAGCAGGACTATGGTATGTTCACACAGGTGTTCAGGGACCCATGGCATCCTTCTCCTGGTGTTATTCAGAGTCAGTAGAAAGTTCAACCTGAGGAAATAACAGTTTTATGTACAATACTGTGCTGTGTTTGCTTTTGCTTTTGCAACAATTCTAACTGATGGGTGCATGTGGTGGAAATTCACCTGTAAGGTGAAGTCAGGTCACTCAGCGGTAAAAATCAAGCGAAATTGTATTTTTCTCATATGAGCCCAGGTAGTCTTTAAAACAAAGTATTTATTTAGTACAATCATACATATTCATTTAACATAGAACAAAGACTATTGCAATTGATTGGGTAAGTAAATGGATCTTCATCTACTTGAGTCTTCCTCTCTACATCTTATAAATATCATTACTCCCACTCAAGCATGTAATGATATGTGTGTCTGCCTACAGAATGTTTTATTTTCTCTCTGCAGCTTGTGTCCTTCGGATAAGACAGATTCTGCCTCCCCTTTCTCTCACAAAACATAGTTACCATTAGGACTACAGAAAGTGGCATTGTTTTTTATGACCTTGTGATGTTCCATTATACTAAGAAATTTTTTTTGAAACAACAGAGAAGAAAACCAAATGAATTATTTCTTCATAACGTAACCGTTAGTTTGTTAGTGTGTGTTAAAACAGTCAATATTTAAATAAATAAATCCACATCCAATATACTTACCACTGCTCCATTCTTCACTAACAGCCTTTTTACAAAACCTGCATTACATTGACCACATCACAAAACAATCCAAGCTGATATGTGTCAGAAAATGTTGTGTGCGAAAGTTATGTGTTGCAAACTCATCTATTTTAAAATATCTTGTTTTATGTTCTGTGACTTCATTGCGATTACTTAATGACTGATTGATGTCATTCTTTCCTACTTTAGAAGCAAAGCTAACCATATTTAAACATTTAGTAAACATCTCAATTGTGTTGTTACTCATCCAGGCTGTTATTCACATTCTTGTTTTTCCACAGGTATAAGTCAGCAGTCAATGGCACCGCCGTATAAAATCACGCATGGCTCCATGCAGGGAAGCCCAGCCTCTGCCAATTACCAGCAGGCCTCTATGTCCCACAGCCCCTCTGGGTGAGCCTGCTTTCTAATTCAGTTTTCATGTGAAGGACTTGCTTGTGCTTCTATTTGTGTCACGTCCAGTTGCATTTTGTTGTACAAAACAAACCAACAACTGCTGTTATTTACTATTATAGCCAGCATCCAGCATGTTTCAAAAACAATGTTACGTGTGGGGTTTAATGTGTGATTTTATTTTGGTATTAACACATTAATGCTATGCTAAGGAGAAAACAAATATAAATGTCAGCATTGCTTTAACATAGATGAATCAGAATAAAACCTAAAACGCAATATTGCTTAGTGTGAATATCAAATCTTGAAGGCTGTGATTGAATTAAATACATAAATGTACTGCATGTTTCAGAGTGAAGCATGGCACTGTGTTCATCACACAAGCAGCTCATGATCCAAATTATTTAAAATAAATAATTTATGTTAATATTTTTTTTAACAGTTCAATGTTGGCAGGTAGGATTAATAGTCTCTTTGTTGACCATGTCCTCTCCTGTTCCTTATGATAGGCGTTTTGTGGCGGGGCAGCCTGGTTCTGGTGGACGGTTTCTGCCTCAGCAGAGCAGCCCAGTGCCCAGCCCATATGCCCCCCAGAGCCCTGCTACCGGCTACAGACAGTACCCACACCCTCCAGCCTACAGTCAACACCAGCACCTACAGCAAGGTCTGCACAAAGATGCACACATAGGCAGCCCTATACAGCTGCTGTTCCATGCATCAAGATCTTTCTAAGATTTCTGGCTCATTTAGACTTCGTTCTGTTTTTTCCCAGGTTCAGTAGCAAGTCCGATGATTCCAGGAGGCATGAGAAATGTTCATGAGAATAAGGTAGAAATTCTAGGGCTGTCACGATTATGAAATTTGGCTGACAATTAATTGTCTAAGAAATAATTATGATTATGATGATTAATTGTCAGTTTTAGGGCTTTGACTATTATGATGAATAATTGTCATACAAATTGTCATACTTTTTGTGTGCTTCATTTATTACATGTCAGACATGACTGATTAACTAAATCCTTTGGTGGTCACGTGCAGTGCAAGATTAATACACTTGACACCTTTACATATTAAAGTAATTTATTCAATTCTGTAAATAACAGAAACAATCACAATAGACTGACCATCACAAAAAGGCTGTAAATGTTCTTCCCAAACAAAGCTCGCTATATATATATATATATATATATATATATATATAATACATATACATATACATATACACACACACATACTCCAAAAAAAAAAGAGAAACGTCCTCCCACTTTCAAAAGCTTTTTCCCCAGCAAATTTGTCAAAATATTTGTATGAACATAAAGGTTCAACAACTGAGACATAAAGGCCCTGTTTCCTCCTGGTATTAAGATGCATTTTGGTCGATCGGATCACAATCGACCAAAACACATCTTAATACCAGGTGGAAATGGCTAAAATTGAACAACGTTCACAGATATTTGACGAACAGAAATAGAATGAGTCCCTGAACAGAGCGGCGGTCAATATCAAAAGTAGCAGTCAGTATGTGGTGTGTCCACCAAGTGCTACAGTGCATTTCATCTTCATGGACTGAGAAAGATTTGCCAGCTATTGCTGTGAGATGTTACTCCACTCTTCCGCCAAGGCACTTGCAAGTTCTCAAACACATCTGGGGGTACATATGGTCACATTTGGTTTGGCACTGCAAGGATGATCAGCTGTCCTTCCTGTCTCCCTGTAGCATTGTGTAAGGTGTCTTACATTACGGACATTGCAGTTTATTGCTCTGGCCACATCTGCAGTCCTCATGCCTCCTGCAGCAGGACTATGGCATGTTCACACAGGTGTTCAGGGACCCATGGCATCCTTCTCCTGGTGTTATTCAGAGTCAGTAGAAAGGTCTCTTTAATGTCCTAAGTTACTGGAACTGTGACAAGGACTGTTCCACAGGTGCATGTGCAAAAATTGTATGTGGTTGACTGAACAAGCCTGAAAAACTTGTTTAAACACATTCCAATAAAGATCTGTAAAGCTTATATAGCTACTGAAAATAAAAGTGATGAAGTGACCAAATTACTGGGAAGTTGTGGTTATCCGAAATACCTGTGGTTAAATCAAATAACTGCGATCAGATAGTCTGTTCTCAATGTAACAGCCACTCCTTAAGAAGCTGTTCTGATTGTTTTTTTTTTCTCGGTAAACCCTTAGGATCAGATGAGGACGGGTTTCACGTCTCACATACTGCAGTCATCTCCACCTTACACCCCTCCTTGTGATGGAGCTCAAGACTTGCATCTGGGCTCCCCGGAAAAGCTGCGCGGTCTAAAGCCTAATGAGGGAGAGCGGGACACCGCTGATAAGGCTGCAGTGTATGATATGGTGGGCTCGCCGTCAAAAGACACACTAACTCACACTAAGCTGATCCTGAGGCAGTCACGGACGAGGCCAGCGGAGGTGGAGCTTGGGGGAATGTACCCGGGCTCAGACCCAGAAGGAGAACTTGTGGAGGCTCTTGCCGCAATAGAAAGGATGGAAAGTGAAGCGGCCATGGAAACGGACCGTGGCGCTAAAGAGGTGCAGGACAAAGGTACGTCATTAAACACGTTGTCTTTAAAAATAAATTTTTGCAGCTTATTTTTTAACCATGCAGCAAACGTTTTAAATATCTTGAAAATTACTTTAAAAATGTCTTAAATGACTTAAGTCGTTTAACTGATAGTATTAATCGGTCAAAATTCTTAATGTCGGTTAACCAGTTGATTATGTGCATCCTTAACTGTCACTTATCAATTTAATATGTCCTTGCTGAATAGAAGTATTAATTTATTTAAAAAAAAACTTTACAATGGTAGTGTTGCTGCAAAAATGTACAAATGCAAAATCAAATGAAAGAAAGGAGAAATTGCATTTTTGCATAAAGAAAATTAATTCTGTTTTAGGACCTTGCTGTATTTTGACATTATTTTGAAAAATTTTCATAATAAAAATAACTATCACAGTAATGTGAATCTGAGAATCACCGTTGACAATAATAGGAATTATTCTCGTTATTATAATGGACGTTACCGTAATGAGAATTTGGGGGTACAATATGACCTGGATGTGTGAGATTCAGTGTCCCGTGCATGTCTGTTTCTCTCTGTAGATAAGCCTTTGAAGAAGCGTAAACAGGACTCCCACCCGCAGGAGCCTGGCGCAGCTGGCACAGCTGGTTCAGGCTCTGGGGCTCCAGGTGGGGGAGGAGGGGCTAACGCTGGGCACAGGCTGGCCCCTCAAGAGGCCAGTGCTGCGGGCACCAGTGCCAGCCGCCCGGGCCTGCAAGTGAGTTTGGAGCAAGCGGGAAGAGTGGAGGATGCATGCATGGGCATGCCTATCCCTGCCAGCGAGGCTCAGCGCTGGCCTCAGGAGCCGCAGGAGGGCGTCACCCCGAAGCCCGTCAAACACAAGCATGACCATGCTCCAGAACACCGGCATCGCCATGATGACAAGCAGCCTGATACGCCGCGGCAGAAACACAGACCTGAAGGTCGGCACGCTGACGTCAGCACGCAGCGTGCAGCTCAGTCAGGGAGTAAACCGGTCGAACTCCCTCCATACATGCTGGGTGAAAACACCAGTTCGGGAGTGCTTAAGAACTTCACCATTCCCAAAATCAGAAAAGGGGGAGATCACGGAGGCGGAGATCTTCCAGAAGGCTGGAAGCAACCGTGTGTGCGGCTAGAGAGACTAGAACCTGAGATGGACATGAAGAAGAGCGTCAAGCCTGTGGTTGTTCTGCAGAAACTTTCCATAGATGAAGTGCAGAGGCTCATGAGAGAGAGAGACTCGCGTGGCTCCAAGTCTGGCAAGAACAGACTCTCCTCTGGGAGATCTGGGAAAGGTAGGGGAACTCCTTTTATCTTTGTCTCATTCCAGTTTGAATGACTGTTTCCCACTTTGAGAACATCATGATGGTTTTTCCTTTTGAATTGGACGAACAGCCTGGCAGGGAGAAATTTTACTTGGCTACTTGTGTGAGGGCAGTTATGCACAATGTTTGTTGGGTTTTCCAGCTGGTAAGAGCTGAATCATTATCACTTTGGGTTTTTAACACCTTGAAATGGCTTTTATAAGTGGATGTCACTGAAAGTGTCTCATTTATATAGCCAGACTTTGTTGTGTGTTGGGTTAGAAATGTAGAATACATAAAGGAAAATCGGTAATAATAGTACTGTTAAATACATGGTTGTATTTAGTTATTTATGTAGATATCTAAAAGTAATACTAAATAATTAGTAAAAGCTGATGTTTTTGAATTGCTGTTGGTATGATTGCCATGATCAGTGTTATTTTAGTGTTTAGTATTTATTAATATTTTAAATTAGCTTTTATTTTTAGATTTTCAGTTTGAATTTTGGTTTTAATAATTTTGTGCTTTTGCCAATTTTATTTTTTTCTGAATTTCTATGTAGAATGAATGAATGAGCTTTAATTTTTATTTCAGTTTTAGTTATTTTAATCTTTATACTTAAATTTATTTTATTTCCATTAGATGCAAAGGCATCATTTCTAATTCTAAAAATTTTTTTTTTATGTTTTTCATCTAATATTTATATATTTTGTTTGTTTCCATTTTATCAATTAACGAAAAGGATTTGTAATAGTTTTATTTAATAATAACAACACTGATCATGATACCACACTTTAATACAAGAGAATAGTATCAGTTAAGTAAATTTTGAGTAATTGAAATGCAAGAGTAAAATTGAGTTTAATTTGAAACGTAAAATTCGGACCTAACAAAAATACAAAAAAACAGTGAATTTAAAAACATAAAACATTCACACATATGTAACCGGTCCTACTCGACCCGCACCAAGCGGGATTCGAACCAGCGTCTCCGGCATGGGAGGCGGACTCGCTGACAAGGACTCTAAAGACCACAGTCTCTAGTGTCAGTTGTCAGCGCGCCTCATGAGGCCAGAGGAGTGAGGTTTACATGCACAGGTCTTACTAGCTTGCCTCCTTTAAACATGCATGCAGGCTATCATCACCTACAAAAGATTACAGTTATGGCCGTTTAAGAGCCTAATGATGTAACTCAACTATTTTTTTTGTAAACAACCATCCAGATTTGCTGGCCAACTTAATGAACAAAAACAGTCTTTCTGGTCTTTTTATATTACCATAATTATCGTAATAGGCACACACTAATATTTCTGCCATGGCAGGCTGACTGCGTGTTGAACTATTCAAGTATAAAATGTTGTGTGGTGCTGCTACTTAAATTGAGATCTCATTTTGGTTTTGGGTATTTTCTTTTGCTTGCATTCTCTTTTAAGCACCTACTAAGGGGGCTTTCACACTGGACACATCTGAGTCTGAGTGCAATTGTTCCTAGTCAGGGCTCCAGACTGCGACCAAATGGTCGCATTTTGCTCGTTTGAGCTTCACTGTACGGACCATTTATCCAGTTTGGAGCAATAATAGCGCAGCGCAAGCTCAGAACAGGTACTCGATGGTCGATCTTGAGCATGTGACACCATTGCTACACAGTAGTGACGTAACAATGCATCCGGAACCGGTTGAAAATCGATTAAAACGTGACGATTCAAGTCGGTTGAGATGATACTTCGTCTGCTGTTACGAAGTTTTATGTAGCATAATTTCACAAAGCTAAAGTCTGAACTTTGTGTTTTTGCTTCAGTTTTAAAAATTATACAGTCTCATTTAAATTAAAAACTGCTCATGCTGCATGTATGCAGCATCTATGTTGGGATCGTAATTAAAATGCAGTGGTTGCCTCTAATTTTAAATGGCTACAGATAGTTCAGCCTGTAATAGAGCAAATAAACATCTTGTTCATGTACTCATATGAAGAGATTTCTTTTATTTTTATTTATTTATTTATTTAGGATTTGTTTTAAAATTTCAATTTAGTTTTGTTATAAAGATATTTCAATTTCACAAAGAAATATGCAGCATTTTGTCTGAGAAATAATAAAAAGACACTTTCTCATTTAAATCTCATTTTGTAAAAAAAATCGTGAGAAAATCGAATCGTGAAACCAGTATCGTGAATCGAATCGTGAGTTGAGTGAATCGTTACATCCCTACTACACAGTGCTAGGAGACCCAGTGAGAAGGCAAAATTCGCTGCAGAATTAATAACATTGCAGCGAGATCTAATGGGAAGCATTCAGATTGTAGAATTCTGTTATAAATCAGATCAAACAGTGCTGACATGGAAACCAGGAGAAACATTGTGCCATGAACGTGTTATAGAAGGCTTTTCAATTCACAAATCACCAACATTCACCGTGAATTTAATGTAGCAATGCTAATTGAAACCATGGTATTGTGGCAGAAATGTTTTATTCATTTCAGGGTTCGTACAACCTTTTGAGAGTGAAATTCAAGCACTTTCCAAGGGCTTTCAAGTGCTTCACACGTTTTCCAGCACTTCAAAACTAAAATTTTGTGGCAAACAAACTTTTATTTAAAAAAAAAAAAAAAGACATGAAATTACCACTATAACCAGTAGATGATGGCAGAGGAGCACTTACTGACTTATTAGCCATTTCCACTCCCTAATATATGGAAAAGTAGGAAGTCACAGAGTCTTATAAAAAAACAAAAACTTTTCTTCAAATTGTGACTGAAAAGCAAGTAAAGAGTGCTCCTTTTATATTCACTGAAGCTGTCGGTCAGTTCAGTTTGATACTATAAAAGAACAATGGTAAATTTAATAAGAGTAGAATATTTAAATTTTCCCTATAAAAATGTGGTTTTTGCTCATAACTGTTGTTATTAAAAGTTGATTTTATCTGCATCTCACTTCAAGCTCAGTGCTTTACTGTCAAATTTCCAATAAACAAATGTAATTTTATTAGTAACTGCACTTATTAATTCAAAACAATAGTAATATTATGATTAAATTAACTTTGTGATTAAAAATCCCCCCAGCACTATCAAATCAGCTGCTGGTGCCACCATCTGTAAAACTTGGTGGCACCGGTGCGACTGCTCTCAAATGTTAGTCTGAAGCCCTGCCCCCGCTGCATTGGTCTGATTTCACACTCAACTTGATTCTATCGAACCCTGGTGCATTTGCGTTTATCTTGCATCATCACACGTGCATGATGCATGATAGAAAACAGAACGCGGGTCAATGTATTGTGTTTTTTATTAATTTGGTGCATTATGTGCAGCAGAGTAAATCACGCCACAGTTCCAGCACAAACCGAACTCAGACCATCTCCTACAGGTAGTTTTAGGTTCAGTATCCCGGTGCTCTCCCAGGTCCGCATGACAGCTTTCACATTACCAATTTTCCATGTAAACCATGAACCGTGCCTCGTTTCGAACTAAACTGCCAGTGTGAAAGCACCCTAAATTAATGTGACAACACTGTTGGCTGTGTAAGTTGAATGTAAGTCTTTGTGCACAGGTGGAATAGACCCATCTGTGCTGAAGGATCTTCCTCCTGAGCTGCTGGCAGAGATTGAGTCCACCATGCCCCTGTGTGAGCGGGTGAAGATGAACAAGCGCAAACGCAGCACTGTTAACGAAAGGCCTAAATATGCGGAGGACAGCTCAGAGGACGAGGATTTCTGTGAGTAGCCCTGCTTTCCACCACTGCAATGATCACTGCCAACTCCCGCACAAAGACGAATGCCAAATCAAGATACAGTGCTTAACAATACTGAACATTCTCTTAACTACGTTAATGAGGTGCATCCTGAGATGTTTTTTAAACAGTATTAATGGCCGTACATGGTACATTCATATGTAATAATAATTTCACCCATTTAAGCAAACTGATTGCTTATTGGAGTAGAATTTAATTGTCAAATTTACAATCAATTTCCTAATGAAAATTGTTTTAAAAACAGCAAGTAACACATTGAATTAAATTTGAAATTTTGACGTTGATAGACTGAAATATTTTCTTAAAACGTACTTCAGTAATTTATGCTTTATTTACAACTTTAAAAAATCATTTTTTTAAGTGTGGATGGAAATTCATAATTCAAAATAATCAGTCAATTGCTCAGTCAAGTCTAAAAAAGTCTGCCAATGTTTTCTGCCCCAGCATCTCGTAAACGTCAGAAGAAGGATCGCGATAGAACATGGGAGTTTGAGGATCGAGATCGGAGGAGTTCGGGAGAACATCGAAGAGGAAATTACGACGCACGCAGAGGCTCAGGCAGCCGATACGACGACTCTGATCAAGATTCTCCTCCTCCCAGCCTTAGCGATGGTTAGCAGAAAACAATTCTGTCTTATTCTGCACTTTAGTTGCATAATATACACTACCATTCAAAAGTTTGGGATTGGTAAGATTTTTTTTCTTAAATGTTTTTGACAGAATTCTCTTATGCTCACCAAGACTGCATTTATTTTATCAAAAATACAGTAAAACAGTAATATTTTGAATTTTAAAATGAAATGTATTCCTGTGGAAACTGATACTTTTTCTCAAATGCTGTTCTTTTAAACTTTGTTTAAAGAACTGTATGCAAAATAGAACTTTTTATAACATTATAAATATCTTTAATGTCACTTTTGATCAATTTATGGAAAAACAATTCAGTCTCCATTTTAATTTAATAATGAATTAAAAGCTCTACTCTAAAACTTAGTGAAGCTACAGTATCATCATATTATTTGAGATTTTTCTGAAATGTCAATTAGTGGTTGATTTGGCGATTTTTATTCTTTCAGTTGCAAGACGTTTAAAGACGAAAGAGAAGCAGAAGAAGAGGAAAGCATATGAGCCTAAGCTAACACCTGAAGGTAAACCCTTTCACCTCCCTCATCATTGCACTGAGTTTTCCCTGTCAGAATGAAGCTCATTAAATACCACTTGATTTTTCCACTTTTTTTGCCCCCAGAAATGATGGACTCGTCCACTTTTAAGAGGTTCTCGTTGAGTATTGACAACATCTTTGAGAATCTTGAGGATGTGGACTTTACTGCTCAGGGTAGGGTCAATATGTCTCTTTTTTTTTTTTTATTATATTTTAGATTCTGCACCAAAACTCTTTCAGTTTTTGAGTAAGGTCATCTCTTACTCCGTGTTGATGTGTTTGTGTGTTCTCAGATGACGATGAGATCCCTCAGGAGCTGTTGTTGGGGAAACAGCAGCTAAATGAATTGGGCAGTGAATCTGCTAAGATAAAAGCCATGGGCATCACTTGCAGGGTAAGAGATACTCTGTTATGCGGTAATAAAAACCCCATGAAATTGCACTCAAAGTTTTGTGGGATTTAGGCTAGCCAGTGTCTATGAGCAATCTATATAGTAGTGCATCTATAAAGGCCATCTATAAGAAAGTGCACTAAAATTTTAAAAACATTTAGTTTACAGTCTGTCTCTTGGGAAAATGAACCAAAAATATTGATGACTTATCTTGCTTAAAGGGAATTATTTTTGTAGAATGAGAATGCCCCTTCCCCAATACGGACAAGCCCTTTATAGGGTCTTTTCTACCCTTTAATTGTATTATATTCAGTGGTTCCCAAACTGGGGTATGTGAAGTGACAGAGGGGGTGCGTGAAGAAACTGCTGAGTTTTGCTATTTATTTAATTCTACCCCACCTTAAAATAACATTAAAATCAAGCATGTATTTCTTCCATACTCCCAAAATATTTTTTTTCTTTCTGCTCTGAAAAATAATCATGCTACATTACTGCCATTCTTGAGTATGTGCCTTTGTAAAAGTGGGTTTTTTGCACTTAGTAACATGAAGAACAAATCTAGGCAACAGACTAGTGCAATAGAGATTGATTTAGGAGTCAAACTCTCTTTGATACAGAAACGTACCCTGTGTGAGTTTTATTTATTTGACCAAAATTACAGTAAAAACGGAAATATTGTGGAAAAAAATACAATTTCAAATAACTGTTTTCTATTGTAATGTATTTTAAAATGTAGTTTATTCCTGTGATCCAAAGCTGAATTTTCAGCATCATTACTCCAGTCTTTAGTGTCACATGATCCTTCAAAAATCATTCTAATATGCAGATTTGCTGCTTAGCATTTCTTATTACCAATGTTGCTTAATAATTTTGTGGAAACTCTTAATACTTTTTTCAGAGTTCTTTGAACATAAAGTTCAAAAGAACAGCATTTATTTGAAATAGAACTCTTTTATAACATAAATATCTTTACTGTCACTTTTGATCAATTTACCAAATAAGTGTTAATTAAAAAAAAAAAAAATCCCCAAACTTTTGAACGACAGTGTACTTTTTCCCTGAACTCCATTGTTAGTTTTTTTTTATTGATCATTTTCCATCTTCTCTCTTAACCAAATCTTGTAAAGACTTAGTCTTGTGTAGAGTATATTTATTTACTACACACAAATCTTATGCTAAAAAAGCAAGAAAATTCTTGTTTTCTGTAACATGTCAACTTTTGCTGGACACCTCATATTCTGTTGTTTTTTTTCCTCAAATGCCCAGATTCCTTCTGATAAACTGGTGAAACTGTTGAACATCCTGGAGAAGAACATTCTGGATGGAGCCAGTCTTTCTACACTCATGAATCTTGTAAACAGAACTTTGTTCCTTTGTTCATATTTGTCTCTCGGGTGACACTTTCATACTTCAAATGATGCCTTTACTTTTGATCCACTGCTTTTCCTCACTCTTGTCTCCTCTGCTCTTCATCAGGATAATGAGGGAGAGGACGAGGAGCGTCTCTGGCGGGATCTCATTATGGAGCGTGTGACCAAATCAGCTGATGCGTGTCTGACAGCACTGAACATCATGACATCATCACACATGCCTAAAGCCGTGTACATTGAGGATGTGATCGAGAGAGTTCTGCAGTACACTAAGTTCCACCTGCAGAACACTCTTTACCCACAGTATGATCCGGTCTACAGAGTCAACCCTAAAGGAGGTGAGACACTTAAATTCTGCTGAAGGCCTGTTCACACCAAGTCTGATGTCTAAATAGAATGTCACAAATAATCACAGACAATTCATTCAGACACTGAATACAGTGAATAGGTTTAGTGCAAAAATTGTTTGACAAATGTACTAAAAACAGAGGTACCTTTTCAAGGGAAGTCTTTTCACGCCATATATGCAATGCCTTCGGGCAACCAAGACCAAGTCCTATCTACTTGAATGGGGGAATCCTGACATCTCTCAAACTGCTTGCAGAACTCACAATTAAATAGCATACTTCAAATCAGCAACAAATCTGACACGAACTGTCCCATAAATCTTTTTTTTTTCTATGCTCAAATAGCATTAAAAATGCTTATTTTTCAGGCTAGACAAGCCAATGGGCATGTGCAGTCATAAGCACACATCTCAGAACAATGACTTCTAACGGTAGCTGCAGTGACGCAATGACTTTATCAATTAGCGTTTGGCTCTTTTATTTAGAAGGCGGGACTTATTCCGCCGTATTGCACATTGCACTTTCTCACATTCATAAGTAATATGAGTGCACCATCGTTCTGTATATAAAGTCTTTGGAGGTACCCTCCAAGTAAAAAAGAAAAAGACAATATGTTGAATTAATCATTTGACTTCTTAATTATAAAAAAATAATCACTAATAAAAATGAAAAAGATCATCCAAGTAAAATATTTTGGTTCAGTCTGATGGAGTTTGTAGAGATGTATTTAAATTTAAAATCTTTTTCAGTTTTTTTATGTTTTTATAAATTAAAATTATAAGTAGTAGGGTTGTCCCCTAATAGTCGATTAAGAAGAGGCTTAGTCGACCAAAATTTTATTAGTCGCTTAGTTGCGGGGGAAAAAAATACACAGGGAGTGCCAAAGTCACGCAGTCTGTGACAGACAGATCGTTAAAAGCTGGTCTATGTGGGAATTACATGGCCGCTCGATTTAACGTTAACCTAGAAAAATGCGAGCTATTCGGGTGTTTGTGTGGAGTGTGAAAGCTGAATAGTAGCGCGCTTACTGCATGACAGCTAACATGGAGGCGCCGGTGCAGTCACTCACACTTAAAATACTCCGTCATTTTTGGTCATGCAGATAAGAGTAATACATCTTTTGAATCAGTGAAGGGTCTACTTTTATTTGTGTGCACTCAAAATAACAACAAAACAATGTAAAATAATGAAAGCAAACAGGGTGCGCTTTCTGCCGTCTCTCTCTGTGAACTTGAGCGCGCCCAAAAAAAGAAGGAAAAAAAAGAACCGAAACTCCATGTAAACTTGCTTCACAGACGTGAAAAATATATCTATAGAAAGCAAAACGTCTACTTTTAAATGAACCAATTCAAATGGAAAACAAATATTCTCAGGTTATGTAATTCGTTTAAAACGTGCATATATGCGCATCCACTACTGCGGAGATGACGAGTCAGCATTGTTAACTTCATCATTGCAGCCGAAAGTACAGAAAACACCAGTTTATCAATTAATTATTAAAATCGTAAAGCAATCTCCTTGCTGTTTTTCCCCGACGCATTCATAATCATTACTTATGCCAGTGCGCTGTGGCAAGATTTATGCGTGCGCTTGAACGCTGATTAAGCTATGTAGACATTAAAGGCTCTTTATTATGATTTATATGGTTTATTAATAAACATGCAATTAGTCAACTAATCACTTAAAATGAACGACGACTAGTCGAAAAATCTTTTGTCGAGGGCAGCCCTAATAAATAGTATAGATTAACAATATTATTATTATTAAAATAATAATGATATTAATAAAATGTTGTAATAAATAAAATTTAAATGTGTTTGTAATTGTAAATTAACTACTTAACATCTTCATCTTCTGTTTTCAGGTTCCTTGCTCAGCTCCAAAGCAAAGCGAGCCAAGTGCTCCACCGCCAAGCAGAGAGTCATCGTCATGCTCTATAACAAAGTGTGTGACGTGGTCAGCAACATTTCAGAGCTGCTGGAAATTCAGCTAATGACTGATACAACAATATTGCAGGTAGGAACTAATCGGTGCAGTGTACTTGTGTATACTCACTAAATTTTTGGCATTTATTAAATGTTGTATCACTCTATGATTTTGATAGTGTTTTTGTTCTTCTGCAGGTCTCTTCAATGGGCATCACTCCGTTCTTTGTGGAGAATGTCAGTGAGCTGCAGCTCTGTGCCATAAAGCTGGTGACGGCGGTATGTTTTCTTAGATTAGTTGCAAAACCCTGTGCATTCGTTCTATCATGCATTGAATACATTCTCAACATTTAAGAAAATTGGGAATAAATATTGCTTACCAGCCATTAAACTATTTTGCATGATTTCATTAAAATATATTTCATTACCATGTCAACAAAATTGTTTGGCTATTTCTTCCAAAATCACCATTTCGAATTTGCTCCTTTAATTTTGTCTCAATGGCAGGATTTTCTTTTCAACTAAAGAAAAAATCATACTATTATTTTTATGTTGCGATTTAAACAATTTATTCTGTCACAGTTTCTAAGAAAAAATGTAATACTTCCTTAAAGGTGAAGTATGTAAGATAATTTGTTATATTACATTATCTTAACTACTATCAGTATGGCATTCATGGATTCATCTCCCCCAAAAGTGTAAACATTGAGCCTCCCAGGCACCGTCAAAGCATTGAGAGTGATCCGCTCAAATCTGTCGATCACTTTCCAGCTCAAACTACAGCAAGAGTTTGGCTACTGTAGCAGGCAGAGCCAGAGGGTGTTTAGCCGGTGAGGCACCATGGCTAATGCATTACATGGGAAGATACGTTGGATTGGTTTATTATAAGCGAGACGCTGTGTGTTAGCCTGCTCAGTTGCTTACTTATGAGACATAACACAGCTAAAAGTATTCCTAATATGTTGGACCTTTTGTTGAGTAGCCTAATTTTACATGTTGTAGTTAGGCTAGGTGACACAAACTACATACTTCACCTTCAACAACTGTATTATTTACTCGTTTAAGGCCAGTATATGTTTGCATTGTAAATTTTGTTTCCTGCTTGGTTCACATGTATCTGTATTGCAAAACATGACACTAATGGAGGCATTTTGCTTCTCTCCGTGGCTCAGGTCTTCTCTCGTTACGAGAAGCACAGACAGTTAATTTTAGAGGAGATATTTACCTCTTTGGCCAGACTGCCCACCAGCAAACGCAGTCTCAGGAACTTCAGGTACTGATTCAACCACTTATATTCGGATTGCAGCTCTGCCTAAATTGATCTGTGATAAACAAGCATTTCCTGCATGTCGATTCCGTCTGTGTGTTTAGGTTGAACAGTAGTGATGCAGAGGGTGAGCCCATATACATTCAGATGGTTAGTGCTCTGGTGCTGCAACTAATTCAGTGCGTGGTCCATCTGCCCTCTGACAAAGACTCTGAAGACGATCACAGGAAGGTACTAGTTACTCACCCAACACCTCTCAAACTAGTCTTGCATTTTTACTATCACCATAACTAGATCACAGGATGCATTAACAATATGGATTAATCCACTTATCAGGTTGACGACGATGTGTTTATCACCAACTCCTATGAAACTGCCAGACGGACGGCTCAGAACTTTCTCACTGTATTCCTCAAGAAGTCAGAACATTCTTTCCAATATCTATTTTTACTTTATGATAAGTGTGCATGTGGTTCTTGCTGTACTCAACGTGTGTTTCTGTGTTGTAACTACATCTCAGGTGTGGCAGTAAACAGGGTGAGGAAGACTACAGGCCACTGTTTGAGAACTTTGTGCAGGACCTGCTGTCTACGGTCAACAAACCCGAGTGGCCCGCCTCTGAATTACTGCTGAGCCTTCTGGGTAGATTACTGGTAAGAACAGATTGAAACCAATCACATTGTCTGCACAATCCCCCATCCATGCTAAACATGAAATGAATGAATATTTATGAACTCTTAGTTTATGATGGAGCTTTGGGTGATTTTGAGATTGTCATAACAAATATAGTTAAAAATAAATAAAGTCTGTAACAAGGACATCTTAAAATTAAGTGTAACCAAAATATCTAATAGTAAAGGGGACCTATTATGCCCCTTTTTACAAGATGTAATGTCTCAGATATCCCCAGAATGTGTCTGTAAAGTTTCAGCTCAAAATTCCCAACATTATAGCATGCTCCCCGCCCCTTTTCCAGAAGAGGGCTGTGCCTTTATAGCTCGTGCTTTGGGATACAACAAAACTGGAGAACCTCATGCAGCCAATATGTCTGAAATTGTCAATACCAGTGTTCAGCCTTATATGTTTGAATCGGAGTCGGACACTGATAGAGAGACTTGAGAAGTAGTAATAACTTTTAGAATGCAACATGGTGTTTCTGAATGGTTAGTTGACAAATTTATGTAAATTTATGGCAACTAACATCCTTTGTGTTACTTGTGTCGATGCCTTAGCAAATAAACATTCCTCTCTTAGAACAAATCTCTTATCTTTACAGAAAACATACACAGTTTAAAAAGTCAATCACCTTACTGTATTGTGCACAATAAAGGTATGTTTATGAATTATTCAGGCGGTGAGCGTTTCCGGGTTAAAAATAAAAATAACGACATAGCCCTGGTCTTTGTGAATACAGTCAGAGACATTAGCCATACAACGTGCTAATAGGCACATTCAGAAAAGCGATTTGCAAACATTCACAAAATATACAGTGCGATACTTGCATGTTCTGAATATTAAGTTGGATTATGAACAGTTGGTATTGATCCATCTTTGAGAATCAACTTTTGTGCAAATCCTGCTTTGTACGGACCCTTATTTGCAAAGCAGTCAGGTATAAAATGATTTGCTCAAACATATAAATTTACACATTCCCTTCATAAATAAATAAAATAGGGCAGATCGTCACCAGTCATGGGCGGGGCTTTCCCTAATGTGATGTCACATTAGGCAGAAAACTGAGACAGCTTGTTTTGAGACACTGTTTCTGATTTATGGGGATTATATAAAAAAAAAGGAGTGGGAGTTTTTACCATTATAGGGTGGTTGTTTACACACTGCGGACACACATTTATGTTCAAACACCATATAAAAGTGAATTTTGCATAATAGGCCCCCTATCAAATATGTCCCTTTACTCTGTAATATACTGAAATGAGTCATTTGAGTCAAGAGTGTTCAAGCAGACAAAATATAGTTAGGAACCCCTGATATATAATATTATTTGTAAAGTTTGTAACATTTATTTGACAAAAACAATTTGAGTAACATAAGAAAATACCACAATAGTGCTTTCAGTGAAACATATACAAAGTTTCTTTCTCCTTCAGTGACCCTTGAGCCTTCATAATCTGTCCCTAGGTGCACCAATTCAGTAACAAGCAGACAGAGATGGCTCTGCGGGTGGCATCACTGGATTATCTGGGTACCGTAGCAGCCAGATTGAGGAAAGATTCAGTCACCAGCAGGATGGACCAGAAAGCCATTGACTGCATCGTCAGAGAGGTATACGCACCTTATTTCAAAATTCACATGCTGGTGCCTGTAGACTACATCTAATTAACATTTCACTTTACACTGTTTTATTAAATGCTCCTTGTATGTGTCTTTAGGGCTCAGAAGGAGACGAGACTCAGCGGCTGCAGAAAGCTCTGCTGGATTATATGAATGAGAATACAGAAACAGACCCTGCCCTCACTGTGAGTCCAACTAAGATGCTTTTCATGCCCAGTGACTTGTGTAGAGTTGTTCAGTCAATATGAGTTTTTCTAAGGTCAGGTGTCAATTAGGGGTGGGAGAAAAAAATCAATGCATCCCGATTATCTCTCCAACGATTCTGGATCAATTCTGAGAATTTCAGAATCGATTCTGAGCTTATAGTTTGTAACCGCAGATGTGTGATGACGCTGTGTGTGTTTTAGAAACACCCGTATTCTGCTTGCTTCCAATTCCTCACACACAAGAACCACTCTTTCATAAAGTTCAGAAAGGTTGAAGCGAATTACAAGGATAATTGCGGGCTTTTTTTGCACAGGATATGCGCTGTGAGAAGTGTGTGCTTTGCTTGCTGTTACGCTTGTATGCGGTCTCGCCTGCTGGTATTTTCCTTACAAATACTCTACGAAGGCATCATTTCATTTGGAATGCAGTGGGCTTAAATATTAAAAATATGAAACTCACTAACAGAAGTCTGCTTTCGATTTCAAATGCTCACGTGCGCTTTGTGAAGAGTGCTCATGCCTGTGGCTGTGTGCGACTCCGTGTAATTGTTTAAATCTACTTGCATCTCAAAATGTTTTTACAATGCGAAAATAATGTAAACACAGTCAGTTATGGCTTAAGGGATTAGACAGAACAAAACATCTTATGTTTCAAGTGATATCTGTGCAGAATGCAGCTTATTGGATATCCCGCTGTTTATTATCAAACAACAGTGAAGCTCAGAAAAAGAAAAATCACTCACAGCTCTTGAATATACTTTTATGTTTTGAAACTGTAGCCTAGTTTGTATATTTAGAATTCTTAACATACAATTGTTTTCATTTAATTTTTTAATTTGTAATTACTTAAAAAATTACTTATAATTACATATGTAATTAAATAAAGGGATTTAAAACTTAAAAGATTGTCAAGTCGGTAAACTAATTAATTAATAATAATAAAAAAGTAGATCAGTGACTCCCAGAATCGGAATCGAATCGGATCAGATCGTGAGGTGCCTAAAGATTCCCACCCCTAGTGTCAACATCTAGCAAGGTTGCCCTAGTCAAAAGTTTAGACATGCATGACAGATTTTTTTCCTTGTGAACTCAAGGACCTTTAAAAAAAATCTTTAAGCTTCTGCTTAAATGTTTATAAGTAAAATTTGGTAGATGTAAGAGAATTTTGATTTGTTTCATATATAATAATAATAATAATAATAATAATAATAATAATTATTATTATTATTATTTATTATTATTAATAGTTGTAATAAAAGAGATGCAAAATTAGCATTTTACTGATAGCGAATATCAGTGTATCACTAGTGAATAGTTTTTATTAAGGTAAATGATCTACTGCATGCACTTGCTCTGCATTTTTTTTTTTCTACCCTTAATCCTCCACGTCAGCATTCCTCAGTCTGATTTTTGTATTGTAGTTTGCACGCAAATTTTACATCGCTCAGTGGTTCAGAGACTGCACTACGGAAGCTGAGAAGGCCATGAGGACTCAAAAGGAGGACGACTCGGAGGGGACGCAGCACGCCAAAGAGCTCCAGGCTACCGGAGACATCATGCAGCGTGCCGAAACTCGCAAGAAATTCCTTCACTCTGTTGTCAAATCAACTCCCAATCAATTTACTACTCTCAGGTATTACCACACATGAATTTGTGCTTCAATTATGTTACCCATCCTGTCTTGATCAAGACTATATTATAATGATTGGATTGTGGTATTAATGGATGAATTAATGGTATTAATGGATTACAGGATGAATTCAGACACTGTGGACTATGAAGACGCCTGCCTTATCGTACGCTACCTGGCCTCCACCAGACCCTTCTCTCAGAGCTTTGACATCTACCTGACACAGGTGAGAAGATGGGTCTAAAATGTAGACACAATCAGTTTCCACCTGGTATTAATGTACCTTTTGTGATAAAGTACTAAAAAGCTATTTTGAATCTTTTGCTAAGTATTTGTAAGTAACCTTGTCTGTGAAACAACTTAGTTTTTACCCAGTCTATTTAATCTCATTGAAAGAGGGATAAACATCTATGAGTAGTACGGTGATGACTTATTTGCTAAAACGATTCAGACCATGTGTGTGGAGAAGAGTTTAAATGCATGCATATGGTTATGCATAGAGTGCATTTTCATTTTTGTATTTTCTTTATTTTAGATTCTGAGAGTTTTAGGGGAGAGTGCCATAGCTGTCAGGACCAAAGCCATGAAGTGTCTGTCTGAGGTGGTGGCTGTTGACCCCAGTATACTGGCCAGGGTAAGGAATGCAACTCAATTAAAACTGACAGCACAAAACTTAATTCTGTCAGAGTTGACTGTTCATGTCTTTTATTGGTATGTTTGTCTTGTGTAGTCTGATATGCAGCGTGGTGTTCATGGCCGGTTGATGGATAACTCCACCAGCGTGAGGGAAGCAGCGGTTGAGCTACTGGGACGGTTTGTGTTGAGTCGACCTCAGCTGACGGAGCAGTACTACGACATGCTCATCGAGAGGATATTGGTATGATTTTAAGCCACTACCTGTCTGATAGTTAAAGCAGCACAATGTAAGGTTTTGGACCACTTTTCATATGGAACAATGTCTATATATGTATGTGTATACACTACCGCTCAAAAGTTGTGTTGTTTTTTTTTTTTTTTTTTTTTGAAAGCTATTAATACTTTTATTCAGCAAGTATGCATTAAATTGATCAAAAGTGACAGTAAAGACCTTTATAATGTTGCAAAACATTTTTATTTCAAGTAAATGCTGTTCTTTTGAACTTTGTTCATCAAAGAATCAGTAATATGTCAGTTTCCATAAATATATTAAGCAGCACAACTGTTTTCAACATTTCATAATAAGAAATGTTTCTTGAGCACCAAATCAGCATATTAGAATGATTTCTGAAGGATGATGTGACACTGAAGACTGGTGTAATGGCAAAAAAAATGTACAGCCCCCAAACTGTATGTAAGGGTATATTTAGTTTCTAATTCTTTTTTTCTTATTCTTCTACGGTTTATTTTTGTTATTGTGCATGCAGGTTTTATGACCTCATTTGTTTATAAATTTAGCCAATATTTGTCACTTTAAAAATCCTTTTGGCATACTGCAGGACCATTTTAAACTAGTGAGGACAAAAATTTGAATAAAATTTGTTAGAATTTCTGTCTCGAGGTCATTTGCCGATCCTGCCCCCCTCTCTCTGCCCAGTGCTTTCCTGTCTGCTCTCTACTGTCCTCTCCAAATAAAGGCACAAAAAGCCCATAAATATTAAAAAAAAAAAAAAAAAATTGTTAGAATTAATGGTGACCCATATGTACTTTTCCTTAACACTTTCATGTAAATTTTAGCCTAAACCCTTGATGTTAAAAATATGTACTATATATGTCTGGGGAACATTCTAGGGTGTTTTTCTGCTGTTTTGATTATTGTACATGTAATCCTTTGAGACATTTAAAGTGTTTATGTTTGCTGTCTCTTCAGGACACTGGTATCAGCGTGAGGAAGAGGGTGATCAAAATTCTGAGAGACATCTGTTTAGAGCAGCCCAACTTCAGTAAGATCACCGAGATGTGCGTGAAGATGATCCGCAGGGTCAATGACGAGGAGGGCATCAAGGTGCAGTCATGTTCTCTGCTTTGTTTTGCATGAAAACCGCAAAGCTGAACTTTGTTGTGATAGGTTTGTCCTGTTAATAATGAAAGTTTGAGCTAACAGTCTTTCCCTCCCTGCAGAAACTGGTGAATGAAACATTCCAGAAGCTGTGGTTTACACCCACAGCCAGCCATGACAAAGAGACAATGAATAGGAAGATTCTCAACATCACTGATGTGGTCAGTATATCACTTTTAGGCTGTTTTCATATATATATAATTAATTATATGTTTGTTTGTTAGTTTGTTATGTTTATATATATTTATTTACATGTTTATAAATGTTTATATTAGTGCTGTCAAAATTAGCGTGTTAATGCATGCATTATTTTTTCAACTTAATTGCGTTAAAAATATTTAACGCCATTAATGCAGCATCCATTTTTTCTGTCATAATTTGGCTAGTGTTACATTATATGACCACTCTCTTATTCACGCAAATGCTTTTAAACCATTCAAGCGCCACAAGACAAACGAGAATGCATGGTCTGTGAATGTCTGTCTGTGTGACACACACACACAACTCGTGTGCACAGAAAGACGTGCGCCAGTATTGAGTTCTCTTTCACGCTTGAACAAACAAACAGAATTATGCTAAAATGCCCGTTTTGTCGAGTATCCTCAAAAGAGCCGTCTTAAATGAGTTAAATAACGGCTTAAATGAACTTAAAGAGTTGTGAGAAAATGAGATGCGCGTCAGATCCGTGTCATGTTCGGCAGCGGCAGCTCTTAAAGTCACAGCAGCCTAATAAACCAGTTGCAGTGATGGCTGTCATTAATGTTAATCAAAGAACAAAGGTAACAGAGAAAATTGTAGCTTTAATAAGGATTAATTTATGCCGTGAAGACTGTAAAGTGTTTGATAACTTTATTCAATTTCTGTGTATTTCCTACCTGTTAGACAGGAAGGCCACAGGTAAATATGAAATTTATTAAAATGGGTTTATGTGAAGATTGTTTTAAATTCACTTAAATTAAATATTTTTATTTTTTTAAAGCCTAATAAATGTTGAAATTGATAGCTTTTAGTTATACTGTAATGTTGAATGTCTGTAATTAATGTTTAAAAAATAAATTTCATAGAGACATAATATTAGTGTCAGTACCAATATTAGTATCAGTGATACTGGCCTTCATTCATAAAAAGATGCCATTAAACAAATATTTAAAATATGCTGTCTTTAAGTTGTTTCTTTGAAGAACTCCAATAAAAAGTTATTTAGTCAATAGCAGTAAATGATTTTGTCTTTTGTTCTTTGATTAACATTAATGACAGCAGCAGGTTTATTAGGGTGCTGTCACTTTAAGATCTGACACACATGATGCAGATCTGACACTTCCGATGTCCTCAAAACCCTTTACGGTCATTTAATGACGGTCCCATACGGACTTTATTTAATTAATTTAAGATTGTGCTAACGAGGATACTCGACAAAGCAAGCATTTTGGCATACTTTTGTGTGTTTTTGTCCGTTCAAGCACGAAAGAGAACTCAATGCAGCCAGCGCTGTTTGAAGCAGCTTTCTGTGCACATGATTCGTGTGTCTGTCACACAGAAAGGAGATTCACAGACAGGGTGCCAGTAGAGATTTAAGTTCTTTTTTACATCTTATCGTGCTTGAATGGTTTAATAGCAGTTCAATGAATGATAGCGTGATCATAATGTAACGCTAGCTAAAGGATGAAGGGAAAAAAACGGAAGCTGCGCTAATTGCATCAAATATTTTTAACGTGTCAAAATGAAAAAAGTCAATCGCATATGTTAACGCGATAATTTTGACAGCCCTGTTATATGTATATATTTATATATTTGTTTGGTCTGACCACAAGTTTGATTCCATCTCTACCCCTGCAGGTGTCTTTTTTTACATTTGTATTATTTGGCTCTAAATCACAGTATGTTTGCATCATCAGTGTGAGAACCCCCTGGCAGCTGTTTGTCGTTGTAGCTAGGTAACACTGGAGAAGGCATGTTTTTATTTCTTTGGCTTTACTACCAAAACATCAGACGTTCTAGTGGTGCTTGCATCTGTCTGGAACAGATGCTTTGCAAGATATGCAGAAAATGTGAGCTGCTCCCTGAAGGCAGTTTCTGCAAAGACATCAGCAACAAGGAAATGCAATTGCTGCTCTTTTTGCAAGGCATCAGTTTCGCTTTCCTGGATTCGTTCATATGAATTGTACCCTAACGCTTGTTTTCAAGTGGACTTCGGTTTGGTTTCTTGGTGCACACTGAAAAATTAATAAAGCAGCTTTCACACAAATCAATCAGATCAATGTCAAACGGACTTGTGCCCGAACCAAAAGCTCTTGTGTGAAAATGGCTTTTCTTTGAAATAGTGCATCATCCCGAAGCTGTTCTTATTCTTTTCTGTGCCTCAGGTCGCTGCCTGTAAGGACACTGGCTATGACTGGTTTGAGCAGCTCCTGCAGAATGTAAGTGTTTCTGTGTCAAGTACATTTCCATCTGCCCGCCTCTAGTTTGGATGTCTGTAGCTTCAGTGTTATTATTTTTTTTTTTTTCTAGCTTTTAAAGTCAGAGGAGGATTCTTCCTATAAGCCAGCCAGGAAGGCCTGTGTCCAGTTGGTGGACAATCTTGTAGAGTACATCCTCAAATATGAAGAGGCACTTGCAGGTAGGCACATGCTACTGGACTTGGGAAATCTGATTTGTTACCGTATTAGTTCATTAACCTGTAAAACCTGATGTATAAAATAAAAAATCTATTCAAGATCACAAAAAATACAAAAACTAAATCTAAAAAAGGATGTATATGATTTGCAAATGTGTTTTATTGATTATTATATTTGATAAATCAGGCTTTTATGCCTCATATAGTATGATATAGTGAGAATATGGAACATTTTTGGAGTCTCAAACTGAGCAAAAATATGCATTTTGGTGCAGTTGCTGATATTTATATGGCCAAAAAATAAGATTAATTTTTTGTTTTATTATTAAAGCTCTGTAGTTTTAATTTTGGGGGCAAACATATAATGCAGTGCAATACAATGATGATGTATCATACTAAAGGCATTTTACTTGCTAAAAAAAGTATAATCTGTCAATCAGCCAACAGAAGGCATGTAGTAGATTGTGTGCAACATGTTTTTCAGAGTTTTGATCATGTTGTTAATGTAAAATCCTTAAATTTGCATAATTAAATGGCTTCAAAGGGTTAAAGTAGTTAATTTCAATTAATTGATTCAAAAACAAAGTAACTTTCATTTTTAAACATCACCCAAAGTGTTTAAGTGTTGCTTTTTTGAAGTTTTCATTTATTTTCAATTTAATGTAATTTTTGTTTAAATACTAAATTATTTAATAGATAGTTAATACACTAATGTAATGCACCTAAATTCACAATCAGCTGATCAGTCATGATCTGTCAAGTCAATAGAAAGAACTTAACCTACAGTTTGTTTGTGATCTTAAATTTGTTCTTACTAGTTTAATAATGAGTAATTTTTCCAGACTAAATTAATTTGCTGTTGTGATGCTGTCTGTGTGCAGAGCATAAGAGTGTGAACTCGACGCGGTTGGTCGCATGCATCACCACACTGTATCTGTTCAGTAAGATCAGAGCACAGCTGATGGTCAAGCACGCCATGACTATGCAGCCCTACCTCACCACCAAGTGCAGTGTAAGTGCACACTTCCTCTCTACAAGCTGTAACTGCTAAGCACCACTTTCTACAGTGCAATATTTGAGGTCATTCTGCCATCTAGTGGCCGTATATTCCTAGTATTGTGATATTGTGCCAAGGTACACGTGTCAGAAGGTTTTTATTTATGCATGTTTATGCATAATGTATTTGTCATTTTCACAGTCTCAGAGTGACTTCATGGTGATTTGTAATGTTGCGAAGATCCTGGAGCTGGTAGTTCCTCTGATGGATCACCCCAGTGAGAGCTTCCTGACCACCATTGAAGAAGACCTGATGAAGCTCATCTTAAAATATGGCATGACGGTAAGTGATGTGCACTTAATCTTAAACTGGTTTAACTGGCTGGCTGTTCATTTGCATCATATTTCTACACATACCACTAAGTTCTTTCTCCTTTTTGCACAGGTTGTCCAGTACTGTGTGAGCTGTTTGGGTGCAATAGTGAATAAAGTGACTCATAATTATAAGTTTGTATGGGCCTGTTTTAACCGTTATTATGGGGCACTGACTAAGCTAAAGTTACAGCATCAGGAGGGTACGAACAACATGGCACTAGCTGCCACCAAAGCAGCCCTGCTCAGATCTCTCTTCACTGTGGGAGCTCTCTGCAGACACTTTGACTTCGACCTCGAGCAGTTCAAGGGCACCACTAAGGTATCGCAACTTTTCCCCATAAGTAATTATACATGATTTTACATAAACCTGCGTGTAGTTTACATGCAGCTGTGATTGCCATGTAGTTTATTAGGATGTTGTATGATTTAGTTTAATGTGGTATGTTTAACTATAACTTTTATTAAACCCGTAATCTTGCACTGTTATTGGCAGGTTGTGATAAAGGAGAAGGTTTTGGAATTATTACTGTACTTCACTAAGCATGAGGATGAGGAAGTCAGATGCAAAGCCATCATTGGGTTGGGTAAGATGACTCATTCAGTGTTTTTTTACAAGATGGACAAAATTTGTCACCAAAAAAGTCAAAAGTCAACTCTACATATAGCCTCTTTAATTTTAGTTAACAGTAACAACAATTGTTTACTTTTCAGCTTTTTGTTGCAGAACCAGTTTTTGTCAGAATCATTTTATGTATTGCGTCATAGCAATGTTCTAATTACTGAATAATAAATAAACCTTTTAACCTTTCTCTCTCTCTCTCTCTCTCTCTCTCTCTCTCTCTCTCTCTCTCTCTCTCTCTCTCTCTCTCTCTCTCTCTCTCTCTCTCTCTCTCTCTCTCTCTCTCTCTCTCTCTCTCTCTCTCTCTCTCTCTCTCTCTCTCTCTCTCTCATTCTGCAGGGTTCCTTTTCATCATGCACCCAAGTCAGATGTTCGTTCCAGAGGTGAAGTCTCTGTATAACGGGCTCCTATCTGATAAGCGTTGCTCTATCACACTCAAGATCCAGGTGTTAAAGAACCTCCAAATGTATCTCCAAGAGGAGGACTCTCGCATGCAAGAGGCCGACAGAGAGTGTGAGTGACCCTGGCATGAATGATCATTCATAGGGCAGTGCAGTTGCCAGTATGATTTTGAGGTTAACTGGAATTGATCAACTTCATAATGCTTTATAAACTCTGTTCCACCCTTAAAGAAAGCTTGTGCTTTTATTTTTTCAGGGCAGAAAATGTCGAAGCAGGAGGATCTGAAAGAGATGGGTGACATCTCCTCTGGTATGAGCAGTTCCATCATGCAGCTTTATTTGAAGCAGGTGCTGGAGTCTTTCTTCCACACGCAGTCCAGCGTACGACACTTCGCCCTCAATGTCATTGCTCTGACCCTCAGCCAGGGTCTCATACACCCCGTACAGGTACACACACCCTCATACAGCAGTACAGACATTATAAACCCAGCATTAAAGGATTAGTTCACTTTCAAATGAAAATTAGCCCAAGCTTTACTCACCCTCAAGCCATCCGAGGTGTATATGACTTTCGTCTTTCTGATAAACACAATCGGAGAAATATTAATAAATATCCTGACTCAGCTAAGCTTTATAATGGCAATGAACAGGGGTCACGAGTATGATCTGAAGAAAGTGTCTCCATCCACATCCATCCATCATAAACGTGTACTCCACATGGCTCCGGGGGGTTAATAAAGGCCTTCTGAAGCGAAGCAATGCGTTTGTGTAAAAAAAAAATATCCATATTTAACAAGTTATGAAGTAAAATATCTAGCTTCCGCCAGACTGCCTTCCGTATTCAACGTATGAAGAAAGTGTAACGCCTTTCGCAGTTCAAAACGCTTATGCTACGTCCTACACCTTTCTTATACAACTTACGGAAAAAACTTAACTGATGTGACGTCAGTTTACACTTTCTTTGTAACTTGAATACGGAAGGTGGTCTGGCAGAAGCTAGATATTTTACTTCATAACTTGTTAAATATGGATATTTTTTTTATTTACATCGCTTTGCTTCAGAAGGCCTTTATTAACCCCCTGGAGCTGTATGTAAACGTTCTTCCATAAATACATTTGACTGATTTGGCCATTTTTTTCAGCTGCAATTAAGAGTGCATTATTCCATTTAACACATTTGAATAGATTTAAATCTATTCCACAGATTTATTTCACCACAATCCACACAGAAAATGTTTAAAAAAAAAAAAAAAAAAAAAAGGTGTAGGTTGGGTGTGGGCCTACTCATCACTGTCACAGCCTTGGCTGTAGAAATTGCAACTAACATGGACTTGTCACTTTAACTTCCTCCTTCCAATCACAGTGTGTGCCATATCTGATCGCCATGGGTACGGACCCAGAGCCCACCATGAGGAACAAAGCGGACCAGCAGCTGGTGGAGATTGATAAGAAGTACACTGGATTTATCCATGTGAGCATCAATCTGCACACCTTGACACGTGTCTCATGCAGTATCATAATGTTTTGCATAAACTGGATTCCAGTTCACTATTCTTATTGGTCAAATACATCGGAGCTTAGTGTAAGAATGTACCATGGGATACCACATTATACCATTTTTATATATATATATAAGTGTTATAGCTGGTTGGTATATATATGTATGTGTGCGCGTGTATATATATTTATTTTTTTATTTTACCTACAGATGAAAGCTGTAGCAGGGATGAAGATGTCGTACCAAGTGCAGCAGGCCATCTTGGGTTCAACACGATCTGTGATCCGTGGTTTCCGTCAGGACGAGTCCAATTCTGCTCAGTGTTCCCACCTATACAGCATGGTCCGTGCAAACAGACAACACCGGCGAGCGTTCCTCATCTCACTGCTCAATCTCTTCGACGACAGCTCGGTTAGCAGTCTTTGTGTGTCTGTCTCTTCCTGTCGTTGGCTCTTTGTTGTGATGTTGAGACTGACCTTTTCCATCTGTCTGTCTGTCTCTCTCTGTCCGAGCAGAAGATGGAAGTGAGCATGCTGTTGTTCATGGCTGATAATCTGGCCTACTTCCCCTATCAGACTCAGGAGGAGCCGCTGTTCATCATGCATCATATAGACATCACACTGTCTGTATCAGGCAGCAACCTGCTGCAGACATTTAAAGAGGTAAACGTGCTCAAGTGCTTGTGTTTGATCTTAACAGTTTGTGCAGCACATTTCAGCGCTGATTGTTTTGTGAGCCTGTCACAGTGTAATCCAGCTCTACAAAGAAGCTGTATTTGAAGGATGGGGCAGCGCAAACTAGCAGCCTCGGTGTGAATGTAGAAAAACGCTGTTGCATAGAAGACATTTAAATGGCCCATTTAATTTTAGAGGTCAGAAAGTGGAAAATAGTCATGAAAAACTAAATTGTGATGTAAAATTGTGGTGCAAAAAAGTTTTTGTAGGCAAACAACTGGGGTTCCTTTATAATCAGTGATTTTTTTTTTCTTTCACATATATATATATATATATATATATATATATATATATATATATATATATATATATATATATATATATATATATATATATATATAATCTGTACTTTCCTACATAAAGTATGAGTGAAGTATGACTTCAGACTGAAGCACGGTTTCAAGACAAATCGGGTCCTCCCTCGAAATTAGGTCTCCCCAAACTTTCAGTTAATGATTATCCTAAGTATAAACGAATGACATTAATTTAAAATACGCATACAAGCTTACTATATAATGCGCAAGAAAACAATTTAGTGCATAATAAAACCAATTGAATGTAATTTCTTACACTTGATTAACTGTTAATTAATAAATAATAATAATAATAGCCTATTAAGTGAATAATTGAACATCATTAATTTGTTTTATTTATAACTAAAATATTTGGACATTTAACACTTAATTTAACACATAATTACATTAAAGATGATTGTGAATACATGTAGGGTAAGTGCAAATGCGTGTATAAACTAGCTATCAGGCTAATTGGGTATCTGTTGAAACCGCATTTATCATAACATGATTTTGTAGGAATTGTAATCGGGCGCTAAAGAGAGTACCTATTAAAAGCAATTTGAATGGGATCATGTGGGGTCCTAATGGAGACCCGATTTCGGGGGGGACCCAATTGGTCACTACAACGGCACTGTGTTCATTTACACGCAAGCACAGGATGTAGACGTGCCCAGTGACACGACAAAGTTGAGATGTTTACTTTTACAGTACATTAGTATTATTGCAATGATGGTATTTATTTTATAAATTTTTATAATTTAAAATAATTATTTTGAACAACTATTATTAGTAGTAGTAGGTTTTTGTTTTTTTTTTTGTTCTATAAAAAAAAGTTTATCAAATTGAATGGGGAAAAAAGTTTTGTCCATAGCTTATCACATGCCTATAAATGCATATAATGTTTGTCAAGGTTTTTTGCACCAAAAACAGTTTAGTTTTACATTATCATTTTTTACTTTCTGTCTTAGTCTTACAGGTAAAACAAGAGGTTGTTTTACTACTGTCCCATGAAGTTTTCTACATTTAAATGACCTCTGTTATGACTGGCTTTAACACATTAAACACTTTAACATATTAGATGCAAATATGGATGGTCATATGTTAATGCGCTCATGGTTGTGAGAGAAATTCCACCTCTCAATTCTAAACTGGCTGTTTTTGTACCAGTCTCTCATTAAGGTTCCAGGCAGAAAGAGCAGGAAAAGGAGACGACGGCGGCGGCGGCCGCAGCAGCAGCAGCAACAGCAGCAGCAGCAGAATGGTGCGGAGGAGGAGAGGGGAGAGCAGGACGAGGAGAAAGAAAGGAACAGCGGAGATGAAGAATATGATGGTGATGATTATGAGGAGGATGAGGAGGGACAGCGAGTTAGGAAGCCCAAGCCCATGGAGGTTACCAGGCAGTCAGAGTCAGATTCTGAATCTGACCTCGAGGATGCTGATGCTGTCATGGAGCGTCTCCCTGATGATGCAGCTCCTCTCCTAGACTTTGCTAGGGCTTCACAGGGCATACTGTTACTGCTAGTGCTCAAACAACACCTTAAGAACCTCTACGGCTTCTCGGACAGGTAGCAAAACACCCATCATGCACCTCGACAACTCAAAATAATGATTGCTGTTCTCTCTTTGTTTTATATATACTGTATTTATTCTGCTCTCTCCCAATGCAGCAAAATTCAGAAGTACTCTCCTACGGAGTCGGCCAAGGTGTATGATAAAGCCGTCAACAGGAAGTCGTCGGTCATCTTCAGTCCACGGCAGACCATCGACTTCCTCCACAATGATGAGGTTCATGACGAGCTGACCTACGAGCTAAAGAGGAAGATTGTCAAACAGTACCTCGATGTGAGCCATACTTATTTTCTTCAGGAAAAAATTATTATATATTTTATTTACATCGCTATTAATATTTAACATTATTTTGTTTTTTAATAATATTATCAGAATTTTTACTAGTAATTGTTTCTGCAAACTTTCAAGGAGGCCACAGAATGACTTAAATTATTTATTAATAATAATATAATATAATAATATTAATATTATTATTAATATTATTATTTTTATAATAAAGTAATCAAACTTAATTGAAATGCTAAAAAAAACTTAAAATTAAGATGAAATTGAGTTTTGTTTTTCTCCTAAAAAATTTTTTTATTGATGTACAGAGTTTTTGAAACTTCTGGTATCGCTAAATAAAAAAACTGGTTAAAGTGTTATATATTACATTTATATTGATAGTAATGTTATTTAGTTTTATGTATGTTTTTAATAATTATTATTTTCAAACTATCAAAGATGCTGCAGGATGACTTAACTTAAACTTATGGAATCAAAAAATGAATTCTGGTTAATTTAATGTATATATCGGCACTCCAGGTTTTGTTAATAAAATATTTAAAAACATGCAGCTTTGTACACCAAAAATGTTATGATGAATGGGGGACCTTTGAGTCAACTTTGATTTTTACCACATGCTCTGTTTGATTCTCAGTTCAAGTTGCTAATGGAGCACCTGGACCCTGATGAAGAGGACGAGGAGGGAGAGACGAGTGCAAACGTGAGGAATAAAGCCATCACCGCACTGCTGGGGGGAGCGGCTACAAGCCCCCGAAACCACCATACACTTGACTCAGAGGATGAGGAGAGTGACGGAGAGGAGAGGACACCAGGGGTGAGAGAACACAAAAACAGCCCAACAGAGCCAGACTTTTGACTATTAGCAGCTTATTCTGGCCAAGTACCACCTACTTAGACAGGAAGAAACCGTCTGACTGACACAAGATCATTGCTCATGTTTTGTTTCTGTGCCTCGTCACCTTTATTTATATAGCACTTTATACCATGCAGATTGTTTCAAGCAGTTTCACAGTGATAAACAAGAAAATAAGTGCAAATGTTGCCAAGTTCTTCAGTTATGAAAATACAATTTCGGTGGTAAAGCAGCTCAAAAAAAAAATTATTCAACTCAATTTGGTTCATTGTTGATTGAATTTAGTTCAGTAGCAGTGTTAATGTTACAAAGTTCATCATTTATGAAACAAACTCAGTTCAACTATAAAGCAGTTCAAGCAGTGCAAAGTTCATCAATTATGAACAAGCTCAGTTTAGCTATAAGCATCTCTAGAGAATGCAATAGTGTCGTTATTCAGCTCAAGTCAGTTCAGTGTTTATTTGATTCAGTTCAATAAGTGTTGATGTTGCAGAGTTCATCAATTATGAAATGAATTCTGAACAGCAAAAACATGCTGTTTTCGTGCATGTATCTTTAAATGCAAATGAGCTGCTGCTCCCTGCCCACTTTCCAGAAGAGGTGGAGCCTGTACAGCTCGTGCCTCAGACACTCTGCTAAAAACTAAAGCATCTGTTTGGTTTTGATTATCATCTCTATCGCAGTCACGCTCACGTGACATTGCAGTTCTTCATTATCTTGAAAGTTTATTATTTGCATGCGTTTTAAAGCCATATCTGTTTAAACTTCTGATATATGGTTTTCTGAGCGCACACATCCAAAGCATGCACACAGAAAGCTGGATGTCAGACGGCACGTCCTGTGAATATTAAACTAAGTTCTCTTTCACATCTTATTGCGCTTAAACTGTCAAATATGCACAAGGTTATGAAAAAAAACACAAAGTTTACATAAACATACTCGGTTATGTCTGTGAACATAAACAGCAAGTAAAAAAATAGCATGTATATATTAGATCTGTGTATTAAAGTGAAAGCAGCGAAATAAACAGTACCTACTGCTGTATATGCTGTTAATATGAATCAAACAACAAAAGAAAAACAGAAAATCACTCACTGCTCTTGACTGAATAACTTTAGTAGCTTTAGAATAAGAATACATTTCTTACTTGAATGCTGCTGTTAAATGATCTGACGTGGAGATAAACATGGCGGACTGTGTACAGCTCACTCAGGGCGTGGTCTATGCTAATAAAGCAGAGTCCATCAGCAGTCGTGGGCGGGGCCTGTGCAATGTGACGTCATGTTGCATAGAAACTGCAAACGGCTTATTCTGAGACACTGCTTATGATTTATGGGGATTTATAAAAAAGGAGTGGGTGGATTTTTACAATTTTAGGGTAGTTGTGTACACACTGCCGACACATTTCTGTTCAAACACCATGTAAAAGTGAATTTTGTATAATAGGTCCCCTTTAAGAGTTTTTTTTTTTTTTTTTTTTAAACCCCTCTTCACAGGCGTCTCGACGCGGGAGGCGCACGGGAGACTCTGCGGACGTGCTGTTGGCGAACATGAACGAGTCTGTCAGCGCACTCGATATCATCGCCATCCACTGCCCCAAATACCGAGACCGGCCACAGATAGCACGTGTGATCCAGAGGAACAGCGACGGTTACAACATCCACTGGATGGCAGGCTCGTACTCCAGCTCCTGGACTGAAGCGAAGCGCCGCGATGGACGCAAGCTGGTGCCTTGGGTGGACACCATCAGAGAGACCGACATCATCTATAAAAAAATTACACTCACCAGTGGAAACAAGCTCAACCACAAAGTGGCGCAGACTCTACGTTCACTCTACGCTGCCAAGGACAGGAACTCCAGCTAATAATACGTAAACACATGCACACACACGCACGCACATACCTCCCATCTCAGATTCTCTCAGCCTAATGCAACACACCCCGCCTATCAGCCAAACATCTCCCGGGTCAGCCAAACATGAACACACAAACACGAGCGGCTATTCTACACTACAGACTCTTTCTCTCTCTGATGCACTCTGGGTCTGGTGGTGACATTTTGCCCTCTGCGCCAGGGTGCATCGTCGTACCGCAGGAATAAAATGTTTGGAGAAACATTGTATGGGTGCTCCTTCGCTGTTGTGCAGCAGATTTCTGGTTGTTTGATTTCTACTCCCAGTGTATCATAGTTTAACATAAAAATATTGTTTATATCTATAAAAGAAATTTAAATATATACTGAATGTTGAAAGAATTAGTTTGTTGATGTTTTTACTTAATTTCTTTTTTTTCTCATTTTCTTTTCGGATTTCTTAGCGTCAAGCGGCTTTCTATAGCTTAGCTCCTTCTTTACTGGCTGATGATGATTCTCTCTGTTGAGCTGTTTGTCCATTTTGTACGATAGCACCGTGTGGCTGTAATTTATTGTGTATAGCATGCAGTGTCTGTGAGGAGGGCTGTGTCGAAGGAGATTTGCGATAACAGGTCGCCCTGCTCAGCATAAAGGGACCCACATGCCTCTGATGGAACAAATACTGCAATAAATTTTCTACTTCTCTTACTTGCAAGACTCATCCTGTCCGTTTGGAACTCTTGTTCACTTGCATTTTTTGCTATGCATGCTTTTTTTAAATTTTTTTATTGACAGGTATAGTGAAGAGAGGACAGAACATTATGCGGGGAAGACACATCCAGTGTGTCGGACAACTGGCTCACGGCTCTTTGTAAAGGTGCCCCAAGTATTTTTTTTCTATTATAGAATAAGAATTGGCACTTTTTAAGGTCACACTTAATTTTAATGTGTCCTTGTTTTAATAACACAGGTACTCAGTAATATTAAGTAACAGCATGTTATTACTGACACAAATTGGTGTAGGACTTGATCAGAAATTGCTAGTAAATTTCACAAATAATTAAATAAACAGAAATACATTGAATTAAATGTGAAATTTTGGAGTAGAAAGACTGAAATAGTATTTTCTTGGAAAACACTTCGATAATCTTTGTTTTAGTGTTGGTTACTTGTCATAATTTGCTGTTATTACTATAGTAAGTAAATGTAACAAGGGCACATTAAAATTAAGTGTTACCCTTTTTACTTATTTTGCTTAATTTAAAGGGGATCTATAACGCCCCTTTTACAAGATGTAATACAAGTCTCTGTTGTCCCCAGAATGTGTCTGTGAAGTTTCAGCTCAAAATACCCCACAGATCATTTATTATAGCTTGTCAAATTTGCCCCTCTTTGGGTGTGAGCAAAAACCCTTTAAATGCAAATGAGCTGCTGCTCCCGGCCCCCTTTCCAGAAGAGGGCGGAGCTTTAACAGCTCACGCTTCGGTTGCTCAACAACAACAAAGCTGGAGAATCTCACGCAGCCAAAACGAGGATTGTCAGTAACGGTGTTCAGCCTTACATTGTTCAAACCGGAGTCGGACACTGATGGAGAGACTCAGGAAGAAGTTTTAGAATGAAACTGGACGTTTCTGAATGGTTAGTGGATAAATTTATGTAGTTGCTGTGGAGTTGATTCAACTCGTCGACTAGCATGTGCCGTCATGTTAATCTTTTGTGCAAATCCAGCGTTGAATTGACCCTCGTTTGTGAAGCATTCCGGCATAAAATGACGGCATGGCAACAACAATACTACAACAACTCTTCCTCTTCTCTAAAGCAGCCCAACATGGCCTCAACGCCTTTGTTGTGTGTTCTCGGGGGCGGGGTTTATGTCAGTTTTGGGGTTTGTGATGTCATCAACCCGGGAAGGAGCTTGTTTTAGTCCCTACCTAAGACATCTTATTGAGAGATATAAAGTGACAACTGATATTTATATTAGTGCTGTCAAACAATTAATCGCATCCAAAACAAAAGTTTGTTTACATAATATGTGTACTGTGTATATTTATCATGTGTATATATAAATACACACATGTATTTAAGAAATATTTACGTGTATACATGTATATTTATATATAATTGATTTTATATATAAATATAATATATTTTTGTGAAGGATAAACATGCATGTGTGTGTATTTATACATAATAAATATACAAAGTACACACATTATGTAAACAAACTTTTATTTTGGATGTGATTAATTGTTTGACAGCACTAATTTATTTGTGTTTAATGTAAGTAGTCTGCTATACTGTGATAAAGATTTCATCGATTTACATTACAATCAAAATTTCATCTTACTTTTTGTTCATATAAATATCAGCATCTGCACCGAATAACTTATTTTTGCGCCTCTGAACAAACTGAGGTGTTTTTTCTCCTTGAGTTTGAGTATGGTCATATTCTCACTATGTCATACTATATGAGCCATAGATACTCGACAAAAACATATGCAAACTTCTTTTTAGATGTTTAAAAATATGTATATATTTTAATTGTTCAATAAACTTACTTTTTTTTTTTTTTTTAAATGTCATGCTTTACAGGGTTAATATCTCTTTCATTGATTCAACATTTGATCAAACTGAAAGATTATGACTTTATTGCACAAAATTGGGTTAAAATATTGTTGAATTTAAAATGGCATACTAGCTTTTATCTATCTTTACATGGCAGAAGTAGTAAGCATAATTCTATTAGCCTGCTTGCCTGTGTTCATTTTCAACTGGATGAGATACTGTAGTGCAGAGCAAAAAGTTTTTCAAGATTACAATTTTGTTAATTTCTAAAACTTCACCATTTACACTTGAACAAGAGTCTGTAAAAATAGGGCTGAATGTACTGTGTAAATATGAAGGAATTTTCCATATTGATTTTTCACAGGTGTGTTTTACCCTTATTTTGAATTATGCATTGTTTTGTGTTTTAGGGTTACAGGAAATGTCTGTAAACTTAACAGATGATGTCCTGACAGAAAATTACATGTAGTTTTACCGTTTTCCTACTGATTTTTTTAGTGTAGAAATTTCCTGAATCTTCCGTGTTTTCTATGACTGTGGAAAGCCTGAATACTGAATCCTACATGATTTTCTTTTTTTCTTTCAAATGTGGCTTGGTTTGTTTATGCCCTCTTGTACAGGAAAGCTCCTGCTCCTGTACGGCTCCAGTTTTCATTCCTGTAGCTCAAACAGTAGAGCATGCACATGTTCGATTCCTTGGGAATGCGTATGTTTTACGCATCACGACATAATAAAAAATTATCTGGTTTTTAGCAGGTCTTAAAATGAGGTAAATATAACCTCAGATGAACAACACCACATGACACAATTATTTATTTAACAAAAATGAAGCCATGTGTGACAAACTAAGTACACCCTATTATTTAATTGCTTGTAGAACAATCTTTAGCAGCAATAATTTGAAGTAATTATTTTCTATATGACTATCAGTCTCTCACATCGTTGTGGAGGAATTTTGGATGCACTTGTAGACGGCTGCCCACGTCATGTAAAAGACAACAGGACTCATCGGACCAGACGACCTTCTTCCACTGCTCCAACATCCAGTTTGGACGCTCATGTGCCCATTGTAGGCGCTTTCGACAGTGGACAGGGTTCATCATAGGCACTCTGATTGGTCTGTGGCTACACAGCTGCAGTGTTGACACATTCCTCCCATAACAATTTTGTGTGACTTGTACCACAGTAGACCTTCTGTATAGCTCGGACCAAATGGGATCGCCTTCGTTGCCCTCATGCATTGAGTCTTGGGCGTCCAAAACCCTGTCGCTGGTTTGTGGTTTGTCCCTCTAACCACTGTTGGTAAATTCAAGCCTTGCCGTTTCAGAGATATTCTGACCCAGTCGCCTTGCCATATCAAAGTCGCTCAGATCTTTATTCCTGCCCATTTCTCCTGCATCCAACAGGTTGATTACGAGAACTGATTGTTCGCTTACCATCTAATCTACCCAGACCTTAATATGTGGCCTTGTTAGGAGATGATCAGCGACGTTCTCTTCACCTGTGATTGGTCATAATGTTTTGGCTCATCACTGTATTCCACATTAAGGAAACTTTGCATGTTTAAATAACATGACCCCCAGTGAAATCTCATTGGTCCAAAAATGTGATATACAAGAATACATAGGTATGGATGCAAACCTTAATCTAAGTTCTTTTGTGTCATTATTTTCATTTATTACTGTAGAACGTCACATTGCTTTACCTGTCAGCAGGTGCTGGAAACAGGACAACAGGTGTTTGCTGCAATGGAAACATTTCCCTGTACGTCATTCTGGGAGAAGAATGCATGTTATGACTGGCTGCAGACTTCATCATGGAGATAATACGCGAGTTAAAGTGATGAAATAAACAGATAAGTGATCAGTTGTTGAGGATAAATGTGCATGAAATATAGATCAATGTAGGTTATTTATGCATCCAGAATACGTCATTAGATTCTCCTCATCTTTACAACAGTAATCAATTTTAAATAATCCTAAACTGTATTTAATTTATAATTGTTCTATACTGTCAAACCAAAACGTTACCATTCGTAAATACAGCGGCTTTCTCTTAGACTTCTATTACTTACCATGTCCTTTTGTTTTATTTTCCCAATCTGCATACTGTCCGTACCATAAATAGTATGCAAGCGCATCCTAAATTGTAGTGATGTGATGTACATGTATGGAAATAGTGTGCGGAGCCCGCATGAAATATTGTATCTTGCTTTTCAGATATTTCCTACTACCCTTTGCAGTACAGAAGAGGAGTTTGTGATTGTTCTCTTTTCCACTTGTGTAGACGAATATAACCTCAAAGCATTTTTAAATGAATGTAAGAGCAGAGTAATATTGAAGTTAGCTTCATGGTTGTGTTTATATGTGAATGTAAGCAGTGTATGACAGGTGGGTCTGTCGTATTAAGACGATTTAATGATGTAGTATGTCCTAATACTGGTGTACATACTCAAAACGTATACTTTCCCATCACTAATGAAATATAGTAAACATATGCAGCACTGGTCTGCTTATTTGTTGTTTCAGTTCCCTGTATTGCATATTAAATGAATCTACAGTGAGGAGTAAATGTGTATAAATGAGTTAGGAATACCCTCTCTCTCTATACCTTAAACAGACACTAGAGATGTATTATTACTGCTCAAGTCTTCTGTTAACACACAATGCACTGTAATGAGACCGCTTGATCACTTCAGTTGAATGCTGCGGCCGTTCTTTTACATGTTGACTTGTGAGCTTTAAATGCTGCTGCTCTATAATTACAGATGAGTAAAAGAAGTAGAGGCTGGAGCGTCGAGTATAGCTGCAGTTTTGAGCTTCAAGCTGAACAGAAAGAATGGCTGTATAGTATAGAAGAAATAGGTAAGAGACGTTTTCACACCACATACAGGCAGTGAGACGAGACGGTAAGGACTTCTGCAGTGGCCTTGGCATTTCTGAAAATCCTAGAAAGTCTTAAAGGGTTAGTTCACCCAAAAATGAAAATTCAGTCATTAATTACTCACCCTCATGTCGTTTCACACCCGTAAGACCTTCATTCATCTTCGGAACACAAATTAAGATATTTTTGATGAAATCCGATGGCTCGGTGAGGCCTCCATTGACAGCAAGATAATTAACACCTTCAGATGCCCAGAAAGCTACTAAAAACATATTTAAAACAGTTCATGTGACTACAGTGGTTCAACCTTAATGTTTTGAAGCGACGAGAATACTTTTTGTGTGCCAAAAAACAAAATAACGACTTTATTCAACAATATCTAGTGTTGGGTCGATTCATTACGTCATTAGTGTTTCGAAATTTCAATGGTTCACGTGACTTTGGCAGTTTGATTCACGCTCCGAACCACTGATTCGAAACAAAAGATTCATGAAGCTTCGAAGCTTCATGAAGCAGTGTTTTGAAATTGCCCGTCACTAGATATTGTTGAATAAAGTAGTTTTTTTTTTTGTTTGTTTTTTTTTGCTGCACAAAAAGTATTCTCGTCACTTTTTTGCTGCTTAATATTTTTGTGGAAACTGTGATACTTTTATTCAGCAAGGATGCACTAAATTGATGAAAAGTGACAGTAAAAACATTTAAAATATTACAAATGATTTCTATTTCAAATAAATGCTGTTCTTTTGAACGTACTGTTCAGCAAAAAATCCTGAGGAAAAAAAATGTATCACAGTTTCCACAAAAATATGAAGCAGCACAACTGTTTTCAACATTGATAATAATCAGAAATGTTTCTTGAGCAGCAAATCAGCATATTAAAATTATTTCTGAAGGATCATGTGACACTGAAGACTGGAGTAATGATGCTGAAAATTCAGCTTTGATCACAGGAATAAATTACGCTTTAATTTTTTATTTCTTTTAAATAGTAATAATATTTCACAATTTTGCTGTTTTTACTGTATTTTTGATCAAATAAATGCAGCCTTGGTGAGCGTAAAGACTTATATTAAAGGTGCAGTAAGTGATATTTGAACTACGCTGTTGGACTTTGTTGATATTTGAAATCAACCCAAACAAACCCACCCCTCTTCATTGCTCCACCTCCAAATCTCACACTCCAATCCTAACTACCCTGCTCTGAGTCGGTCTCGAACCCCGGCCCGATCGCTGCTGGCATGCGAGGCGAATGCACTGACAATGATGCTAAACACCGCATTCCCTAGCGGTCGTCAGTGTGCAGTGGTTTAACTGCAAAACTCTCACTATCTGGCCACTGTTACACACACAATGTGAGTGGATGTTTATCACAGCTGACGCGCAACAAAATGCTTCACGAAAATAAAGCGCAGTTGATGAACGAACGACAAGGAAGCACAAAAAATGAACGTACAGTACACAAGAGTAAATACAAAGTGTTCGTTGTTAGTCGCAAACAGCACAGCAGCTCGAGACAATCAAAACCCAGTGTACTCCCATGATAAGCGGGATCAAAGCAGTTTTCAGGCCTTCCCACTTAGCTCTCTCCAGCGCTGGAAAGCTTTCCTAATATAAACCGGGTCCTAAAGCGCTTGCCCAGTCATAAACATTCATTCCAGTGATATTCTTTTGAGCTCTTTTGTATTGTGTCCCATTTCTCGTTCTGCAGTTTTTTGTTTTTTTTACTTATTTTCAAATCTCCCTCGTGCTCGTTCTCACTCCTCGACCGTCATACGCCCCCTGATGCTGATTGGTTAGACGTTTGTTGTTGGACTCGGCCCGACTAACTTCCAAACAGTGTATTTGAAATATTACTGAGTCCCCCTTTAAAACCATTAAAAACATCCTACTGACCCCAAATCTCGAAACGTGTCTTGTGACATTTCAGAAACATATACTATCACTTAACCTCAGAGCTGATGGTAGATCTGTTTTGGTTTCATATCATAAAAATCTATTTCTCAGTCAAAGCGGATTTTTACTTCCAGAACCCAACATTTTTATGCTCTATATTCAGCCTCCCTCTTCTTCTCCCTCCTGTTTTTTCTCTGTATAGTACTCGCATTACAGATTTACAACCGCTAATGACTAATTACTAATGTTATTCTTGACCTGGGCCTTTGTTCGTCATGTTGAGGTAATTGCATTAACAAGGTTGAGTCTTGTTGGCGGGTGTATTAATGAAGTCCTGTGTGGTGTGTGATGACATGTGGCCGAAACGTGAACTCTGAAGATCAGATCACGAACACACTCCATATCTCTGGTTTCATTCTCTTTCTTCTTCATTTCCATCATCACTCTCTATTTATACATCTTCCTTCCACAAACCCAAGCTCTTTATTGTGTTTCCTTTCAAGTTATAAATAGTTATAAAGCATATGCTACAGTCTTATTGCATGATTTAAATGAACTACAAATATCTCACATGAATGTGTTTGATGACATGCATGTCACATAATTGATGTGATTTTGTTTCATGATCACTTTGACAAAGTTAACATATTAAATGACATTCTCAACCCATTTAACATTTAAGCCTAAATTCAATCTGTTCATCATATAAAGCGATCAAGTCTCTTCAGAAAATCTGGACTAAACCGCTCAATTCATATGGATTAGTTTTACAATCTCTTTATGAGCTTTTTGAAGCGTCAAAGTGTCAGTTGTGTAGCTGTCAATGGAGGGACAGAAAGCTCTCAGATTTCATCAAAAAGATCTTAATTTGTGTTCTGAAGATGAACGAAAGTCTTACGGGTGTCGAACGACATGAGGGTGAGTAAATGATGACACAATTTTCATTTTTGGATGAATTAACCCTTTAAGTGTTTTAGAATATCCCACTATTTTTAATGGTTGAAATACTGCAGCAGGTGCTGTATTATTGATGACAGGTGCCCTAAACTTGCATTTTGTTCAAGTATTTATGTTTTTCTTCACTTTAGATGAAAATGACAGTCCTGTGCTGCAATTCTATGGATGTTTTGCCCTCCAGGACTCTGCGCCAGTCAAGTGACTGAAAAGTTTATGGGTTAGAAACAACGAAAAGATGAGTACTTTTTTTTTATTGGTAATTTTTTATTAAACAGAATTAATAACAATGAAAAAATAACTTGGGGGAAAAAAACATATAAATAGATATTTAAAAATATACATAAATAGGGATAAATGAATTATCAAAGCCATTCAGTTGGGTTCTGTTTTTAACATTCAACATAAGAATCAGAGAAAATTCTTTCATTAACCCCATGATTAGTGGAGGTTAAAGGGATATTTCACCCAAAAAAATAAAATTGTCATCATTTGCTCACCGTTCAAGTTGTTCCAAACCTGTATGAATTTATTTCTTCTGCTGAACACAAAAGAAGATGTTTTGAAGAATGTTGGTAACCAGACAGTTCATGGACCCTACTGAATTCCAAAGAAAGGAAAAAAAATACTATGGAAGTCATTGGTGTCCATCAACTGTTTGGTTACTGACATTCTTCAAAATATCTTCTGTGTTCAACAGAAGAAAGAAACTCATACAGGTTTTGAACAACTTGAGGGTGAGTAAATGATGACAGAATTTTCATTTTTAGGTGAACTATCCCTTTAAAGGTCAAAAAGACACCATGAGAAAACACACAGCACACAAAATATCCTGTGATGCCTGTTGAGGAGACCAGCATCACTATCGGGTGCTTTAATGCTGTACGGTATTATAACATCCTGCAACACCATTCTTGCAATTCCTATCCTGTATCTTTCTCAGAGAAATGCAATCATGATGATTTCCTCAACCAAGTCATGCTCACACATGTAATAACCTGAAATTGCTTCTATTGATTTTCCTGTCGTGTGTCATTGTCTCCCACAGCTGCTTAGACACAGCCACATTTCCGTGCCGAGTGCCTCTCCATGATGTGGTATATCAGGTTATCATCCAGGAACGACAGGTCGTCATCGTATTCGACTGGTCGACAGCAGGCGGTGTGAGGGGAGCTGCGCAGAATGTTTTTCTCACCTCCGGCGAGGCTGGTGAGGATTTTGTCGTAGTTTGTGAGGGAGTTTATACACACGCCGCTGCAGTAGCTGAATATCAACTCCTCCTGACTCTGGTAGCCCAAACCCAGATCAGACACTTTCAGCTGGACTTGTCTTAGTGCACATGCTCTTCCTTTTCCTTTCTCTTTCTCATCATGACTCAGTCTCTTTCTGTGTGTCTTGCTACGGAGGAAACCCCTCCGTTTCGGAGATCTCTTGAATCTGTGGATGAAGGCTGAGTCGGGAGTGGGCAAGCTGTCTGGATGACAGAGGAAAGAGATGTTCCCATTGTCATTTGCACTACAGATACATCAATCTGATTTTAAGCAATGTACTAAAAATTGAGCAGTCTGAAACTGAACAAGGTAGTTTTATGTGGAAAGATTGTTCTCTTTGTGTATATGCATGCTTTGAAAGGGTCATATCATAAAAAAATCCTTCATCTTTTTAACCCTGTAAAGCCTGACAATTGAAATAATAGAAAAATAAAGTTTTTTTTTAAATGGAACAATCTATTGAAACATTAGACGAAATTAAAAAAAAAAATGCATTTGTGTTTTTTGTTGAGCATCATATTTGATACACCAGGCTTTTATGGCTCATATAGTATGAAATATTTAGAATATGGCGCTCATACTCCAGGAGGAAAAAACTATTTTATTCGGAGGCCCAAACTGAGCAAAAATATGTAATTTGGAACAGTTGCTGATATTTATTTGAACAAAAAGGTAAGTTGAAATTCTGATAGCTTATAATGTAAAAGTATCAAATATAATACAGTAAGCTTTATAGGGTTAATTAAATTATTTTTATGACGTGAACATTTCCCCTCAGGTACAAAAAGGCCATTTATTTAAACTATGCTTCAAAAAAATAGTCAATATGACATCTGTGATTTTGAAGGTATAGCTAACAATAAGAGTATGTGGGGAAAATCTGTAAGTAGCTACTGCATCTTGCTATTGATCCCAACATTAGAAACAAGCATCTTAAGTTAATTTTTAACAGTGTCTCTGAACAATTTCAATCTGATTTTAACAGTTTGCATGGCACCTTTTAGCACAGAAGATCATATGCTATAATTACTTGAAATAAAGCTAAAATAAAATATAAATATTAGATTAAAAAAAAAAAACCTAAAACACAAGATTTGAAATGTTGACTTGGCAACTAACTGAAATAAAATGTTACAGTTTTAGTTAAAATTAATCAAACTAAAACTGAAATACAAATAAAAAAAAAGTGAGTGACGTGTAAATAGAAATAAAAAATAAATAATAAAAACGATAAAAGCACATAACAAAATTACTAAAACTGAAAAAAAGTCAAATTAAAATATTGATAAATACTATGTAGTTCATAAATACTAAAATAACACTGTTATTGAAGAGTGGAGCAGAGGTCACATGCACATAGAAGTCTTAAAGCTACAGCAGCAAAATCTAAACGTACGTTTAAAATAGTTTTTGCGTTTTTGAAAAAAATTTGTGTATAGACGACAACAATGTCAAAATGATCCCCGTTCACATGGATCCAGTAGTTGGCAATGTCAGTTTTTAAAAAAACACTACGCATAAGTCCTGAAAAATGAAGCCAAAATGTTTCAGTCGCCCCCAGGTGGCTGGATGCAGTATAGCTCGCCCTCTCTATGTAATGTAATGGGACGTGAAACAAACTAAATCAAATTACACTTCAAATACATTTTTTTTTCAAAGATGGTTTCTGTCATTTTAGGTAGTTTTTATCACACTGATGTAAGTTCAAGTGTTCGTTTTTTTTTTTTAATTTTATAAGTTTGGTTTTAGTTATTTGACGCTATAAAAACAGGGTGTCATGACATCATGATTGACAGCTTCTCTAAGCAAAGTAGTAACTGAGCCACCAACGGACTTTTTTTTGGGATTTTCGGGAGGAGATTGGAGCTTTAACTTTAATTTCTACATTTCCATTACTGTTTATTTTACACCGACATGCAGTAAACTGTACTAACCAATTCTGCGGGAGTGTGGGCGGGGCCTTGATACCGAGGCTCAACCTCACGCTCACTACTGCGCAGACTCGGGCTCCAAGAAGTCAGTGCCATATTGGCACACTGCCGGCTTCACTTCTCTACAATGAAAGAGAGTGAAAGTGCGTCGTCCATCTTTTTTTTTTAGAGTCTATGCTACGCACTTATAGACTGAACACGTAATACACATGTGCATGACGTCACCGTTTTCAAAAACTTCTACTTTTGTTTTTTGCGTTTAGTTTATAGTACCGTTTTCAAAAACTTTAGAACCTATTTTAAAAGTTTGCATTTTCAGGCCTCCCAAAAAACGTTTCTGTGTAAATGAATGGCCAAAAGGCATAAAAAGTTTTCAGTTTTTAGTTGAAAGCGGTGTCGTTTAAAGGCCCCCTAAGAGCAAATTTATGGAAAACTATACCATAACCGTCTCCATGTAAACTACAAAAATGCGAATTTGTGAAAACAGTGACGTCATGCACATGTTCCGTCTATAGGTGTTTCTTTACAAAGTGACGTCTACATCTACTGGCCTGACAGCATAATGCAGCCTTTTTAGTCATTTTCGCGGATCCGTGTGAACGGGATCATTTTGATAATGTTGTCGTCTGTACTCGAAAAACACAAAGGAAAAACTTTCGTTGTCATGTAAACGTACCCTAAGAGTCAAAGAGGCTAGAAGATGTTCATGTAAAACTAAATCATGATTGTTTTTGCTGGAGAAACCCTTGGTTTAGTGGACCTTGAGGACAAAAAGGGCCGATAAAAATGATATGACCCTTTTGAAGTGCATTGCACATTGTGTTTTGACAGTATGTAAAGATGGTAGTGTTTTGATGTGCCTTTGTGACACGGTACCTCCATTGAGAACTATGAGAGGGCGAGTAGAGTCATCAAAGAGCCATAACGTGATATAGTTCGCATTATTCTGACAGCTTTGAGCAACAATACTGCTTTTGTCCACAGGTACCAGGTTTTTGAAACACAGATGAGTTGTAAGCTGATAGAACTAGAGTAGTGTGTGTCTAGTGTCCCGCCCAGGTACAATGGGTCACCTGAAACTTCTTTACTTAACCATCACAACAGTATCAGGTGTGTCCTGAAATGTGCTTTATCACACCTGCGTGTATTCGTGTGACTTTTCTTTATTTAATAATAAGAATCAAATAGCTTCTCCTGACCTGAGTGACTTCTTGGCTGCGGATGTTTGATCGTACGAGCATCAGGCAGATTTTGGTTTGCTTTTCTCAGCAGGTCCAGTCTTTGAGAACACTGAGCGTGTGGTTGTGAATAGCGAGAGTGTCCGGCTCGGTTCGGGTTCTGTAGAAGCAGCGGGACGGACGACACGCAGCTCAGCATCAGTGCACACGCCAGCATCACACCCCAGATCTTCATCTTACTCTCTCCTCAGCTCAGAGAGCCTGTGTCGGTCAGCACAAACTCACATCACACACAAGTTCAATCAGACAGTTTTGACATCACTTCACCTTACACTACAGCCTTTATTGTATTGCATTTTAACACATTTATGTCACATACTTTTATACAGCCCAGCTTTCTACCTCTTTTTAAAAAACTGATTGAAAACATTAAAGTAAAATATCAGTTAAAGGCACAATATGTAGTTTTCGCCTCTAGAGGTCGCTTATTCAAAACAAAGGCGTAGCTTGATGACGCCTTGATTTCGCAGAATCATGGGAGGTGTTGTCTTTACATCTACAGATGGTGGAAAAGAATCCGACGGGACTTGGGAAGAAATCATATTAAAGGATGAGCTAATGTATTAAAGATTTATGAACATTACTGTAGTATGAAGCAGGGTGGGGCTGAAAGCTGTTGGAGTGGAACGAGGCCGCTGGAGCGATTGCTAATGAAAGACGAGCGCGACACATGGCTTGAGAGGAGTGGAGTTTTTATTATGCCACAGACGAGCGCTTCCGCTTCTTCCGGTCAAGTGTATGTGGGGTAACACAGCACTGTTTTATCATATTAGATACATTTGTGTGTTGAAAGTTGTTATAATGCTACTCTGCGTTCGCTCGGCAGCTGCTATGAGACACTTGTTGCACACTGCAGTAAGCTAGATCGATATTAGTCATGGTAAAACATGGTACTCGTGGCAAATCAAGAAAATGAGATTTAAACAATAAGACGTACTGTGTTGAGATATATAACATGATTAGTTTTCTGTCGATGAATGTATCCAAACAGTTGCTCACCTGTCTAATTAAACACATAATATATTAAAGCGTCTTTGGTGTTTCCATGGTTTCTACACAAATCTGGAAACCAAGGGTAACACGGGTATGATGTCATTGATAGGCGACGCACAGACATGGTCCGTGTCCTGGTTAAAATTGCTAATTTCTCTGGATTTAAACATTCTTGGAAACATCTGGGGTAATGTAAGTACACAAGTCAACAAAATATATAACATTATTCTAGTGGTTTTGCGATATTTTAATCCAAAAAACTTACATATTGTGCCTTTAAGATCGATATATTGCTTTTTTGCGGTTGTTACAGCTGTTTTTATTTATTTACTTCATTTCTCTGTCTAGCACTTTGAGCTACTCTGAAAAAGGCACTTTATGAATTACATTTCTTATAAGAATAATAAGAATAAAAAATATGTAACTTATAGTAGGCCTGTTAATATTATTATTATTATTATTATTATTATTATTATAATATTAGCCTATATTAGCCTTATTATATTATTATATTAGCTTTTAAAAAAATACCCACAAGTAGCCACTATATGAAAAAGGCACTTTGTAAATTACATTTGTTATAATTAATGCTGACAATAATAATCATACATATATCTTAATATATCATTATTATTATAAAACAAAATAAATAAAAAAAATACCCACAACTAGCCACTAGCTACTATAAAAAGGCATTTTCTAAAATATATTTGTTATAATAATAACAGTTTAACTTTATAAAGCACTATTATTATCATTATATAGCCCCAAAACTATTTACATTAAGTTTTTTAAATACCCACAACTAGCCACTAGTTACTATAATAATAATTATTATTATAACCATTTAACTTAATTTAGCATTAATTTATTAGTAAACAGTATAGCCCCAATACAATTTAAAAAAAAAAAAAAAAAAAAAAAATTATTATCAAAAGTGATGATCAGTGATGCTGTAAAAAACAAGGAAAAAGATGTTTGATAACTTACCCGAGTTCAGCTCTGTATCCGGCCATCAGCACTGATGATCACAGAGCCACAGGTGCTTTCCGAAAACATTTATAAAATAAAAACTGTGCATATTATATTTCCTTTCAACTGACTCTCATGTTCTTCTGCTGTCAGGAATCATCGCTCACAAACTACATCAGCCTGTTCATGACTGCGGTTTATAATATATTTTTATTGCTATGCATCCACTTCTATAATCCGATTATGGTTTTTAACTGTATTGATTATTTAATTGTTCAGGTCCAGTCTGAGTCCAGTTCATTCGCGCGCCAGCAGTGATGTGCAGTGCGCGTGAACAGTGCGCGCGATCAAAACACGCTGAATGACCTCATGAACAAAGCAAACAGCCTCCTGGATATTATTTAAACGTGGTGGAATGGAAAGATCGCTAAAGATGAATATGCAGTAGCTTTATGGTGAAATTTAGGCTAATTTAGTTTGTCGTTCACTCATATGAAATATTTTATTATTTATATTTAATTTAGCCTATCTGTTGGTTCGTTTTAAAGGAATTCCGTGCTGAAGATATAAAATACAGTACCTCTATTCACAATGAAGTACCTATATTAAAATTCAAATGTACTGTTATTTGCTATAATTTGTTTGACAACAAATATATTAATAGCTAACAATAACCTGTTGATAGATGGATTTCCACTTTCCAGCTTGAGTTCAGAGCTTCAGCGCTCATATAAATGACAAACACTCCCTCTACCGGTCAATAGTCTACAGTGCAGTGAAAACTAAACGTTACATCTGAATTAAAATTTGATTGAGTAGATGTTAATTTATAAAATCTGTGCAGATGAAGAGAGTTTTATGTATTTGTTCAGTAATGTTAAATGAAACACTAATATAACTGATGAGCCATATATATAAGACCTATAGTCTTCCTTCACTAAAGGAAAGTGCTTATTTTATATATACAATGCAAACACTCCCTTTTATTTTCAAATTCATTTAAACAGTCACACCCCTACGGAGCCCCTAAAGGGATATGGTGATGGAAAAAATAGCTCCTCATCTGACCCACAACAAAAAAATAAAAACAAATAAATAGCCTATATATATGCAATAAATTATGCAATATTTAGAAACTACTACTACTGTCTCTGATGATTGTGTCATTGTAATTAAAGGAGGGGTATCACACACAGTTTCTGCCAATCTCATGTTAAACCTAAGTACCTATAGAGTAATACTGCATAGTGGGAAGAAATCATACTGCATACTGCAATACTTCATATCGCCATAAAGTCTTTAGTTTTATCATATTTATAAAAGATACATGCGCTGTACCGAGTCTTTCCGAAAACAGCCGAGCGCCTGGAGGCGTGACGTGTGAGCGGAGCTAAAGAGTGACGAGAACGCGCAGCTTTTGTGTAGCGATCGTCTGCAAGCTATCAATGGTCAGCTAAACAGATGTATTTAAACACACACAATACACCATCGCATTATCCATGGATAACTTTTGAATCACTATAATGAATATAGCATATAGTGAATGATGAATAATTAATTTATGAATTCACTACGTTCGTGTTGTTTACATTATATGAACTTAGGCCCTATTACCAACAAAACAGACATTTGAAGCAGTTTTACTCACCACCTGCGGTTCCGATTCATGACCGGGATCATTATCGCTGTGACCGCTCCATCTTTCAATTTCAAACAATCTGTAAATCCAGCGTGGAACTGGGCCTTGTTAAATCTAGACTAAAAACGCATTTCTTTAACCTGGCATACACATAACACATTACCAATTTATATTTTCAAATCCGTTAAAGGATTATTAGGCTGCATAAATTAGGTCAGCCGGAACCGGGAACACTTCCTATAACACATGATGTACTCGTTACATCAGAAGAAGAATGGCATCTACGCTAATATTAGTCTTTCTGGTTATCCCGAGGTTCACCGTAGTCAACCGGATCCGGGCCGTATCCAGGTGAGACCAAGGACCTGCGCCTTGACACGACCACAACGCAGCCCTGAAGTATCAGCAGAGATTGAGTCAACTAGATCATCCACTGTGAGGGCCTCATTGACACGACAGCCACGACACAGTTCCTCAACAACCGTCCATACCGGCGTGATGAATACGATCCTCAATTGGATGGAACTGGAATAAATACTTTGAATGTTGCGATCCTATTGGACTTACGATGGCAACCTGAATCGTAACAAAGCACTGTTGGCCAGAGGAGAACTGGCCCCCCGACTAAGCCTGGTTTCTCCCAAGGTTTTTTTCTCCATTTAAACACCTATTTGCCACTTGTCTGCCACCTGATGTCACCTGATGGAGTTTGGGTTCCTTGCCGCTGTCGCCTTTGGCTTGCTTAGTTGGGGACACTTGACATTTGACTTGACATTTGATATTCAACAGTGCTTTGATCTGCCTGCATTGACACTATTCTTTAAGAGCTGCTGTGCAGCCAAATAATGTACCAGTTATCAATGTAAAGCTGCTTTGACACAATCTACATTGTAAAAAGCGCTATATAAATAAAGGTGACTTGACTGACTTGACTTGACTTTATAAAACCATAAGCGCAGATCCTGAGGGCTCGAGCAGCCACGGAAAAACACAAGATATTCTCCATTCATTTTAACCAAAAAAAAAGTGATTGCAACTATCAGTTTCTATGGTTATTTTAATAACAAATATCGAGAGCGCATCAATGTAATGCGTGAGCACAAATCTCTCAGCTCTACTTAACACTGGGTTCTTTGGGAAGCAAGGTTATCTTTCCCTCACAACCAAAAACACACTTCTTTGGTGACATTGTTGATTTCGTGGTCTAAAAACAAAGTGACAAATCTTTCTCGAGCAAGTCCTGTGCAGGGCTGCCGACGACTTCCGTAAAGCTGAACGAAGCGTGTTGATAGACGTGCTCTTGCTCTCTCGCTCTGGTCGACGTGTGCGCGCGTGCTCTTCCGGGAGAAGTGCCCATACAAGGAATTCCGACTTTTCTGATGTCACACAGGCACATACTCGAAAAAAAGATCCCGAAATTTAAGAGGATTTGGAAGAGTATTTTTGGCACAGAACTTTGGCCATGTTTAGCATGAGAATCCAACTCTTTAACAGTGTAAATAAGTCAGAATGCATGAAATAGCATTATACCCCCCCTTTAATATACAGTGTTAAAAACAGTTAAAAAAAATGATTATTTTATGGGGACAACATTTTTTTTTAATGTATAGCCAATCAGAGGAGCGTGTGGGTGGAGTCTCTCTCCAAGTGCACTGCACACGCAACCAAATATCATTGAAAAATCACAGCCAATCAGAAGAGTCAATATCACATTAGACACTTTTGCTAGGGTATGGTAGGCAATTTCAGAGAGGCTAGTAATAGCTATACTAAAAGACGTAATAGATATAGCCTGTACTTTATCTACTTTATCACTGTAACAGCTAAACAAAAATTAAGTTCAAAATATAAATAATTAGGTGTAGCCTACATGATTCTAACATTGTATTATTTGACCAATTTTAAAGTTTCATTACATTTTGTTCCCGAAATCCACCCTGAATCCACCCTTCTGCCTAGATCAGGATAATCCTGATTTTTTTTTTTGGATCAAAGTTTTCCCAATCCTACTGAAAAGTTTTGAACAACACATAGTGAAGGTTTGATCCAGTTCAAAACCAAGATTGGATCACATGATCTAATTTGTCTTTTGAACAACCCATTTTCAAGATTTGGTCCAATCCGATCAGATTACTTTTGAACAGTTGGGCCTTGATTATTCCTCTTTTCCCCGATAATGCTTGTTTTCTCCTGCTATCTTGGCCATTCCACTATAAGGTATACTGTATGTGATGTAAAGTGTGTTTCTGTCAGATTGTGAGGATGAGATGCCTCTTTTAAAAAATTTTCATATTTGTAGTTCGAGTTATTAACTGGAATCCTTATAATTCAGAACATCAGGAAATGTACTGAATAAATAAATAGTGAATATTCAACAAGAAAATGCTGATAAATGGATGTCTTACAATCAGCACGTTTGTATATGACTCCCTCTTCCGGTCAATAGTCTGAAGTGCAGGACTTGGACATTACAGCTATTATTACATTACTAATAATCTGATGTTGTAAACCGCTAGATAGAAGACGCACTATAGCAAACAGTTTCACCATACATTTTTTTTTTTCTGTGATTAAATTTCCAGTTAATGTTGTAAATAATATAATATATAAATTAAATAATATAATATCCGTTCAGGAGTGTTTGGGGTTTCTGTGTAGTGATGAATCTGTCTCAGAGGTCGTGTGTGTGTGTGTAAAGACTCGTTTTGATTACATTTTTAGGGAATTTGTAGCCCATTTAATTCCAAATTGTTATAAATTTAAATCTCAGTAATTACCGTGAATGTTGTCACTAATTAGTCTGGTTAATCATCAAACTTAATTCAGATCTCCTTAGAGTTTAGCACGCGAAACAATGCAGATAATGCAGTGATGATTTCTTGACGTAAACATCCAATTTTATTAAAAAGAAATGATTGCATTGAATCTGACAGCTATGAATTCCTCAATTTCCGGTAGAATAGAGCTGGAGATTCCTCATATCCTCAAGGAGAACGGAGAGAAGAGAAAACATGGAAAGGACAGGACAAGGGTAGAAAAAGAGTTTCTATCTATCTATCTATCTATCTATCTATCTATCTATCTATCTATCTATCTATCTATCTATCATAATTTAGTTTTAATTTTTAATACCAACCATAAAGTTTATATGAAGAATCCCCATTCATCTGCACCTTTACCGCTCAAACTTTCCCTCCCGTCATCCTTCAGTCTGCTGTAGTATTTTATCGACCAGTCTCCGTGTTGCTATATTGGTCAGAGTTACTGAAGCGAGCTCAAGTCCCCATCTGTGTAGATTAGACCATTATCCTCTTAACTCCGAGTGTCCCTGCCTTCTCTCCTCACTGCTTCGCTCAAAAACACTCTCAAATAAGAAGAAACTTCGCGTCTGACGCTGATCGACGGACTTTCGACAGCTGCCGCGGCGCTCCGTGGATGTAGAAGTTCTTCAGAGTTGGTCGCGCGCGTGTCGGGGCTCCTGAGGGGCCGCACATGAGGAGTGTGTCTGATCTTCAGCAGACAGTAATCGCATCAGACCGGCTTCACCGTGCATACAAAGACCTGCAACAGTCTAGATCGAAAATTCAGCGCTTTTTATTCTCTATGAGTTTTTAAAATGAGGAAAAACAGCATTTGAAGCTCAGATTGACGCGATCAATATTTCAGAATCATAAAGGATTGAAAATGCGCCTCCCGAAGAGAGTGATGGTGATTCTCGCATTGGTGTGGATGTGTAATATCGCTCTTTGCTCAAGAAAGTCTGGAGCACGGAAGTCAGGTGAGTGTCATTTTCATTACTGATGTTTTTGTAGTTAAAATTTAGTCGTAATTGTTTTTTTTTTTAATGGTGATTATTTGATTATGCAATACAGTGACCCCAACAAATAGGCTATTTGTACATGATGTCTGATGTCATTGCATTAAATGCAATATCTTAACAAACTTTTCTTCATTTTTGCGTCAACTAGTGTGTTAATTTTTGGTGAATGTATGAAGTCAGTTCTTCTCAAGTTCACAGGTGTTTTGCATCAGACCTTCCTTCTTTTATAACAAATGGCACTTTATGATATTTTGTTAACTAATGCAATGGCATTCAAACATTTTTAAGCATGCATTAGGTGTCTGAATACTGTTTGGAGCTTTCTTATGTCCCATAATCACACAGGACACATTTTTAGGCTATTCCGATGGATAGATGTACAGGTGATTTGTCACAGAGACATCTGAGGTCGCAGTCATACAGCAGGGTCAGCGCTGTATATGGCACATCCATATGCCCTCCGGACGATCTCTTGCCCAATGCCCATGGCCAACAATTTACAGTAATGAAAACCATCAGTCATTTCAGATAAACAAGCCCTCCGATAACTGACACTTCAGATGAAATGCTGCAAATTGGTGCTTGTCCCTTTGGTACCCTTGGGTATATGGAGATACTTAACCTTAATGCGCTTTTTAGTGGTATAGCCAAGAAACTAGAAGTGATATTTAATTTGGTGGTCTTGATTTATTAAAAGACTAACAAATTCAAGTCTATAGCCACAAATAGGCAAGTTTGGGCTGTTTTGTTTTAGATCTTAAAGGGTTAGTTCACCCAAAAATGAAAATTCTGTCATTAATTACTCACCCTCATGTCGTTCCACACCTGTAAGACCTTCGTTCATCTTCGGAACACAAGTTAAGAAATTTTTGATGAAATCTGAGCGCTCCATAGACTGCAATTTAACCACCACTTTCAAGGTCCAGAAAGGTAGTAAAGACATCGTTAAAATAGTCCATGTGACCAGCGCTCCATCAACCTTAACGTTATGAAGCGACGAAAATACTTTTTGTGCGCAAAAACAAAACAAACACTTCTGTGTAATTCTCTTACGCTGTTTACGTTCAGCGCTTCCAGGTTCTACGTCAGAACGGCGACTCATTATTGGCCGGCTCCTGCGTCAGCATCACACGCATGTGTCATGTGAACAGCGTCGGCCAATACTGAGCCGGTGTTCTGACATAGAACCTGGAAGCGCTGAATGGATTGAAAGTGTAAAAGTGGACTATTGGAAGTTGGTCTGGGTAAATGTAATTTATAAATGTAGTTTGATTGCATCATCTGTTGAAAAAGATCTTTGCCTGGAGCCTTTTCTCTTTAGTTTGTATCGACTCAAAGTTGTTAATGAAAATGAGACATTTTTGGCCACTAAAGGCCCTTTTAAAAGTTTTCTTACCGTCACACAAACTTAAACATCAATTCCAATTTTGTTACTCAGTTTTCTGTTGCCTAAAAATCCATACCTTAATGATATCTACATCTTTCTGGGTTGCTCTCGAATTAAAGGGATAGTTCACCCAAAAATGAACATTGTCATCATTTACTCACCCTCAAGTTGTTCCAAACCTGTACAAGTTTCTTCTGTTGAACACAAACGAAGATATTTTGAAGAATGTTGGTAACCAGACAGTTGACAGCACCCACTGACTTCCATAGTATTTTTTTCCTACAATGGGTGCCGTCAACTGTCTGGTTACCAACATTCTTCAAAATATCTTCGTTTGTGTTCAACAGAAGAAACTCGTACAGGTTTGGAACAACTTGAGGGTAAGTAAGTAATGACAAAATTTTCAGCGGTGGACAGGGGTCAGCATGGGCACCCTGACTGGTCTGCGGCTATGCAGCCCCATACGCAACAAACTGCGATGTACTGTGTATTCTGACACCTTTCTATCAGAACCAGCATTAACTTCTTGAGCAATTTGAGCTACAGTAGCTCGTCTGTTGGATCGGACCACACGGGCCAGCCTTCGCTCCCCATGTGCATCAATGAGCCTTGGCCGCCCATGACCCTGTCACCGGTTCACCGCTGTTCCTTCCTTGGACCACTTTTGATAGATTCTGACCACTGCAGACCGGGAACACCCCACAAGAGCTGCAGTTTTGGAGATGCTCTGACCCAGTCGTCTAGTCATCACAATTTGGCCCTTGTCAAACTCGCTCAAATCCTTACGCTTGCCCATTTTTCCTGCTTCTAACACATCAACTTTGAGGACAAAATGTTCACTTGCTGCCTAATATATCCCACCCACTAACAGGTGCCGTGATGAAGAGATGATCAGTGTTACTCACTTCACCTGTCAGTGCTCATAATGTTATGCCTGATCGGTGTGTGTGTATATATGTGTGTATATATGTGTGTGTGTATATATATATATATATATATATATATATATATAATAAACTATTTCCACTATTTCTTTATGTTCTTCTAAATAACACAACATGGAACTTCAATAATAATCGTTCACTAATCGTTGTGACATCCTTCCTAAATTGCTTTCCATAAGTTGGTCTGTTTCATCTGTAATGGGTCTGTGTATTTGAAATTATACAGCACTTACAGTGCACTATGTTTTGTATTGTGCTCTGGTAACATGTTTGGTTTGTATGTTTTTAGATTAGTCTCAGTTTAGCGGTTTATTTTCAGAAAGCAGCATTTTAATTGAGCCACAAACACCTACAACTCATAACAGATATATCAGAGCCAAGATCACATGGAATGTGCATCATCAAAGAGTGTATTAGTCATACTCCATCAAATTAATTGATTTCTCTAATGACTATACAAACCTTTAAAGTTCAATGTCTTGATGTGTGTTTATTTTGAGGGAAAGCAATATCTTGTAAATGATCTGAAAGGAGAGAGTGATGCGTTTGGAATAAATGCAGCTTTAATGTGTTTCTGCGAAACCACTGCAAGCTCCGTGAAAGTGTCAGGATGAGATGATGATGGGTTCACAGGATACACTGAAAAACATCAGGTTTAGCAGAAACAATTTAAGCCTTTATGTATGATGCATTAAGGTATTATAATTAAATAATTGTAACCAAAGTTAAAATGCATTATAATATTTGCAGATTCTGAAATTGATTTGTCGTGTGTTTTAATGCATTATACTTTCTAAATGTGTAACAATGAATATATAAGTATTATTTATAATGTATTATAACTGTGTTACAATTATTCAGGAGACCATACAAAGCATTGTACGGTGCATTACAAGGCATAATTAATTCATTAAAATACTTTTATAATGCATGAAGGCTTTAAGTGTTACCACAGTGTTCATGCAGAGATGCTAGTAAATGTCTCAATTAATTACAAAGAAACAGCAAGTAAAATGATGTTGAATTACATGTGAAATTTTATAAAAACTGTAAAAGTATAAAAACTGAAATAGTATTTTCTTGTAAAATGTACTTCAGTAATATTTGTTTTATTCACAATTTTAAAAAAAATATTTTTTAGAATGTAGAAAGAAGAAATGCAATATTCCTATATCTGTGTTGGTAGGTGAAAACCAAAACTAAAGCAAGTTTAAAGCGATAGTTCACCCAAAAATGAAAATTCTGTCATCATTTACTCATACTATGGAAGTCAATTGAGGTTCATCAACTGTTTGGTTACTGACATTCTTCAAAATATCTTTTCTTTGTGTTCAGCAGAAGAAAGAAACTCATACAGGTTTGGAACAACGTGAGGGGGAATAAATGATGACAAAAATTTTCATTTTTGGGTGAACTATCCCTTTAATCCTTGAACTTTCAGAGGCAGTGGCTCCATGTTTCACTAGCCATCAGGACGATTGTGATGTTGTCTTTCTGTCACCAGTTGCAGCGACACACACACACACACACTCAATTGTGCATCAGTGCTGTAGACATCAACTTTTTACTCTGAGCGAGAGATTTAGGAATGACCTTGTCCAGCATCATCTGTAATGCATATAAAATCAGTCTGTTTTGTATATATGCTTCTGTTTTCTGTTTTTGTCTTATGACCTTTCTCATCAATACCAATGAACTCAATTACATGAGTTACATTAATTAATTAGTGCCGTTTGCTAAGGTAAGCATCTACAAGATCTGTTTTTTTGTCTAATGTTGTTTAGTTTAATGTTGATAGGTATGAACTAATGAACGATAAGGTAGTTTTTATATTATGTTGTACTTGTGATTTGATCTGTTGTTCCTCTCAGAGAGGTTGAGTCCACCGCTGGACATTCAGCTGGAGACGGTGAACTGCACTGCATTCAGTGTCCGGTGGAAAATGCCCCGCAGACACGTCAGCACTATCACTGGATATAAGGTACACATCCTTCCGTCTTTAAATTGTAATACTGTGCTTTTTTCCACTGAAATGGTGCTGGTATCAGGGTTATTTTAGTATCACTGAGATACTATTTTAGTTTTTCTTCATATTTTAATGAAAAAAAAAAAAAATTTATTGCTGTGTCACAATTCGCCCTATGTATTGTTTTTGTGAAGAAAAAGTACATACTTTTGAGTTTGTTGGTTCAATTGCGCCTTTGTGTCTTAGTTATGTGCATTTAACCTTGTTGCAGTTAAAATCCTCTACATTCAATTTAATTTAATTTCCTTACCTTATCGGAGAGAAATGTTGTATCATGTTGATCTGCCAGTCGTGGGTCTTCATGCGGAGACTCTCCTCATGTGTTTTTCTCAGTCCGAGGAAGTTGAACCGAATAGAATATCACATGTTGTCATCTTGAGACTACGGTAATTACGACATGGCGTGAATGCAGCATAAACCTCTCTACTAAACTTTTCGGTCTCACACATCCACCATGTTTGTAGTTTTTTAACAGTTTTTATTTGTATTTGTAGTTCTAATCGAATCCTCGTCCAACACACGAGCCGTTAGAGTGTGCGTGGATCTGCACTTTGAATTCTAAACAGAAACAGAGTAAACCATCAGGGTACCTTTGGGATACTTATTTCAACATACTACAATTTGGGACACTATTTAGGACGGACAGTATGCAAATTGGGATGCAGCATTTTTTATGGTTTTCATTAGTTTTAATTAACTATAATAACCCTGGCTGGAATTTGGATGGTTCTTGAGTAAAACAGGGACCAAAGCCACCATACTGAGTGTTATGATTTCTCCCATTCATATATATTATGAGTGCACCATCTGCCATCATCATACTGCAGATCCATTTGGTGCCACTAGTAGCTCAGAAACGACACACTTCTCCTTTAATTACAGACAGAAGACTTTACCAACTGACCTACTGTACCAGTGTGAAGAAGTGAAGCGCTTAGATCTTTGCTCCTTTATCCTATTTGTAGAAACAGTTGGAGGTGTCCTCATCTCTGGTTGCTGTTAGAGTCTCTGTGTTAACTAATGTTAATGTTGTTATGGTTGCTTATGGGATAAAGACTAGCCAAACCCGTCAGGTATCTGTCTGATACCAGATCGTACTTACAAGCCCTAGTGAAGGCTCTCTTATTCTTCAGATTTCCACATTGGTGCTGTATAGATGTCACTACAGGAATGATTTGAGAGCGATGGGTTCCTCATTAAAATATATATGTTTATATTTATCTATTTTATTGACCAGGTGTTTTACACGGAGATGAGGAATAATCGTCCGACCAGCAATGCTGTTGTCCTGGAAGTCCCACTGAGTTTAGAAATGCTCACAACTGTATGTCCAACCTCTTTATTATTCAATATAATACTACTACTAATAAAAATAACAATAAATATATATTTTATATATATATATATATATATATATATATATATATATATTATTGTAATGTAACGTTTAATATTTACACACACATATATAAAATATATATATTTATAATTATATTATAATTATACATAACATACTGTATACTTATATATTTATATATAACATTTAATTATAATAAAGATATATAAAATGCATTTTTATTTATGATAATTTTTAAACATTTATGATAACTAAAAATTAGAATAATAAATTCTGAACTATCAGATCATAGTGATTGTGAGGCTTCAGTATACCACAGTTGAAGTGAACGGTGTGACTTCAGCAGAACGTTACTTTTGTCTTACAGGGGCAGTTTGATGGCCAGGCGAGCTTTGTGAGTAGATGTTCAATATCTGATTCTCTGTTAATGCCATATGGTGCTGTCTTGCATGGCAAGCTGTTCCCGTGTGTCTGTTAGGATGTGGTGATCGGGAACCTGAAGGTGGCCACGCAGTACCGTGTTAGTGTGGGGGCGTACGGCTGGGCAGGGGAGGGCAGACCCAGCATGCCCCGGGACATCAGCACTGGCTCTCATGGTGAGCAGGCAAATCACAAAACATACATTTTGATCAGCATTACTATGCATTTAGCTAACAGAATTAATCAACTTACATTGTTTTTCTCTTATATTGTAGAAAAGTGCATGCCTCCTACACCTCCTACCCAACCTGATGTGATCGCCGTGTCAGACACAGAACTGGCGTTGTCATGGCAACATGGAGAAAGTGAAGGAAGTGCACCTGTGCTATACTTCCTGGTGGCTTATATCAGGTAATTGTTCAGGTGATAGATAGATGGATGGACAGACGGATGGATGGATGACTAGACAGATGGATGGATGGATGGATAGACAGGCAGATGGATGGATGGATGGATGGATGGATGGATGGATGGATGGATGGATGGATGGATAGACAGGCAGATGGATGGATGGATGGATGGACGAACGGATGGATGCTAAACAGACGGATGGATGGATGCATGGATGAACGGACGGATGGATAGACAGGTGGATGGATGGATGGATGGATGGACGGATGGACAGACGGATGGACAGTTGGATGGATGGATGGATGGATGGATGATGGATGGATGGACGAACGGATGGATGGCTAGACAGGCAGATAGATGGATGGACGGACGGATGGATGGATGGACAGACAGACGGATGGATGGATGGATGGACAGATGGATGAACAGTTGGATGGATGGATAGACGGATGGATGGACAGTTGGATGGATGGATGGACAGACGGATAGACAGTTGGATGGATGGATGGATGGATGGATGGACAGACGGATGGACAGTTGGATGGATGGATGGATGGATAGACGGATGGATGGATGGATGGATGGACAGTTGGATGGATGGATGGATGGACAGACGGATGGACAGTTGGATGGATGGATAGACGGATGGATGGATGGATGGATGGACGGATGGATGGATGGTTGGATGGACGGATGGACAGTTGGATGGACGGATGGATGGATGGATGGACGGATGGACGGATGGATGGATGGACAGTTGGATGGACGGATGGATGGATGGATGGACAGTTGGATGGATGGATGGATGGATGGATGGATGGATGGATGGACAGACGGATGGACAGTTGGATGGATGGATGGATGGATGGACAGACGGATGGACAGTTGGATGGATGGATGGATAGACGGATGGATGGACAGTTGGATGGATGGATGGATGGATGGATGGACGGATGGATGGATGGATGGATGGATGGATGGACAGACGGATGGACAGTTGGATGGATGGATGGATGGATGGACAGACGGATGGACAGTTGGATGGATGGATGGATGGATGGATGGATGGATGGATGGATGGATGGATGGATGGATGGACAGACGGATGGACAGTTGGATGGATGGATGGATGGATGGACAGTTGGATGGATGGATGGATGGATGGATGGATGGATGGATGGATGGACAGTTGGATGGATGGATGGATGGACAGACGGATGGACAGTTGGATGGATGGATGGACAGTTGGATGGACAGTTGGATGGATGGATGGACAGACGGATGGACAGTTGGATGGATGGATGGATGGATAGACGGATGGATGGATGGATGGATGGACAGACGGATGGACAGTTGGATGGATGGATGGATAGACGGATGGATGGATGGACAGTTGGATGGATGGATGGATGGATGGACAGTTGGATGGATGGATGGACAGACGGATGGACGGATGGATGGACGGATGGATGGATGGATGGATGGATGGATGGACAGACGGATGGACAGTTGGATGGATGGATGGATAGACGGATGGATGGATGGATGGATGGATGGATGGATGGATGGATGGACAGACGGATGGATGGATGGATGGATGGATGGATGGATGGATGGATGGACAGTTGGATGGATGGATGGATGGATGGATGGACAGTTGGATGGATGGATGGATGGATGGACAGTTGGATGGATGGATGGATGGATGGATAGACGGACAGTTGGATAGACAGGCAGATAGATAGATGGATAGAAACAGAAAAAGCTCAAGATTTGTACAATAGCAGCTTTTTCATGTGCAAAACCTTTTCAGTCGACTTCAGGGTCTAAAATCATCATTGGTTTTCTTTTAAAGAATGCATTTCCTGAAAGTCTCTCTGTGTTTGTTGGCCTTTATTAAAACAAGACTGACTGATGTTTGTGCGTGTGATCTTTACCCTGTCAGGCCTTACTGTGTCCAGATGACTCATGCAACTAATGCATTTCTGTGGCAGTTACTGTTCTAGAACACAACTAACCCATTCAGGCCAGTTCAGCACAGTCTGCGTGACACACATCAAACCACCGACCCGCAGGACACAACGGCCTGCTATTATGTGTGCATGAGCTCTTGATAAATGACTGACCGAGTGGTGTTCCTCATTTTTTTTTTTTAAATACATTTTAGAAAAGTCATAAAAACTATGAAATAACACAAATTGAATTATGTAGTGACCAAAATGTTGAATAAATTAAACCTCTCTTGTATTTGAGCTTCTTCTGTGTCTAGATTCCAGCTCTGGTCATTAAAAAAAAATCAAAAACTTGTTTTCTTCTTTTTCTCTCTTTTTTTTTCTTCTTAAATTAAAATAGCAGCTTTGTAAAGAAGTTCATACATTTGTTGACATGATTCATATTTATTATTATTTATATTATATTTATGAACAAATTTCAAGCATTTTAACATGAACCATAAAAAATAGTAATTAATTGAATAAATATTCTCATATACAAATATTTGGATATTTAAGAAATTTAATGCATTATATGTACAGATTTATTTGCAAGATCATGAAAAAAACTGTAATACTGCCACTAAATAAATTTAGTGTCCAGACGTTTTTCTGGTATTCTGCTGTAAGTCCACACATGTGCATTTGGGTGTGAAATCGGCATGTTTGTAATACTCAATGATAATTATGCAACATGATTGTGGCGTCCAGCAGATTAGGACCCCCCTTCCCCCCACCCCCATCCAGAGACTGTCTGCTGCTCAGATTAACAACCTTTCACATAATCTGGGCAATGTAACAGAAGCAGAAGTTGTCATGGTTTGGTAAACTTCTATAGTGGTGAACGGAAACTACAAAAAATATAAGTTTTGCTTTCCCATTTATCTCAATACCAACAGAAACAAATCCACGATAGTGTTTCTATGATGTTCCAAAAGAGGAAAAAAACATCGAGAGATTGATTACATTGGTCAGAAGAGAGAAAAATGTCAAATTTGCCTCAGGGCGAACAGGGCAAATTAGCGCAATCCCATAAAATCGCAGATGGATTGGAAAGTTCTGCACATGATCTACTGACAAGCCGGATCATTTCCATAATGACCAACACAATCTAACAAGAGCAGCGCAAATTAGCATCTGGTTTAAGACATGCTTTTTTTGGACAGTAAATAATGGCGCAAATACCAGTAAATTGACTAGCGCAAACCTTAGTAAATCACTTTGCATGATTCATTTAAATACTCTCCTCCCATAAATTTTGCAGCTTATAGAATACAATTGTAATTCTCTGATCAAAGAAAGCAGGATGACTGTTTTCACAGTAAATGTGATGTGTCTGTATATGTGTTTTAGGCCTGAGATGGACACTGAGTGGACGTACATCAGAGAGCCAGTAGAGTCGAACTCTATGGTGCTCAAGGGTCTGATGCCTGATACGGAGTACCAGTTTGTCATCAGAGCCGTGAATGCACATGGGATCAGCCCTCCCAGTGCCATTAACAACCCCGTGCGCACACTCGGTAAGTTACAGTACAGGACATGACCTTAGGAGACCCTCAAGTCTGGTTATTGTAAGGTTGCGGGTTCGCACTATAACCATTGTGCCCCTGATTTGTCCCTATAGTATGTGTACATTAAGTTACTTGGGATAAAAGGGTCTAAATAACTATTTATATGTGGTTTGCATGTTTTATATTGCAATAGTTAGAGTTTGGATGCTCCTCACAGATTTAAGGAGGGTTTTGTGTGTGCATGCTGGCTGGAGAGACCAGACTAATTAAATTAAGCATCTTAAAGCCTGCTCATTGTGAGGAAAACCCTCCTCTGTCACACAAACACACTGGGAGGAAGCTTATGGCTAGTTACCTGCCCCCAACCCTCCAGCAGACAGATTAAGAACATAGACCCCCCACAAACACACGTTTATAGTCCAATCACATCAGATCACACCAACTCATTCAGCTACACAGGATCAAGAGAGCATTGTCATAGTTTGGTTGGTGTTGACTTCCAAACAATTGGATTCATTCAGAAACAACTGGATCAAGAGCACCTTGACCACCTCACATGTAACTTATAGGGTTGTGCGCCATTCAGAACTGAATGAAGCATGGCTTTTAAATTGTATAATATATTCCTGAGTTTAAATTGGGGTACAAATGTTGATTATATATATATAAAACAATATATTTTAATTTTATTGCAAAATATGCATATACAAATATTTAAGTATTTTGCTTCATGGAGTAGTGCTTCATGGGAGTGGGCAGAGCTAAAGAGTTATTTTGGCGCATGTTGCTTTTTTCAACTCTCTGATTGGTGTAATTTTTGCACAGCATCATGGGTAATGTAGTTTTTCACTAGGAATTCTGCTGTTAAATACGATTATTTTAAAAATAAGCTGAAAAAACTGACGGCTTCAACAGAAGCAAATACCATGTATTAACAACCTCGTATCTCACAGTAGGCCTGTCTTTAAATGTTTAAAAGCTATTGTTTAAAATAAATTTCCCTATGGAGAAAATAAATGGAGTTTTTACTTCCGGAACCCGACTGTTGCACTCAGGGCTTGACATTTAAGGTGCAGTGTATAAATTTTAGCGGCATCTAGCGGTGAGGTTGTGAACTGCAACCAACGCTGCTCACCCCTCCCTTTCGAAGCACATAGAGAAGCTACGGTGGCCGTCTGGCCGACACAAGACAAAGATGATGTCGTCGTCGTCTGAGACAGCAGAGAGTAGCCAGTCAAGCAATGAGGTTTTCTTCTTTCTTCTAACAAAGAACGTTCTCTGCTTCTAATAAACCAGACGACTACTACTACTACTGCTACTACTACTACTACTTTGTGCGTATTCAATGAAGTGACGATGCAAGCTGCCTCTAAAAACACAAACGATTTAGAAGAAGAACAACATAGTGATGAAATGCGCTCTGTAGAATGTTTGTCCGTTTAGGGCTGCTGTAGAAACATGTCAGCGCAAAATGGCGACTTAACATGTAAGGGGACCCGTGGTGTATGTAGATAGAAATGGCTCATTCTAAGGTAATGAAAACATAACGGTTCATTATGTAAGATCTTTATACACCACTGAAAACATAGTTATGTATGTCCTCCCAAATTTTACACATTGCACCTTTAACACCCACCAAATGTGGGTGGATTTCAGCAGTGGCATGTAACGCAGTCACTCCCACTAGCCACTTTGGCGGGTTGAATTTTATATATTATATATACATTTTTCAATTGTAGTCTTTTAAAAAGGCATCTGAAATAATAAACTAAGTGCAATGTAGTGTTGTCAAAAATATATATTTTTCGATACATATCCATACTGAAATATCTGAAACGCTTCCAATACTCATTTTCCACAGAATAGATACACGATACCAGCTGCGCTTTCTCTCTCTCTCTCATCTCTCTGACAGCGAGCTGACACACAAACCCGCCTCCCTTCACTCACTCGTTTCATTTGCTCCAGGTGAATATTGTTGGTGTTACAGGGCTTGAATTTCGCCATGGGATTGCCCTTATTGCGCATAATTTTACACATTTCCGCAGATTTTGTTCTCACACCCAAAGTGTGCCTCACAGTAGCCTACTGTAACAGTATAATGGATCCGTGTGTCAGGTCTTAAAGTGACAGCAGCATAATATACCTGCTGCCAAATCATGAGGTAATCAAATCATGGCTAGTAACTTTGGAAAACCACTAGTGGCTGGTGAGCAAAAAAGTTAATGTCAAGCCCTGGCTGAACTCTATTATGTGCAGCTTGAACAAGCCTTAGAAACCTTCTATGTTTTTAACCTGTTTTCTGTGCAGATGTGTTCTGTGCATGAAATCATGATGATTTTTTTTTCCTGCTTACTGTATTTATGAGGTCAAATGACAGAAGTATACAATACCCTGCTTTAAAAACAGGTTCAGTGGATGTAGGCAGTGGAGACTATGACATCTACATCTCAAACTCTGACAGTAAAGATGAGGACGGGTTTGAAACCGATGACTCTGATTATGACGTCTTCATTGAGGAGGTGAGCGATCTTAGGGGCAAAACTCACACAGAAAAATTAGAGAACTTGGAAAATAAATTTTAATAAATTTTTTTTCTATAAATACAACTGTATACACAATACACAACATTTTGTCACTCAGAATTGCTGTTATTTAATCTTTCTGGTATTCATCTCTGTGTTTTTTGCAGATAAAGTTTCCTAGTAGTAAGAAAAGCGGCAGACGGTCTCAGCTACGCTCCCGCATCGGGACTCCCGGTAACGGAAATGTTATTTATAGGATGCGTACACCTGCTTCCCAAAACATCACATCAACAACACCTATAACCATGACAATGGTCGCTAGCTCCACCTCCAGGACAACCACCACACCTACTATACTGACAGGCGCTGCTCCTACTACGCTTTCTCCTACTGTGCCATCTCCCAGTCCGTCATTGACGCCATGGAAAGGGGAAAGACCCAGAGTTTACGACGTACCATGTGACGAGACGGTCTGCCCTCCTGACAGCTTCTGCATCAACGATTACGATACTGGCGGATCTCGATGTCACTGTAACCTCGGCCGCCAGGGAGACCTCTGCTCAGAAGGTTAGTTAGTTCTGTCTGTTTAAGAGTGAATGTGCTGTGTGCTGTTAAACAGTACATATTTGATGTTTAATTTATAGTGTAATTGGATTACCAATATGATTTCACTGTGGGCAGGGCTTCGCAACACAAAAATTTTGCTGTAAGTGATTTTACCGTTTTGCTAACTTCCACCAGACTTAAAGGGATAGATCACACAAAAATGAAAATTGTGTCATCATTTACTCACCCTCAAGTTGTTTCAAACCTGTGTGAATTTCTTTCTTCTGCTGAACACAACAGAAGATATTTTGAAGAATGTCGGTAACCAGACAGTTGATGGACCCCATTGACTTGCATACTATTTTTTCCATACTAATGGAAGTCAATGGGGACCATCAAATGTTTGGTTATCCATATTCTTCAAAATATCTTAGAAATTCATAAAGTTTTGAAACAACTTGAGGGTGAGTAAATAATGACAGAATTTTCATTTTTGGGTGAACTATCCCTTTAAGTTGTCAATGCTGGCAAATGACCATGGTATAAGCGGGATAATCCATGGCTAGCTGTGCATTAAACAATTTTAATGCACGACGTGGAGGCAAAGAACCGCCCGGCGCAAAGCGGAGGTATTCCTTACTTATTAAATGATGTTACTAAATTAGACCACTAAAAAGCTAAAACCCTGCCCATTTAGTACATGTTTGCAAACCTAAACATGCAAAATAACCATGCAGAGAGTGTTTCTGATTGGCTGGTTTGCTGACTGGCTAAAAAAAAGTGTGAACTGTGACTGTTCTGCTTTTTACAAAGTCTAGTGCTGTCAAAGAGACAGATGTGATTTCATACCTATTTTGTAGTATATTTTATGTGTGGTATTCAAAAAAAATTTAAGAAGATAATCATTTATAATGAATCATTGATGTTCTAGAGGATTTTAATGATGCAATAGGCTTAGACTCATCTCTTTTCTTTGTGGACACGACACAACCTGATGTTTTTGAAGTTTAGTTCGATTAAGATCTAAAACCTTAGAAACCTACTATACGCTCCCTCAGATTCTTGAAGAATTTGTCTTCCTTTTTCATTTCAATTTTTCCTCCATCTGTCTCTCTCTTGTCTTCTCTGAGGTCTCTTGGGAGTGTGTAATCTTTGAGAATGGAGGTTTGCATGTGCTGCTGTATATTCCCCTGGCATTTCTCTTTCTGTCTAACCTTTTCAGAGCGAGTACAATAACATTTTTAAACCAAGTTGACTCCACAGACAAGATATTGCTTTATTGTTCTACATCTCGCACAGTATTGCATATCAGTTTCAATATGTTTAAATGCAATATATATGAGTTTTGCTGAAAATTGCAATTTCTTGAAACCTCACTTTTCTAGTGAGCTGAACTAATTTTGAGTGTAAAAAAAACAACAGTTTGGGTAATAAAAGCCTATAGTAGACTACACATGCCATATATATAACACATATTCCTTCAGCCTCTAGGGGGAGCACTTATGCTTCCCATTTTTTCCAAACTTACACTGCAGAGCCCCGCATATGACATGCAAACAAAAAAATATGTATATCATGGCCACATATGAACAATTCGTTCCCATGACTTTCTATTTATCAAAGAATAATGAAAAAAAAAAAAAAAAAGGATTTGTGCACAAAATATTAAGCAGCACAACTGTTTTCAATACTGATAATAATAAGAAATGTTTCTTGAACATCAAATCAGCATATTAGAATGATTTCTGAAGGATCATGTGACACTGAAAATTCAGCTTTACATCACAGGAATAAATTATATTTTACAATATATTTAAATAAAAAAACAGTCTAAATTTGACATTTAAATTTGAATAATATTTCACAATATTACCGACCCCAAACTTTTGAACAGTACTTTTGTAGGTGACCTCAAAGCTCATAAACATGGACTAAAAGCCACAAAACTTCAGTTTTGGTTTAATTATGGTTTGGGAGAAGGGTCATGTTCTAGCACTGTGGATGTGACTACATGGCAGTAATGAACTATGGGATTTGTGCCCAAGAGATGAAACGCTCTGTAACCCCAACTCTATCACAGAAGATGATGCCGGGCCAGAAAGCTTGTCCAAACGGACTGAAGTAAATCATTTCCCATGACCTTCAGTCACAGTGTTTGACTCTATAGACTCCCAAGTACAGTATATGGAGGGTGTGTGCATGCAAAAAGATTTCAAAAACGAATGTAACCACATGGTTCTGTGTCCTACAGGTCTGACGGTAAATTTCCCAAAGTTCTACGGCTACTCTCACATGACGTTTGAACCTCTTAAAAACTCTTACCAGAGCTTCCAGATCAGCCTGGAGTTTAAGGTATAATCACACATACAGGCAGACTTTGAAGCGTTTGAGAGGTTTTTGAGACCAGACGCTCATGATTCACTGCTTTGACCTCTCAGGCAGAGGCTGAGGATGGATTGCTGTTGTACTGTGGAGAGAATGAACATGGTCGAGGAGATTTCACCTCCCTGGCCCTCGTACGGGGAAAACTACACTACAGGTATCTCCAATTTTATTTGAGTCTTAATTATGGTTCTTGCAAACACTTGAATCTCCTTCTCAGCTCATGTGGATTTCAGTCAAGCTTTGTTTTGTAGCTAATTTTCATTTTAGATGTGCTCTGGATTTAAAAGTATTGTACTTCATACTTGTTTAAAAATGTAAGATTATAGTTTGAAAAGATCTCATTGATTAATACTAATATAATGTACATACTGTATATAACTAATATAATGTTCAGTACACACACACACACACACACACACATTTCCATACTGGATTGTGATTGTTTTTTGTTTTTTTCCTCACTATTTGCTCATATTGAATCATGATCTTTTCCATCATAATCTTTTCAATCTTTTCGTGTTGTCTTTTCAATTTATATCTATTTATCTGTTAATATCATTTAACCTAAAACTATACCTTTTTTTGACAAAAATATATATATTTGTCAATGTATATATATTTTTGTCAAAAAAGGTATAGTTTTAGGTTATAGGTTATTAGGTTATAATGTATATATAATATAACTAATGTAATATATATATATATATATATATATATATATGTGTGTGTGTGTGTGTGTATATTTGCATATTGAATCATGATTGGTCTTTCCATTTATATCTATTCATCTATTAATATAAGGATAAAACTATCATTTTTTCATCATTTTAGCTAAAAAAAATTTTTTGCTTCCTTGTAAGTGCAAATTACACTTCTCCTATTGAATCTTTCATTTCTCTTTTTTCTTTTTGTTTTCTGTCTAAATTTACATTGATTTAGTGATTATTAGTAATTGATCTTGACTATCATGTGCACAGGTTTAACTGCGGTACGGGGGCGGCGCAGATCGTGAGTGACAGCTCCATTGTGATTGGTCAGTGGCACACTGTCACAATATTTAGAGACGGCATGAATGGCTGGTTACGATTGGATAACGACACACCGGTATCAGGCCGTTCTCAGGTACGCATGCCTTAATACACAAACACAGCATACTGTGATGTACACAGTTGGTTTTGTGTCATACACTGTATTGACCAATCAGCATCCAGGACTATAAAATGCATCTAACAACCCTTTTTTCTTTGTCTCTCTCAGGGTCAGTACACTAAAATAACATTCCGCACGCCTTTGTTTTTGGGCGGAGCTCCGAATGCCTATTGGCTGGTGAGGGCGGTGGGGACCAATCGCGGGTTTCAGGGCTGCATGCAGAGTCTGACTGTCAACAGTAAAGCCACTGACATCCGACCCTGGCCTAAAGGAAACGCACTGAGTGGAGCAGACATTGGTTAGTTTGAGGATGACTATAAGTGTTGAGCTTATCTATTGTTTTATGATCTTCAAACCTAAAAATTTCTTCTTTTTGTCAAATGTTTTTCTTAAAGTATGATGGTTATCTTTCTATCGAATAAATATCACTTGCTTTGCTGTTTTGCTATCCTTTAATTTGTACTGGCCCCAAACTTTTTATCTGTAGAGTAGTGATTTTTGGGATCACTGTATATGTGTTCAAAGCATCTTCCTCTCCTCTGTGTGTTTCAGGCGAGTGCAGCAACAGTGTGTGTGAGAAGGTCACCTGTGCTAATGGAGGAATCTGCTTTGCCAACCGAGCGGATGGCTTCATCTGCCTGTGCCCTCTGGGCTACAAGGGCTTCCTCTGTGAGGAGAGTGAGTCGTGCACACACACACACACACACACACACACACACACACACACACACACACACACTGGCTTTGTGGTCGTGATTTTTGCATGTGCAAGCACCACTCACATTTTAACGCTCACATTTATGATTGCTATAAACTAACTTATGTCAAGTCAAGTCAAGTGGTTTTTATTATCTCTTCTCTCCTGAACCCTTGTGAAAAAGAATATATACTTTAAAAAGAATATACATAAGTGTGAACTGAACTGTTTTTGGCCACTTAATTGCATTAAGTGCATCACTATAATGCATTAAAACTGTATTATAGTTTAAATTAAATTATTAAATGCAGTTATCTGAACTTTAGAGTGCATTTTTGACCCACGTAAGTACATCTGTATATGTAATTTCATAATTTCTTCTATTGTCTTTGAAATATGGTGTACTGCGTTGTATTGAATGTACAAGCATTTATGGTAACTAAAATGTACTTTAATGTCATTACTTTTGAAAATTGTAAGTCATGTATTTAAATACATTTAATATTACACATCTGTAATGATGACACTGCAATTTAGTATATTTAAAATATATTTACCTTAAATGTGTTATCAAATAACACACTAGAGTTAAAATTATAATCAAGTACTTGACATGTGGTTTAGTATTAGTCATCACACCAAAATAAGTGTACTTCTTTAAAGTATGACTAAATATTTTGTAAAACATAATGATTTAAAATGTACTTTAAAGTAAAACTTTTAATATGATATTATTACAAAGTGCATTTTTTGAGTGTGCTTAAGTATGTTAAGAAACAGTCATGAAAGTGTACTCTCTTTAGGTTTAAGTGCCCTTTTATTTCACTAATATTTTATTATCTGCAAGTACAGTTTATTAAAATATATTTTTAAGATATGAAGTGCACATCCAATACCATTAAGCACACTTCTTTTTCACAAGGGAAGAAACGAAACACAATGTCTCCGAAACACCACAGTTCATAAACATTAAACATATAATATGACTTACAAGACATACAGTTCACACACATGAACAATGACAAATGAAGTAATAATAAATAATAATAATAAATACAATTGTAACTGGACAGTATGATAAACATTTTTACATTCACAATAAATACAGACAATATGCAGTTACCTCTGAACATTTATCAACACTTTTGTCTGTAAAACTGTGGCTAGGTCAGAAAAAAGTAATTGCACAATTACAATTTCAGGTTCCAAAATGATATATCATATCATAATCTCATATCCTATCATATATATCATAAATGTCATATATGTAAATGCAAATTTGAACCACCAAACAAAACCAGCCCTATTGTGTGTCATCACCTGATATGTCTTAATTCAAATGAAAATCCTTCTGGTTCCAGGTTTCCTGTTGTCTCTACCGCAGTTTAACGAGAGCATGTTCTCGTACGCCAGCGCCCCCTGGCCCCAGCCCTCCCACAACTACCTTTCCTTCATGGAGTTTGAGGTGACCTTCCAGCCGACCAATCCCGACGGCACGCTGCTCTACACCGATGATGCAGCCAGCCGTGACTTCCTGTCGATCAGCCTGGTGGGCGGATATGTGGAGTTTCGCTTCGACTGCGGCTCGGGTGCCACGGTTATCAGGTTGAGTATAGTGGAAATGCATAACATTTTGAGTCTTTTTCCGTTTTAGTAGATGACTGTGAATCCAGAGTTGTTAAATATTGTGTAGAACTGGAAACAATATCTTTGCTTCTGTTGACAGGAGTGAAGAGGCCGTCGCTATGGAGGTGTGGCATGAGCTGCGTGTGTCTCGAACAGCAAAAAATGGCATTCTACAGGTAGACAACCAGAGACCGGTGGAAGGCATGGCAGAGGTGAAGAGATTTTTATGTTATTTTTTTAATCATATACACTAGCGTTCAAAAGTTTGGGCTTGGTAAGTTTTTTTTAATATTTTGGAAAAAAGTCTTATATTTACCGAAGCAGCATTTATTTAATCAGAAATACAGTAAAACAGTAATATTGTGAAATATTATTACAATTTAAAATCTTCTATTTTCTATTGTAATACATTTTAAAATGTAGTTTATTCCTGTGATCAAAGCCGAATTTTCAGCATCATTACTCCAGTCTTCAGTGTCACATGATCCTTCAGAAATCATTCTAATATGCTGATTTACTGCTCAAGAAACATTTCTTAATATTATCAATGTTGAAAACAGTTGTGCTGTGCTTAATATTTTTTTAATATATTTTTGTGGAAACTGTTATACATTTTTTCCACAGGAATCTTTGATGAATAGAAAGTTTAAAACTACAGCATTTATTTGAAATAGAAATCTTTTGTAACATTTTATAAATGTCTGCCACTTTTGATCAATTTAATGCATCCTTTCTGAATTAAAAGTATTAGTTTCTGTCAAAAAAATATATTACTGACCCCAAACGTTTGAATGGTTGTGTATTTAGATTTAAAATGAATATATCCATGTTCCTTTACACATTTAGTGCCAATGTACAAATTTCGAACTGGACTACATTTTTGTATTTTATTTTCCTTTATTTGTTTTGTTTTATTTTATTTGCTTTAATGATAGACTTTTCACTTTGTATGGGCTATTGTGCATCAGTCAAAAAAATCTATTCTATCAGAAATAAATGTATAATACAAGGGATCTGAATGCTTTCTCAGGTTATTTTGTATGTATATTCTATATTATAACAACAAAACACCAATAATAATCTCTCTCTCTCTCTCTCTCTTTCTCAGGGTGCATTTACACAGATAAAGTGTAGTTCTCCTCTCTACATCGGAGGAGTTCCTAATTATGATATTACTAAGACGAGCGCTGGCGTCCTGAGACCCTTCAGTGGAACTGTGCAGAAGGTACTGGAGTTTAGACAGTAGATACTAGTTAAAGATAGGAAAAACACCCAAAGCACCCTAACAACCACATAACAACATTAACAAATAATCATGATTTTTAATTAGTTTAAATTCAACTGCAGTTAATTCAATATGGGAGCGAAGATGTGTAGGTAGTTAGTGTTCAATGCTGCAATTAAAATGTAAGCTGCATCAGAATCTGACTGCTCACTACTGTGATCCATGTGCGGATTTAATCTTAAAATGGTAAAATAATTTTCAGTCTTTCCTCCTGACCCAGATCTCTCTGAATGACCGCAGTATAGAGCTGAATCCAGGTCAGGCTTTTGGGGTGAACGTGTTGAACGCAGCGCACCCGTGTGTGGAGAACCCGTGTGCTAATGGGGGAACATGCAGACCGAAGTGGGACGGATACGACTGTGACTGTGCGCTTGGGTATGATGGGAAACACTGTCAGAAAGGTGAGAAAACACACACACACACACACACACACACACACACACACACACACACACACTGTCTAAAGTATGTGCTCCTGAAGATCTGCCGTCCAGGTCTTTAGTTTAACTCCAGTCCGAATCACACAAACCTGAAGCTGCTAATGCAGGGATATTTTCAGAATGCAATACCTACTGTATATACTACTCATCCATTTACATTTACATTAATGCATTTGGCAGATGCTCCTTTCCCAAGCGACTTTAATTGCATTGAAAGTACACATTTTATCAGTTCTTGCATTCCCTGGGAATCGATCCCATGACCTTGGTATTGCTAGCGTCATGCTGTAATGCTTGAGCTACAGCAGTAATGCTATATATTAACATACAGTGGGGATCGAAAGTTTGGGAACCCCTTTCAGAATCTGTGAAAATGTGAAAATTTTTAACAAAACAAGAGAGATCATACAAAATGCTTGTTATTTTTTGTTTAGTACTGTCCTGAGTACGATATTTTACATAAAAGATGTTTACATATAGTCCACAAGACAAAAAAAATAGCTGAATTTATTAAAATAACCCCGTTCAAAAGTTTGGAAACCCTTGGATCTTAACACTGTGTGTGGTTACCTGGATGATCCACGACTGTTTTTTTGTTTTGTGATGGTTGTTCATGAGTCTCTCGTTTGTTTTGAGCAGTTAAACTGAGCTCTGTTCTTCAGAAAAATCCTCCAGATCCTGCAAATTCTTCAGTTTTCCAGCATCTTTTGCATATTTGAACCCTTTCCAGCAGTGACTGTATGATTTTGAGATCCATCTTTTCACACTGAGGACAACTGAGGGACTCAAACACAACTATTAAAAAAGGTTCAAACATTCACTGATGCTCCAGAAGGAAACACGATGCATTAAGAGCCGAGGGGTAAAAACTTTTTGAATTTGAAGATCAAGGTAAATTGTACTTAATTTTTCTTCTGGGAAACATCCAAGTATCTTCTGTTGCTTCCGATGGGCAGTACTAAATGAAAAAAAATTATATTTCAACAAAATAAGAAAAATGTGGACATCTTCATCCTGTTCAAAAGTTTTCACCCCCCCAGATCTTATTGCATCGTGTTTCCTTCTGGAGCATCAGTGAACGTTTAAACCTTTTTTAACAGTTGTGTTTGAGTCCCTCAGTTGTCCTCAGTGTGAAAAGATGGATCTCAAAATCATACATTCACTGCTGGAAAGGGTTCAAATATGCAAAAGATGCTGGAAAACTGAAGAATTTGCAGGATCTGGAGGATTTTTTCTGAAGAACAGAGCTCAGTTTAACTGCTCAGGACATGGGACTCATGAACAACCATCACAAAACAAAAAAACAGTCGTGGATCATCCAGGTAACCACAAACAGTATTAAGAATCAATGGTTCACATACTTATGAATGGGGTTATTTTAATAAATTCAGCTATTTTTTTGTCTTGTGGACTATATGTAAACATCTTTTATGTAAAACATCTTACTCAGGACAGTACTAAACAAAAAATAACATGCATTTTGTATGATCTCTCTTGTTTTGTTAAAAATTTTCACATTTTCACAGATTCTGAAAGGGGTTCCCAAACTTTCGATCCCCACTGTACATATACTAACTACTTACTATTACAGAGTAGGCGAATTTCCTCTATGCATTAAGGTTGAAAGTTATTGTTAACTAAACGGTTAACTAAAAACTTTTGGTCATTGAAATTAAGCTGAAATAATATCAAATATAAATATTAAAATAAAATAGAAATAGAAAAACTTAAACAAAAAATAGAAATGTTGCCTTGTTACCAACTAACTTAAATAAGTTCAAGTACTTTAAAGTAAATTAAAGCTATATAGATAAAAATGATTTAAAAAAAAATGCAAATAACTGTATAATGATAACTGACTACTTAGCATTGCATATTGCATACTATTTCACCTTATATTATTAGTTAAACTCTGCTGGAAGGCAGATCTCCAGGAGCAGGATTGAGCACTAACTGAACACTTTCCTTCTGTAGTATATAAACAATATTTTGCATTTGGCTTTAGACTGAGATGTTGCTTTAATATTTTTCACAGACTTCTTCCATAACGCTTCAAAATCTTTCTTAAGCTTCTTTTATTCTGTTTTGTGCTCTCACTGTGCAGAATGTGGGAATTACTGCTTAAACAGTAAGTGCTTCAGGCAGATGTCTCTCATTTGTTTGTTGTCTTAGTGTATTTATTATGATGTATGCTGCCATCTAGTGGACGTTAAAGAGCTGTGCACTCTCTGTCTTTTGCTGTATCAGCTGTTACTGAATCTATTGAGATCCCTCAGTTCACTGGACGCAGTTATCTGACATACGACAACAGAGATATCCTCAAAAGGTAGAGTGCTTTTGCTTTTACACCTATAACTGCACTCAAATCAATATTCTTCACATGAAGTTTCTGTGCAAACATACATCCTAATATAATGGCGTCTGTCTCCGCAGGGTATCAGGTTCCAGAACAAACATGTTCATGCGTTTTAAGAGCACGTCCAAAGATGGTCTTTTACTATGGCGAGGGGACAGTCCAATGAGAGCCAACAGTGACTACTTGTCTCTTGGCCTTCAAGATGGAGCGCTCATTTTCAGGTATAATGAACGACATATCCGCTTACATCTGCATGCACCCACATGCTTAAAGTCATGAGATTTACATTTACATTCATGCACTTTTGTAGACTATTTACAATAGAGGATCAAAAGCATCCTCTTAACATCTCTTGTTCTCCCTGCAGTTATAATCTTGGCAGTGGAGCCGCCACTGTGGTCATTAATGGCACATTTAGTGATGGCAAATGGCACAGAGTGAAGGCTGTCAGGTCAGACGTGTGCCATACCGCATCCAATCATTATTCAGCATGTCTTTCTTTATGGATTGCCATATGTAGAGGAATTTGAAAGGGCTGTATAGCTTTACAAAGTTTCACCAAGCCTTTATGTTTGTCTCTGTTTGAAGGGATGGACAGTCTGGTAAACTAACTGTCGATGATTACGGAGCTAAAACAGGCAGATCTCCTGGTAAGATGAGACAGCTGAACATCAACGGTGACCTTTACATTGGTAAGAAGCAACACAAGTTAATTGTAATGATAAAAGTTTAAAAAAAGTCAGCATGAAAAGGAAGTTGCAATAGTCTTTTCTTCCCTATTGTGACGTATATCTGAGTGAAATGGTTTCTCGAACAAGAACAAATGTAGGGCGGGATTTAATTTTGTCCATAGGGAATTGATTGGATGTTTGTGGTTTGCTATTGGTGGACCTGATGTGAGTGACAGGTTATCCCGCCCTCATGCCAGTAAACACGTCATCAGAGAAGAGAAGAGATGACGCTGCAAGAGGGAGGGGAAGATATTTTGATTCAAAATTTTTAGGGGAACAAATGTATGTTTTAAAAAACTAGCGATGAGCACAGATAAATAATTTATTAATTACTGCAATATTCCATAAAAAAAAAGAATTTTCAATTTTGATTTCATGATGACTTTAATAATGCTGATAATAATGACAATAGATGGTCGTGCAATACAATAAATTACACTACCAAACAAGTTTTTTATTGAAAGAATTTATTTTTTATTCAACAAGGGTGCATTAAAGGCATAATATGTAAGATTTTTGGATTAAAATATCCCAAAACCACTAGAACAGTGTTATATATTTTGTTGACTTGTGTACTTACATTATCCCAGATGTTTCCAAGAATGTTTAAATCCAGAGAAATAAGCAATTTTAATCAGGACACGGACCGTGTCCGTGCATCGCCTATCAATGACATCATACCTGCGTTACCCTCGATTTCTGGTTTTATTTTGTAGAAACCGTGGAAACACCAAAGACGCTTTAATATATTATGTGTTTTATTAGACAGGTGAGCAACTGTTTGGATACATTCATCAACAGATCTAATAATTGTCATATAGCTCAACACAGTAAGTCTTATTGTTTAAATCTCGTTTTCTTGATTTACTGCAAGTACCGTGTTTTACCATGACTAATATCGATCTATCTTACTGGAGTGTGCAACAAGTGTCTCATAGCAGCCGCTGAGCGAACACAGGAGCATTATAACAACTTTCAACACATAAATGTATCTAATATCAGAGGCGGCCTTTGCAAATCGGAGGCCTGTTTCAAGTGAAATGGGTGAAACATAGCATAGCTACTGTCTAATATGAAAAACAGCGCTGCGTTACCCCACATACACATGACCGGAAGAAGCGGAAGCGGTCATCTGTGGCATAATAAAAGCTTCACTGCTCCACCATGTGTCGCGCTCGTCTCTCATTAGCAATCGCTCCAGCGGACTCGTTCCGCTCCAACGGCTTTCAGCCCCACCCTGCTTCATACTACAGTAATGTTCATAAATCTTTAATACATTAGTGCATCCATGAATATGATTTCTTCCCGAGTCCCATCGGATTCTTTTCCATCGGCTGTAGATGTGAAGACAACACCTCCCATGATTCCGTGAAATCAAGGCGTCATCAAGCTACGCCTTTGTTTTAAATAAGCGACCTCTAGAGGCGAAAAATTACATATTGTGCCTTTAAATTAATCAAAAGTAACAGTAAAGACATTTATAATGTTACAAAAGATTTGTATTTCAAATAAATTCTGTTCTTTTGAACTTTCTAAAGAATCCTAAAAAAAAAATTATCACAGTTTCCACAAAAAGATGAAGTAGCACAACTGTTTTCAACATTGATAATAATCAGAAATGTTTCTTGAGCAGCAAATCATCATATTAAAATGATTTCTGAAGGATCATGTGACACTGAAGACTGGAGTAATGATGCTGAAAATTCAGTTTTGATCACAGGAATAAATTACATTTTAAAATATATTTGAATAGAAAAGAGTTATTTTAAATTGTAAAATTATTTCGCAATATTACTGTTTTACTGTATTTTTGATCAAATAAACGCAGCCTTGGTGAGCAGAAGACAAAAAAATCTTACTGACTTAATCTTTTGAACAGCAGTGTATGTGCAGGTATTTGTCTAGTTCTGCTGGTGATTTTGATTTCAAATCTTGATTTCACTCTGTTTCTCCAGGTGGGATGAAGGAGATCGCGTTGCACACTAACAGGCAGTACATGCGCGGTTTAGTGGGATGCATTTCTCATTTCACTCTCGCCACGGACTACCATCTGTCTCTGGTGGATGATGCAGCTGACGGCAAGAACATCAACACCTGCACCAACTGAACACCTCAAAAACAACAGATCGCGAACATCAATAACTTTTTGCGACCCAAGAACAACATTTTCATGTGTACTCTTCAAAAATAACCACCACAGCTTATGAATATCAGGAACAGCAGCTCACAAATATCACTGACAAAGATAATTAAAGACCCAAACATTAACCTCCATCTGATGAAAAGCATTTATCTTGGTGTGATGAAGATAAAGATGAAAGTGTTTTCTTCTGAATTCTCCGTTATACACCAACTCCTGCAATAACAGCCAGAGTTGGAGTTTTTGTTTAGCTTCAGCACTGTCATTGAATTCACTGAACCATGTAACTGAATCACAGTAAATGTTATCTTATTCCGTAAGTGAGCATGCAGATGTTTGAAGGCAGGATGAGCTCAGAGGTTATTTATTCCTTTTGCAATCAAATCTACAACATATACTTTTTTTTTCCTTTTTCAAATCTACAACTCGATTATGAATCGACAACCAATTCTTGTTCAAACCTAGTCAGGTGCATTTACATTATTCCCTTCAAGAGCAATGGTCGGAGCAACTGTATTTTTGTTTATTGTTTGTTTGTTTTTTATATCATTCATTTTGTATCAGTATTTAGACTGTTGAATTAATAGATGAAGATTCATTCTGATGAATAGAGCTTTTGAAGAGTCAGGCTGTCGTAGAGTAGTAAATGTCTCTCTCTCTTCTGAGGTAAATCTTTGCACTGTGAGTTTTTAGGCTGCTAGTGGTGGAAGGACAAAGTGATGTGATTTTTCTTTTGTATCAGAGGCTCTGTCTCTCTTTTCCTTCTAGCTACAAACTTTTATGAATCCCAAAGACTCTTTAGTAGCTACTGTAGCTCTTTATTTTTTACTGTAGCTCTTTATTAAGTTAATGGATGTCTGCAAAAAAAAAAAAAGCATCTCTTAATTTTTTCTGCCTTGATGTTTAAAAAGCCTATCATTTTGCCATCAAAAATGTGACTTACTGATTTTATTCATAAAATAAAAAGAATGTCAGACACTGAATTTTACACGGGTGTATCTTTACATTTATTTTAAAGTCAATTAGCAGACGCTATTACAGAGAGTTGTCGAAGCCAAATTATGAATCTTTTCTAAAGAAAGTCAGAACAGTAGATTGAGAGTCTTTAAAACTACATATAGCTTGCCCTATATGTTTTAATATTTATTTATTAAACAGATAGTTCCAGTCCTTAATTCTGATTGGTTGAGTCTCATTCAAAGTCACCTGTGACCTCATTACATCAGTATTACTGCACCACTGCATCTGTGTCAGAGCCAAAGGTACATTGACTAAATTAAAGTATGGTTACTTGTCACGTTAGTAAACATTTAAATATCACAAGTAGGCCTACTATATTCCAAAACTGTTATGTGTTGTTTCATACAGAGCCCCTAAGAGGACATGGTGGTGGATAAAAATATGGAATGGGAGGAAAAATAAACAAGTCAATGCTTTTGCGTTCTTTCGCAAATATTTTGCATTCCCCTGAGAAACTTTGCATTCGCTCGCAAAACCGTTGTGTTCTTTGCCAAATAATTTTTCCTTCCATCTCATTTTTTTTCGTCACCATGTCCCTTTAGTATGGAAGCTTATGGAAGCTTGTTTCCACCACTAAATAAAAAATAAAAAAGGTAATTGCGACTTTTTATCTCACAAAACTTTTTTTCTCGCAGTTGCGAGGTTACATCTCGTAATTCTGACTTTTTTCTCAGAATTGCATGATATAAATTCACAATTGCGAGTTATAAAGTCAGAATTGTGCGTTTATATCTCGCAATCCTGACTTTAGATGTAAACTCGCAATTGTGAGATAAAAAGTCATAACAACCTTCCATAGAAGCTTGTTTCCACCACAGAATTAAAAGGATAATTGCGACTGTTTTCACACAATTACGAATTCTGACTTTTTTTTCTCAGAATTGCGTGATATAAAGTTGCAATTCCGAGTTCTAAAGTCAAAATTGCGAGATATAAACCTGCAATTCTGACTTTTTTTACCTCGTAATTGCGAGTTTATATCTCATAATTCTGACTTCTCGCAATTCTGAATTGCGTGATATAAACTCGTAATTACCTTATTTATTTTTTATTCAGTGGCGGAAAGAAGCTTCCATACTTTAGGGGCTCCAGTTACATTAACAGAGTCTAGTTGAAGATTGGTTTACTGTGGCGCAATAAACAGTTTGGTTTGTGCAAGGACGAACCTCAAACATTTGTGATTGCGACCAAAATTTCCTGTAAGAAACGGTAAGAAAACTGTAAGAAAAGAATAAAATATTTAGAAATACTTTAGAATTAAATATTTTTCTCCATTAGTGGCATTTTTGCTTGATTTAGTCTACATTATTTTACAGTTTTACAGAAAGCTCTTCGCAGAAGTAATACACCAGGCATCAGTTTACTGTTGGGAATTTGTCGCGCCTCGCCACACCCAGTGTAGACAGCATCACTGATTATAATGGGTTCTATTTGCTTTTGTTGTGTCGTGTCGCGCTGCTCGCGTTTGGTGTAGACACGGTGTTAGGAAAAAAGGTTCAGTGGGGTTCTAAATAGAACTCTAGGGTACTTGCCTAAATTTTAAAGAACTCTTTATGCCAAAAAGGTTCTATGGAGAAACAGGATATTTAATTTTTTACTAGTTAAAATGTATGTTTACGTTAATTAATTAAAACTAAAGGGAACCCCTAAAAGGGTTCTATATATATGAAGCACCTGAAAGAACCATATATTCAACCTTTTCTTAAGAGTGAGATAGTTATGACACACCTGTTCTTTGATATTCAATGTTTATGTTTTTTTCTTCTTTTCTTTGCCCAGGTTGAAACATTTCTCCACATGAAGCTGACGTTTAAGCCAAACAGGGGATCAGCAAGTAATCAGAACTATTCATTCCAGATAAAAAAATTACATGACCATTCATCTTGGCCTGAAATAGAAGTAATCCCAAGACAACAAAAGATTACAAAATGACCCTGATAGCAAAGTTTAAAGCCGTGGTAAATTACACATGATCTTATTTCACTGGGGAATAGATCGCCAGCCATGTGGAGTCAGAGAATTTACCAAGTCATGATTCATTTCCAATGCCAAAATAATGCTTTCCAAGAAAATCTGTCCATCCCTCAAGACCAAAAAAAGAAAAAAAGAAGAAAAAAAAAAAGATAAAAGATTGGGATTTAATTGCAAATTGACTACGGAAATGACAATATAATTTGATTGAAAGCTGATTTTCTGTATGCAATGGACAGATTTTTTAAAACAATGTTTTGATTTTGCACCTTGCACTCCATTGATCACTTTTCTCTGTTTGCTTCTGCCCTTTGCATTGGTTGAAATCACATTTCAACCTAACATTCATAGTGTTTATGATGTAATGTTATTGCTGGTCCCTGTTTGTGCACCATTAATCCATCCTTCAAAACATTCTCTTGATTAAACAGACATTTAATTTCATATCAGCAACATTTAAATCATTGTTACATTAAAGCACAATGCTACAGAATGATGATTTGTTCAAGACAGGCTAAAGAGGCTTACGTCTGCCTTTGCCTGTGTCACTGTCCTATAGAAACGTCAGATTGCTTTTGTGCATCACGCTGGATTCAGGATCCCTAAAGGTCTCCACTCATCTAAATGATTCTCATTTGACACTAAATGACATTCTGCATCCCAATTCACCCACTTATACTATGCCCTAAAAGTATGTACTGTTTTTGTGAAGAAAAAGTACATACTTTTGAGTGTGTAGCAGGCAATTTGGGACATAATACTTCTTCATAATTGCAAGTTACGTGAATCCTGTCACCATTTAAACTGCCTTGTCAATCATCTTGTCACAGTTAAAATCCTCCACATTCAATTTAATTTAATTTCCTACCGTATCGGAGAGAAATGTTGAAGCAAATTGATGTGCCAGTCATGGGTCTTTCAAGCAGAGACTCTCCTCGTGTGTTTGCGTATAGATGCATTTATTTTAAAAGTTAATGCCCAAACGTATCTTTATAAAAGTTCACAATGTTGTTGCATATGAAATATAATGTGGATAACATTGAATAAATATCTTTTTGTCAGGTTAGATACTGATTATTATTTGCTGTTCAAGAAACATTTCTTATTATTATCAAAGTTGAAAACAGTTGTGCTGTTTCATATTTTTGTGGAAACCATGGTACAATTTGTCTTTTTGACTTTTACTCTTTTTTTTTTTTTAGGATTTTTTGATGAACACAGTTCAAAAGTACAGTATTTATTTGAAATAGAAATCTTTTGTAATATTATAAGTGTCTTTACTGTCACTTTTGATCAATTTAATGCACCCTTGCTGAATAAAAGCTGTCCCCAAACTTTTGTACATCCATCTATGTTTATCAAGAACGTTTATTTCTAAGAGCACATAAGCGTTATGCTCCCGCAGACCTCATCCTTTCCCATCTCTCAGATTAGTTAGAAGCTCTTATGTTCCAGGTTAGTTGGATTGATTCCTTGATCTATAATATAATCTGCTGGAGGCTGTCGTGTTGCTGTGAGCACGGTTGTCATATCGGCTGAATTAGAGTAATGCTGTTATTGTCAGTGAGGTTTTAGCTAAGATGTAGGATTATGGAGGGAGATATAATCCCACATCTTTCAATCCCACAGCGTGCCGTTGACTGCCGTGGAGAGAACAGAAGTGATGCCTGGATTACGGTGCTAAAGAGATGGATGAGCAGAACATGCAGACCAACACACATGGTCTCTTAGGACTAACTATTAAGCTTTTTTATTTGCTTTTTGTAGGATAAAACAAGGTGATGACAGTTGAAAGTGTTTTGTGCTAAAAAATTTTGTATTTGTCAAATGTGCAACAACATGGCAAACAGTAGAACTTGCTGACAATAAAATAAAGCTTGTCATTGAAATATTATTTTTTTTAGATTCTTGAGTGATTCTTGCCTGTGCAGAACTTGCACATGACATTCTTGCCCCAAATTGAATATGTCTACTTTCTTAGTAGTATATGTCAAATATGTCTAGTATTCATTAGGTGAAAATTACCCTGATGAACTACTGTTTCTGCTGAAATTCTGAAGTGCACATCCAATGAAATTTTTACTTTCCCATGAGGCCAAGGGAGAGAAGTTACTATATAAATGGCGGAGCACAACGCAGCTGACACCATAGGTCACATGACAATGCCAATATGATGGCATACACTCCAGCGTACATAGGCTCCTTCCAAGATACATTTTGAGTAGGTACTTCTTTTAAATAAGTTTGCTACCATTAAAAAATAATGTTCTGTGTAGTATAAATGTGTGTAATATAAATGTCCAAGCGTACTACATTCGCTTCACTGCCATTCACAACTCTGCTCCCGTGGCCTCATGGGATAGTGGTGTTCATTGGATGCACTTTTCAGAATCTCGCCAGACATAGAGGTCATCTGTGTACTTTTTGTCTACTGTTTTATGAATACTATGAATTTGGACATTTTCATATACTGTTTTTTTGCATACAATATAATAGGGACCCTAGTGAAAAAAAATATATACTACATTTTTTTTTTTTGAAATACATTTATTTTGTGCGAAGTATAGACCTTATGCACCAGATAAACAAGTGCGCCGCCATCTTTGTAATATTGTCTTTGAACTTCCGTTTTTGCGGTAGCTCTGTATATTTCTATGGCATTGCTGTCAAAGAATAACTAGCTGGTGAAGTGGATTTACTTGTTGTAGAGTTAATGAAAGTTATCGTGAGCATTGTAATGTTTAAGGCAGATGTCTTAACAAATGTCAATAGACCGGGAAGATTTTAAAACGAGCAGTTCATTCATAAATACGTAAGATCGCTGTGGAAATACAAACCGGAAGTCAAAAGACAACGAGCGCAGCGCTGAAAAGGGGCGGGGCGGGGCTGCAGTGTTGTTATGTGCTAAATAAAAATACCCTGCAATTGTACTTTTGGTATACTAAACTGGTATGCTTAAAGTCTGCTAAATTGGAACAACTAATTTTGTACTTAATGCACTTTAATTATGTGGAAGTAGTGCTAAGGTCCAACTATATACTGAGTATATTTGATTGTGCTAAAGTGGAACACTTTAAATATCTTGCATTTAAAGACTGATATTATACAATCATACAATCCTCATTAATAGTCATATTAAAACACTTTTTAGGCATAATATTAAGAAATGTGCATTGTGCAATAAAGAAATACTCCAAATGAAGTTTAATTATAATTTTATATCAGTCTTAAGTGATATGTCAATAAATAGGTTAATGGATTTGAAGTATGAAATAAATGTATTTTAAATAGATTTTGGTATAGGTATTTTTTTTTTCTATGGGAAGTATGCATCTTCAGATGCAGACAGACGCTTACCTCATGTCAACATACTTCATTAGTGGTTGATAAATAAGTTCAAATCACTAATACTAAGTTTAAGCACTAGTAAAAGTGATGCTTGATTCTGAATAAATTCAACTGAATACATTAAAAGTGGTTAAAAGTATAAAACTACACAGTGTACTGTATCTCGACTTTCCATCAGGACAATAAATTTACCCAATATGATTAATGTTACTGAGTGAAAAAAAAAAAAAAAAATTATAATATTTTTGCATTTTCAGATACTGGTGAAAGACAGAATCTTATTCACTGTTGATCGCAGTGTTGTTGTTGTTAACTAAAACTAAAAACTATTAAATTAATTTTTAGTAATTGAAATAAAGCTGAAATAAAATATTAATATTAGATGAAAAACTTAAAAAAACCCTTAAAATTAGAACTGAAATAAACAAGTTTAAGTTGAAGAAAATGACAAACTAAAATCAACAAAATTTAAAGCTAAATAGAAATATTAAAATAACAAATAAAAATGCACATAAAATTACTAAAAGTAAAATGAAAACTGAAATATACACACACACACACACACACACACACACACACGTACTGTATATATAAATATATATATATATATATACATTGTATTTGGTATGTCTGTGATCAGGTCGCTCTGTCACACTTCTGAAGTTTGACCTCAGGAAACGTTCCTGCTGTTTTTTGATCTCAGCATCATGAATCTCTCCAGCTGTGCATGTTCCAGCCCTCATTCACTCTCTCTCATTCTGAATCTCCTTCTGTCACTCTCACCCTCTGACCTGTTTACAAAAGACCTCACATCCATTACAGACCTGATGAACACAGACAGAAAGCACTGTAATCTCATTTCATTGTCTTGTTTCTTTTAGTCTCATGCGGCTTGTCTTCTTCGAGTCATGTTCAAAGAGAAGAGAATGTGAAATAACTTTTTGTGTAATAATGTGCTGCTTGTGTCTGTGACATAAGCGTGAGATCGCTCTGAAGACACAGAAAAGGATGGGTGGGACAGATGGAGAGAGGGGTGTGTCATGTGATGTGACATGACCAAACTGCTCTGACAAGTAGGTCGCTGTGAGTCCGTCTGCTGCCGTTACTGATAGTGTAACTAAACTCTCTTAGTCTGAGCAGAGACAGACAGAGGTAGTGATGCAGGACACAGAAGATGGAGAACATGACTGAGTCTGCACTCAAGTTTGTTTTGTTGAAGTGTTGTTCTTCAGTTTTTGTATCTTGGTGTTGAGTTTGATGATGGAGCCCCAACGGCAGATATACAAAAGACCAGACATCCCGGATCATGTGCACTACATCATCGCCTTCCTCATCCTCATCATCGGCACTTTGGGAGTCACGGGCAACGCTCTGGTCATGTTCGCCTTCTACAGGTACGAGCGCTGAGGTGATGAACTGAAGCAAATGTCATGTAGCTCATCTCTGAAAGTTTGGGGTTTTATGTTGGGTAACACTTTAACAAACGTTATTAAATGATATAATGCTTACTAGATTAGTTAATGTACATTCATTCTGTTAAACTTGATGGTTATTAGGTATGTATGTAAGAAAATAGTCTAATACATTTTAAATATCCTTGTAACAAGTACAAATATTAATATGAAATCATTAAAACTGCATGCATAATATTTATGAAAGAATTAGCAAAATTGCTGTTTAAAATGTGAGTAGATATGTTGGAACTTTACACTAAGGTTTCATTTGTTAACGTTAGTTAACCAAATTAGTTAACATGAACTAATAATGAACAATACATCTAAAGCATTTATTAATCTTAGTTAATGTTATTCTCAGCATATACTAAAACATTTTTAAGGTCAAAAGTTGTATCTGTTAACATTAATTAATGCACTGTATGAACATGAACATTTTTATTAACTAACATTATATATATATATATATATATATTGCTCATTGTTAGTTCATAGTTAATTATCAATGTTAACCATGTGTTACCGATATGTTTAGACATGTTGATATGTCAGAATGTAAACTTTCAAAAAATATTCAATGTCACTTATCCATTATTATGTGGATGTTCATTAACTATTGATCTGCTGGTATGCATTGTGTAATTTTTTTTAATCATATACTGTATTCACATAAATATTTAATTTTAAAGTAATTACATTTAAATGATGTAATGTAGTAATATTCATAACAAAAGTATTACTGTTACAGTTGTGTTTGGTTCTGTCAGTTCATTGTGTTTTAGTTTGGTTTTCCCTGTGCCGGTTTTCCTGAGTTCTAATTCCTTGTTTGTTTCCATGGTTGTTAATTAGTTCTACACCTGTTCTGTTTTCCGTTGATTGTTCCCTTGTGTATTTAAGCTTTTAGTTCCAGGTATTGTTTGTGAATGTGTTATTGCTATATCTATCTCCTAGTGATTTTTCTTTGTTTAATAAATACATTTTTTGATTCATCTTTGTTTGTGCGTGTCTAACATGTTAAAATTACATATATTAAAATATTATTAAATAATAATTAATAAAAAGTAATCTTATAATCATTATTTAGTGTTATCTATTTGTCACCTTATCTAGTTCTATTTTGTTGGAGTCAATTTTCTTTTATTTTTAGCATAGCGTAATAGTTTCATTTTTTTTTTTTTTTCACTTTTAAGGAGTTAAAATGGTGCAATATTTAAATGGATTTTGTTTTCAGTGAGTTAACATCGTAAAATAAAATATATTTAAAATGAAGTTTTAAAGTGATATAGTGACAGAGTTTCGCTGCCTCTTTTTGACAGATCATCTCTCTCAGCTGCTGGATAATGCCTCCGATTCTCGAATATTTTATTGACTTTAATTGTTTTAGTGAATTGGGTCAGTGCTGTAAAACTAGAGCAGGCAGTGAAATACTAGTAAAAAGCTTGTTTTCTTTTTTATAATCCCCATTTGCTCAGATTAAAGTTACGTACGCGAAACACCCTGCAGGTCACTGGACAGCCCTAATCCTCGTTTTTAATAATTGTTTTCTCCTTTGTGTTCAAAATAGGCCAAATGTGCTAGAAATTGGGAATATTGCGAATGAGGCATAAATAGCTTGATGCATTTCCATAAATGGATGCAATTATTGCAATCATGGGCTTCTGTAGAGTGGAAGGAAATTGACTGCCTATTCCAGGAATGCTGGGAATCCCTAGAACTGCAGTACCACTAATGGAAAAAACTGCAATGGGGGCATCTGATCTGTTTAATATCATCTTTGCCAAATAACTAATTTGCCTCCCACCTTCATTTTATGCATTTACAATGAAAGGTTTTGTTTTACTTGATTATTGAACAAAACAATAACAAGTTAACAAAGATTAGTAGGGATATGATCAGTCCAAGTGTACAATAAAATCTTATTATAACATCACATATTTGCATTTAAATGCATTTAAAAGGATAGTTCAATCAAAAAAGAAAATTCTGTCATCAATTACTCACTCTCATGTTGTTCCAAACCTATATGACTTTCTTTTTTATTCTTCTGTGGAACACAAAAGAAGATAGGTTTAGGTTCCCATTGACTTGATTTTTTGTCCATATAATGGAAGTCAATGGGAACCAAAACCATTTCTTCAAAATATCTTCTTTTGTGAAAAAAGAAAAACACATAAGTTGAAGCAACACATAACATCTGTGTTCTTTCTGTTTTAACAATGGAAAAATTTGACTTGATTTTAATGTATGTTTGTTTTTTTTTTTGTTTTTTTTGCAGTAATAAAAAGTTGCGGAACCTGCCAAATTATTTCATAATGAACCTGGCGGTCAGTGATTTCCTCATGGCCATCACACAATCTCCAATGTTCTTCATCAACTGCCTGTATAAGGAATGGATGTTTGGGGAACTTGGTAACTGTTTTTTGCATTCACATATATATATATATATTTACACCGATCAGGCATAACATTATGACCAACTTCCTAATATTGTGTTGGTCCCACTTTTGCTGCCAAAACAGCCCTGACCCATCGAGGCATGGACTCCACTAGACCCCTGAAGGTGTGCTGTGGTATCTGGCACCAAGATGTTAGCAGCAGATCCTTTAAGTCCTGGAAGTTGCGAGGTGGAGCCTCCATGGATCAGACTTGTTTGTTCAGCACATCCCACAGATGCTCGATTGGATTGAGATCTGTGGAATTCAACCAAGTCAACACCTCAGACTCATTGTTGTGCTCCTCAAACCATTCCTGAACCATTTTTGCTTTGTGGCAGGGCGCATTATCCTGCTGAAAGAAGCCACAGCCACCGGGAAAGGGTGTACATGGTCTGCAACAATGCTTAGGTAGGTGGTACGTGTCAAAGTAACATCCACATGGATGGCAGGACCCAAGATTTCCCAGCATAACATGCCCAAAGCATCACACTCCCTCCGCCGGCTTGCCTTCTTCCCATAGTGCATCCTGGTGCCATGTGTTCCCCAGGTAAGCAACGCACACGCACCCGGCCATCCACGTGATGTAAAAGAAAACGTGATTCATCAGACCAGGCCACCTTCTTCCATTGCTCCGTGGTCCAGTTCTGATGCTCACGTGTCCACTGTTGGCGCTTTCGGTGCTGGACAGGGGTCAGCATGGGCACCATAACTGGCCTGCAGCTATGCAGCCCCATATGCAACAAACTGATGCACTGTGTATTCTGACACCTTTCTATCAGAACCAGCATTAACTTCTTGAGCAATTTGAGCTACAGTAGCTCGTCTGTTGGATCGGACCACACGGGCCAGCCTTCACCCACGTGAGCTTTGGCCGCCCATGACCCTGTCGCCGGTTCACCACTGTTCCTTCCTTGGACCACTTTTGATAGATACTGACCACTGCAGACCGGGAACACCCCACAAGAGCTGCAGTTTTGGAGATGCTCTGACCCAGTCGTCTAGCCATCACAATTTGGCCCTTGTCAAACTCGCTCAAATTCTTACGCTTGCCCATTTTTCCTGCTTCTAACACATCAACTTTGAGGACAAAATGTTCACTTGCTGCCTAATATATCCCACCCACTAACAGGTGATGAAGAGATAATCAGTGTTATTCACTTCACCTGTCAGTGCTCATAATGTTATGCCTGATCGGGTGTGTGTGTATATATGTATAAAATGTATATATTCTCTCTATTTGTCCTTAGGATGTAAAATATATGCATTCTGTGGCGCACTGTTTGGCATCACCTCGATGATAAACCTGTTGGCCATCTCTGTCGATCGCTACTTGGTCATCACCAAACCGCTACAGACCATCCAGCGGAACTCCAAGCGCAGAACATCTCTGGCCATCCTGTGCATCTGGCTCTACTCTCTGGCCTGGAGTCTGGCACCTCTGATTGGCTGGAGTAAGATTTAAATATTCTGTTCTATTATTTAAATATTCTAATGTGGCCTGAAAGTAGGTGTCATTTTCAGGCTATAATAAAGAAAATACAGGTATATAGGGCTGGTAAGCTGAAATGTGCTGGTTGTGTGATGATAAATTGCATGACGTCTATTAAAAGCATAAATGAAATTGCTCTTGCAGGTTCCTACATCCCTGAAGGTCTGATGACATCATGCACGTGGGATTATGTCTCGCCGTCTCCCGCCAACAGGAGTTATACCATGATGCTGTGCTGTTTTGTCTTCTTCATCCCCCTGGCCATGATTCTCTTCTGTTACCTCTTCATGTTCCTCTCCGTACGACAGGCCAGCAGGTCTGAGCTCCTCACGTCACCACTGGGGTCTTGAGTTTGAAGAGTGATCATTGAAAAGTGTTCATGACTGTATTATGTGTGTGTGTTTAGAGATCTAGAAAGGCTGAGCTCTCAGAAGTCCAGCTTTGTGAAGCACCAGTCCATGAGGAGTGAATGGAAACTGGCTAAAATAGCGGCTGTGGTCATAGTCGTGTTCGTTTTGTCCTGGGCTCCCTATGCATGCGTCACCCTCATCGCCTGGGCAGGGTGAGTGCTGAGCATGCTCACATTTTCAGAAATGTGTATTCATACATTTTTGGGGACTTCACATTCAGGTGTTCCTCATATAAGCTTAGGCAGCATCATTAAATATATTGCTTATACTTAGGATTGATGTGTGTTAAACAAGCTTGTAACCCTGAGAATGTAGATTGTGCTACATGTCGTTCAAAAGTTTTGGGTCCGTAAGGTTTAATACTTTAATTCAACAAGGAAAGGATGCATTCAATTGATCAAAAGTGACAGTAAAACATGTTGTAAAGGATTTCTGTTTCAAATAAATGCTGTTCTTTCTCTTTTCATCCCAAAATCCTGAAAAAAAATGTATTAGTTTCCACAAAAATATTAAGCAGCACAACTGTTTTCAACATTGATAATTATAAGAAATGTTTTTTGAGCACCAAATCAGCATTTTACATATTATAATTAATTCAGGGGACCTACTACCACAACTTAAATAAACGTATGTTTGCTAGTAGTTAAATCATTTAAGTTATTTTGATGAGATCTGTTGACATAATCATGTTGATCATTACATCAACTTAATATTGTGTGTAATTTAAATAGAAATTTCTGTGTTTTTTTTTTTTTTTTTAATACATAATAAACAAGACTAATAGATAAGGTTAACAGATATTAATTGGTTCCAGGGCCACCACTTAATTTCATTTTTTTGAGTAAGTTAAAAAATTGTGTTTATGCTACAAATTAAGTACCTCTAACTCAATGTCGTTTTTTTAGGTTGAACATAATTTCATTAGAAGTTACTCTCATAACTCAAAAATACTGATGCAAATTATTGCGTTTTGAGCCAAAACATTTGATTTTAGAGGGTGGAATGATTTCTGAAGGATCATGTGACACTGAAGACTGGAGTAATGATGCTGAAAATTCAGCTTTGATCACAGGAATAAATTACATTGTAAAATAAAAAACAGATATTTTTTAAATTGTAATAATATTTCACAATATTACTATTTTTGAATAAATGCAACCTTGGTGAGCAAAAGATAATCCTTTTAAAAACATTAAAATTCTCACCGACCCCTAACCTTTACATTAATTTTCATGTCTACATGCATCAAGCTTAAACATCAGTATTATTGTTGGCGTCAATAGCCTCGTGGGCAGCGCACTGACATATAGCGGCGTTGCACTGCGGGTGACCCGAGTACGAGTCCCGGCACGTGGACCTTTCCTGATCCCGTCCCCCTCTCTCTTCCTCACTTTGCTTCCTGTCTAATACTGTCCTATCATAATAAAGGCAAAAACACCAAAAAATAAATCTAAAAAAAACAAAAAAACATCAGTATTATTGTCACATGCAACCATATGGGGTTGTAAAGTTATGGCCTCGCACTGAGGCTACAGCCATGTGATGGGAGCCAAACAACCGCTCACTTGTGTTCACTAGACTGCTTTGTTGTTATCTGTTCTGTAGGCATGACATGGTCTTTCCTCTGCGATTAAAAGATACATTTGAATGAGAAATAATTCTCAAATACAGTATTTGTAATATAATTTGCAATATAATATTGAGTAAAATTGGGGTTGTTTCTGTAATGGGGGTACAGTTTCTGTATAACCACATACTTTAAAGTACTAAAGTACAAAACAAAAAACAAATATTGAACATTTCCATTATTGTCCAGAAAAAAACCTTTTAGCAGATATTGTCACCTTATATGTGGTAAGTTGTCACAATGGGAAATCACTGTTTAGAGAAACTGATATTGATTTGAAGAAAATAGCTTTTTTTATTCAGTATTAATAAAGGTTTTAGCTCTGTTAAGTGTTGATCATATTTGTTAACTGTTTTGAGCAAAGTCACCATTATTGTTATTTGTGATCAATTTGAATCTTGGATATTTTAGAGGACATGAAAATATAAAATGGTACATAAAATAAGCATTGTGGAATTAAACTTCTGACTTAAAACTAACTACTGAGAAATAAATCTCAATAAATGATGCATTGAAACAGTATACTATACTGGATGCAACATTTGCTGTAATCTTTATATATAGAAGTGTTACAGTGTCTGTAATCTGCAAATCCCCTGATTACTGTTTATCTGGCACTTTTCGATGTACATTTGTCTTATAAGTGTGTGTGTGTGTGTGTGTGTGGAGCTCTATAGTATCTGTTAAGCTCAGCACAGCTGTGAGAAGTAGGAAGTGATTATAAAACATTGTAATCTCTCTTTCTGTCTGCAGCGCTGCACTGCTGCCCCTCTACACTTTCTGAATGACCTACATGTTCAAAAGTAACTACTTTTTCCTCGGTTTCTCAGGCATGCAAACATCCTCACGCCCTACTCTAAAACACTGCCGGCGGTCATCGCCAAGTCATCGGCCATCTACAACCCTTTCATATATGCTATAATTCACACCAAATACAGGTAAATGAATCACCAAACAAACAAATACACACTTCACGCAAAAATATGCTATACTTTATCCTAAACTGATTTAAACTTTTTTTTATATAATTATGCATGCACTTAAAGGATTAGTTCACTTCAGAATTAAAATTTCCCGATAATTTACTCACCCCCATGTCAACTAAGATGTTTATGTGTTTCTTTCTTCAGTCAAAAAGAAATTAAGGTTTTTGAGGACATTTTAAAGGCACAATATATAACTTTCGCTGCTAGAGGTCGCTTAATCAAAACAAAGGCATAGCTTGATGATGCCTTGATTTTGCGGAATCATCGGAGGTGTTGTCTTCATGTCTATGAATCTGACGAGACTCGGGCATAAATCATATTCATGGATGAGCTAATGTATTAAAGATTTATTAACATTACTGTAGTATGAAGCAGGGTGTGGCTGAAAGCCGTTGGAGCAGAAATTAGGCCGCTGGAGCGATTGCTAATGAAAGACGAGTGCGACACATGGTGGAGCAGTGGAGCTTTTATTATGCCACAGACGGCCGCTTTCGCTTCTTCCGGTTATGCGTACCGGACCACAAAACATAAGTCGCATGGGTATATTTGTAGCAATAGCCAACAATACATTGTATGGGTCAAAATGATCGATTTTTCTTTTATGCCAAAAATCATTAGGATATTAAGTAAAGATCATGTTCCATGAAGATATTTTGTAAATTTCCTACCGTAAATATATCAAAAAAATTATTTTTGTGAGTGGATATGCATTGCTAAGGACTTCATTTGGACAACTTTAAAGGCGATTTTTCTCAATATTTTGATTTTTTTTGCACCCTCAGATTCCAGATTTTCAAATAGTTGTATCTCGGCCAAATATTGTGCTATCCTAACAAACCATAAATAAATGGAAAGATGATGTATAAACCTCAATTTAAAAAAAAATGACCCTTATGGCTGGTTTTGTGGTCCAGGGTCACATATTAGATACATTTGAGTGTGCTGAAAGTTATAATGCTACTCTGCGTTCCCTCGGCGGCTACTATGAGACACTTGTTGCACACTGCAGTAAGATAGATTGATATTAGTCATGGTAAAACATGGTACTCGCGGTAAATCAAGGAAACGAGATTTAAACAATAAGACTTACTGTGTTGAGCTATATAACATGATTCGTTTTCTGTCGATGAATGTATCCAAACAGTTGCTCACCTGTCTAATAAAACACATAATATATTAAAGCGTCTTTGGTGTTTCCATAGTTTCTACAAAATAAAACCGAGGGTAACACGGGTATGATGTCATTGATAGGTAATGCCTTAAATTGGTTAAAATTGCTTATTTCTCTGGATTTAAATGTTCTTGGAAACATTTGGGATAATGTAAGTACAAAAGTCAACAAAATATATAATACTGTTCTAGTGTTTTTTGGATATTTTAATCCAAAAATCTTAGATAGATAGATGGATAGATAGATATAAAAGTCATGGCCAATTTCACATCATTATGATCATTCTCTCTGCAGAGCCACGTTAGCTGAGAAGGTACCGGGTTTGTCCTGTCTGTCTCGTTCTCAGAAGGACTGTCTCACCTCCTCCACCAATAGCGATGCCTCCAGTGTCAGCAGACAGTCATCCGTCTCCAAGAACAAACTCCACACTGCCAATGACTCCTCTGCTATGGTACAGTAGAAAGGCCCATCTGTAGGCTTGTATTTGTAAGACTCACATGAGACTTGAAATCCCGTTGAAATCCCATGACCAGCTGAATACTTCTCACTTTAACAACGCTATTATGAGACGCTTTCAGTTGCTGAACATGCTGCTGGTTTATTCTCACTTACCGAAGCTTCGTTATGGATGTATATTTTAGGGTGTGTGTTTATGTGTGTGTGTGAGATTGCAGGTAATGAGAGAAGTGGAGCTGGACCTGATGGAGAACAGGTCGAACGTGTCTAAAGTGTCATTTAGAAGCTCTTCTAGACGGCGGATCCTCAAATGCTCCTCACTGCTGATAGAGAAGGTGAGATTTAATTTACTGACTTATGCTGAAACATTACATAGAGTTTAAAATGAATGTACAGGAAGGGGTGTGTCCATATAATTCAAGCATGTTTGTGTTCTGTAGCCTCCGGTACAGATGAGAGAGTCACTCAGTCTATGCGAGCAAGATCTCGTCTCCGGTTCCCTCGCCATGGCAAGCGCACCGATGGTCATTTATACTAAAAACAGTAGGAGTGCTGAAATGACCTCCGACCTTCCATTTAACCCTAAGAACGACTCCGTGACCCACAGCTCCTCATACACTCCCACAATCATCATTAGTCCAGCCTCAGAGAGCAACTTGAGAGAAGATACAGTTGGAGAAGAAAAGTCTGGATGTCAGGACTCAAGGAACTTAATGTTCAACCTCACAAACATCAACTGTCCGGCAGAGTTAATGGAGAGTATGGAGAGATTTCTCACATGAAACAACCAGCACTGATCTGAGACTGTTAAATCTGAAGCATGAAGGAAACAACAGTGCTTGCAAATTAATAATGTTAAAGTTTTCGGTGACATACGGTTCAGTGTAAATGAGAGGTGAAATTAGAGGTGCTTTTTTGTGTACAACAATCAAACATTATTTGTTTTTATCGAAAATTTACAATTTTTGATTAAAAATCATATATTTGTATTTTCCACATGAACCTCATTGATCAGGAAAATTTCTCCATGCATAGTGACAAACAGATTTTTAGGAAAGTGGTGTGGTGGTGTTTATTGATCAGTGTTGTGGGAGAAAATAAAATCTAAATAAAATCTGTTTTTGTCTTGTCTAAAATATTTAGCATGTGTGATTTTAAAGGTACACTGTGTAACTTTTGGCCATCTAGCGGTTAAAAAACAAAACTGCATGCATTTTGCAGAACAATATTGTTTTGGTTGTACTTCGGCTCGGCGTGACTGTGGATGAATATGGTTCTTTCTCATAACTTAAAAAGAGAGAGAGAGAGAGAGAGAGAGAGAGAGAGAGAGAGAAATTATCCTACTGCTCATAAAATATTCACTACTAGGCTTAAGAGATATACCAGTTCAGATGGAAAGGATCTCAATCTGACTAGCTGAAGGCGTTACTGTACGTTAGCTTTACCCATTAACAGACATGGTACTTCCTTGAAAATAAATTCCAGCACAGCGCTACAACCATAATGAAATAAGCCTTCACAATAGATAATGCTTTACAGTGAACTCTGTTAGAGCTACATATGGCAATTTATCAGTTCAATAAAATACCTTACTGATCTTTTGAGTAATTAAAAAATGCCATCTCCACGTTGCTTTTACAACATTTCAAATCCCTCGTTCAGTTCTCGCCATCTCTGAAAAGCCAAGCCAATGTTGATTTTTATTTACGAGCTCTGTCACATTATCTTTTTGCCATCAGACTCTCCCCTCTTCAGCTTTTTTTTAAACGGGTGTTTCCCCGGAGGTTCGAGATTTTGCGCTCCATATCAACCTTTCTCGCTCGTTGTTGTGACAACTAGCCTATGCCACTCCCACACCAGTGACGTATACGCAATTTCCCGCAAAAACCATCCCGACAGGTCTAAAATATAAACACTTACAACAGGCTTACCATAGTGAATCAGGGTGAGACAAAAACACGTTTTGGAAGAAGGATTGACAATGTAGGCTACTTTATATTCAATAGGCTACATTAAATATATATATAAAAAAAGCTATAAAAACTAAATTTAATAACCAAAAGTACATGTATTTGTTTAATCAGAAAGCAACATACAAATGATAGCAATATTTAGCTGTGTCCAACTTTTTGTACCATGATGAACTGTGACTCAATATAAAATATATTACTCAATATAAAGAATTGAGTATTCCATGAGATTGTGACAAGAAGTGACATCATTTGGACTCTTTGTACCTCATGACAGGAAGGAATGTACAGTAAATAATTCAGTTAAATTGTCTCTATTTTTACACAAATCTTAGAGCTAACTGCATTAGTCAAGCGTATCAATACAATCATGCTACCAGGTTTGATTTGTATTTGTGTGTGTGTGTGTGTGTGTGTGTGTGTGTGTATTTTTTGGGCAATAGCTACAAGCCCCTACTGAGTGGTATCTTAGTTTAGGCAAAGTCTATATATATGACAGAGAAGGTCAATCCATATTGACACCCTTGCCAAATTTAATACAAATGCAAAGTGTAAAATAAATGTTATATTGTGTAGCGACTAAATTGGCATTACACTGGCCATTGGACACCTTACTCTCTAGATATTGATATTTAATTATAAAATTTATTTAATGCTTAATTTGATGAAAAAAACAAACAAACAAAAAAAACGTAATATTTTAAAGTTTCGATCTTACCTATTCATGGAAATTGGCAAATATTCTAAAGACAGAGAGCTTCATGTTAAATTTCCATCCAGCAGAGGACGCTGCAGTGCCTGTCATCATTCTCATGGGCTTATAAGCACATTTTGACCGGTATAAATGATTCACAGTATAACTTTAATACAGAATTGATTAACTTTAAGTAAATAGTGTAACTATTGTCTCACTTTCAAGTACCTTAATATCAGCAACCCTAAACTGTGCTTCAAAGTGATTGAACCTTATTTAGAGCACATTGATTTCTAAACAGTCCCCTCATTCGTCTCTGTTGCTTTGAGTGCATTAGCCCAGAGCATAAAATAAACTCTAATCACTCACACTGCTCTTTCTACATTTAGCTGTTAGGAAAATTAGAGGATGGTTTGAACCAGAGTACATTATTGATCCTCATTCTTTGTACAGATGCTAATAATAGCTTCTTTATGCACTGCCATTGGTCTGTGTTTACACTACATCCTATTTAGCCCCCATTAACATCAATGTGCATGCTTTTAGACTGTCTATATGAGGTTTTCAACCTTCGTCTAACATATCAGATTGTTTAAACAATCTCTAGTCTTTGTAAAAGCTGTCGCACTGGGGATGGAGGGGAAGGCCAGACAGGGCCTGAATGATTTAGGTATATGACATGCTGTAATGACAGTTATCTCTCTATGAAGGTGAAGTTTGTTCTGTGTCATCATTAATCATTACTTAGACTTTTTCTCACACCTACTTTCTCTACATCAAGCTTTTTATTTCTTTATTAGTTTTTAAATCTGAGGCAGCAGCTCTGTGCTTTTAAAACAACACTGTAAAACTATTTCTGCATCTAAATAAACTGATTTTTTAAGTCAGAAATATTATTTAATAAATCTGACTACATTTTATTTTATTTTATTACACACTTTGCCAGGACATTTTATTTATAACCATATATTGAATTTGTAAGTTATTATTATTATTTTTTTATTTTATTTTATTTATTTTTTTTTTTTACATAATTTTACTTTGAATTGTTTTTATTTTATTTTACTATTTTATATTTATCTGTGCAAGGACATTATATTTATAATTGGTATAATCCATAAAAAATGTTTTTAAGTTATTTTTTTTATTTTGCATCAGTACAATGTATCATATCAATTAAATATTATGTATAAAATGTTATTCAGCTACACACTGAACTGTTTTATGTTTGTTTAATTTTTTTTTTATTACAGAACTGCATGGACAATATATTGGCTACATAATAGTAGTACAAAATATAATAAGCCTTGCAATGTAGCGTCCATAAAAAGAAAAAAAAAAGGTTTTATTGGGGCTTCAGGGGAAAGTCTGTCTTTGTAAAGTTTGCATTAATGTAATGTTTCATATAAAGGTCCAGCCCATGTTTAATGACGTCACTCACGGAGGGAACATGAGCCTCGCAGCGCCGCTGCAACTGCACACACGCGCACGACGCGACGCGACTCATATCACAGACCTTCACACACAGGTAAGTGCAGGTTCATCACATGACTCAAGAGAGGAGAAAGTTTTAAACTGTCGTAGGAGCGCAGCTGTGTGAATAAAGTGTTTAAAATTGTTTTCAGGTAAATACTTTTTAGTATAGGGGCGACCGGGGCATGTTGTCACAGCAGCACTTGCTGTTTACTGACAGTGATTTGAGAAGAATACGGTTGTTTGAAATGTGAAAATAAGCAAATTTTACCTCAACATGTCTGTGTTTAAAATGTATAACTGGCTATTTAAATGCTTTTCAGCCAAATGTGAACAGTAGGATAATTTTGAAACGTAATTTGTGAAAATATACTATTGTTTTGTTCAAAAGAACATATACACATGAACATGTCCCTACATAAATGTGACAACTTGTCTCAAACCTAATATATATAGGTCAAAACCATGTTCTCTTTTTACGTTTTAGTTTAAATGTTTTTTCATTATCTGCCTTCTAGTAATGTATGTCAGTGTTTTTTTTTTGTTTTTTTTGTTTATTTGTTTACCCAACAGTCATAGCAAAACTAGGATGTTTAGTTATACTAAATATGATAATTTATGACAGTTTTATATGAAATTCACTGAAGAAATGAATGAATGCATGCATTTTTGTGTGTAAATTATGTTAGGTTTTTATCTTTGTGTTGATATAGCATGAATACAAGTTGCTCAATAGTAGTAACCACAACAAATGGAGTGAATTGAGTAAACTGAAATCAACAGTGAAAGCGATTAACATTTGGTTGTGTTGTGTTGAGCCGTAATGTCTCATTGATGTCTCAGGGGGTCCCATATGGATGGGGTGCATGTCATATGTTATGCAAGCTGGGGGCGGTGTCTGTCTTCACCCCCTCTGGATGAGCAAGTTAGACGTGCAGCAGATGAGAATAATTATTTAAAATTCACTGTATATAAAAAGGAGATGTTTTGCAGAATCTTTTCTGTACTGTGCTTGGTTTCATGCAGATATTTTCAAACAAATGTTATCTTATCATTTGGAATGGTGCAGTTATAAAAAATGTGCTTCATGTGTTTTTTGTTTTTTTTTTACATTTAAGTTTAAAATTTAATTTATTTAAAAATGAATCAATCTGACTACATGAAATCATATAATTGGTATAAACCGTACATTATTATTATATATATATTTTTACTTTATCAGTAATCATATCATATCATAATATATTAAAAATACAAATTATACCTTACCTTTTTGGATGAACTGTTTCTAGCTTCTTTGCAATGTCTGTTTGGCTTTATAATGTGCCAGTTTAGCATGGACTTTTATTTTTTTGAATGAAATTGCAGGCATGCATCATTGAGATCACTGACTCTTTCACAAAGACACGCACAGCAAGCAGATGCTCAAATGCACAGACACTGTTTCATTATTTATTTTTAGCATGTAGAACATTGATTGGTCCATGTGAAGATCTGTTCACTCTTCCAGGAACTACGCCCTTTTGGGGTTTGGTTATCAGTGATGTTTCATAAGTCAAGCATTACAATTACTGTTGCTCGTATTTAGTGATTTGAACAAACCTCAAACCCTGAGTATTAAAGGGATAGTTCACCCAAAAATGAAAATTCTGTCATCATTTACTCACCCTCAGGTAGTTCCATACCTGTACGAGTTTCTTTCTTCTGCTGAACATAAAGGAAGATATTTGGAAGAATGTCAGTAACCAAACAGATCTCGCCCCCCATTGACTACCATAGTATTTAATTTTTCCTACTATGGTAGTAAATGGGGGGGTTTAAGTGTTTAATCTGTCATACAGTGTTTGTGCTTCAGACAAGAATGTTGCTGTTGCTTTTCTACGCAGTTAGACTTCCAGGTTTGGAAGTGTCATGTGAGTTGTCAGCTGGTATCAGACGACTGAATTTGTTGCTAGTCTGGTGTAATTGCATTGATTCAGTGCAGACAGATTGGGATTAAATTAGATTAGTGTTGAGTCACATATAGCCAGACAGTTTCTTTGTGTTCATGTGCATGATATTTTTATTTAGAAATGTCTCACGCACACTGTAATGGTACGTTAATGTAGTTAAATCACTTTGTAATGCTAATGAATCATATAATCTAAAACCAGCGGCCAGATGAAACACAACATAATGCAACAATCTGTTTTCCTTGTGTCTCCCACGTCACTGGATCTATAATGGCATGTTGGTGGAAAAAACTGTAAACCAGAGAGGCACTTATAATCCGATAGCTATTATGAGCGCGCACACACGCACACACACACAGGCAGCATGTATTGTTCTCGTTTTGGTCTCAGCTGTTCTCACTCAAGCCTAAAGCTACTTACTGCCGCCACTCAGCATGCGTCCAAATGCTCTTTTGTGTGTGTTTGCATATATTGTTTATCATATGTCACTATATGATTTATTGTGTGTGTGTGTGTGTGGTTCAGATAAACCCTACGTTATAGGGACAAAATGTCTCCACAAAGATGGCAATATCATTGTCCTTGTGGGGACATTTTTTGGTCCCCATGAGGAAAATCATACTAACATACTAAGTGATGTTTTTTGAAAATGTAAAAATGCAGAAAATTTTCTGTGACGGGTAGGTTTAGGGATAGAATAATGATTTGTACAGCATAAAAATCATTGTAAAGTCTCCATGAAACATGGAAACCCTACGTGCGTGTGTGTGTAAAAAGGGGAACACATGGAGTGTGATGAGTTTTAAACTTTTGATATTAGATCTGGGTCAGATACCGGACAAACCCCTCACTCAACACACACACACGGTCAGTGATCCCCAGACCTCCTGAGGACTGACCTAATGGCTTCTCAATGTATTTAGACTTTGTTGCTGAACATTTTTTCCCCATTCTTTCACATACATGGATGTGTGTGTGATTTATATATGATTAAAAACTCATCTTTCCATTGTCCAGCTCTGAACTCACATCCTCTTCCTCTCAACCCTCACTGCTGTGACAGACAGCGTGCCAATAAATGTGCCATAGTTTATAGATAGATAGTCGAATCAGTGGTTCGGAGCGTGTATAAAACTGTCAAAGTCACGTGATTTCAGTAAACGAGGCTTCGTTACGTCATAAGTGTTTCGAAATTTCAATAGTTCACCACTGGGGGGGCGTGACTTTGGCAGTTACGCGTTCCGAACCACTGATTCGAAACAAAACATTTGTAAAGCTTCGACGCTTCATGACGCAGTATTTTGAAATCGCCCATCATTAGATATTACTGAATGAAGTCGCTTTTTTTGGCGCACAAAAAGTATTCTCGTCGCTTCATAACATTAAGGTTGAACCACTGTAGTCACATGAACTGTTTTAAATATGTCTTTAGTAGCTTTCTGGGCGTTGAAAGTGTTAATTATCTTGCTGGCAATGCAGGCCTCACTGAGCCATCGGATTTTATCAAAAATATCTTAATTTGTGTTACGAAGATGAACGAAGGTCTTACGGGTGTGGAACGACATGAGGGAGTAATAAATGACAGAATTTTCATTTTTGGGTGAACTAACCCTTTCAGTTGAATTAAAACTGGCCTGGGATTTCTGTTTCCCAGCATGCTTTGCCCATGTCACTCGAAAGGGCGAGTAAATGCTAAAAAAATTAAGTGTTATATAATGTTTTTTGTGCAAGATTAATGTTAAGTGGGAGATTTAGTAGTTATTCCCCCGGTTTCACAGACAAGGCTTAAAATAGTCCTAGACTAAAATGCATGTTGAACTTGAACTTGAACTGACATATCTTAAAATATGACAGTGCCATTGTTTTGTCTCAAGATGCACACCAGTAATGTTTTTTTCTAGTGAACATTTATAAAAGCAACTTAAATGCACTAATTGAACTAAGGCTTAATCCTGGCTTAAGCTAAGCCCTGTCTGTGAAACCGGGCCATTAATGTTTTGTTATGCCAATTTAGAAGAGTTTCTGTTAATGTGGGTTTTTGAAGAGTTACCATCATGGTGACAAATGGTGCATGTGGCTTGGTTTGAGATCAGTATCCTAAATGTTTTATATTGCTGCTCTCATTCAGCAAGTGTTATACGATGCTATTGCTAACATGTTAGCAAATTAGTAAGTTAGCATTTTCTGTATTATCTAGTTATAGCTAGCTAAGTTTCCACTAATAAAAATGTTTATGTTCAGATTACATGATACTTAAGGGTTAGTTCACCAAAAAATGAAAATTATGTCATTTATTTTCAGTTTTGGGTGAACTAACCCTTTAAGTTAAATGTATGAATTAGTTTACTCAGATATTTCAATTTTAAAAACAAATAAAATGTTTAAATCTGCCAGTTCTGCTTACTTAAACTTTTAATTTCTTAACTTAAAAATTTTGATGTAAACGATTGCCTCAATTTTTTTGAGTTTTGCCAACTTATTCGGGTTTACAGTGTATCCGTCCATCCGTCCATCCATCCATCCATCCATCCGTCCATCCATCCATCCATCCATCCATCCATCCATCCATCCATCCGTCTTTCCGACCATCCGTCCATCTACATATCTATCAATAGACTAACAGACTGACTAACAGAGATGAATGGATTGATAAATAAATAAATTATACTTTATTTAGTATAATTTTAAACATTACTAGCATAGGTTAAACACTACTAATATTACTATAATTGTCCATTATTTGTATTTGTTTACTGAGTGGGACATTTGTCTGATAGCTGATGAAGAGCCATCTGAATAAAGCTCGATGACAGTAGGGATCACATGTGGATTTCATCTCTATTCCAGTGTTTACAGCAGTCTTACTCCTTTCCCATGGTGAATTATTGGACAATAGGAGCAGTAGATAGAGATACTGGCAGGCTAAAGCGTTCCCTCTTAAAATGTGCCGAGTACAGGACGCCCATCTGACCCGTGGAACATTCCAGCATCTGATCCTGATCGTCTAATCTCAGAACCTTTGTTTTGGGTTCTAGTGGCTTTATGACGGTTCCTCCTTAATGTTTGGCAGCACGTCTAGGGTCCGTTCCCAAAATATCAACCCGTAAGCCTAGCATCCCCCATCCCAACCCCCAAAATACACACACCCCCTCTGATAGATTGGTATAAAATGACAATCTGCCATCTGTGTGGATCATCTTGTGTCGGACCTTTAGACCTATATTGTTCGCTGTGCTGCAGAGGACTTTGTGTTTCGAGTATTGCTTTTTGAAGGTAAATGTATCTG